>JAWWES010000001.1:45478102-45510044 GCA_035583135.1 Lophotriccus pileatus | reverse complement strand
ACCAGTGCATCTCCTCTCAGCTACCTTCAAAGGCACTTTTTAAATATTGAAAATCCCTCTGAGCCTTCACCATGAAACTTTAATGGAGACAGATTCTCTGAGCCTGCTGAAAGGATTTGTCTGCAGCATATATTGGTTAATTTACTGAGCTTCTTTCTCCCCAGCATCTTTCTTCTCTCTCTCTCTCTCAAGTGCCAGTACTTCTCTTTGTTTCATTTTTCATTTCTTCTTCACTTTCTAACCATAATTAATTAAACTTTCAAGCCATTTTTTTTTCTTCCCATTTGATTTTAGGCTTCTCCCCCCCCCCCCATTTTTTTTTTGTTTTGGCTTCCACTTCCCATTGCTTCTTTTCTGTGGCTTTAGATGAACTGTTCTTATTCTGCCTAAGTTTCCATATTATCTCTGAAAACAAAGGTTGTAATTAATTGAATGTCTTAAAATGACCAGAAAAAGATTTGCCAGATAACTGAGCTCAGGAGAACACTCAGATGCTCTGTAAAATGTGACCAAACTCTGTGTGACCATAGAGTAAACATAGATTATGAAGAAAAACATCTTCCAGATGCTCATAACCTGCATGGGCCCCTTAGAGTGACTGTCTTCATATCAGTGGTCAGACAACTCACCCAAATTTAGGGGATTACAATTGGGCATCTGTCTCTGAGGGACTCATCAGACACCTTTTATAACTAAAGGCAAGAAAGAGGCACTTCGAAGACAGATTTTAGATGTCTGTTTGGATGTCAGACTATCTTCTTTTGCATTCTGTCTAACTTATTCCACAGAGAATAAAGCATTAACTGCTTCAGTTTTCTTGATGTGATCACTTAATTCTTGTGGCATTTTCTTTGAATACACAGATTATTCAGCACCTTTCTTGAGCTGTGGACATTAGACATGAACACAACATCCAGATAGTGCTTGTACCAAACAGGTTCATGCATGGCTGCTAGCAAGACTGGGGAATGGTGTATTGGGGTGTGGTGTATGGAAATCTTGTCACCAGACCATGCTGCAACCTGTGGACCTCAGGGGTCCACATGCCTTCATCAGTGTCCCATGTCTTGCAGCACTAGAGCAGCTGGGAATGAACACCTTAGAAGAGGATAAAGCTCTGGTGATAAACAACATATCTTTTATTCTGAAAATATAATTATAAGGTAAAGAAGAAAAAAAGAACAGTAAAACCATGTGGCAGTTCAACTTCAGTGTCTTCTGTGTCCCCCTCGAGGAAAACTGCGAAGAAAAAGTTTCTAGTTCAGGTGAAATAAAGCAGAAATTACCTATTGCCCAAATTCGGCCTCTGACATGACATTGTTAACCAGGGATCAGCAGGAGCCCATTAACACACATGACTTTTAGGAGACTAGGTTCCTGACCACTCTCACTGAAATTGTCCCAAAAGTCAGGGAGTGGGGCTGTGGTGAGTTGATCCTCACCAGCAGCCAAGCACCTACACATCTGCTCAGCCTCCCCTCTCCTGTGTGATGGGGAGAAGAGAGGAGAAAGGTGAGAAGACTCATAGAAAAGATAAAGGCAGTTCAGAAGGTGAAGTAAAAACTGCACAGACAAGCAAAGCAAGAAGAGGAATTTGTTCACTTTATCCCTTCAGCAGCTGATGTTCTGACACTTCCTGGAAAGCAGGCCTCAGCACATGTGAGGGTTACTTGGCGAGACACATAACCACCAATGTCCCCAGTTCCTCCTCCTTTGCTTGAGCTGTTACTGCAACATGCATTGTCATAAAGCACAAAATAACCCTTTGGCACAAAATAAAGTCCTGGCTGTGCCTCCTCCTAGCTTCTTGCCAACCACCAGTCTACTTGCTGGTGGGGCAGAGTGGAAAAAAGAGAAAAATACAATGCAGTGCAAGTACTGCTCACCAACAGGCAAAACACTGGTGTGTTATCAGCACTGTTCTACTGCCAAAACCAAAACTCAGCACTGTATGGGCTGCTGAGGAGGAAGTTTTCTGGTTCCCAGCCAGGCCCAGCACAGGGAGTCAGCCAAGAGCTCCAGTGTGTAGACAAGTATTTCCAGATGACCTGTTCTCTGAGCTTCCATGATAGTTCAGGGTGTCTCTGGGGGCTCAGCTGACACGTGGAGGACCACCAGCCCTGCAGCCACCACTCCCCGAGAGCACAGGTCTCTGTAAGTCCTGTCCCATGTCTGACAGTCCCAGGTGCCTCAGAAGCCCGTGGAGGCAAAGGAATGGTGCCACCATGCACGTGCAGACACCTGCTTCTCCTCTCATGTTGATTCCCCTGCAGGGGCAGCTACACAAAGACCAAGGGATGGACCCTTCTCGGTACTCAATCCTTTCCTCTCAGCTTGAAAGTACCTGGCAGAAGGCAGCAGGCAGCAGGCAGAGCACACAGGAACATCACTAAGGGAAGAGGTTCAAAAAACTGGTTTTAGACTCCAATCATACCTTTTAGGTCCTGTTCCCTGCCCGTTGTATATTTGTATATTTGTATATTTGTATATTAAGCTTTAATTTTTTCTAGCATATGGTATAATTTTACATAAAATGCATTGTATCATAAACCAATCTTTGTTATTAAAAAAACCCCAATAATTTAACCTTCCACTTTGTAATTTAAAAAGTACTAATTCTGTTCAGCATCTCCATTAATCATAATAGCCCATGCCTATGAAACAGCATGTCTTTGTGATTTTATATCTAGACAGCAAATAAAGCTAATATCACCTTTCTGGACAAATGCTTAACCTTCATACATCAACACAGTCAAGTTCAGTTAATTGATGCCAAACACATCTGTCAGACATATATTTGCCCTGACAGTATTTCTGTGAGGCTAAGAAGTGTTTCTATGGGGTCACAGTCTGGACTTTGTGTTGATGGATAAAGCTGCTGCAGAGATGGGATTTAGTTGTTGTATCAGCTCTGAACAGTCTTAGACTGGAAAATCTAACTTGTTGGAGCTGCTGTGAAGGCATAAAATAATCCCCCCTCTTCTTCAGCTAATAAAGCTCCTGATCTGAAACAGCTGCTGCTATTTTAGTCCTGAAACAATTTCACAGTTTTGCTGTAGTGCATTGGGGCTGCCACACAGCTTCATTTCTCACTGACTCTTTGGAGCCAGCAGAACCTAAATAGGTCATTAAAGGAGTAAGGGTAAAATTTAAAGGAACTGGGAAATGAAAGAAAGTGAGTGGAGAGTGTTTGGCCCATTTTCAATGTTCTGGACATCAAAGACAAAACATCAGCATTTCTTCCGATATTTTTTTCCTTGTCAGAAAGGCAACTCAGAAAGGACAGGCCCCACCTCGGAGGGAAAAAATCTGTGGTTGTAGGAAAAAATGGAAGCTCAATCTACAGAAGCAATTCCTGGAGCATTGGGAATAGAAGGATCTAAAATGCATGAAATACCATCCAAAACCTTTTGATGTTGATTCAAAATGATACCTTGAGAAATAATTAGTGAAAACCTGGTGTGTCAGATTTTTGTTTCATTGACTGGCCCTTTTTACAATCCAAGCACTAATTCTGTAAGACATTTATTCATGCGGACAAATTCCTTTTGTTCCCAGACACACAATCAGGTACACGAAGGAAGAGCTTGATGAAAATTCATACATTTCCTCTAGGAGTCACTCCACTGAACTGATATCTGAAAGATAGTCACTGGATCAAGTGGTTCTGGTACATGGGCAAGGCAGTTTGCTGAGATGGGGTGAGAATCCAGAAGCGCTTATTTCTTTCTCTTGGCTGATGAGGTAACCCAGAGGTCAGACAATGGACTGTAATGGTAATGGTTATTACCTCCAGGCAGCTACTCGATACCTTCAGACTATTCAAGTCAAACTTGACAGTGATGCAGAGACCTCAAAGGGCTAAATCTCACAGACTCAGTGATGGTCAGTGACCGGGAGCTGGAAAGACATGTAGGTACATGCAGGGAGATAATTCAGCATGATGCCTGCAAGAGGCAGTGGCCATCAGCCGAGGCAACATCCCCACCAGCTGAGCAATCTGCAGAGAAGTTGCTCCCCGTTATTTCCAGCATCTGCTGCTGCCATGTGGGCAGGATGCAGAGAGGGGCTGCAGTATGGACAGCATGATGTGGGATTTGAGAGGAGATCTGAGGGGACTGTGAAAGAGCTTTCTCCAGGGAAACCAGCCTTTCTTAGTGTCTCTGCTCCTGGAAAAGCCTGCTTAACTATTAAGGCTTTGCATATGTATAAATGTCTGTGCTATTTCTTCATCTCTTAATCACAGTAATAAACATTTGAGCAGACCTGGTTTGTGCCAGATCACTGTGTCTGGATTGTCTGTAAGAATGACTTCATAATATGGGAATAGGTCCGTAAGAAGCCATCTAGAAATATACAGCTATAAAATAGCAATTAAAACAAAAATGAGCAATACAGAACCTTCCTCAAGGGATATAAGGGAATGCCAGATGCCTTTCCCTGAATCTCAGATTATCTCAAAGGATTTTGAAATAAAAATGCTAATAATAACAGTCAAGAAAGCTACCAACTGAAGAATATGAAATTGCTAATAATAACTTGAGCTCTGAGTTAAGTAACATTGTTAATAAGGCAAAAACATCAGCAAACATAATTAAAAAAAAATCCCTTCATAATAAAAAAAGGCAGATTAACCATGTCAGTTAAGCAAATTTCTTTCTTAACCTTTTCCCAAAAGACACCAGCTCCTTCTTATTTGTTTATAGTGATCATGTTCTTTCACAGTCTGCCTCAAGAACAGTGTCTCCAGATGACAACACTGCCCAGAAGAGGGGTGGGCTGGGCCATGTGACTCCATGGCTACATGCAAAACCAGTAGGCAAAAATGCCAGCTGCTGGGGACATGATGCTCTATCTTGTGGAAATGAATCACAGAATCTGAGAGTCACTTAGGTTGGAAAAGACCTCGAAGGTCATCAAGACCAACCAGAAACCCAGCACTGCCAAGTCCACCACTAAACCATGTCCCCAGGTGCCACATCTACACATCTTTTAAATAAATGTGGGGTGGTAAATCCACTGCTTCCCTGAGCAGTCTGTTTCAATACTTGACAACCCTTTCAGGGAAGAAACTTTTCCTAATATCCAATCTAAACCTCCCCCAGTGTAACTTCAGGCTATTTCCTCCTGTTTTATTGCTAAGAGCACATGAAGAACAGGTATAACTGAGTGTGTTAAAGGACAGGAAAATGCCTGTCCTAAGCTTGAACCTGAGCCAAACTCCTCCTAGACTTCTGCAGATTCGATCCCTGTGGTCTCTTGTGTACCTATATAGTGGTTAGTCTTACATGTGTCTCTGTGTCACATTCATAAAAAATTCTCATTTTATTTGTAAGAACATTTATTCTGGAAGGACTGCTAAGGTTGAAATCTTCAAATGCTCATAAGTTAGGAAATGCCAAAATTCAGGTTGCCTGAAAAGATGTCAGTCTGTCCCTACGACAGTACAACGTGACTAGAAGTGATCCTCTGTATTTGAGGGACTGGGTCCGAGATGGTCATGTTCTGTTTCAGAAGTTGAAGGCATCTCAAAGGCCAAAGGGAATTTAAAAAATACCTAAATATATATTTTAGTGTTAAAATGCATCATTTTTGTATTCTATATTCTATCTCAAATAATAGATGAACTTGCATCTATCAAAAAGATAGAAGATATGCAATGGATGGATACTGTCCCTCCTCTGCATCTTAAAAAAGAAGTGTTTGCATCTTTACAGGGCTTAATGTAACTGAAAAGTACATAACCTCTGTGTATTTTCCTAACCTTTAAAAAGTAAGCCTGGACAACTCTACCTCCTCCCACCCCACAAACTGCTTTTATTTTTATTTTTATTATGCCTATGCCCTTCTGATAAAGTTCAAATGCCCACTGAGGCAAGTGATCAAACTTTTAAGTAAAAACAATAGTTTTCCTAATCACCCTCTGAATATCTGGTAAATCCCTTGGTTATCATTTGGACAAGTCCCCGTGCCCAGCCAGCCAAAAATGTGCAACTTGAGAGTTCAGGAACAAGTGAATGAAAGGGTTTGCCATGAAATGCCTGCTTTCTTCTTTCTCAGCCAGCTGTGGTTTTACCTGCACGTTGTCCAGGCCTGCTTTGATGTTTGTAGCCCACAGTGGTGAGAAGTGCTGTCTCCTCCTCTGGGCTGGAGCTCCCACCTGACCAGCAGTGATGCACAGAGAGAGATAACTGCAAGGAGGTGGGAAAGTTACTGGTGCTGCTCAGGGAAAAATCTGGGAAGCTTTTATAAGCCAGATGTATTCAAACTTCTGTGCTAACTAGGAGACTTGAGAAACTAGTCATCATTTTTCACCTATGGCCATCAGCCATAGCAGAGGGTAGAGATGCATGAAATAGAGCAACATTTTTTAAATGGTGATTGATATTAGACAAGGAAAAGTAAGTCCCATTTCCAAAGGGGACGTGTCTGCACCTTGTACTTCATGTACAGAAATTAAGCACAAACTATCATTATAAAAGAAAAAAACAATGCAGCTTGTGCCAATTTTTTATGTACCTGAAAAAAGCAGGCTCAAAATAAATGTGAAAAAACCCTCGTGCTTTTTAGTCCTCCATTTTGTTTGTTTTCCTTTTTTGCTTGTAAGAGCTAGTGAGCTCTTCTATGTTTGCTTCCAAAAAAAAAATTGTAATGCTGCTCACAGTACTCCAACAGCGTGTTATCTCTGGCCAATCTCTCTACATTGGAGTAAAATCCAGGCATGACAGAGGCTCCCCAGCACAGGGCTGATCGAACAGTGGAGTGATTCCCACCATATATTATGGGAACAGTACAAATAATTGTCATGTACAAATAATTCCTGATACTAGAAACCTTATCTTCTCAAATCATCACCTGTAGATGATTTTTGAAATTTACAGATTCTTTTCTGCTCCTGTGGTTTCACACCAGTGGCAAATAACGGTATGGATGTTCCTTCCATTAAGGATTTTTTTTAAACTGAAATATGTTCAAGCTTGAACTGTTGAAGTTGAAATTGTTCATTATTTTCATGTTATTTCACAAGAGCAAGTAACAACTTGAGATCGAAATGCCCCTTCCTCTGTGCCATCCCCCAGCTCACACTGGGATGCAAACACACCTTTTGGTGTAAGGTGTCCCTGCCCGTGGCAGGGGAGTTGGAACTAAATGATTTTTAAGGTCCCTTCCAACCCAAACCATTCTATGATTCCACGATTCTGTGATAACATACAACTTGTCTTCCTTGATTATTTCCTAAAGTTCTTGTATATACTCCTGTAGAAGTTCTTACTTCTAATACTTCAGTCTAAACTGTCCTCCAAGGTCCTAGGTTTTTCCTCCCTCATTCTGTGTACACCTTTCAGAATGATACTGCAATATCTGCCACCAGGTTCATCACCATGTTTGTAAACCTGCAGTAATTTTGCTTGTGCAGCTGGATGCAGAATAGGAACCTTGCCACGATGCAGAAGGAGTGTGAGTCCTCTCTCTGGTCTTCAACCACTGATGGTGGCTGAGTTGTCGCTCTGGGCTTCCTTCAGGGGCAGTGACGTATTTTTTGCCCTTCTACAGGATACTGTGCTCTAAAAATGTATTTCTTCCCATAACTATGAAGAGAGCCTCCTTCCAGCACAAAGCAATCACTGCTCTGCCACACATGTGGAGCACCCACTACCAAGACATCCAGACCATGGTGCCTGAGGGGAAACCTGTCTGCACACCCCAGCTCCATGTTCGATGCTGCCTTACCCTCATTTTCACAAGTATCCCCCCCTCCTTAACTTCCTCCAGGGCTTTCTGTGTCCCCTGGGTATTTCCCTGGTGAGGGTGAGGTCCTCCAGCCTGCGAAGCCAAAGGACGATGCTGCAAGGGAACCTTAATCAAGCCACCCAAATTAAGTTTTAGGCAGTAGAAACAAATGACATACCATAGCAAATGCAGCCAGGCTGCCAGGCCACCCTCTACTGCCATGGCTCCTCAGCTGCCTTGTGCTGTGAGAGCCAGTAGCAGATGTGTCATTCCTCCACTCCTCTCACCAGATAGCCCTAAGGAAGCAGGAAAAAAAAAAAAGGAGCTGCTTGCCATGACTCTGGAGTAAAGCTGGGTAAGCACATCCTCCTCATTTTCCAACCATAAAGACTTAGTTCCCAGTATAAAGCACTATTCCTTGTCTGGATAAAGCAGGTTAGTAAGATTTGATATCACTTTTTTACACATGAGATTTTTATACAGATTTTTAAATCTGGATCAACCACTTTTCAAACATCAGTGATGATATTTTTAATACATTTGCAGTAACCTCTGGTTTGCATTATTTTGTCAATATTATCATCACAATGCCAACCTCCTTGTTCATAGTTCATATTGCTACATGGGCAGCAGCAACTTAGCCTGCTCTCATCCAGTTTGGAATCAGGAGGATGTGTTGTTCTGTCAAGGCTGCATCCAGTTCCCAGTGGAATTATGCAAAGCTGCGAGCAAGTTAGACACTCCCTCAGGAAACAGAGTACTCTGAAGCTGGTAAAGAGTAGTTGCTGTTACTACATCTTCTCTCTTGCTAGCATTTGGCTAGGACTAATCTGCATCTCAGTCTTATGGGATTTGACTCTACATCCTCACTCCTTCAGCAAATCCCAGGTGGTTCTCAGTCCCCTTGTGCCCGTTCCTCACTTTGCCTCACAAAAAGGATAGAAACAACAAGAATCCAGACGTTTACCTCCTGAACAAACATCCTTGCTGTAAGCGTGCAGCCATGCTTCTGTTCTTCCCCCTTCCCCTGTGAGGCACACACCACCACACATGGCGGTCTGTAGGCAGCGGCCCAAGAGCTGGGCAGGGCTGGTGCAAAACCTCCTGCAGCTAGGGTGAACTCTCACCACTCCTGAGTGATACAGGCACTGCACTGGGGAGGATGACAGCTCCAGGGTATTCTTATTTTTGCACACACCTACACCCTAACCTATCTTTTCTCTGCATTCAGTAATAATTCATTCTGAATCAAAATCTCAGCTACTCCAGATTATTACTGTCTCAGCTGGCAGCCAGAATTGAGAAAAGCCATGGCAGGCAATAATATTAGAGCTTTGCAGTGAAAGACAAAGGTAAACAGAAAGCAATATCAAGGCACATTTGGTTTCATTAGAATAAGCGTTCTAAATGCAGATTGGCTCTTTTCTAAACTGCCTTTTTTTTCAGGTACATCAAAGACTCTGCCACTAGATGTAGCAAAAGCTCTCTTAATAGTTGTCTCAGATATTCTGCTGTATTTCTTTTTTCAAAGCAGGAAAGGGACTAAAACTCAAAAAGTAATATATGAATGACCTTATATCAGGAGCAAAAGTGTCCAGAAGAAATAGCACTGATGCAAACAGCATCACTGAGGGCAAAAAAGGTCTCTCCATTAAAAAACAGAGATGCATTTGGGGTTGGATTATTGAGCCTGAATGCTCCTTGCTGGGAAAACTCTCTGCACACCAAATTCTTCTCAGCCTTCTTTGAAGCAATCCCAAATGTTTCATTAAACCTGCACATGGGAGTTAGCAAAGGAGAGTTCAATACCCACAGGGGTTGCTAGCTGAAATGTCAGGGCAATCGGGAAAAGCAGGGTGTATTACCCATGTATTTCTGTTCTTCTGTGAACTGTGCTATATTTCAGGAGCAGGTATTTTTGGACACCAAAATTGCAAGAATCAAATATAATAAACCACGTGGTTTGTTTCATTTACTTGCAGGACTAAACTCTAAGAATCTCAACAGAACAGATGGGTATGGGTAAAAAAAGAAAAGTAAATGTCAAAAATACTTTTTCTCTGTAAAAAACCTGAAAAGGTTGTTTAGGCATTTGCAGTGTCAGAAGATACCTGGAAAAATAAAGCATCATAAGGTAACAGTACAATTAAGGAGGCAGCTGTGTGAGGTTTTGCAACATCAGAATCTGGTATTTCACCAAGAAGTTTCTAACAGAGTAAAGACAATTTAAAAAAAAAAAACAACAAAAAAACAAAAAACACACCCCCCCACACACAAAGAAAACCACAACAGAAAAAACCCACCAAAACCACAACACCTTTGCATAGTTACCAAAGGAAGATGAGAATTGAGCAGAGCTTACTGGGCAATTATAAACAGATCTAGGAATCCAGGTGGTTTGAGTTCAAAACAGAAGTTTTCTTTACAAGAGAGATATGGTGCATAGTGGACAGGGTTCCTCCAGTCCCATGGGGACATGCACATCTGAGCTGGTCACCCAAAGGTGCTTTCACAGGCACACACATGGTGGTGGATTCATCTTGTTCCAGAGCAGATATCCATGTGCACCTGACAAACCACACACCATTGTGGCCATTCCTCCTCACTGAGCCATGGGAAGATCCTGGACTGAGCAGTTCAGCTGCAGGTTGCTATGTTGCACGGATCTGGAGGGATCTGTAGGTTGAATCTTATCTTCTCTGGTGGCTTAGAGGAAAACTGATTCAAATAAAAACAAATAAATCAAAGCTGAAACTTTAATTAACACAGCTGCATTACCCAGGAATACCTGGAGCCACAGGTATGTAGTGTATGATTCACACTGAGCCCTGGAAGCGGGACACAAGAAAGGAGACAATGGTCTTTGCTCGTAGGGACCCACATCATTGCCTGCATATGCTGGCCTGGCTCTGTCCAAAGCTTGGCAAGTTCACTCTCATCCTCTTATACCAGACTTTCCCAAAAGCAAACTCTATTTGGAGCTTAAAAGAACTTGCTCTCATTTATGCACTCCAGTTTGGTGAGATTTTATTTGAAAGCAAATCATCTTAATTAAACACATGACTCTGCAGTCCCCTCACACCTTGCTCAACTGGTGCCACACAGGTCACAGAAAGGGGACAAGCTGCCTCCCTCTCTGCTTGGAGAATGGGTGGTTTTAAAGACAATCTCAGAAGGCAACAGGAGGATAAAGCACAACTAGTTAGCCATGCTATCTATCCCATGGGGAGAGGGACTAAGCAGGGATCAGGGATCTGACAAGGTGCATCTCCAGCCTACTGTGATTTATTAACAGCTGGCAAAAAAGATGATAAAAAAGGGCTTCTAAGTAAAAGTGGATTGGGCACCTAGGTATCATTTCTCCCCTAAACTCTCAAATAGGGTAGTGTCTTTTTTCAGAGGATCAAGAGGTTTGGATCTGCAGACTGAGAAAGAACTGGGGGAAAAAGCAATTTTTTCTCTCCTAGCATAACTCAAGTAGTGCAGGTCCCTGCAGCAGAGGGTATAAAAGGAGCTTCAAAGGTCTCCCATCAGGCAGCTAGGCACGATTCCATGGGGCTAGCCATCAGCTACAATAGCCAAGAAACCATCTTTGGGAATCATGCAGTTTTTATGTTGTGACATAGCCTGACAGAGCAGATTAACCCAGGCTAGACATAATCATTAGGAAACAGATGGCCATGGTGTAGGAAAGAAGCTCGTGTGCTGATAGAGCAAAGCACATCCGGCTCATGCGAGCACCTTGAACGGAACAGAGACTACAAGATTTACAAGGGAGGTCAGAACAACTTATGCTTAGAAAAACTTAGGGACATGTCAGCCACATTACACAGTCTCTCAAAGGGATCAGATGCACAAATGTATAACAGGGATTATTTGCTTTGTCATTTTCACAATTACTCTGAGTTCTCATCAGTTTTAAGCTGTCCTCCGCATACAAAGCATGTCATGCCTTCGAGTGCCACAACATGAAGTGGAAAGAAAGTTAACAAAGTGTTACAAGTGATTTATTTAATTACTTAGAATAAAGTTAGTTAACTATATATAGTAGAAAGTTCTTCATTGCAGGATCTACTATGATTTGTATTGCTCATCATCTCTTGTAACTCTGGAAATTAATCCAAAATTTTCTTGCAGAAAGACAGCCTTTCAGAGAAGACCAATGACTGTGCACCCATATCTATGTGGGAGAGGACAGGCACTCAGCACTGACCTTTCAAGTCTGGATGAAGGCATGGGAGCTCAGTGGTTTGAGAAAGGCACTTGGATTGTTGTGTCTGGGGTGCAAGCACAAGATGCACCCTGACTCCTGGGGGAGAAATGTAGCCTTGTGATGCAGCACCACAACCCTTCCCTGGTGATGTCTGGGTCACCCTATTGCTTATAGGGTGCCTGGGGCCAGGCTCCCTTCGTGCAGAGCAGCAAGAATGAGTTGGGGTTTACAGATCTGCTGAAACACCAAACAGTGGCTTGCAGAGAAAGAGATCTAGTGTCCAACCACGCTGTTGCTTGCTTTTCCCCTACCAAACTCCTAACTAGAATTTGGGTTTATCCTGCTTCCTACAGAGTAAATTAGATCATGTTTTCAGTAGGAGATAAAACTAATTACTTTGATAGAAATGAAAAGTGTGTAAATACAAAAGGAAAAACTGCCTTTATATGTGTCTAAAACAATCCAGCAGAGCTCTTGTCAGGGTTTTATTTCCATCCTAATAACACATCCCAATTCTTGTCACAAATGCTACACAAGATATTCAAAACATGCAAGCAAATAGAAATGAAATGGCTTTGTGCATAATGATGCCAACCTCTATGACTGTTCAACCCTCATTAGGCAAGGAGTCTTTGCAGTAATGTGGAGTAGGATATGGATGTTGCTAATAATACGCCTCAGAGTTGGTTGTCTGTATGAATTGCAAATGGGTGGCATTTTTAGCAATGGGGTTTAACCAACCAGGGGCAATTTCTACTTACGTAACTGCCAGTGTCTCTTGTTCATCTTTCCTCCTGCAGCCAGTCAGCGTGTGTTCAGGCTGTCAAGGCTACATGGGATTTTGCAGTGTGCAGATTTACTCCTGACACAGCTGGCTGGAGCTATTTCATGTTGATGCTGCTCACAAGTTATCTCTGCCACATGTGAAACATCATGCAGCTTTCAGGCTCTCAGTTCTGCAAAAGAACATGCATGGACTTATAGCTTAGTTATTGCTCTCATTAATGTTAATAGCTTATAAAGGTTTGCTACCTTCCATTCTCTCCATTAATTAAGAGTGATACTTGGCCTATTAAAAGTCATGAGGGAGAAGAGAGGAAGTCAGAAGGTAAAATGGCCTCTGGGACAATAAAACAACACCAGTACCACCCCCAGAGTCCAGCAGTGATGCACAACACACAGAAGTAGTGAAGGCACTGAAGAATCAGACTTAATAACATTGTGCTCTGTTAATTGCCTTGTATATATCCCAGATCTGTCTCTGTCTCCTGTCTGTGGCTCCCTCCAAGCTATTTCCTTTCTCTTCCCCTTTTCCTTCTGTGATTTCCCCAAAATATCCAAGTGCTCTTTGTCTTGCTCCCCTTTGCTGTATCTTCCTCTCCCTCTCTGCCCCTCCTCCTTTTCCTCACTGTAGCTTTCTCTGCTGTCCTCCAGACTGTGCCCAGAGCAGGTCACTGTCTGTCCCAACAGCTCACAGCTCAGACAAATCAGGACTGGAGCCATCACCTCATATGTCTCATCAGACCGGCAAATAGAGACTCGCTTGACTAGAGCCTTGACTAGTGACCCACGTTTTGACCATAGATCATGGCCAACAGGTCATTCAAGGTTGGCCTGGGTGGAGTGAAGCCAATTTGCAAAGCAGATTTTCAGAATGTTGGCAATCACGCAAGTTTGGTAACAAATATTCTTGCAAAGGTACAAGTCATAATCTTTAATGTTCATGCAAATATTTGCACTTTCTTGGACTAGCAGGGGCTGGCACGTGACCTCCTCCAGATGAGGGGTGGCCACAGGCATATCTGGCAGGTGGCCATGGCACAGCTTCCTCACCAGGCACTAAAACCTCTAGGTGGAATTTCCTTCCTCACTGCCAAGGCTTTGCACTGCTGTGCATGTGGCAGCTCAGGGAAAACCACCAGGTTGTGGGTCAGCACCTCCCAGACCACTGCAGCAGCAGCAGCAGTAGTTGTGGAAGAACCAGAAGCACCTAAAATCTCTGATGCTACTGGGGAGTGAGTATAGGTCTGTGGTTATGTGATATGGCAGAATGGGGTGAGATGAGAAGATGCTGGTGTTGATCCTGCTCAAATTAGTTGAGGTGCCAGGAGCAGAAATGTTGTATTAGCCCCATGCTCTGATATTTCCTACCTGAAGGAAAACATGATCAGAAGCAAGCTATTTGCTTGATCACTGTTCTCCTAAGCTATTTCCTCAGACCAGCAGTCAGAGCCCAGAGGAACGTTACTCTTCAAGACACACAGTCTGATCTGGTTGCTAGCAACAATTTGTATCCTGAAGACTTTTAAGCCCTGCCCAGGATATCATTCACTAATATAACCCTTGTCCAGCAGTCCCTCTGCATCCAAGACACTGCTATTAATCTAGAAAACTACCACTGGAAAATATCAGAACAGTCAAACCAAGAGAAAAATGTCCATTCATCTGGTAAATAGAGGATAATGAAGTTTCTCCCCAAGGTTGGCCATCACAATAATGTTATAAGAGCTACGTTTTGTTCAGGTAAATGTCACATAATAGTTTGATGGAATCCCACAGAGCATAAATAATTTCTTCTAAATGAAGTACAGATGAGCAGTTCTTAATGGAAAAATGCAGAAAGAAAAAGCTTTTTTTTTTTTTTTTTTAATTTAAAGACAGATACTCTCTACCAGACTCTCCAGATTCACGGGGTTTTGTCTTTTGAGGATGGAAGGACAGAAAAGCACTCTTGATGCATTGTGTAGGATATACAGCATCTATGAATCCTGTTTTGTTCCTTCACATACCTATTTACTTCTCCTTTGAAGTACAAGACCTAAATGCAAATACAGGCTGTTCTTTCTATAATGTTAAGTAACGATGGCAAACCAGTTCTTAGAGGCACTGGCACCATCCAACTGAAAGTTAGTTATTAAAAACACATAAAGACCATCCAGTCTTTCACATCCAGGTGGAAGGTTTCATCCGCTGCAACAGTGATTTAATACTATATTTGTCACTACTGACATTCCGTGCCAAGTCAATTCAGCAGGGACATGTGCTCTTAAGTTTAGGGGTGAAATTTTATCAGTCAAGAAACTACAGAGTGGAATGCTTTATTCATAACAACTTTATTTTCTTAAGAATAAAGAGAAATGTTCTCACTGCCCCACAGAAATCATGTTTATCGTCAGCTGAAGGGAAGCAGCATGCAGAGCATGAGGGCCAGCCTGTGAAAGAGGATGGGAAAGACAAGGAAAATGGCAATCATACCATGCTGTTATACACATTTTGTCTGGGCTTTTCTGTTCAACCAGAGAACTGGTCTCCTCCATCTTACTCCTGTTAAGCTGTATCATTAACTTAATAAAAGTAGAAGTGTCTGGAGTCGGGGCGAGGAATTATTATAGGAAATCACTCTCAAAATAGTACTCTCAAATTCTTGTGAAGTTGTCCTATCACCTACAAACATCTGAATTACTTCACCTTACTGCAAACACCTGGATGCTGGCCCTGGGCTGCCTCAGTGGGCCTGATGGACACAAACAGGTATCACCAGTGGAGTCTATTCCCACTACTCTCAGGAAAAAAGTAGTCCCTGCTGGAAGTCCATGTTCCTCTTCACTGGCTTTAAAGATTCATCGGTGTGATCAGCTTAGAGTTAGGCAATGGACTTAGATTCTGAGTTGGGTCAGGTGACTCCCCACGTAAATGTTTACTCCTCCTAGGTGAATGTTTGTCCTAGCTTTGCTACAGCCTTGCTGTCCTTCCTCGGTGGCCACAGGAGCAGGTCAGGCTGGATAACTTAGTGCCCGAGTTCCATAAGAATCCATACCCTACTGCGCTTGCTCTTGTAGGTCTTAAGCTCCCCCTAAAATATGGCTGTGGGAGATTACTCCAGTGGTGTAAATCAGGATTGGGCATTCCACCATATTCAAATCACGACGGTCATGTACTTCCTCAGATTCACCTCACATTTAGCTGTATGCAACGTATGCCTTTACATTCAAGATATGTGCGCCAAGCTCCCTATGTACACAGAAATGAAGAGAAAGTATGAAAGCTTGCTTTTATGTAATTAATTTTCCTCCAAGTCAGACATCTAAGGGTGATCAGGCAGGTTGTCTACTTCTCCTCGCTGACTACGAAGGAAACCTAAAGTTACACCAAGGTTGTCTGCATTTGGCATGCATATATCATATAACATGCATATGTAAAGTGCATGCTATACTTCAAAACAATTTTCCATAGTTAATAATTCTTAATAAAATACATGAAAGCTGAAGTTGTGTCAAACCTAACCTTAAAATTCTAGGCCTTGGGCTGATTTTACTTTAAAATGCGTTTCTTAGTATATTCACGGTACAATAATGGCAGAGCAAGTGATCAGTAGCATCTGTGACTAATTGCAAACAATCACAACATGAAATTATATTTTCAAGTCTTTAATTAGCTGGAGAATGAGTCCCTTGATTGTTGCTAGTACACTTCTGTACTGCCTGACCTAACAGAAGAAAGCCACTAGGTTTTTTCAAGGTCATTATAACATATTGTTGTACTGATACCACATCCTGCAAGGTAAGTTCTGTGGTTTGCAGCCTATTAAAATTTAAGAAGGTCGAAGGTTGCACTTGATGATCTTGGAGGCTTAAGGAAAAAAAAAACAACAAAAAAAACACCCAACAAACTGGCTTATGAAAGCTCTCTCCCCTGACCAAGGAAACTGGAAAATCTTGAATCTACATTCTATGATCAAGGCATTAGTCACAATTACTGAACATTACAGACAGTATAATAGTGGCATGCCATACCTGGGAAATATTTAATTGTTTGTCCCATCTGGTAATTCGCCTAAAGCAATGGCTGCAGCTACAAAAATGTTCAAAAAGAAAAATGAACCTGTAGTATCAGCTTGAGGCAGGGTCTGGGCTGCTGATGGCTGACTCTGCCTGACTTCTCCAGGTTATATAACACTGCAGCAGGTCTGGCCTTGAGGTCAAGCTGCAACACAGGAGATCTCTGGATCTGTGCTGAAAATGGCTAGAAAAAAGTGGGCAGTGTCTGTCCTGAGAGCAATGGACTTGTCATCATGTCTGGTAGGTAGTAGTACCATGGCACTGGTTTTCTAGGGAATTTTCCCTAAAGGTGGCCAGAAGCAGCAACAGAGAGCAGATCTGTGCTTAGGGAAGTCCCCCAGAAGGTTCATGCCAGTCGCTGAAGAGATGCAGAACAGGCTCTAACCACAGCTCCAGTTGAAGCTGCATCATCTCAAAACCAGCTCAGTAGTATCTTTCACTGAGATGTATTTCCTAAACCAGGGGATAGAGTGCTGGGCATCGATGTGGTATTTTTATGCTGGGAGATTAGAAATGTTTCCAGTCTGCCAGTATTGGCAATCCCTGCGTTATAATCTGGCCCCTACACAGGCCACCCATTCACTGGAATGGATGGGGGAACAGAGACAGGCCAAAGCTGTGGAGCACTTTCTTGGGCCAGAAACAGCCAGAGGATTTGAGGGGTAGGAGGGTATTCCCAGTCCTGCTTGGCCTTGTTCCACAGATATCTCACCCCACAGATCGCTCACACTGTCTAAGAACTGTGATGAAACTGGGTGACATCAGCTAAGGAGGAGAATCCATCCATGTCCTGGAGAAGAACAAGTCAAGTCATGCCCTGCAGACAGGAGCTCACCAGTACTGTGCAGAGTCAGAGACCTTTCAGTGCCACACCAGAGGAAGCATCTTTGCCTCTTGCACTGCTTAAGCAATGTCAAAATGACGCTCAGGAGATGTGTCTTATTCTGCAATCGGGTGCATTGGCACCTGAGCAAAGGACAAACACAAAGTCCCTGACTTCAAAGAGAAAATCCCAATAAGCCTTTTCAGGAGTACATCCCTCCTCAGCAGACCAAAACATAGCATTTTTGCTTGTCTGGCTGGTATTCTTCTACCCTTTTTTCATTTAAATTTTTCTACTTCACAGGATACATGGCCTTGGTCCATTATACCACATGGCTGCTGCTAAATGCATTAGGAGGCTCACTGTGCTTGCTCATGCCTCTATCAAGGATAAAGAGTTAAAAAAATTAAATATTCCACTCAGACTCTGTCGTGTGTGGACAACAGTTGTTCCACAGCAACAGGGTATAAGCTATTTTTAGATTATAAATCAGAAATAAATAGCCAGTGATTAAAAACCCCAATATTATTAATTTATTAGAAGCTATTAGTACACACAGTGAGACATTTTCATTACTAAGCACCACTAACAGGTAAGGACTTGTATTAACTACCTGCATTATCACTGTAATCTATGTAGGCTTTTCTGGTGTATTGCACTTTTCAGCTCTTCCCCGCACCGCAGAGCTCAAAATGCCAGTCGTCTCTTGGATACCTGCTCTGTTACCTACAGCTTCCCAGACTGACAAAACCATCTCTCCCTCAGTGCATCTGTCATTCACACCATCACAACATCCTTGGTTCTCCCCACTGTGCATTCCCATGGTGTGGTAAGCTTCTCCTCTTGCCCTAAGCCCCAAATCACATTACTACTGGCACCTTTCCATGCATCCCTCCCTTCACCTCCCTTCTCCTGGGCTGCTCAGACATGCTAGGGGGCTCTGACTGGCCACTGCCCAGCAGAGGGGGTGTGTTGTTGTGCACACCAGGATAACTTTCAAATCTGTTGGTTAGTAACAGGTCAGTTTGATTGCAGGCCAATCTTGCAGGCCAGATTTTCTCAGGTGTGCCACCTGAAAATCCCAGGGACATGAAATCTGCCAGTGACAGACATAGTGCAGAACGTCTGGACACCTTGAAGAAGAGCTGTGTGGCACACATCTTGCCTAGCCTACACAGGCTCAAGCACCAAATATGGCAAGTCTTGAAATGCTGGCCTTCTGTGCAAAGGTTAACAGCCCAAAGCACTTGCAGAAGGACTGAGAGGTGCAGGATATGCCTGACACAACCCTAGACCTCAAGGAGATTCAGAGGAAGCTTAACATCACTGATGTTAAACAGGAGCCCTCATATGGGAAACCAGGGCTGTCTGCTCTTCTGCAGACCACAAAGTCCACTACCCCCTTCGTCGTATGGGGCTTAGCAGATGTAATAACAACTCTGTGAAAGAGCTCCTGCTGTATCAGCTCCATCTTAACTAACAGAATAATTACCTGCTTGTATGTTGAGGCTAAAGAAAAACAGCTGAAACAAGACTTTGTGAAAGATACACGAAAGGGTACATACACAGCACTGCAAAGGAAAGGAAATAGCACTACAGGTCCACCACATCCAAACAGTGGTCCTGGGCCCAAAGCAGTGCATAAACACTCTCAAAAGGTCAGGAGCCATTGGCAATATTTGCAGGGAGGCGGATTCAAAACCCAAAGAATTCAGGAACAGCTGATTTTTTTTTTAACCAGTCATTTCTTTAGAGGTTTTCAGCAGTTGGTAACCTGCCTTAGGCTGTGCACAGTACCCTGTGTTTCAGAAGCAGCCCCAGGCCAGTGCCCCATAGCTCTGTGCTTCATGCTGCTCGTGGCCCCAGGGTTGCACAAGTATGTAATAGTGCTGGATGGGAACTGCTTTTGGTACCCCAGCAAGGGTGGATCAACCAAGGCTTTAAACGAGAGAAGAAGTGGAGACTCTAATCTGGAGATAACAGAGGGAAACCTGAAGCACACATCAGCAAGGAAGGTTGCAAGGTCTCAGACGCATCTGGCTCCAGAAAGCACAAATTTTCATCACAAAATCAGCCCATCACCTTTTTGTAATCCTTCAATGCTCTTTGATTTCTCAGGTGAACCTGGGCAAGGGGGTGCACTAGAATTACTGTTAAAATAGAAATTATACTGTTCCCTCTCTGCTGCCTGTTTTACACCATAAGCCCTGTGGGTATGGTGAGGTGCTACAGCAGCTGCCACGGGGACATTCCTCATCTCAAGTTGCTCCTTTAAGCATTCATGTAGCACAGTTATCACAGAATCAGTATTTACCAACTCAATCCTCAAGTAGTTCATTTTATGGGCACTGGTGTCACTGCAAGACAGTGATTTACTACCTCAGCAAGGAGGTGCTTTCTCTGGGGGAGAAGCTCACTTAACCCTCATTCAAGCCCTGCCAGATGCCTCTGGTTGGCATGGGGAGGAGAGTGGTGCTCTGCAGGCATCCCCACACCTGGGTTTTGTACAGCGCCCGGCCGTGCTCTGTTGCAGCACAGGGAGAGCAAGCCCAGGGCATCCTGAGAGTTCAGCCTCTTGCACTGAGCTGAATCTAAGCCAAATGCAGAGGAGCTTTGAAACGCTGCCTGATTTTAAAAGGGATCATTTTAACACAAGGATCAGCACACTTGTGCATGGCATGAGCTGGGGGACATTCTTGGTATCCTCAGCACATGGCACACTCATCCTGCCCCTGTGGGACCACTGTTTGTGTCACAAGTCTGACGGCCCTTGATCTGAGGAAAATGAAGGGATATATCCTTCGTCGTGCTTTCCTGGGTGGGTCCAGTCTTCCAAGAATACAAAGGTCAAAGCAAGAGTTGGGACAGTGCCCGGATTCTCCCAGTAATGTAAAGACCACTATGGTCTTCCTGATGAGGTAGCAGACATGTTTGATTTTATTATTTTCTATACAATTTTCAGGTATAGTTTAAGTTATTGGTATTTGGTTGTTTTTCCTTTTGAAGTGTGTTGGTCCTATGGCTACAAGGTGCATTCTCTTCTGAGAGGGAGTGAGAGAAAGATGAGTTTGTATATGAATGAAAGATATGAATTGTGAAAATCTCCCCAGGTGTCAGATTCCCCTGCCCCAGCTCTCATTTTCCTCTGCACATACAGGGGCAGAACATTACTTTTGGGGAAGCAGGGTGGGGGAGACTGTAGTAACTCATTTATTTTCCTGTCAAAACCAGGAACAAGCCACATTTACTAAAGGAAAGAATATGAAAATGTTTTTCTTGAAAGGATTTAGGACAAGAGGTGAATCAGAGACCTACTGAGAAAGGATCTCCATGTGCCTTATCAAAATTAATTACTCATTCCTACAAGCCAATAGTGAAATGATGTGGGTTTTTTGGTTTTTTTTCATCAGGCAGATTCTAAAGATACCAAAAGACAAACCTGAAAATATCAGCAACCTAGAATATGAAATGGGGACAATTGGCAGCCCTGAATGTAACACATCCAAGATGTTTGCCTTCTAATAATAGAAAGCTGAAAGAGGCATATGGAGAAATTGAGCTCAACAATTTTTATTTTCTATGTATAAATACACTGAAGTCACAGATGTCTCTGCAGTCTCAATCTGCCAAGACCAAATGCAAGGAACAGACCTAAAAGACACCAAGAAATGTGGAATAGCAAGCTCTCCATATTGAAGAGGTTGTTCCTTTTCTGACAGATGGGTGTTTAAAAAGCTCTACCAACCAGTCTGAAATAAACAGATTGATCCATAAAAAAGCCACGTTTTCTTTACATTGTCTTTTTCCATTAAACCAGGGTGTTGGTGGCTTGATGTCTGATCACCTCCCTGAGGCATGCAAACACTGTCAGCTCTATTAGAAGCCTCTGTAAAAGGTCTGAAAACCACTGTTGTGTAGGTAAAATCTGGTTTTTATGTGTGTCTGGTAACATGCAGATCAGATCTTTGCCTTGTTAACAGAATCTTTGAGTTCTAAAAGATGAAAATGTAACTTTCTTGCATGTCTCATAAACAGAAATAGTTAAAATTCATGGCATTTATAGTCTCCAACACTGCAAGCAACAGTTTTACACACCAGGGCAGCTGATAACCTGTAACTCTTATGAGATAATGCCTGTGATTGATACTCATAAAGTCTGCAAGGGGAGTCTGTAAGTCCCAGGAGAGCAATAGACTGTCTACAGTTTTTACAAGTTCTACTGTAGCAGGAGGCCAAGATTGCAACTGCCAGGAGAGAAATATTTATGGGTCATGCACCTTCAGGCTGTGCCAGAAGAGCCTTCAGCTATTGTCAGGAGCATATATAAACCTGGTTTTATGTTACTCAGTTGTCCCAGTTGTGGGCAAATTGGATTCAAGCCAGCACTGCCAACATCTGCTGAACTGGTTGCAATTTTTTTGGGTGTCATTTCTTGATGAGGTATTAGGCAGAGTATGATAGATTTATTACTAAAATCATATGGGAGGCAAAAAGCTTTTGCTCACTTTTTCTAGGGAAATCAAAGCCTTGTACAATCTGGAAAGCTCCATGAACAAGTGAGAAAACAAAGGGACCAGGAAAGGGAAAGGTTGTCAGACTAAGTCAGGAGCTATTTTTCACCAAACTAATTTATTTCTTAACTTCTTCAGAATTTGTAATTATACAGGGAAGGGAAGATGGGCCCTCTTTTTTCTCCTAAGTATTTAGGATTGCATCCTTCCCATTGCTGGGAAGCTAAGACACCCAGTATTCATGAATTGACTATTTAGTGGTTCCTTACAATAAGCAAACAAACAAAAAAAAGCTTTGATAATTCTCATTATTTCAAGGACAAAAATTTAATAATAAAAAAGTACTTCCTAAAGTAGTCAGGAGAACAGACTTCATACATAATATTTCCTAAATATCTTGTTCCTTCTGTAAATCTTTCAGTAATTTATGAAGCCTTTTGGGATATTATACTGCAATAAAAATGGAAGCTATTATGACACAAGGTGCCATTTGGTGCAAAGGAACATGTATAATCAGCCATGAAACACCTTCCTGCTGAAAGAAGTCTGTATCAATTAAATAGCAAGGCTAATATCATCACTGAGTGTATTTATAAGGCAGCAATCACCATCACAAATAATGGCACAATTCAAATCAATTTCCAAAGGGTCTTGAAATTTTAAGAATATATTTATTGATAACTGAATCATGGTACAGCAGCAATGTAGCTGTGAGAAAAGCTTTGCTAAGTTTTCCAGTGATATCTTCTTTCTAATAAAAGATATTATCTCTTACTCCAAATTTCTGCCTTTTTGAAACTATTCCTAGAAGTTATACATACTGAGTTTTTTAGTATGGAGCAGCAAACATTGTGTAAACCTCTTCCCGATTGTTGTTTTTATTTTTTTCCCTGTTTTTCTCAGGCACTGTAATTTGACATTCAGCATCTGCTCTGTCTACTAAAACACCGGGATAAAAATCAGGTCTGCCTTGTCCAGAGCCCCAGTCTGACATGTATAAAACATTATTTTTCCTCCAGTAGCAACCTCTGCAGATCATTCCTTACGCCAGTGCCTGGATCTTCTGCAAAGCCATGTTAGCCCTGTAGAAAGATAGGGATCCTGACACTGCTGCAGGAGGGATTGGAGCCTGAATGCAATTAAGTGACAATTCCACAGTGTCCCTGTTCTACAGATATTCTCACTGACAGAAAATATTTAAAGAAAAAGAAAAAACACCAAACATGAAAAAGCAGTGGAACCTCATAAGGAAGGTGCTATCATCAAGAAACTACCAAGGAGAAACCAGATGAATCTACTCCCTTCAGTGTGCACAGGCATAGGCATCCCTGCTGCCTCTTTGGTCTGCAAGTAGTCATACGGCAGCATCAGATGGACAGGGAAATGAGGGGCTCCTGGCACATTTCCTTTCCTGGTCTTGCTGCTGACAAGGAGCCCTCCTGCATTCTCCATGGGGAGGCAGGTCATGGGAGAGAGATGGAGAGACAGCACTAATGTACAATCTGGGTCTCCCAAAGGAGTTAAATACACTTTTATCTCTGTGATCCATTTACAGTACATGTTTTCAGTTCTACCCAATTAGCCAATGGAATTAGCTTGATGAAATGTGAAACTACAACTATTATTATTATGCATTTTAAAGAATGTTTATGGCAAACAACAGAATCCCTCCATCCTTGTCCTAGGAAGCATTTTAAGAGCCATCTCCTCTTCCTGCCATTTGCCTTATCCCTCTTTGACTAAACTTCCACACATGTTCCCAGCCCTTGCCTGCAGCAGCTCAGGCAGGAGATGCCCCAGCCACTCCCCTCCCTTGCCAGGAGCTGCTTTTCATGATGTCCATTGCAGCTTTCTCTGATCAGATCCCTTGTGCAGGAAGACATTGTCCCCTTTCAAGTGTCAGTGCTGCATCTTATTCCCACTGAATACACCTGAATCCCTCGCTCTTCCTCCAACAAGAACAAGGTTGTTTAAAGCATTTTAGAAAACCCTCTCTTTGTAGCCATAATTTTATAAGCAAGTGCTAGAATGGGGATGGCTTTAATCCAGCCTGTTCGGTGCCTTACCTCATTGCAAAGCCTGCACTCGCCTGGCCTTGGTCTCCCTTCTGAACTGCAGGAGGGAATGTTGCTGCTTTCCCCAGAAGGAACCTCCAGAAAGACACTCAACTTCTTGAGCAAAAGCAGGGTGTTTGCAGGCAGCAGTCACCGGCTTCAGAGCCTCTGCACTGCAGCCAACAGGACTGACTCCACGCACACAAACCCTCCTGGTTGTGCCTGTCCATTGTGCAGCCGTGTGGGATGGCAGAGAGGGGGAAGAGTACAGCATGAACCATGGGGACAGCATCCAGACAGTCTCACATAGTGTTGGAAACTGGTAATCCTGAAAAGCATACTCATTAGCAACCCACCCCTCTCTCCAGCCAAAGTCCTTTAAAAAAAAATAAAAATATATATGTATACATATATATATATGTAGTGTTGTATGTGTATGTAATTTTTTGTGGCAAGAAAATAGAGTGTTTTCAAATTCTATACCCTCTGCTGTGGAAACTATTTCTTTTTCCTTCTCTTTTTCAGTACTAGCAGCAAGAAAATACAGCCCACCTCCATGAGCGACAGCTGAACAAGGCACGTCTTCTTTGCTTCAGACCTGCCACTCACACATAATTTAAGCTGCACGTTTCCAAACCAGGGAGACAAAAATGCTTTTCTACCCACTACATCAACCTGCTGTGCAGAATATTATATGCAAAAAAATCACTTTAGATCTGTTAAGTGCATGGCCAACACCCAAGCTGCAAAAACAATTTGGTTTTCCCTTATTCCAGGATCCCCCAACGAAAAAAAAAAAACCACGAGGCTGTATCAGTAATTGTGAATGTTGACAGAGAAAAAAGCCAAAGGTAGAGTAGAAGTGAAGTCTCTCGCCTGTAGGCAGGGACAGGCGACACAGTGGGCCTGAGCCAAAGAAATCCCTGGTGGGGAGCTGGGGGATGTGATCCTGCGGCAGAGCCAACCTGTGCACTGAGTGAATGCATCAGAAACAACCAGAAAAGATGAAGAAGGGCCCAGGACTGAGGATGTGCCCAGGAGTCCTTTGCTGAGTGGCACTTGTCTGGGACAAAGGTGTCAGGGATCAGATGAATGGAGGTGGCAGAGGGCTCTGCAGCCCTCAGAGGAGGTGGCTGCGGTGGCATGCCACACCAGGATATCATAAACCATTTATCACATGGAATTCTGTGTATGACAACCTCAAAAGGCTTATTATCAAAGCAGATGCTAGATTAATATTAGCAGAAGAAGATGAGAAGATCAGCCTCTGCAGTGTTCTTTGAGAAGGTAAAAATCCACAGCATGTGTGAAACTACCACGACACTAAAAGGAAACCCAACTGTTGTAATGAAAAATCCCATATTTATCAGTGTTTTTAATTACATCATCTGTGTAAGTACCTCTTGGTACTTACTGTAAAGTATATTTTTTTCAGTAATGTGACAGATAATATTGGAAAGCACAGGAACTGTTGATTCACTCTGCTCTTTTTCCCCCAGCTAAGCTTTGTTAGGGCTATTGCTCAACAGCATACTAACAAATGCAATAAATCTGTTTAACTTGACAGATAATGTACAAATAAAAAAGTGCCACCCCCTCCAAACACACGCATGACTTTTTCCCAAACTATGGAATAATTTAGGTTGGTGGGGCTTGTGGAAGTCCTCTAGTCCACCTCCTGCTCAAGCCTGGACTCAAACACTTCATCAGTTTTCTGAATTTTCATTCTGAGAGGAGGGAGAAGCCAAAGGCTTCTGTGCAAAGAGTGACTGAGCAGACCCTTCAGTCTGGAGAAGACACTGTTGAGAAAGTAGATGAAAGCAATCCTCAAAATCATGAAAGGTGTGGAGACTTTTGTAGGAAATTATGCTCACTGCCTCACTGATACAGAAATTACAAAACATCTAGTAAATTTACCAGGTGTCAGATTCAAAACCATGGGGAGAGGTTCCTTCATGCAATGCATGATAAGCTGTGAAGTTCCTTGCTGAAGGACACTGCAGGCAGTGAGATTTTTCATAGCTCCAAGGAAGACCAGACAAAACCAAAGAGATATTTTTTTCAAGAAGCAGTAAATACAAAGGCACCACTCCTGGCTCAAGAACTCAGTGCAGGTCTGTCTTCCTATTATCCACTTCACCGCTCAAAAGACCTGTGTTTTGGCCCACAAATGCCTCAATTATGTAATCATGACGGTATCTCAGAGCTGTAGGTTCCAAATGAGAAAAAAAATGTCTGGAAAATGATGTCTTGCAGGGCCCGACATTTGGGCATACAGTTCTACACTATCAGCCCTCTGACTGACAACCCAAAGATTCAGGCTAGCACAAAGCTGGTCATTGCCATTAACCCATTCCAGACTTGTGAAGAAGCAGAGTGCCCAGAGGAGCACTGTACAACATGATGCTCTATTTTCAGTCTGAACTAGGAGCACTCAACGCAAGATTTACTGTATCCTTGAACCACAGACTCAGCTGTCCTGGTTAAACCAGATCTGTGAAGTGACCTGGCTGAACAAAACATTTGTAAAGTCAAAATTTGTCTCTGCCAAAGAACACAAACAGTTTTCTTAAAAATTGATCATTTCAAGGATCTTTCCAGAATCCACGGAGGCAAAAAAGAAGGCAATCAGCCCAGTCTGGAGGGAGGAAGCCTCTGGGAAAGGATGAAACTCATCTGGGTGCAGAAGCCCCTTTAACTTCCCTGTTACCAAGGGATGTGTGTGATGGTGAACAGCCCCTCCTCATATTACAACTCCTTACTCTTTACTGGTCTGCACTGCTATATTTTCCATGCTGCTTACTAGATCCTCGATGCTCAAGAACACATCTGCCTGTTCTGTTACTCAAAGCCAGTGTCAGAAAAAAAGCAAAAAAACCTCATTTATTGGACTCCCTGCTGTGGCTTTGATTGAGAAATGTAACACCCCGAGACGATTTATTGGCCCAATTGTCACCCATGAAATATGTGCTATTGGTGACAGACTGAGAGTGCATTCGAGTGTGCACAGTACATTCACACAGCTCTCTCAAAACCTGGAGCCTGATGTTTGCAGGTCCTCCACTTTGCCATCCATGTGTGGTACAGGTGCCCTGACTGCTGCTCCCTATAGCCTGCGGAACACCAGAAAACTCAGTCTCACACAGTTCTAATCTACATCTCCATGGTTTCACTCTCTTAATTATGTCATTTATGGGTTTGAGAGAACTGGTGCTGTGAATGTGAAGAAAATCTTTGAGACAGCCTGCACAGTTCATGGCATAGCTGCCATAACACCATGTCAATCACCCAGCTCTGAGCACAGAAGGCAGCAGTGGCACTATTAGATTTCAAATAAAGATCACTCATGGGGGAACTGGGTAACTTCTCTGCATGGAGCTGTAATTTCAGATGCCTGGAAGAGAAAATAGAACTAAATATCATTCATTATGTTTAACTCATCGGATTTTTAAAAGAAGAAATCTGCTTTAAAGTGGCTTTAAAGCTCTCCCCTCTGGAGCTCTGGGCATTTCGGTCACCTGAGGCTGCAAGGGAAGGGTATACTATTTGCTTTCCTGTCCTCAATTTCAATTTCATTGCTAAATCTAATTGAAATGCAATTAAAATGGTATCCATGTGAAGACAGGTCCGCAACTGTGACCATCCCTGTGTCACGCTGCATATTACAGGTATGGCTAGAATTTCCCTTCATTGACTGCCCTCCAAAAGAAAGGTTGTACACGGAGAGCGAGGATCATGAGTTGCTTTCCTTCTGTACTCCTTGCTGTACCAGCAGACGGAGTAGTGAGCATCACTAAAACAGCACCAGGTAGAGCTCCACGAGCTGTGGTTTAACATCTTTAATTCCTGGCCACTTAGTTCTGAATTACAGCTTCATCACTGCTTTTTGAGGAGGGTATGCAGAAAGGGCATGCCTCTGTATTCAGCCTGCCACCCTTTTGTTAGTACTTAGGGGTGACAAGACCACTCATCACATTCCCGCTAAAGACATATGAGGCCGTTGCAAGTTCATGGCACCTCAGGGAAAAGCCCAGCTTCTCCAAGCTACTTCCACATTCCCTTCAAAGCACTATCAGCCATCAGGTTGCAAGTGACAGCTGCAGTCCTGCTTCATCATAAGGAAATTCGGGCATGTTGAAGGCTGTAAGCTGAGTGCACCTGGGCATGGAAAACTCAACAGGCACAGATGGACTCAGGGGTCCCATGAAACTGCACATACAGGTCAAGTTGCAATTGGTCTTTGTACAGGTAGCCAGAAAATGCAGCAAAAAGGTCCTTGCAGAATTGTAAATGGCCATCAGACGTCATATGAACTTTCCAGAAGGTCAGGAAAGGGGATTTAGAGTCCTGAGAACTGTACATCTCCATCTTCCTTGCACAGGCCCTTCCTTCAACAAACTTTTAATGCAGAGTGGGCACCCAATCTTACTTTAGGTATCAGCCATCTGCTACAGGAGGGGCTGCACTGCACTTCTGAAGCTCTGCTTCTCTACTGGGAACCTGGAATGAGTAGTTCATATGTCAGCTTTTACTTGGAGGACATCTACCCAGGGCAAATCCATCCTTTTTCCCCCAGCCTAGCCTTCTCCTGGTTGCTATTCTGCTACAAGTCAGAGACCCAATACATTGTTACTCGTAGGGTAGAGAGGCACATCTTTCCTGAACATCTCCTAACTTCTGCTGCATCTTTCTTGTGCTATCCATTACCAACTTGCTCTGGTTGTCCTGCAAGAGTCAGGAATTGTGGAACTCACAAAACCTTTTAAGGGAAAGAAAATAATCCCCAAATTAGGCTGGTCTACTCACCAACCAAAAGGTGGGTCACCTTTGTCTGACCCACCAAAGCTATAGTAGTTGGGGTCAGCACAGGTGAGCACAAACAATCTTGCCTCCCTCTAGAAAGTTCTGTAAAAGTCCTCTGTTAGGCCAAGACAATGCCTTATCTGCAAAGGCTGGATTTCCCCCTAAGAATTCCTGGCAGAACACTAAATGTTCCATATTTTTCTGAAAGGTTTGGTTTACTATATATGCTGCATTTGTAATGACCTCCCCTGAGATTTGTGTCTGATATCAGATGTATATCTCAAGTATCTGGCTGTGCAATAATTTTGCAAAGATGTAATTAATTGCACCTTCCAGGGCAGGCAACCTAAGCAGCTATTAAAAACGTCAATTTATATTAAATCAAGTAAAGTTAATTGCCTGTCCATAACAAATGAAAAAGAAATATGTACTTTGGAAGATGGCCACAGGTCTCCAATCAATATAAATTTAATGCGCTTCTATGTATCTCAGAGTAAAATTGTATTTCAGTACTTTATTGAGCATTCTAGGAATTCCTTGACAACACACTGCTAGGAAATCAGATCACTCACATGTTCCTATGGAAGGCATGGGAAGGCCAAGTTCAATGTAATCAGAAGGGTACAATTATCCCACGGCAAAGGGACTATCTACTTCTTGGGTTTCTAAAAAATATGGGTTTATGAAAAAATAAGCATTGCATGTGTTACATATTTCTTTAGTAAGTAAGAATTCATATTCTAACCTTCATAACCCAGCTATGTGCAGAAAAAATACATAGTGGTTTTCAATTCTCTACCATTCCTCACAGCACTGAGACCTTTTGCAGGAATAAGAAAAAAAAAACCACTCAGCTGAGTATGAACTAGAAGGTCAGGTCAAATTTAAGTGTTATGTGGTAGTGAACCTCCTGTCACTTTCACTCACAAAAAACTGTTACCTCTGATTTTGGTTGGTTGCAGGAGAACAGCCACACACTCAGGAGCTGAACTTGTCAAAACCCTTTGTGGCTTGAAAGTCTCATGAGTTCTGACTTCTGACCAGATTTTTACTACCCCTTGGGTTTAGCTGAACTGAAAATATTCTTAGAAAAGGAGATCACCTGATATCTCTGCAATCATGGGCTCAAACAGAGCCAGAACTTCCAGAGAGAGACTGAATGAAGTTGAGAGAGCAGAGGACTTTGATTCGGATCAAAATGCATTTGACTCAAGTATTTGTCACGTTTGAGAAAGAATACTATTATAACAAGACTTCATTATTTGGGAAGGTATATGCACTTAGGCAGTGTAAGACTGCATCATAAAATTTTCATGACAGTGGCACAGCACTTATGGAAGCCACAAGGGAGGTGACCTGGGTTTGCATCACTGTTTTTGGTGGGACTTGGCTTCTCTATGCCACCTGGATGCTCAAGCTGTGAAAGTCTGCTTGGCACTCCTTACTGAATTCTGCCCTTAAATGAGCACACACAAAACAGAGCAGCCAAAGGCTAGGAAATGTTCTGGGACTTGAATCCTTCTTTCCATCCTTGTGGAAGTGTTTTGCCAGCCCTTTGTTTCAGTGTTTCCCTTGTGGAATATAAATTTTGTTCCTTCAACCAGCTAGTGAGTAAGCCTTAGATATGTGCGCCCCATCTAATGGGATGTGACACATCCATGCAAGTGTCCACCTCCTCTCATCACGGGCATGAAGTGTGTAAGGATTAAGTCCACTGAAGATCATGATAATACGCAGCTGAGCCACAGAGATAGATGAATGTGCTCAACACCACACAAGCTGCCCACAAGAAATGATCACTTTTCATCAAGTGATTTCATAAACGTGAGTTTGATTATAACAGAGAGAAGAAGTTATTCCTGGTTTTGAATTATGTTTCCCCAATTCAGCCTATTGAAATTGCATGGGTGAAACCAGAGGAGGAAAGACTATCCAGCTGAAACAAAATATCTCCATTATGCGATGAATAATCTCTGATTATAGCACCGGTGTCCATAATTAATTAGAATCCATCTAGTCCATTTCAATACTTCTAATTTTATCACTTGGCAATTAATCTACTTTTGGTAGCATAGTGCTTACTGTAAAAAGAAACTGCCTACTTGGGTCCTACCAGACAGAGAAGGACCTGAAAAATAGACGAGAAAAGGTGCATTCATTGTATTTGTATTTTTCAGCAGTTGAGAACACTGCAAGGAAGAGCAGCTGTGCAGCACAGGTAAATCTTCCCTGACACCTGAAATGTCTGGTGTTATATTTATTTATAATGATGTCATCTATAATCAATGACACTCATAATCTCAGGAAGATTTCTGCATATCATGAATGGCTATTTAGGTTCTGTTTTGCGAAGTACCTATCACAGGACTCCATTTATGGGTTTCTGAAGAAGAAATATGATGCCAATAGAAATAACTGTAATTATTATTCATGGCAGAAGGAAAAGATGACACTGAGAAAGTGGTGTAGCAAAAATGAATTCATCCACCACCAAAGTGTTGCAGTTGCAAGACTGTCCCTCGAAGATTGTTTCACCATCCCTTCAGAATAAGTGGGTATAAGTCTATTAACCATATTTAGCACTATCCCCACTACAATAGGGTGAGTCTGATCATTTGTTCCTGCACAGTAGTCTTTGGGATTTCATCTGAACAGGATTTGGATGGTGAGATGTGTGCTTCCACACATACAAGTGACAGTGCTCTCAATCTTCTTGCCTCAGTTTTCATCGTTCCCCAATGAGCTGTGACGTGTGGCACCTCTGACAACACCTCCTTCACATCTCACTGGGCCACAGGAGTGGCAGCAGGTCTTACTCTAGTCCAGAGAACTGAAGTACTCTGAAGTTGTCACAGCAGATCTCAAACTTTACACTTCCTTTGCCTCTCCCTATGCCAGCAGTGTCTACTATCTCAAAGCATAAAATAGTTTCCTAAAATCATCTGCCACTTCAGTAGCTCTTCTATATC
>JAWWES010000001.1:45418833-45478002 GCA_035583135.1 Lophotriccus pileatus | reverse complement strand
TGCCAGCAGTGTCTACTATCTCAAAGCATAAAATAGTTTCCTAAAATCATCTGCCACTTCAGTAGCTCTTCTATATCTAACACACCACCTAACTGATCAAGTATCTAAAGATAAATATACTGCAAGAGCAGCAGCACTTATTAACCTCTTCTGTAATGCCCAAGGTTTTATCACTTTTTAAAGTGGCTGCAGAACAGATTTACTTATCAGTTCTTTCAACAATCTCTCTTTTCTTGCTTGCTCCCTGCAAGAGTAGTTTTCTTCCAAATTTTCAGAAGTTTATCTTGGGCTTGCCAAAGTTCAGCATTGTAGTCACTGAGTACACAGATAGTACTTGCCAAAGCGGGTTTGTTTATTAGTACAAGTTTATTAGTTATTAGTTTATTAGTTTATTATTAGTTTATTATTTGTTTATTGTACAAGGTAGTATGGAGAAGACAAAAAAGACACAGCACAGCCAAGACTGGGCAATACCCACTCCCTCCCAATTCCCAATCGCAGCTCACACTTGCCTGACCCACACATCCCCAACAGACATGTGGAGCTCAGTCCCAGTACTGGGATTTGTGCAGAGGAATAGAACCTCTTCAATGACTGGCCTGTAACTGGAATTCAGACAAAGAAAGATTTCAAGCTCACCATTTCAAGCTCACTCAGGGACTTGACAGAGAGAGCTAAAGGGCAGGCTTTCTTCATGCCAGAAGCAATTCCCCATAGACAGTTTTCACATAACCATCCTGTTTAGGAGGCTGAAAGAATTTATCAGGATGATTACAAGCTGACTTAAGTTCAAGAGGACCATCTTCAACCTGTGTAATTTTGAGAGTAGATGAAGCCAAAATGTCCTGCTGCATTCTCATTCCACGAACCATGGCCATGTAAATGAAAAAAGAAAAGCCTCTTCTTTTCAGTATGACAGTTCTTTCATTACAACATATTCTAAATATACCTTTGAACTGGCAGGTTTTCTAAGACTGTCACCTTTTTCTTTTTCTTCTTTTGCTTTCAGGTCTCAGATTCCTTTTCAGTAGAAGCTATTAGCATTGCACTGAGAAACGCTTCAATGACAGCAAGATGCAGCACTAGGTGCAATGTTATATTCTGAGTAAATTATACCATTCAAAGGGCAGAGCAGAGCATGAATGGTATTGATTTCCAGAAGAGCTGTTTCAGTACTTAGCAAAGTTTGATCAGACTGTTCTCCTTCACTGCCTGAGTTAAGACACTGTGTACCACCCCAGCAGGCAGCAATATGACCTCAGCTAAATGTAACTTCATCACCTTCTGCACGGTTGTCAACATCTTATTATGCCTGGGCTCGCCACCCCAGCCTGGTGGAAAACAACAGCACCTCAAACCACCACTGTGTGCTAAGGTAGGAGTATCCACACTGCACTTTGCACTCCACAAGGGCTCACAAAACAGGGTTTTATCATCAATGCACTCTGTGATCTGCTCTGAGGGTATCTGAAATCACCAAGGATGGTCCAAGGATGAAGGCCTGACTAGTGGCTGAGAGCCCCCAAGGGTGAAGATGCGCAGGAAGAGACTCTCTGGAGACAGTCCAAGCCAATGGGATTGGCTCTTTCAAAATTTCAAAACCAAGAGCAGCAGCAGCATTTCAGAGAACAGTTTATCTAATGGATTTCATCTACCTCAAGATAGGGTGAACTATACCTTGAGTATGCTGCCTTCTCTCCTCTAAGTAGAGTCTATAGAAGCAGCTCAAGTGTAAAAAAAATGCATCCATAGGTTGTAACACACAAATCCATCTCCAAGCAACTAGTTGAGCTCTGCCCACACACACAAATAGCCATACTAAAACCAAAAGCTTTGCAGGCAAAAATCCATAAATTTATATCACTTTTCACAATAAGTAAGTTATATGAAATTGAAGTAAAAACATTTTGCAGATGATTTGAAAAGAGAAAATAACCTTGTTTTCTCAAGTCTATTAGTGTGTAAAATCTATTTTTTTTTACAAATTTTTAAGTATTTTCTATGTAATATCTTATTTTTGCTAAAACACAGTGTTTTAAACCTATTTCTGGTTTTGCAAGTTTCTTGAAAATAACTTTCTGCTACTTTACAAGCACAAGTGTGTCAATAAGCTGTTGTCTTATTAGAATGTCCTTCATCCAGCTGAATAACTCAATACTGGCAGCAGTTCAGACCACAAATCTTGGCAGAGGAATAACCTGGCTATATATCCAAAGCTATCACTGAGGACACTTTCTGTGGCATGCTAACCTTGCGTGCCTTGCAAGTGTATGAGTATTTTAAGAAGGCTGAAATGCTGTTGCCAGTCTGTCAATTATTTTATTTCACCAATTACCACAGCTTCAATAAATCCTTAGATGTCCCAGGTCTCCTGAAGCTTCTGCCAAATTAGAAAAGGGAGAGAGAGCCACGGAGGGAGTGAGAGTGCCTGTGACACCACAGGTGGAGGCTTGAGACTTGTTTACTTCAGTTTTACTTACTGAACACTGAAAAGGGAATCTCGATTGCTCCTGAGGAAATACATAGAAATTATTGTGTTTTTAAAGTTCCAAGTTCTTCATGCCAAGCTGTGGAAAGGTGACACTGTGGGAGGAATTGGGCCAGCAGAGAGGACTGTGATGGGACTGATCTTTCCAAAGATAAACTGGTTGTAAAATTATGTATTCCTAATACTCCTGTTGCTCCTCCAGCTCTCCTTCTTCATGACCCACCTTATCCACCCACAGCCCCACTCTATGAGAGCTATCAGGCCTGTAGCAGATGGACAGGCATATCTTTACAATCACAGCAGTTACCAAAGCAGCTCTGCTCATCAGGGTCTGGTTCATCCCTTCCACCATTTCCAATCCACCATGCCTTCTTTCCTGCTCTCTCACTGTTCCTCTCAGCTAACTCTCAGATATGCACAAGGTCTCAATCCAGCGCAGGTCCCTTCCTAGAGAAAACCTTTCCCTTATGCATTACCCCTTCCACTGATGTTTCACATACAGCTTTATTGTCCTGTTCATTGCCCAGTGCTTTCGCTGCACTGGCCCTGGCTGCTCAGCTCCTCCCTGCCTCTCTGATAACTGAGCAGCCAGTGAAAGCAGCAGCAGCAGGCCAGTAGAGTTAACGTTGTCTTGTCAAATCTCAAATCATCTGCATCCGATCCCAGCTGGTTCCTTCAAGGCTAAACAAAACAAAACAAAACCAAAAAAGACCAAGAACATAGAAGCATAGAAATGCCTTTGCAAAGTTTGAATGCTGATGTTTAGTTTCTTGACATGATGAATTTAACCAGAAAAGCTATATCTCAAGCGTACAGGAATCTGTTAGGAAAAAGGCACTGCAAGTAGCTGGCAGGCAGCAAGACATTGTGTCAATGACCATTACCTTTCTCGAGTAATATCCTTGTCAAAGACAACAGGGCTGCTCTGCACACGTGGGATGCAGAAGCAGCCACTGAGCAGGCAAATTGCAACTCATTTCATCAGCTATAAAATAAATCCTGAGTCCATCAGTGCTTGTGTAGAAATGAAAGCTGTTTTATGACCAAAGCAGAAGAAGAAAGGCCTTCAAACGCTCACTTCAAAGTCTGAAGCTTTTTTTTACACTTCTGACTCTTTAAATTCCTTTAGCTTTTTGCTATGAGTGCAGTTTTAGCAACAACAGGAACAAGGAAATAACACCAACATATTGGCTTAGCACCATGTGTGAATTCTTATTTACAAGCTACAGACAGTAGCATTTTTATCCCTGGCTCAGCTTTAGAGGCAGTAAGTAAGTCTGAAACCAGGCGCACACCAAGAGACCAACAGCAAGTGGGGCGCAGCCCCAGATCAAGCTCTGCTTCTCTCTCCTGAGGCTCCACATCACTGATGCAATCAGATATTGCCACTGATAGCTGAGGATCAGGGACTTGCTGCTGTCCATGGGTCTCCCCAAGACACTTCTTTTCTGATTTCTGACCTTCCTTTTTTCTCATCTCCCACAAAAAATGGTTGCTCTTACTGGTCTTTCTTTCTGCTCTACAGGGCAGCAAACCATTCAGTGCCTGAAAGGAAAGCAGTAAAGACTGAGCAGGAGCCTGTGCCCAGAATTCAAGGCACTCACATAGGGAGGAATTAGAGGTCCTTGTTCTCATTCCCCAGAGCAAGCTGGTGTACCAAGAGCAGGAGCAGGAGCTCTGGACTCATCTTTCCCCCTACTTACTAACATGTCTACAGGTCTTCATCAGTTGCAATTATACACAGCTGGTTATAAATATTACCACAGGAAATTCAGTGGATTGGAGTTTTTTATCTGCTGACACTCTTCATGTTTTCCCACATTTCTTGTGGCATGTGGGAGGAGAGGAGATCCCACAAAATCCATCATCCTTTTTCATGGATTTTCAGCAAGTTTTCTCGTGAGGCAGTAAGTAAGATTTCAAATCTACATTTTGGCAAGGTTTTCAACGGGTTAATTTGAAGCACATATGGAGATAATGATAGCTTATTTTATTTTTTTCAGATTATTAGATGAGTCACACTAAACTCTCTTCGGAATGATGGAGGGTCCTATTTATTACTCCCTCTTCAGTTTCCATCACTTGTATTTGCTGTTGCCTCAAAATATTTAGAGTGTTGTAATAGATCTTCCAAATCTACTAAAATACAATTTGCCTGTTGCTATTGCAATGACAAAGAGCAGATTAAATGACTGATTTTTTTTGTTTGCATCAAGGAAGGAGAGTCCCAGGAGCATAACAACATGGTATAAATAGCATCCATTCCGGCGCACCTGACAAATACAAGCTATAAAAAAAAGATCGCTATAACATACTCCAACAAATTTAAGATCTTTCATAGAAAAGACTCAAAACCACAAAAATAACACTGCAAGCACCTAAAAAAAAAAAACCAAAACCAAAAACCCCCAAAGAAGCCCACCCAAAACCCAGAAGAAATGAAGAGTGTCATTTTTCTCTTGTTTTTGCAGGAACAGAGTGTATTATGTAACAAAGCTGAGATGACCTTAAAAAAAGGCCATACACCATAAAAAGAAAAATTTATACTGCTTGCTGGTTTGACCTGAAGATAAACTCCTTCCTGATCTTAAACCTACTGACTGGATCTAGGGGGCTGCATATATCTCCATTTCAGCCCTGCCACACAATAGGATATTTTGGCACAAGGATTTTGTTCATAATGTAAATCAGGCATGTGGTTCTATCTTATCCTAGGAAAGCTGCTCTCTATTTGCTTAAACTGAGGAAACTTGGCAGTTCAACTAAGCTGAGACTCCCGAGTACATTTCGTTTTAATGTGAGAGTCATTATTATCATGCAGAAGTCCTAGGGCTAGCCTGTTAAACATGGTACAGGTCCAGCCCTTAGATGTGCATGTGAGACACAAGAGGCAGGTCTAGCTGACAGAGAAGGAAATAGCAGGGAGACAGAAACCAGCACTAGGACTGTCCACAGCACACTCTCTGTAAAATCAGCACTAGTTTTTTTTTTAAAAAATGTCACAGCAGAGAAGAATCAAAATGCAAGCAGTGAGGGAACTTTGCCACTATTTATCTGGAGCTCCTCCACACACTTAGGAAGACATCCAGCAAATAATCTTCCATCAGTAACTTCACAAGTCTTACACCCTCTCTTAAGCCAGGGGAGAAAATGTGAAGTTACTTGCTAGAGTGGTTTATTCAAGCTGTCAGATATTCATGGAAGAAAATTGAGAGCTGATGGAGAAAATTCCAGTTTGGCAAGACCAAGGGATTTTTCAGAACTGTATTTATTTCAAGAAACTTGGAAGAAGTCCAAGTAGGGTGGATGTTCTACTAAAAGCCAAAGAGAGAAAGACCTCATCTGACCTGCAAAATCTGAATGCTGCTTGTGCATCATGAATGTTAAAACTGAACCGGCCCGTAGATGCCGTGCCAGAGAGTGCTCAATGGCAGCCCAGAATAGCCAGTAACCATCGTGGCTGCTATAAAGGCCAGGTTCCAGCCCTGCTTGTGCCTGAATCAGGGAAGCAGTGACACCCTATACATGCTGCATCCCAACAGAGCACTCTTGTCATTTCGTCTCTTGTCACTCCTAGTGAATGTATTTTGAAAAGTTTGCAGTTTCATTTTGACACAAAATGAAAAATGATTTTGGAACTGCAACATCTCTTCTTGGGATGGAGTTCCTGTTTTCCAGCCCAACTGAGCCTTGAGCTTTATTTTTCAATGCCTAATGCAAATAATTTGAAATAGGAACACTGAAAGGCCTGGATGCATTCTGAGTACTAGTATTATAATTCAATACTCATAAAACATATTTTTAATTCACTGTTGTTCCATAAATCCAGAGTTCATAGTAAGTAAAGTAGAAATCTTCCTACAAATTTGAAAGAAAACAACTTTTCAATCTCCCCTCATCTGTTTAAATTATTCTGACTGCCACAGAAAGTATACCCTGTAAAAATAACAGATGATTAAACAGCCTGCTTCACCTGTAAATAAGCATGGAACTTGGTGTGTTTGATTGTTGTTATTTGCTTTGCACCTACTAGTCAAGCTCTAGTCCTGTGCCTATTTATCTAACAGAGAGACTCCAGTTTTTTTTTCATTTGAAATAAATGCCAAATGACAAATTGCTTTTGACTCCAGTGATTTGAAAACTGAAATGCTGCCCATACATGTAAGCTTTTTTTTGCTGAGGAGCCATCTGCAAGGCAAACACAAAACTCTGACACCATTATTTCAACCCAACATGATATACTGCAAAATACAAACTCAACTCCCCGTTGCACTCCTAATACACATGATACAAGACTCAAATAAGTGTTCAGCTGTAAATATTTATGTCTTAGTTTTGTTGTGCTTAGAGGCTTAGTACACCTTTGGTTTCTCATCTTCCAAATAAACAACAGAGAAACACTTTTTTTTGGTGGCAACCACATCCTATCATCTGCAAGACAGAAAGAACATAGCAGAGGTACACTAAATGTAAGAGCAGGTTTCCTGGTGTTTACTGTATTTCAAAGGGATAATTAAAAAATTGGAAAAGTTTTACTGATTGGGGATTATACTTTCAAGAACTATCCGCTTTCTGATGTGCACTAATCTGAACTGCACTCTCATGCCTCTAGTCAAAATTGCAGCAAGGTGCCAGAGGGCTCCAGAAATCATTCTGATCCTTCAGTTGTGATTCTCCACCCATGGATATTTGCCACATCACACAGTTCTGTCACATGCTTTTCTCTAAATACATAGGGAACAGCTTTCTGAACATCCTCATTAGAAAAAAGCACTACCTGACAAATCCAAAATATCTCTCAAATATATCCCATAGTATTGTGCTGTTGTCATAGGTTTTCTTTTTTTTTAAAGAACAACAACAAAAAAATTCTGCTTTGAGTTTTTTCCCTTTACCACTGTGAAAGAAAGGTGTTGAATATTATAAAAGCAATAGGTGATTGCCTTTACTATATGATTACCATACTGGCAAAACTAATGGTTGCAACAGCTCTGCAGTCACTGATAACTATTTCTTAAGGCACTGTCATAAAACACTATGCATTAAAGATGTTGCAAAACAACAACATTTAGAAAACACAATATATTCTAAAATATAGAATCTGAATACAGAGATAAATGGAGAGGAAGCTCTGTGTTTGAGCAGCTGTGTTCTTTCTCTCTGATCTGGATATAAATACTGTCTTGTAGGACATGAATGTCTAAACACTGCCAGTTAACATGCACCTGATATAATTAAAGGAACAAGTAGTGACACACAAAATTTCCCCCATGTGTCTGACCATGAATCTTGTTGATGGTGACTAAGGTACACTAATTACAATTGCAGGGAGGAGACACCAGGATTATCTACCCTTCCGCCAGGAGCATTACATCTAAGCTTTATTACTACCAAGCACTTCTATGAACCTTTGTGATTACTGGATTCATGAAATCTGTAAAAAGATTTTCCAAAGGGAAATGCAAAGCTGTCAGTGGGATCCTAGGAGGATTTTTTCCATTGCCACTTGAGTTATCTCTGGAAACTAACAATTGTAGGCACCTCACAAATCTCAGAAGTTATTTGCCCAAGGCACCAGCAAGGTGCCCATCACCAAATGGAATTACCCAAATAGTTTACAAATTAACATATTTTAACAATTTGAACATATTTAATCTCATATTACCCCCACGACTTCATAGGATATTATACAGATGAGGAACTGCAGCACAAAGAGGCTAGTGCCTAGACCCTGGAAAAAGAACACTAACAGTAATTTACCATTATGTGCCGTTGCAAGGCTCAGCTTTTAGCATGCTTGTCCTGCTTGATACTATTTCTTAAAAATTAACCTCAAGACTTTATCATTGCAAATGGAAACAGATTTTAGGGCAAAAGGAACTGTTAGGTGTGCTGATGAGCATTACCTTGTTCATCACAAGCTCTGGGGTTTTTCGATGATTACCCCTGCCCAAAAGTTCACTTTTGTTTTAAGGAAGTATTAGGACCTGGACAAACTGTCAGGAACATAAGAATAGCCATTCATGGACAAAGCAATGGTCCATCCAGTCCTGTGTCCTGTCCCCACTCTCTGTCTGGCCCAATAACAGGTGTCCAGAGCAAAGCATGGCAATAGGGCAAGCATCCATCAGTATCTGGTCTAATGATGCTCCCAGCTCCCTTTAAGTTGTGACTCTGGGACATCATGGCCCAGGCAAAGCATAAACAAGCAAAGTGATATAGGTCAACATCCAGTGAGCACCCAGGATTAAAGACACTGTTTATATTTCTCATTGTAAAGCATTATATTCAGAAAAAATATGTGGCTTTTTTGCAACTTCTGCAAATTTTATCATTTTTTTTCTTTTAAAACACATGAATGTATAAATTGAGTGCAGCTTTCAAGTACCAACCCTACTAATGCTAAGTACAGAGTTCAGCTCCCTTTGGAATCATCAGTCTTTTATCTATACATATTATGGACATTTTTTCTGTGGCACCAAACTAGAATTTCATACTCAAGCACATGCTCATTAGGATTCTTAAGCATTTATCAGCATCACTGTTTTCCTGTGTACAGCATCTGTTTGATTACTCTTAAATGCAGCTTTGTGCAACAAGGCCAACTTATTTAGCACTCCAGATTTTCCATAGGTCTGCTTCCTTATCTTTCTACAGTCTTTGTGTGAGTTGCAAATTTTGTTCTGGCTTTGAGTTCAGTAGAAAAATATTGAGTAGGACTTGTACTTTTATGGAGCCTTGAAGACTCTCATGAGACACACTTTAATCTGGTGATGATTTCCTGTGACAAGCTTCTAGACTTATGCAAATTCAAGTCAATTTAAGATGTTTCTAGGAATAGTGCTCTAAAAGTGTATCTTAGATACTACTCATGTCTTGCTTTCAATGAGCAATGCAGAGATGTGTGCTGGAGAGTCTGGCCTTAAATATATATGGCTGTCACAAACCAAAAATGGACCAGAGTGTTATATGTATTGAAATAAAGTGAGCAGGAGTGTGAATGGAGTGGGAGTGAGAGCTTTTACACAGGCAGTGAGTGCCAATCAACAGATATCAGAAGCTTGTGCCAGCATGAGGCAGACACCCACCACCCACCACAGGCTCTGCTCTGCACGGCCTCACTACAAAAGTGAGTCAGAAGCGGTCAGGGCTGTGGAAACAAGGAACTACCAACCTGAGACTATTAGGAATAGCAAAGGAGAACAATGAGGATGGTGGGTTTGATTTGGGGTTCTGGTCTGTGGATATGGTGTGAGAGAAGAGGATGGAGCTTCAGATTCAAGTGTTCAAAGGATGAGTGATGTGGGAAGCACAGCTTTCAGGATGTGACACAGCAGGGATGAGACCTCCTTACATTCAAGCCAAAAGCTTTTTCTCATAATTACAAATCTTTTTGCCTTCCATGTTTTTGGGTAAACATGATTCTTTTTATCCTCCACCAATTAGCTGGATACTCATCTATTAAACATGCACATTCTTAATTATGTGTAGGGGTACCTTTGCAATCAAAATGTCAAGTGGCAGATACAAATGCCTCCCAAAATTTAAAGACACTGCCTCTGCTCTAACCCTGTAATTTGCAACATTTATAATCTCAGCAAAAATGGAAGCAGATTTGCTTGATGAGATGAAGCATGAAACACTGAAATCCCCCTTTGCCCTGGCTTGTCAGCCAAATAAATCATGGGCCACTTCATACACCCCCTATCTGAATACATAAACATGACAGGACAGCTTTGGGAACATCTACTAAATCTCATTAAACACTTCCACTGATAACATAATAACATGCTAAACATATCCTAGCTGCCACACTGCACTGAGAATCAGAGTTCCCCTCTCCTGTAATGCTGTGCTTTGCCTCCATAAAAAGAAAAATACTATCATAATTTAGTTTTAAAATACTTGCTCACACTGTAGGTTGTACATTTGCAAAACTCAGCTTTTCTTGCTCTCATTTTTGGGACACATCATTCTTTAACCTTGGACTGCTCTCCTGACAAGGTGAAAACTCATTAACCACCTCTGTATAATTTAAACACACAGCTTTGCCACTATGCTGGCACTGGCCCACAGGGATGCCTGGGTCTCTGTAGTGATAGCTTGTTCTTGTGGCAGGTACGTCCTCAATAGCTCTCTCTGGGACAGAAGATAATTACCCTCCCAGTAAAAGAATCACAGTACCAAAAAGCCACACAAATGCTGTATGAACTTGTATAAGGCAAGACCACCTCCCCCAGGACTGTCACAAAGAGAGGGAAAAAAAAGAGCTTCTCTCCTTATCTGTCCCAGTACCTGCTGGTACGAGCAAGAGCAGCACACACAGCTCACATGTCAAACACATTTCTCCCCTCAGCAGCCATTTCAAAGGTAGACAGTTCTTCTGAAGTGCCTGCTCTTAATAAAGACATTGAGAATGATGGCAGTGCTTGGTATCTCTCATAATTTATGTCACTATCCCCAGTTACAGGCAGAGAAACACTAACATTGCTGCAGCAACATCGGGGAAGTGCAGCTGGGTCCATGTGGCAGGGGAACAGTTCTACCACTGTGGAGCCACCTTCCTCAGTACCATGGCTACATCAAGCTGATCCCTAGTTATATTTGCTTCATTTGGCCTCCTTGTGGTTACCCTTCACCCCTCTGCCAATCTCCCAAATGTTTCCCAACACCTCATGTCACCAAGGAGACAGGTTCCTTAGGTGAGGATCACTGATGATCACTGATTCACATCCACTTTGCAGGACAGGCTTTTAGACCTGCACATTGCTCCAGTGACTGGGTGGATCCAGCACTGTAAGACTTTCAAAGTCACCAGAGACACACCAGTCTCCAAAATCTTGCGGTAGCAATATCCGACAGCAAAATCAGGGCTGCATCATCTAATTTATGATAGTGGTGGAGAAGGATGGGAAGCAGCTTAGCATGGTAGGCACTGGGTGAATGCATTAGCCAATGAAAGCCATTGGAACCCTTATTTCAAACTTCCCCACGTGGTTTTATTTCTAGGCTGAATGCTAAGCAGGATCTGTCTACTTTCCAATTTCAGTTTGAATGATGCCAAAATCTTTTGAGCGCAACCCAAAGAAGTCAAAGTGGAAGATACTTCATTTCACTAAAGAAAAAATACTCTGGGAAGCTCTCTGGAGTGCAATAAAGGCCCCACACAGAGAGCCCTGAGCTGTGGTTTAGCATTCACATTGCAGAGAGCCTCTGGCATTTGGCAAATCCCCTAATCTGCCACTTCCCATGTGTCTCAGGTGCCACTCAAAGCTGCTCACCATCTATTCTGGTGAAGATACAGTGACAGTCCAGGGGCAACAGCCAGAAAGTCAAAAAAAATATATATATATATATATATATATATATATATAATTGAGATTAGCATTTAAAGACCTAAAGTTACCAATTTTTTCTCAACATAATTAAAATTTTGAATGAATCAAGCTCTCTTTTTCATATTGATAACCTTCCCCCTCCTTACACCCTCCTTTACCTCATTCTTATCACTTTCCACCATGGAACAACTGAGGCTTTGCATGTCCTCACCATTGCATCAGGACCCTTCCTTCTCTTTATTTGCAGCTGAATCCTTCAGATCACGAGCAGAGCATCTGCTTAAGGCAAGATTTGCAACACCTCCTAGGAATATCATTTCTCACCACATTTCCTTATGTCCAAGCGTGGGAATAAAGCCACAGTTCTGGCCTACATATGGAGCACTGCCCCAGCTCCAAGGGCAGCATGGCAGTGAGTGCATGCTGGCAGGGAGATACCTGGGCCTGATCCGAACCCCCACAAGCTAGTGGCAAAATTCCCACTGACCCGAATGGAGTTTGGATCCACACTCTGTTGAGATGATTTTGGAGGTAATTAAGTGGAAAAATCCAAGTACACAATTGCCAGTGAATGCCATGCTGATGAGCAGAGGAGGGAGATCGTGGCAGCAGGAAAAAATTGTAGCAGGAGGAGCGACCATTCAACAGTGGTAAAGTAGAATAAATAAAATTCCTACAGGATGATATATAGATAAATTCTCATGGTTCCCTTTCTGTAACCCCATCGTTGTAAATTTCTTTTATTCATGCATAGTTTACACTGGCACCTACTTTGCCTCCAAATTTGACATAATACACTTCAGATTCTTGCAGCAAGCATGTTTCATAGCATAGAGAATACAAATGAAGAGACTGTTCCTCAGGTTCCCTCCCAGATTACATCTGTGTGGATTCTTCTTTCTCTTTGGGCTAACAAAAGCTATCTCTAGCCATGGCAGCAACTTTTACCATGAAAACCGATGCTAAAGTATTTCTTGCTGTTTATTTGGACAGAATTTAGAAACTACCTTTTTTCAGGAAGGTGACCGAATCTCAAGGCAGAAAATGCCGGTGAGGCCTTTCACAGCAAATGAGTGCATGAAAACTGCTGCTAGAACTACATGGAGACTAATGCTGGAGATGTATTCACCAGATCCAGCTGTGAGCACTTCAAAGAGGAGTCTGAGGACCTACAGTCCAAGGAGAAGGAAAGAGATCTCCAAAGACAGATCCTAGACTGGGTTAAGCCCTCCCTGAAGGTACCTGCTTCCCCCATGCACTGCAGAAGCCAAATTTTGCCTAACACAGACCTGTGTTCAGAACAGACCTCAAAGCAGAGCTCAGGAAATGGACTAGATGCTCAGATAACACCAGACGGAGCAGATGAAACCACAGGTATCGTTTTTCCTTTTAATCACCCAGTTCTGTGGCAGTGGAAATAGTTGATGTGGGCACTTGCTCATGCAGGCAAACAGGGCAAACTTAGGGATCAACAGTGGGGATCAACCAAGCACCCAGGTCATCAGGTAGGTTTGTTGTGATGAGGCAGGTCCAGGGTTGATCTGGGAGACCCATCTGCAGGTGAGGACCAGGCTCTGCAGGGGCACCCAGGGTCAGACACTGACCTGGGACAGCCAGGCAGGGCTGGTGGAGAGCTGGAGACCAGCACTGCTGCTGCATGTCTGGGGCAGGGACTGACAGCCCTAGGGGGTTGGAATGGGACTGTGGCCCGTGGGCAGGATGAGGGAAGGTCCAGGAGGAGATCAGGCAGGGCCATTAGGGCCTGTTAGTGCCCTCAGGATCCTGGCAGTAGTTTGGCTGTAAATGTTCAAGGACTCTAGCTTTATCTGATTTCATTAAAGCTAATGGGACAAAATCTTACGTATTCATAATTATCTCTTACCCTCCTTTTCCAAAAATGTAAAAGTCTGTTGCTGTAAGCAGATCCTTGAAAACATCTGCAAGAGTAGCTTTTTATGAAGAACCCAACCTGCAGTGCTGTAGGCTACCACAATTACCTAAATTTTTACCACTGTTGCAAATTATTCTCATTTGTCAATGTCCCCATCCTGCCCAACCTGTGTTATGTCATTATCATTGCCTTTGGTTTTGAGTATGCCATGATGCTGCATTTGTTGCAGAAGGAGCCTATTTAAAAGCAACATAAAATTTAGGGAAGACTTTTGCTTACAGTTAGCCTGAATAATACTACATTAGCATTCATCAGTCTTCACTAATTTATTCTTGCTCCTTTGTAAAAAGCATGCAGACACTGTGTAAACATGAGCTCTATCAGAACAAATGATGCAAGGTTTCATTCCTCATGCGTAGTAAACAGACTCTCACTCCATAAATTGTTCCATTTGTAAATTATCCCATAGGTTAATAGATTTTGGAGCCTGAAGGGACTTCTGGTATCATCTAGGCTGTATTACCTCTTGTGTAATCACCACATATTTTAGCTGGACAGTTTCATCCAGTGATTTCTGGCAAAGAAGAAATTATTCTCCCAACTTATTGAAGTTGGGGATCTTTGAGGGGAAAACCATGATTGAAATAAAGAGACTTTTGCCCTTAAAAATTACTTTCAATGGGAGATTTTCTAAGTAGATAAGTCACTAGTAGTTAAAGACAGATTACATTTATAATACATGATAGATGTTATCAAAGTGATTTCAGGCTTGACTCCACAAGTGCACTTAGGAGTGAATAGCTTTAAACTTGAGAATTGTCTGATAGATTTCCATGGGCCCACTCCTGGGCTTCCAACTGAACCTGCACGTCAGATCTTTGCTACAACAGCCACCTCAAAAATTACCTGCATATATTTATAAAACAGATTCAGATGAGCTTCAGTGTGAACTAAGACTCTAGACCAGTAATAGCTGCACTGCAGCAAAATGCCTTCAAGGCTGGTCTAGAAACATTATGCTATCTATATATAACACCAAACTGATTTTGAATTGTCTGTGAACATGGTGATCACTCGTTTAAAAAAGCAGCCTTGTTACATGACACTCATGCTTGAAAATCATCAATTTTGCTATCAGTAATCACAAAATAATGCTCATTTCTGAAGCGTGGGACAAGAAATAGTTGGTGTCGATACATCAGAGCAAAGACTGACTTTTAAGTAGTGACTACAGTAGCTGTAGGTATTTGCTTAGCTGAAGCCACCTTCATTTACCTTCCCTTGAAGATGACAGAATTTTCACAATAGTTGTGTCATGTCATAAACTCAACCTCAAAACAACATTAATTGGAATCCATGGGGAGCGTCTGATACTTTCAGGAAAACACAAAATTATATCAAAGTACATCAAAGAAGAGTAAGTTACACAACAAGAAACATGTCAAAATAATATCAATATAGACAAATAAGATGCTGAAAGATGAAATGCAGCAAACATCATTGCCAGATTTTGGAAATAACTGCAGAGTTTCCAGGTGACTGAAAAATAACTGGGACATGAGAAAAGAACAAATTAGCTCACTGGCAAGCTAAGTATGAGCTAGGAACTTAACTAAAATTAACAAGACTGAATAATATGGCTTCAAGGTGAAACTGTAAGCTTTATTGAATCTATAAAACAGTAAGCTAATTTCAGTAGACCATTATCCAGTCTATACTTTAAAGGAGACCCTTTATTTCCTTGATTTGTTCCACAGGTTTGTCCTGTGGTAAAGGTTCATTTATCATAAGGTCTGAATCTATTAATTCAGTCTCTGAAGAACACCTATAAGATTCTGATTAATCTTCCAATCAGAGCAGAGTTAAGGCTGGAAAAAAATAGTACTTTAGCAGTACTAATGACAAAGCTCCTACAAAAAAAACACTAGTGCTGTTTTTCTTTCCTCCTCTCCTAAGGTGGCAGTGAATGGGATACCTTCACTAAATATTGTGGATCAGACTTCTCAGTTAAGCCTTTGTCTGTTAAGGTACTTCTCTAAACCTTTGATTTTGCAGTTGTAACTTGAAAAAAAATTATATTCCAAAACCCTAGGAAGGTTTGTTACTGGCTGTACAGATAACTAGTGATGCCTACACGTGGCATACTGAGGAGTAAAAGGAACGGATTCAGAGTGAAAGAGCCACATGTCACCTACATACCACCCACCAGCACAGGGATGCTTCTGGGGGGCATCTTTGGTTTAGTTATGTTTAAAGGGAGTTCAATTTGTGTACTCCAAGACCAATTTTTTATGTGAACCAAAGCATGCTAAGGGGACAATTGCTGCTAAAACACACTCCTACTTTGCACTAAAATATCACTGGTACATTGCCTGCAGGCACCAGCCTGTTCTGCTGGGTTCTGAAACTGAGCAGCGAGCTAATGCTTCTGGCAGGACTTGAAAACAGGTTTACTAAAGCTCTTTGGGATCTCTAATAAAAATCCAATACTCAGAGGGAAAGATCAGGCCTTCAGATGTTTTACTATAGAGAGCTGCTGTTGTGTTCTGAGTGCCAAGATAGTCACAGAAGACTTCAGCACCACATATGAAACTAGAAAAAGAAATCAATCCCCTTCAAGCTACGTATACAGAAATTGAAAGTTTCATAAATGATGTCAGGTGATAAATTTCCAAAAACTAATATGGAAACCAGATTATTTTTGAGATTGAAGGACATGGGCATATACAAAAAATTAGGAAAACTGAGAAAGCCATTACAAGGGCTGACTTGCTCACTATACAATTTGTTTTCAGCCTTCAGCAGAACTTGGAGGACTGAAATCTTTGGCTGAAGGACAGAAACGTGGTGCAGACTGAAGGTGTGAAAAACTATGAGTGACCTTCTTTGATCTTTGAATCCCAAAAAGGGATCATCAGTACAGGACAGAAACCCCTCTAGTAACAGTAAGTCCTACAATCTTCCTGATCCACATCTCTTTCCTGCTGTAAGTTTCTCTTTTGGCACTGACACATGCCAACTTCCCAAGCAATTGTTTTGTGCATCCATAATTTAGACACAAAAGGAGCTATATACTTTCGAGTTTTGCCATTTGGTTGCATCTAAGAAAGATTTTTACCTGGCTTTGGAAGGACTAGTCTGTGGTCAAACTGGTGGCTCATAGAGTAAAAAAGACAGATGAAATGATGCACAGACAAACTGGTATAACATCAGTCACATATCATTTGTCTCATCTAAAATTCACCACTAGAAATTCTCAGTGCCTCTTTCCTGGCAAAGGTGCCACTCCCGTGGTCCTCTTGCACTGAGCTTCAAGAATGATATGAAGGGAAAGAATATGAAGGCAGCTGAAGAGCAGGAATGGCCCCAGAGCCTGTGGTGGTTCTTTATCACTCCCTCGTTGCTGGTCCCACTTGGAGGTTGGGCATACACCATTCCCTGCACAGCTGCTACTCTGAATAGGCTGCTCTGAAATGGCCTGTGAACCATTTGTCTGCCTTGTCCTGTGCAGTTTCCTGTAACAGGACAGATATTCCACATGTACTCCCAGTGCAGCTCATTAATGGGGAATCAGACCAGCATATTTATGCCACGGGTTTCTAGCTGCAGTTCTCCGAGATACCGAGAAATGTTTTCAGATACAAACATCACTCTCCTGATGGCCATCAGCAACCTTGAATGTACCTTATCAACATGACCAAAAGTGAGAAGCCTCAGACACACAGACAAATTACCATGCAGTGACAAGTTGCTGTGTATCAGCTACCCTGCAATGGCTATCTGCACTGATGCTGTTAAATATCTGCAAGGAAAGAACTTGTGGCTGTGATCTCCTTCTGCCACAGACTGAGTATATGCAGTTACTGCGTATCAGTTGATAGGAGGTCATTTCTTTCCCACTTTCCTGCTGCTTGTGCCCATAGTATTTTACTGACTGATTTGACAGGCCCTGTACAGACACAGCCTGTGGATGGCTGGAAGCATGTTTCTATAATTTCCCACTTCCCTCTTGTTTGAAGGACAGCCTGCCAGTGTGTACATAGACATGGGTCTGGCAGGCACTGGTTGGCAGAGGGCCCAGGGAAGCACCCATGGAGTGGGAAGAAATCATTGGCTGTGATTTAGTGGTTAGGCAGGGGTAGGAAAGGAGGGAGCATGGAGAGAAAAATTATGCAGATGTTTCTTAGTGGAGTGGGGACAATGAGGGTTCACAGAGGCTGGAAGATAACAGCTGATAATGTGATTGCGGTTCTGAGGGCTTTGACTCGAAACAAGAAAAAGCTGTCGTGTCAAACAGCTCACTACCAATAAAAGCATAAAGACACAGGGGAGGGAAAGGGAAACAAACCCTGCTTGCTCTCGTTTTGTTTTCTTCTTTTTATTTGAAGGCTGATACAGCAAAACAGGAATTTTAGAGCACACTGAAATTTCAGTGAAGTGCCTTCTCTGAGAACAACCTGTGAATTAACTTTAAGACTAAAGTTCAAAAATATTTTACTTCTACACCACTTTCTGCACCTGCTACACCTCTTTCTACAACTACTCGGTGTTTCAAAATAGCTTATTTCAAAGCTTACAGTATTACCTGGTTACAATTCCCATCTGAGCCTGTGCTGAATCAGAGCCTCTGCACCACATATATCTAGTTAATGTTTTCAGTAAGAAGAAAATAAATTACTTCAGCAAGAAATAACTATTGCAGATATTTGCTTGCATTTGAAAAATGTTTAGGTTAAAGAATAACTCCCCCAGAGGGAAAAACACAGAGAGAACCAAACAAAATCAGAGACATAAACAGAAACATGCATCACATCTTTATCCTGGCAACCAGCATGAGGGTTCAACAAATCTGCAACAAATGACACCCAGCTCAAGGTCCAGCACTTTGCTTTTGTTATTTAGCTGTTTGGATTAAAGCTTTGGATTTTTTTCACTGTAATGTTTTAAGTGATTGGGACATGCCTTTCACAAATTAAAATGTCCTTGTGTTTTAAAAATGTTGGATCTTGCTGGCTGGCAAGTCACATGGATTTCAACAGAAACACTGGCACTATCTTACTCAAGTTGACTACATACAACAGCAGAGATCAAAGCAAGCTAAGTCTCAAGGGAACAATAGACAAGGAAACGCAAACTCCAGAATTTGCTGGATTATTTATAAAATGTGATCACTTTAAATAGGCTGTTTCTATAGCAGCTTATGGATCTTCTGTATATCTGAGGTTTAGGTTGTTTTCTTTTTTTCTTCTTCTTCTTTTTGTCTACTGGGTTTCTTACAATATAAGCTGGAGTTTTCTGTTTGTTTGCCTTACTTCCCCAAACACCAACAAAATTTCTGGAATTGGCACTGGTACTCTGAATGCCTAAAGAAGCAATTTTCCAAATTGAGCTATGCACAATTTAATTTCTCCTGAAATTAATAATCACAATATCTTTCAAACATAATGTACAAAACTTCCTTTCAGGAAAAACAAACAAACTAACAAACAAACAAAACCACAAAACAAAACAAAAAAGGATTCAATTTTATGTGTCTGCCTTATTCCCCTACTAAAGACAAGATCTCGAATTCTCAGAGCAGCAAAGGTAGAGGCGGCTGTTTAGTTATCTGAATTTGTATATCATTGTTGTTTACTGTTTATATCCCAGGGACATTGTATTATACACAGTGCAATATAGATGAAGACAGTCCTCTGCATCATACAGCTTACAGTCACAACTATAGCTAATGAGAAAAAGGAAGAGAATCATGGTCTTTATCTCTCTGCCTCAGTTCATCACCTTTAGAATAATGTAAGTTGGGCTCAGAATTCCTAATCATGTATCTACCATGGAAAAAAGTGATAGTAAAACACTGAAATAGCTAGATACTTTTAGAGACTTCAACAGAGACATAATTTCAGCACTTTTAGAGACATAATTTAGCACTGTTGTATGTGGAAAACAGAGCAAATAAGTCACAAATGTGGGCTGGGTGTTCCTGTGAATTCTAATGGCCCAAAGACAAAGGGCAAATAAGATAACCACAATTGATTACTAAATTAAAAAAAAATCACCTTGTATTATGAAGGTTAATCTTATGAGCTTTAGATGTGCGAGTCATGGTTTCAAACATTTGGAGTTGCAGGCTTTGTCCCTGCATTTTTCACTGCTGTCTGAGTAGGGCAGCAGCTTCATCACTGACAGACCTCTTTATTTTATTCTGCAATATGTCAATAACTGCATTCTTAAAATCTGTACATTTGAAAGCATGAATCAGCAAACTTCTTACCTTCCTCATTTACTGTTAGATAATGGCTAAACAAACTACAATGTAACCTGAAACAACAGACAATAAACACTCAATGAACATTGAACTGCTTGGTTTCTGGTTTACAGGCTCCTGGGTTCCCACCGGCAGGAGGATCAGATGTGCAAAGCATAATCAAAAATGTTATTTGAAATATAACTCATTGCTCATTTATGGTGGGAATTGTTTGCTTCTTACCCCTCAGGAAGTTTTCACTTGGTTAAACAAAAGAGGAACATTTCTTCATTTTAGGACTTGGATATAGGAAAAGCATCCTAATGCATTTTTTTTCATAATCCCCTTGCTCTCTTCACTTCTCCTTTTTTACCTTTGCTATGTAACACTGTGTCTTATTTAGCTGCTGTTTAGTTATAAGGAGATAAGATGTACTTTGCTCCAGCTCACTGTGAGGAAAATCCACATAAACACTAACTGTGGGGAAGAGAGGACTGGAAAAAAAGTAACTCAAACTTAGAGTCAAGATGTGTAATTAATGTCCATATGAAACATATGGAATTAATTAAACATTAAAAGAGAAGACTAAAAGCTGCCAGCTGGGTTGTCATGTAACAAAAGATCCAAGAGGCCAACTCACCAACTCAGTGAGTGAGGGTAACCTCCCTGATCAGCTAAGAAAGAGGTTATTTTCACTGCCTCCTTGCTACTCTAATACATCTCAAAAATTCACAGAGTAAAATCTGCCCAAAAGCTTAATTCTCCCTCCTGTCAGAACTTTTTCAGATTCTGCCTTTCATATGTGACCTGAGTCCTCCCTCACCCAGCCACTGTGGCCTTAAATGCCTCCAGACTGAGCTCTGTTACATAGTCTAGCTGAGCATACCTAGTACACAGCCACATGAACAGAACTAATGATCAGATTTATAAAAACCTGCTGCACTGTCATCTCATCCCTTCTCACACACACCACCTGTTCCCTGGCCCACCTGATTTTGGGTGTTTTTTCCCCCAACCATCTGTTACACCTTCCACTGTCTTCACTGGTAAGCCCTAAGCTCCATCATTGTATAGTAACTAGCACAAAACGATTCCTGTCAGCACTGAGGTATTAATGAAGTTACCAATAGGGGAATAATAACAGGACACTGGCCCAGTAGTTTTTACCTGAACCAGCTGAGCACAATTACCTAAAGGAAACAAGGCTGCTATTCCAGAATTTTATGTATTCAGGATTTTTATTCATGGTGCAATTAACCATTTCTGCCATTACAGGCAGTGCTGGACAGTTTTATTTGCACAGCAGTATATCTTTCCTGCACTAATCAGTAAAGCACTGACCCCTTGGTAGGTAGCAGCAGATGGGCTTGCTTTTGCTCTGTAGCGGTGGAAGCTCCCTGCAATGCTGTAATAACCGTGCTGTGACAACCAGTAATGACACCAGCCTGAAGACAATCTGAAAAACACTACAGTAGTGTCGAAGCGAACAAAATATTTAACCCTGCAGTCTCTCTACCATGTAGCATTGGACCCACATCTGACTGCTCGCTGAAAAAGCAGGACCCCATGCAGCTGCTGCACATGGCTAGGCTAGGACAGTGCCCACTTTGGGTGTGCAGAGCATGACTGGAAGGGAATTGTGTATAAAGACTGAAGGGTTTGGTTCCTTCTCTAACAAGAAGAATAGTCTCCCTTGTAAGTCATGAACAAAGGTATGTTTGCACGGATATTTATAGCATAAAGGAACTGGAGAACCACCTGCCTTTCTCCATCTTCCCAGTCAAGTGTACATCACGCAGCCAAGACGCCAAGTAAGCAAACCTGCTCAAAACAATATAAAGAGAGGGAGTAAAACAAAGGGTCTTCAGACTCGAAGGACTGGGTGAATTTTCCATTACAGCAATTTTGTGATACATGTTTACATTTTTTATACAGAGCTACTGGCACTTTTTGAAGTTCAGTTTACATCTTGACAGCTCCAGCTGTCAGGTCAGTGCTGCAGACCAAGAGAAGCTAGGTGGGTCAGGACCTCCTCTCAAAGTCCTGATTATTTCCAAGTTTGTAGCTAGTTTTAAAGAAATGGAATTTTCCCTTCATGAAATGCTACAATACAGACCATTTCCTTCTGATTAGTGAGGACAAATAGCCTTTTAACACTTTCTATCTCATTTATTCCATCCCGTTTGTATCAGAGATTTCCACTACCTTTCTTAAGAACCATGGCTCTTGCTTAATTTTTTCAGATTTCTTTCATTCTCATTGTAAAGACAGAAGAGCAAATTGCTCCGTAAGAAAGTGCACATGAAATAAAATGTACTTTCCCTGAACCACACTGCTTGTTCCATGGGAAAAGTAGCAAATGCTTCTGCATCGCCAAGAGGTGCCTAGTACAAAAGAGAGTATCCGCAAGAGAAGTGAGCTGCTCTACAAACTACTGGTACAGATAAAAGTATTGCTCTGTGCAAGTATCCAAAATGCAACACCTAGGGCCAAATACATATCTGCCTGCAGCTTTGCTAAAGTTACAACATGAATGCTTTTGTCTCCTCTGCGTTCTTTAATTAGTGTCACATCCATTACTGAGCTGTAACACAACTGACATTCCGGGGGCTCTTCCTAATCAGAAAGAGAGCTGTAAATCTTGCAGGGAGAGATTGGCTTTAATTTGTGCCTATGGGATTCTGATATTGAAATATTTGCCTTAAATATCTGCTCCATGGGGAGTTACTGCTGCACATTAATTCTGAACTTACCAGTTGTTGAGCTGCAATAAGATAAAAAAGAGCAAGGAGTGACATAATGTTAACTGACATAACACTGGGAATGCTGTAGCATATGCAGGAGTGCACTCACCCGTGAAGCACACCACACCAATACTCACCCCCTACACACAGCCTGTACTATTCATTTGGAGGAAGAACCAACTTCAGACAGCCCAACCTTACCACAGATCCATCCCTACATACGCAAAGAGAAATTTATATGGAACAGCAACACACCCCATTAGAAAGACTCGTGAGGTTACCATTGGTTTTGCCACTTCATGTATTATTTTCCTTGGCTATAATGATTCATACAGAGACATTTCATTGAGTCATCTTCCATGCACTGTCTTAGCAACAGAAAAAAGAGATCAGGTAAACTTAGGAAAGTTTTCTAAAGTAAGTCCCTCCAGTTTAGCACACTTTTGATTATGCAGCTTCCTGTCTTTATTATGAAGTGATACAAGGTCATCATGGTCCATTCAAGCTGTCTGTGTTTTACTACATTCACTGCTGGAAATGGAACTCCAAAATGCAAGATGCCCTTCAAATTACACAATCAAGAGCAAAACCTTCACACAATATTTAGCAAGTCTCTTTGCTATGGCCCCTCACACTGGATCTTTTCACAGGGATGCCTGTAAGATGAATTGCTGACTGTTTTTTAAGGTACAGTAAGACAGTTTAAGAGCCTGTCCTTTCCTTAGCAGTCTTGGTAAAATACATATCATTACATTTTGGGTTTTAAATGAGCCTGTACAAAAAACATAAAAATTCAAATTTCCCATATTCTATATACAAAAATCTTTCTAATACAGAATTGTAGCAAAAATGTATTTGCTAAAATGCAAAATTATGAGGAAGTCCCAACTGGATGGAGATAGAAGCTCTCCTTTTCTCATGAGATAAATCTTCATATTCATATAACTTCTATTATGATTCATTAATATCTCATAATTATTAACATCCTTATGGCAGCTTCCTGAGGAATGGTGGTGCTGCTATGTCTGCTTCACAGGGAAGAAGCTGAAACACTGAAAGACTGAGGTTCACCTCAATGGTCTCTTTAAGTTTCTTGATCTAACACAGTGACCTTGGCTCTCCCCATCATGAAGAGAATCATGTACTTTCAAAGTGACAAGGTCGAATACTCCAAACAACTTTTTACAATTGCATGCAGTAAGTCATCAGACATGTAGATGGATCACGGAGCAGGTTTTTTTTTTTAAATCCACTAGAAAAGAAAATGAAAAAGTAAGGTCAAAAAACAGCCTGGATTTTTGGACTAAAATGTACCAACAAATGAACTAATAATGCATATTTAAGGAACCATCTGGTTCATTTGTTGGACATTCTACTTGTTTTCCTTTACTTTGCTTCTATTCCCTTGAAATATTGCCCTGTCACAAATCTTTCCTGGAGCTTCTGCATGAAATGTGTCAGCTTTCAAGTAACGCAAGGGCAGGAGAAATGAGCTAGCATCCAAAGAGAAAGGAGAGAATGAATCTACAAGAGCACACTTGAGTTTTAAGTGGGTTACAGTCATCTTATAAAATTCACATCAGTTTGGCTAGTTATACAGTAGTTTTTCCCTAATATTTCTTTCCAGAAGAAATGAAGTGTGATACTGTGGATTGTGTTCAAAATCAACCACTATTGCTGATTTCAGTGGAACTGTTTGGTGTGTAAAGTTAAGTGCAGAATTGAGGTCCATCTTGTACAGCTAAATGGAAACAGGTGTTTAGAACAGAATGAAGTGGGTGGCCAAACCATAGGTCTCTTCAAACTAGTATTGAATGTATTCCACATTTTGGAAACCAAGTTTCAGCCAAAGTGTTTTGGGTTTAACACAGTGAGTGATTTTATTTATTTCACTTTTACAGCTGTTTGACAATAACCAATAACTGTTTGACAATTACAAATTTCAGACGAAGTTCTGGTTTCTGCTGGGCTTGGTTTTGTATGGTGTGGCACAGCTGAGAAACCTGTGAGGAAGATTCCTTTCTTTTCTTTACCAAACCTGGCTGGTTTTCAACATTTTTATTTATTCTGAAATAATTCAGACTGACTCACTTCTAATGAGCCCACTCGTACATCTATTAATTTAAAGAGGAACTGAAATGTTTTAAAATAAATACATTCCTAACTTTGCTTCACTCTGGTAACAATAGTTCACATACTGGACAGGCAATGAAATGTCAAAGTACTGAAACAAAAGACCAGCAAAAAAAAAGAAATCAGTCTGTGAAACTGATCACAACTGCACCATGGCAGCTACAGAGTAGGGAAAAAAAAAAAAAAAAGAAAAAAAAAAGAATCATAGCACAGTGTTCCTATGGTTTAGACTAGTAGTTCCAGGCATCTTGTCAATATACTGGCTGTATGATCTCTAATGCTTTTTTTTATTTACATGATGGAAAGGCATACAAGAATATTTAGGTCAAATAAATAATACATATCTCATAAATAGTACAAGCCAGTGGGTGTGTCCTTGGAGGTTTCACTGTAGTGGGCAACATTTGTATCTTGAAAATGGATGAAGTGTGTTTTAACCATTTGCATCAAGACGTGCTGGTTTGGGCTGGGATGGAGTTAATTTTCTTCACAGTAGCTGGTATGGGGCTGTGTTTTGGATTTGTGCTGGAAACAGTTGATAGCAAAGGGATGTTTTAGTTTCTGTTGAGCGGCACTTACACAGAGTCAAGGCCTCTTCTGCCTCTCACAGCATCCCAGCAGCGACCTGGGCTGGGGGTGCACAAGGAGTTGTGAGGGAACACAGCTGACCCCAACTAACCAGAGGGGTATTCCAGACCATATGGTGTCATGCTGAGCATATAAGCTAAGGGGAAAGTTGGCTGAAGGTTGCTGCTTGGGAACTGGCATTGGTCATTGGTTGTGAGCAGTTGTTTTTCATGTTGCATCACTTGTCTTTCTTGGCTTTTATTTATATCTTTTTTTTTTTTTTTACTATCTCCCTTTTCATTACAACTTATAAATACTAATATTATTATTTTATTTCAATTGTTAAATTGTTCTTATCTCAACCCACAAGTTTTCTCACGTTATCCTTCCAATTCTGTTCCACACCCTCCTGCTGCAGGGGAGGGGAGTGTGGGACCAGCTGTGTGATTAGTTAGTTGCCAGCTGGGGTTAAACAATGATACAAGAGTACTGATGATTTATATAATGTTCCTCTTTTTTTTTCATATAGCTACCCAGAAGGTTGCACTTAGCAAAACAAACAAACAAACAAACAAAACCACCAGAAAAATAAAAATCAAGTAAACACATTCCAGGCATAAATGAAAAATGTACTGGGTCAGTTACTGGTTGATAGATCTCTTTTTCTCATAAATACGATGCTTACCAACTCTTGTCTAGCTACTGAGTGGTCCAGAATTTTCCTCTTTCACTAGCCACAGATCTGAATTCTGAAATAAAGACTAAAATTAAGACCAGATTAATTACTTATAGAAGAATACACAAAAGTGTAGCAATTTAGGAATCAAAATGAAGGCTGAGAGTTGGAAACCTTCAGCAGTCTGAGACCAAACAACTGCACATTCCAGCTTCTACTGTATATGTATTTATTTCCTCTTTACATCATATCACACATTTTCCTATTCACTATCAGCCTACTATCAGGGATGAGCGTGTGCTCTCTAACTCACTGCTTTGCTTAATAATGCACTTGCTATATCTTCTTGTCTCACAACGCTTGTCACATTTCCAAGTACCCATTTCAAGCAGCTAATTACAGTCATAATCGGGGCACCTTTCAGACCAGCATACATGCCTCATGTTTGCCAGATGGTGGATCCAAGCTCCCTGTCTTGTGTACTCAACAAACATATAAAACCACAGTTTTTTTGAAACCTGTTGTAGGTCACTGAGACCTGACTCAGTGACACGCTAAACCCATTTTATCCCAAAGTTCCCCAAAAAGCTTCCCTTACACCAAAATACTTCAGCCAAAGATTCTAACCCCTAAGCAATGTGGTCTTCTGTAAGATGCCTATCTGAATTTTAAGAGGACTGTGACAAGTAGAGGCAATAACAACTTCAAGGTCCTGCCACTGGATTCATTACTCAGAATGGATACATTCTGAGTATATCATATATAACGTGTCTGCATCTCAGAGTTTGCCAGCCCCTGTACTCGCAACTTGTCCTGCTTAGCACACAAGGTAACGGTGTTAAGACAGGCTGGTCTCAAGCTGACAATGAATATCCACAGAATTAATCAAAAACATCTAAGAAGAAGAAATACTTAAGCTAGAATGCTTCCAGTCCATGGTTTGCAGCATTTCTGCCACAGGAACTTTAGAGTTGCAAGGACATAGGCAAAGGTATATTTACTTTTTCTATACAATAGCCACCATACAGGAATTCAGAACCTTCTCACGTTACAGTTGGTCAGCATTGTACCCCTTCGTCTGGCCACTTAGCTGTCTTCTGTCCTCTTTCGTGCGCTGTAAACCATCACTGTGCCACAGAGCTTCAGAAAGAAAGACGGAAAGAAGAATTGTAGCAGTCATTTCATCCATAAATGAGGACAGAGGATTATTATAGCTTCATTTCAGGCCATTTCTGGGGCATTTATTGGCACGTACAGCAGTTCTCCTGGATTCAGCTGAAACCTGAAGGATTATAGCAGCCCCTGTGGCAAGATTGTTAAAAACAGAGCTAAACAAAGTGAAAAGATACAAAAAGCAAGGCTAGATTCTTCAGTGCCCTGATTGAGTTTACAACAGAGTGTTAAGCTATGAATATGGGCTAATTTTACACAAAGACACTGGAACAGCATTACTTTAGATTCAGAAGTGGTGCTTTCCCCAGAGAAGGCTCCTGAGAGAACTGCTTCTGATGGTTTCTGTCCCCCCACCCTCCCCTCCCTCTCAACCCTGGGAAGAAGTGCTATATTTCCACCCCTGCCAGAGAGAGAAAAATGAGAGAAAAATCATTCTACTAGGCTTGAAGTCCCCAAATGCTTTTAGTGGTTGTAATTTCCCCAGTGAGCAATTTTTAACAGAATGAGCAGATAAAATTACACTGCAAACCATCAGACTGAAGGATAGAATCTTCATCATAATCAAGCATCATTCTCACAACTGTTTCATCTCAGGAATTCCTTGAATATTCATTCCTCTTAAAGGCAAGGGACAGAGGTCTCTGAAGGACCCTGAATACGTGCTGTATTCAGGAGTTCCTTCTACATTTTATTGCAATAGAAACTGTGGTTATATATCCTGGGCATGTATTTGCTGTTCCATTAGGGGAAGCCAAGGCAGCCCAGTGCATTCAGTTACATGTGTACAGCTGCTGTACATTTGTGCTGTTTATGCCATTGCTATCTCAGCCCAAGTTCCCTACCACAACCGTGGGATAATTAAATACCAGCCAGGCACTGAACACAAATATGTAGAGGTGATATCGAGCAGCTACAGATTTACAGTCACGTAAATGAAATCATGATGAAGCACCAGCTCTGCTCATCACACTTTTCCTCCTGATCCTCAATCCTCCTTTCTAGTACTATTTTTTATTCATGTGACTGCTATGAATAACGATTGTTCTTATAAATCTTCACAGGTTCAAATACTTAATCACACACCTCCTGCATCTATGACCAGGGTAGCAGCCCTATAGATCTGGCTTTTTAAGGCCACTTTTCAATTATCAGCTCTATGGTCACATATTTTACCATTCCTCTTTCTTTCACATTTTCTAAATGTCAGATGTATAAAGCATTTGACATTTAGGGAAACACCAGCATTATAACAATTCCTCCAAAATATGACCATACCCTAATTTTTAGACAATACATGCTAATAGGCATGTAATTTTCAAGACTTAATTTCAACCCTAATATACATAATTTAAGTCACCAATTTAAAGCATCTTAGAATTTAAATGAGAACCGTTGCTAGTCTAAAAAAATTAAATTATAAGCATGATCACTGAACCAAAAATATGAGTGAGTTATAATTAGCATGTCTGCATATAAAAGCCATAGTAAGAACTGATAGTGGCTACAAATAATTGATTTGTGAATAGATATGTTCTCTGTGAACTTCAGAAATCTGTAACTCAAAATCATTCTCCTTACAGAAACTGGTGATCTTAGCTGAAAATATTTCTATGGATGAATGAGCCATGAAAATTAATCACTTCTATGGCCACAGAAAGAGGTTGTTCTGGGTCACTGTCCAGATAGTAAAATAATAGAAGCCTGTGATCTAGTTTATAATTCATGATAGGCTATAGTTAGCCTTACAGATAGTAAAAAATTCTTTCTCCTCCTGAATCAGAAATTGCTCTAGAGACATCTGCAGCCTTATAGAGTTTAAATACCAAGTTCAATAATTTTGTTAATATTTGCCTGTAAGTTAGAAAAGTTTTGAGGAAATTGTTTATTAGTATTTGAGGTGGGCATCCCAAAAGCAAACATATCAACAACCCTAGCTTTTAAAATTTCAGTATTGCTGCAGTCACATGAAAATTCAATATAATCCTCGTCATTATGGCTAAAAGTACAATTATTCTGAAATACTTGAGCCCAGCAATATATTCCACGGTTCTACAGTTCTTCCCCAAACATCAGTGGGTGTTTTGATAGTGCAGGAAGGCCAAAGTTAATGACTATGGGAGGAAGGCAGAAATTAAAGTGTAAACCAGAATCAAATCATATGACTATTAGCAGATGAGCTCCTAACTGTTTTGTACCAAGAGACATGAAAAGAAACATGAATGTCAAGTAATATAGCAAATCATTTTGTCATATAATGAACATTTCAATCATGTTTAACACATAAAAATATGTAACAAAGCAGTTTAAATTTTACTGTCTTTACTTCTAATGTATATGACACACGTTAAGAAGACTTAATTATGAATACACCCTTAATCACTGCATTTTCAAGTCTGTGCTAAAGGTATTACTGTGAAGAGTTTTCCATTATTCTACACAAAACCCAGCTTGTTTCCTTCTCAGTCCCCAAAAGTAACTAGCAATGTTATTACACTTTTTTACCACTTGGAACAATAACAAAAATATTTTCAAGCACTGAAAGAAACCCATCAATATTTACTTGTTTACCATGATTTTAAAAAAAAAGTGTCATATTGCCCATTACAATTTCTTATTGATTTTCATTACTTTCTTTCAACGTTTAACTTTAGAGACATTTCACTTCACACATTTGCTACCCAGAGAGACAAGGAAATCTCCATCTCTGGAGACACTGAAACCGGCCCTGGGTGACCAGCTGTATCAGTGGGTCTGCTTTGAGCCAGGTTTAGGGATTTCCAGAATACCCCTCTAGGCAATCTGATTCTGTGACTAAATGCAGAGTTTCTAACCTCTCAGATTCTCTGACAAACTATTACCATTATCAAGTCACCAAATGTCTGTGATTGCCCATGCAATCAGTTTTGGATCACGAAAAATGCAAAATGATGCCATTAATTCTTTTTGACCATAAGATAAAGGAAGTCACGTAACTCCTCAGCTGGGTATGAGAACAGGGACATGGGCATTTAGAGCATCTCAGCCAACAAAGAGTAATTTGATAAACTACTGTCACTTGATCATGACTCTCTCCCCTCCTAGACTGTTGAGAACAAGGACAACAGCACAGAAGAAACCCCAATTATGAATATGCAAACAAAACAAAAGAGAGTTTCCTGTGTAGAATTTTAAAAGGGACATTAAGTTAGGAGTTCAAACAGAACACCAGACTGGTGTCAGAACACCAACAAAAAGTACAATACTAACTTTATTCCATTACTATTTGTTTAACAGAAGAGTAAAAGTGAACTTTAGGATCAGTTAATAGGAAACACAGCTTCTAATTGTTACCACACCTTTAGGTAAGTGACCTCTGCAAGCAGCATGCTGGATAGATACCAGCTGGAGAAGGGTCCATTAGACCTTGGATAGAATCGTGCTTCAGTGATGAAGGACTAGGCAAGACCTATCATCATGCAGGTGGTCAAGAAAGGCAGTACCATAATCTAAAGGGCATAGATTGAATCTGAATGCAAAGAGACAAATAGGTCTGAGTTGGAGAATAATCTCTAAAAAATAAATAGAATGGTGACCACTGACCAAGGCAGGAAATAACTGGGAAAGTCAGTAAGGAGGTGAGATGAGCCGTGCCAATCTAGGGAAGTTTTATAACATTACTGTGTTCCCTTTTAATCAAGTGGGGTGGATAGTTTCTGTCCTGGTCAGAATTCTTTCTTTTACTTATGTCCTCCCTAATAAATATGCACACACACACATATTTCCTTCTTTTGAAGATGATTGGATGAAAAAAAAAGCACAAATTTAAACTTGTCTTTGTGATGTCTTGCCAGAAAACATACAAGAAGTTCTGCTACTCTGCTCTATAAACATGGACATATATGGCACCCATTGTTAATATTCAAGATTTGAGAGGTCTGGCTAAGGAGTTTATACTAACTGAAAGTATACTCCTTTCAACTAAAACCTAACAGTGATGTTTCCAACTCCCCACTTCTCCACATCATTAAATATGATCATAATTAATCAAGCTACTGCCTGACCTGTCCTAAATTGTACTTGTGCTATTATGCACTTGGATTCCCTGGATCTCTGACACTGATATTGGCAAATAAGCATAAGGTGCTGTCGTTCAGAGTGTAACTGCAAGCTTTTCTTTCAGTTGATTTGCTCCTGGCGAAAAAAAAAAAAAACAACAACAAAACAACTAACTTTCATTTGATTATATGGATTGGAGTGGAGCATCACTTTTATACATGTCATAATTCTGTGAAAGACATGTTGGATCCACAAAGACTTTCTGAGATTTTCCTCTTTGACACAAAAGAGGAAGTCAAACTCTTCCATTCAGTGGATTTTGCCACCAACCAAACTCACAGTTAAACCCTTTTCACTGAGCATCCTGTGTAATACAAAGCAGCCATCAGACAATAAAGCTAATGTTTCTGCAGGAGGAGTACATCTAGCTGGACAACCCCGACAACCCATGCTCCTCACACAGCTAATGTTACCCATGTCATGAATTGTCATACATTCATTACTTTTTTTAATGACATTTGCCAGTGAGATCACATATCTTTAAGCATTGTTACCACAGTTTCCACCAAGGTGCAAGCATGAACATTTATGTGATCATTTATATGTCACAACAACATGGTTACTTGCCCTTCTGTCAGAGAAGTTGGTCATCTCATCTGTTATAACTGAACAGACATGAAAGCAAGGAGCCCACTAGGAGAGGACAATTCCTCAGAACAGCCTAGACTCCTGAAAGCATTTGGCACTCAAGGGAAAAGGGTTTGTTTTCAAAATTCTAAGACCATCAGAGTATCATGTTCTTTTATCTGACAAGAACAAACTGCGAGTTATAAGAAAATTCTCCTTGCCATAATAACCTGCAAAAAGGAAAAAAATTAAATTGCTAATTACTACTTAAATTACTAATTTGGGGTAAGGTTTTATCCTGGCATGTGCCTGTACAGAATTTATTTTTGATAAAGATGTCTTCCAAGAAGGTATTAAGAGAAAATTGAACCATTACTTGCCCTGAATGTATTGTTACAGTGCCTAATTACCTTGCTATTAAAGATTTGAGCTTAATTTTGAATCTGAACTTCTCTAACTTCAGCTTCCAGACATTACACTCTCTTCTGTAAGATTCAAGAGCCCTTCAAAATCCTGGTGAAAGTATGCTGTAGTCCATGTATCTCTTGATCTTCTTTTACACTAACAGAACAGAGTAACTTCCATAAATCCTTCACTATGAGACATTTTCTCAGTTCTTCAGAATAATTTCTGTGATTCTTGCCTGCATTCTCACTCATTTTTTAGTACCTTTTTAAAATACACTGGCCTGAACTGTATCAAGCCTGCCTTCTGAATGCTCTGCCTTCTTCTTTGTTTACAATTACATTCATCTATCTTTATAACATGTCTATTCTTTGCCAGCAGTCCTGTGGGTTATTGAATAACTACAGGTCTGGCACAGGCTCTGTTGGAAGCTAGTGTCTTAAGAGGTTGCAGGAAAACAAGTTTTAAGCCCCTTCAAAAGTATTTCAATAAAAATTGGCACTTCTGTTATAATGATACACGATAAGACAAGTGCCTTTCAAAAATCTGTTTCATCTGTGGAGAATAAAATATATCTTCCCATTGTAATAATATCATGTTTGTGTGACAAGACTTATTTTCTATTAAATTGATGTATATTGGCAAATATTGTTATGCCCTGTTTTCTTTCTTTCCTTTGGAAATGGACAAAGACTAATTTAGAATAAACCCAAAACATTCTCTAAAGAATCCCTACTTTACTTATGATCCTAACTGTTTTCAGTTTACCTAGCAATTCAGGAAGAAATGAGTGAAGACTTCCAACACCTAACCCACTAATGGATGGGGGAAAAAAAAGAAGTTCTTTCAAAAAAAAAGGTTAAATGGGCTGCGCAGTGCCCAGGGTATACCAGTTTGAAGATTCTGAAAGATCAGTAATAACTAACTGCACAATTTTGTGCGTGGGCAGAAACTGGTTCATTACGTGAGTGTCTAAACAACATTCATGTAAAACTGAAGATTAAATCAATGTGAAGCTGAAGTCTCCTGAAATAAAATTCTAACAAAAGCAATTTCTAAAAAGCACAGAGCCTGCTGTCATATATTTGCGTTTTTCACACTTCCTTTGTGTAGCAAACCATTACTATCTGCAGCAGTTGTTACTAGAATATGAACTTGCTTAATTTTATTTAGGTTACCATGAGACTATGCATGAGGGAAAATAAAATCCAAAGGAAAAATAACTCCAGATAATGAGGACCGTGATTCGACTAGGGGTTTCTTCAGTCTGGTTCTGGTTAGATGGATTAAAGCTTAGGAGTCAAAACAAAAGGGATTAAAACAGAGGGTGCCCAGAAAGGAAGAAGAGAAGCATGCGACCCTGTTGGATATCGTGAAGGGAGGCCTGCTAGCTGGTCGGGCCCCAGGTGCAGGGTATGTCAATGTGTTATTTCAGGATATTCTTTTTCCTACTTGAATAGGTCTGTTTTGTTTCTGTGGATAGCTCCATATTTACTTGCTGGGTAACTCAGGATGAGTCCCAAAGCCTGATGCTCCTACTGTTCAGTAAGTCACTGGAGTGGGTGATGTTTTTCATACCTCTACTTTATGAAGGGGGTTTCTATCCATGGCACAGCCCGTGGTCCTAGAAGCAGACTTGCCACTCAGGACATGGCTGGGGCATGGTCCCAGAGGAATACTTCCCACTTATCGCCAGTCGCAGATATGTGAAGGAAAGTGCATGTGCCTGGACTTATCCAAACCTCCTGGGTCCTGCAGGTCACAGACTGCCTGAAGAGTGAGTAACTTCCAAACTACACCCGAGACAGAAAACAGCACTAGGCTTCACACCTGATGCCTCAGGATATGCCAGTATTATGCAAAGTCACATTGTGTTACCTGAGCTAGGTCAGAGTATCTTTGTACATCACCATGGCACTCACAACGTCAGACAGGAATCCTAGCTCAGCTCCAAAGCTAGCACAGTCACCTCAGCTTCCTGTTCCAGCACTAGGCTGTTCTGTGCTAGCTTGAGGGTCAGCAAACAGTGGTACAAGAGCTCTTTAGCTATGACCTGTCACTAATTTTTGCATCTGTTAATCTTCACAATGCCTAAACAGATATTTTCCTCTAAATTACAACTGTTCTGATGTGCTACAGGGTGAAATCCATGGCAATGCCATTTGCCCTAATGACAACAGCACCATCTCAGTAAAAAGTGACAAACTGGCAATACAAGATACAAACATTAGCTCGCTTATAATGTGCTTTAATTGGAATGGAAATCATTCACAAATTAACTAAGTGAATAAACACAGCTCTCCAAAGTCCTAAATTAAAATATTCAATTGAAACGCCTGTCTTCCCCACTTGTGAAACAAATGTTAAAACATTTGAAGAAAAGCTTTTGCATTTTTATTGCAACTGTCCTAAATGGAAGAGTTACAGAAGATAAAACACACCGAATATACTCAGTCCAGATCAGAAGAAACTATTTATTACACTGTCACATAAGAAATCAGTGGATAAAACTGGAAGACAGTGATCAGCAGCAAGGCAATATCCATTTTTAATCCTTGTTATAAAGCAGGAGGGGCAACAGAAATATGAATGAATAATCTTGAATCATCCAACAAAGTTACACAAGGCTTAGCACCATGACTGAGGTTGACAAGAATGAAGGATGGCACCGTGCTTTAGATTACTGAGTACATTACTCAAGAAGGGAGAAGGAAATCTTCCCTCCAGATTCCAGTCATCCCCTAGGACCAGATTTTCCAAAGTGCTTTAGGTATATAGTTATGTAAATGAGGAAAAAGAATGTTTTCCTAAAATTTCCCAGCTTTTTCTATAGACCAACTCATCCCACTGTTCTGACTTGCCCTGGAGGACAAGCTTCTATCCACTGACTGTAGGGGACCTTGGGACACTACCTGCTGCACACAAACATATGCACCTGTTACCTAAAGCTGTTTTGTGTGGCTGCTCTGACCCAGGGGCTTATATGCAAGTTCAATTTCTAACTCACTACAGGTGCCACTGGCCTGCCTGCACTACTCAATATGTAACAGCTGTGTAAATCTGGCCATGTTACCCTTAACAGGGACAGCAGGCATCCCCATGCCCCGGCTGCCCCCGCTCTCAGCACACTGTCAGGTGCTACCTGCTCTAGACCTGGTACTGGACACCGCTCCTTTAAATCTTTTATACTGTATTTTCATTTTCATATGGTTATAGACCACAGAATCACAGAATGGTCAAGTCTCCAAGGTGGAGCCACTCTGGTGGCAGTCTGGTCCAGCCCCGCATCTCAAAGCATCATCAGTTTGAATAGGTCATTCAGGACCTGCCAGAAAGGAGGTTATATCTGAGGGGGGTTGGTCTCCTCTCCCATATAACTAGTGACAGGATAAGAGAACATAATCTTAAAAGTTGCAGCAGTGGAGATTTAGGTTGGACACCAGGAAGAATTTCTTTACAGAAGGGGTGAATAGACATCAGAATGGACAGCCTAGGGAGGTGGTGGAGTCACTGTCCCTGGAGGCATTTAAGGAAAGGCCTGGCACGACACTCGGTGCCATGGTATATTTGGCATGGTGGTGTTCCGTCATAGCTTGGACTCTATGATCTCAGAAGTCTTTTTCAACCTAATTGATTCTGGCATTCTGTGATTCGTTTCAACATGGTTATAGACCACAGAATCACAGAATGATTTAAGGTACCTCTGGTGGTGGTCTGGTCCAGCCCCGCGTCTCAAAGCATGATCAGCTAGAATAGGTTATTCGGGGCCATGTCGTAGAACCACAGAACCATAGAATGGTTTGCGTTGGAAGGGACTTTCAAGAAGGGACTTTCAAGATCATCTAGTTCCAAACCCCCTGCCATGGGCATGGATGCCACTCACTAGATCAGGTCACTCAGTACCCCATCCACCCTGGCCTCGAACACTCTCAGGGATGGTGATGTCATCAGCTGTTGGGGATCTCCAGGGGCAGACACACCACAAGCCCTCTGGGCAAACCCATGCCGGCAGCAATTGACCACCCTCACGGTATACGGGCAGTTTCGATTTAAGCAATTTTCAGGAGGTTCCTGCTGCAAAGGAAAAGCCAGCTGCCCGCCGTACGGCCAGTTTGAGGGGAACCATCGCCCCGGGGGTGGGCGCGGCGTACCTCGGGGGGTGCGGGGAGGAGCGGGCAGGGCGCGCCCGCCCTCTTCCATCGCCCCCATCCCGCCTCCCCCGCGCGCACCTGCGCAGGCGCGCGCGCACGAGGCGCGCCCCCGCCCCTTCTCGCACACACACGCACACGCCCTGCGCGCGCGCGCGGGGTGCGCGCACCTGCGCTGCGCCCTCGGCCCCCCCGCGCGGCGCCGGTCCCGCTGGCGCCTGGAAAGGGACCGCGCCGACCCCTCTGTGCCTCCTCCTTCCCTCCATCCTCCGATAACCGCCGGGGGATAAGCCCAGGTGAACTGCCGCCGCGGGTGCGTGGGGTGTGTGGTGGTGTGCGTGTCGTGTCCGCGTCGAGTTTGTAAGTTCTCAGAGAGAATAAAGCCCCCATTCTCCCCCGCCCTCCCTCCCCCTCCTCCCAAGCCCGGGCGGGATTTCCTCACTGGGGGTCGGTGAAGGATATTCTCCCCCTCCCCCCCCCCACTCCCGCACCGCTTCCCCATCCTGTCCGCTCCTTCCGTGACCAACAATAATACTCCCGCTTTGGAATCGTGGCCGCTGGATAATGGGGTTTACGCCGCCCCGCAGGCGGCCCCCACCCAAAATTGCGGCGCTTAATGGGGGCTTCAGCTGTTTCATGGTCTGTCTCCCGTGCCGTGCCTTCATCCCTGTGCAGCTGAAGGGAACTGCCCTACGGGTCACTCAGCCTCCGCGCCTCGGTCTGTCCCTTGGTGGGTAATCTTGGGCAGTTTTAAATATCCCCCCACCTTCCCCCCCCCCCCCAGCCTTTTTTTGTTTTTGTTTTCTATTGTCACATTTATGTAACAAGTGCCTGCCTGCACATTAGGTTGGTGTTGCTGACTCGGGCGATTGCATGTTCCGGGGGGGATGATGTGTCCAGTGCTGTGCCTGAAGATTAAAAATAATGTCTTTCTGTTGAAGAAGACAGGGGTTAAAATGAATGAAGATCTGAAGGTTAATTTGAGCTGGCTGCCTCAGGATCATGTAGAAGCCAGCTCTACAGAGAATGCCTCAGCTGCAGGCTCCTCCCTGGTTCCTGTCGTAGACCCTGAGCCAGAGCTTTTGGTAAACCCCTGGGACATTGTCTTGTGTACTTCAGGGACCCTTATCTCCTGCGAAAATGCCATTGTGGTTCTGATCATTTTCCATAATCCCAGTCTTCGCGCCCCCATGTTCCTCCTGATAGGCAGCCTGGCACTGGCAGATCTCTTAGCGGGCATTGGATTGATCATCAATTTCGTTTTTGCCTACCTTCTGCAATCAGAAGCTACAAAACTGGTTACGATTGGACTGATCGTTGCCTCTTTCTCAGCATCTGTTGGCAGCTTGCTGGCTATTACTGTTGATCGTTACCTCTCCCTATATTACGCTCTGACTTACAATTCAGAGAGGACTGTCACTTTTACCTATGTCATGCTTATATTGCTCTGGGGAGCATCTATCTGTATTGGACTGCTGCCTGTAATGGGCTGGAACTGCCTCGGAGATGAATCCACCTGCAGTGTTATCAGACCACTCACTAAAAATAATGCAGCTGTCCTTTCGGTCTCTTTCTTGCTTATGTTTGCCCTCATGCTGCAGCTCTACATTCAGATCTGTAAAATCGTGATGCGCCATGCCCATCAGATTGCCTTGCAACACCATTTCCTGGCCACTTCCCATTATGTGACCACCCGAAAAGGAGTGTCTACTTTGGCCATTATTTTGGGGACTTTTGCTGCTTGCTGGATGCCTTTTACACTCTATTCTTTAATAGCAGATTACACCTATCCTTCTATATACACCTATGCCACCCTCCTGCCAGCTACCTACAATTCCATTATCAATCCTGTCATATATGCTTTTAGAAACCAGGAGATACAGAAAGCGCTTTGGCTCGTCTGTTGTGGCTGTATTCCTTCTAACCTGTCTCAGAGAGCAAGATCACCCAGTGATGTCTGATTGGCAGCCAGGAGGACACTCCTTAGAACGTTACTTTCCAGACATTCTGTTTTTGGTTTAGATGCATTCATTAAATGGTGTGTGATGGGTTCAGATGAAAACCACAGGATGGACTGACCTTTTTGTAAACAGAAAGCCCCAGTGACCGAAATCAATTGAGTGGTTTAAGGGAGATTTCCAAAATCAAATTAATCAGTGTTCTTACAGATTTATAATGTTGCTCAGGGTCTTTTTGTCATATTACCCAGACTTTGCCATGTTTGCCATGATTTTACATTCAGCTTTCTAATTAAAATTGGATTGAAACAGCATACTTCCTTTGAAATTGTTTATGTGATTGAATTGAGTTATACTGCATGTTACAATATATTGTTGGGATATTTTTGCCTCTAATTTTTTTTAAACAGAAAAAAAAAGAAAACCCAAGTCCTTTTACTGTGTATGTATATTGTCAGAATGCTCTTCAAAATAATGGCCAATTGTACTGATTTATTGGTATTTGTTATAATATCAGTGCAACAAATTTGCTCTAAGTGAGGAAGTTCTTGTACAGCTTTTTATTTTACATCTCAGCATGAATTAGGTTGATAATTGTTTTTAAGGGTTACCTGTTTTCTCCTGAGTTTCGGCTGGATGTTAAACCAAAAGATATGCATTGCTTTGCTTTTCGAAAGTCAGCCATATGTTTTCCCTTAGATATGGGACATCAGAGATCACTATGCTATTAATTTTAAAACTGACTGAGGGGGGAGAATCTCTGAATCTGATGAAACAATGTGGCCTCTTTTGGCTATGCATTTGTAATAGATCAAACACTAAGGTTCTCAGACAAGTTTGTCTTCTCAGAAGAGTTTAAAAAAATCTTTAATAATCTCCAAATTGCTTGCAGCGCATATTTAGCACTACATGAAATGGTTTTCCTAAGTTTGTTTTCAAGTCAAAACTATTACCACTTGTTTTCATTGTTCTCGTATGTAATTTTAAATACTGATGTTTATAAATTGTCAGAGCATATCTGGTTCATAATTGTATGCAAACAGAACTGCAAGATGAGAAAAAAACCAGTGTTTTCTCCTTTTCTGGCAGTTTTATCCACTGCAGAATATGCTTCTTTGCACTGTATCCATGTCAGTTCACTCCATTGTAAGATGATAGTTCTGGTCTAAAAAGCAGAGCTTCCTCTCCTGAATGGTTAAATTTCAAACTGCTTCTAACCTCTCACTGAAGCCACATTAGAATGCGCTACAAATAAAGCATTGTTTTCTAATTTGAAAACTTGACTGTCAGGGAGAAAATCTTCCTGGCATATGTCTTTGTGAAACTTATGGTGTGCCCTCATGTCGGTTCATGGAGTTTAGAGTACCACTTCCATTAGTGTTGATGGGAGCTAAATGTGTTCATGCCCTGGCATCAGCAGGAGGTTATTTTCCCTTGAATGTCTAAGTCAGCATACTGTATTGTTCCTTCAGTACCTTCCATTAAAAAAATCCCCAAACAAACTCAAATGTAAAAATAGCAATATTTACAGTTCAATGAAAAAATATACCTGTATAGTAGAGATAGTAGAGACAACTGCATTGCTGGTCTGGATTTTTCCAGATGAAATCAGTCCTTTTCATGTGGACATTCGGATGACTGTAGCTTTTTGTGGCAAAGTTTCTGTGACATTAAGAATCATATGCTATACACAAAACTGAATCTCAAATGTGAGTTGTCTGTAAACAAGGCTCTGTAGACATTTTTATGAGCAATAATTAATTTTAGTTGCAGTGCTGGGTTTAAATTCCATTGTTTACTTGGTTCAACCTTCATGATATTTGGCTCTTACTTTGTAATCTGATTAGTTTATTAATTGCATGGCATGATCCAGTAGAGCTGTGAATTTGAAGCTCCCCTGGCTTCCCTGTGATTTACAGATTCTCAGCAGAGTTAGATTGTGACTTCTGCTCAGTGTAGGATATCGTTGTTCTTTATCTACTTCTGAATGTTAATGAAACTTCAGTCATTGCATTTTTGTATAAGAAATACTTTCATAGAAACCTGTGCTACGTATGTGTGCAGTTTTTCAAGTATGCAAAGTATTGGGCAGTCAAATGGCAGTAATATTCATGACATGAATAATGTAGGGAGGCTCAATAATGTAGAATCACACTTTTAAGAGCAAAAAAATAAGTTAGTTATGCAAAGTTTACCCCTTCCTTTTTCCTGCATTTGTTCTTCTTTATCAAATTGGTAGAAGTATGATGATGATAAAAGCTACAACTGTGACCAAAATTCAGTCCAGAGGGCAACTGTTGTTTTGCTTATGCGGACCTGTTCACATCCTCTTGGATAACTTCACAGGCATGAGCATTTTTCTCTACACAACACCTGTGTGATGGGGAAGCCAGACAAAAAAGCAGCGCAGAGGGAGGTAATGTCATCCTCTCATGCTGGTTCACCTGGTGTCCTTGTCATTTTCCTCACTTCACAGGCTGCTCAAATCCACAGAGGCTCTCCAGAGTGCTGGGGGAGCCGACCTTTTCCTTGTGCCAGAGCAGAGAGATTTGTAATTGGAAGCTTCTCTCCTGAGGAACAGCGCAAGTCAAAGAGGAAAGAAGGATTAATTATAGCAGTCCCACAAAGCTAGCTTGTAGGGATGAGATTTACCCTTGTTTGAGGAGTAGTGCGTGGTTGCCTTTCACCACATACAGATGAGAAACATGATTCTGCCTCCCAAGCCTCTGCTGTGATCTCCAGTGAAGATGTTGTTGCTTCCAGAAATATGTTCTTAAATTAAGACTGTGCAGCACAGGCCAAAAAATCCTACTGGAATTCAATGACGTAGGTTTGCCCGCAGCTGTCAGGACAAACTTTAACATGGTTTGCAGTACTTGACAGGTGCTATATAACACACCTGTGAACGAGCTCCTGAGAGTAGGGCCAGAGCTCTGTGTATGAAGCTGCCGACCTCACTTGCACAGAAGGATTGCTTGACAGCCAGCCACTTTCCAGACCCTGCAGAATTAAGCAATTCTCTGCTGTCCCCTCAGAATTACAGGATGGGCCCCAGTTCTATATGGTGAGGTGCTGGTATCCATCCAAGATCCCTCTGAAACTGGCAGAAATCCCACCAGCTTGTAGAATTCTGATATTTTGTTGTCCCATCAAACACCACCTGTGCTTGAGACCAGGGAGGTTAGATTCACCATTCTGTGTACAGTGACCTTTCACATCTCCATTGTAATGGCAGAAGACTTGTATTTCTTAATACATAATTTAGTTTAAAGAATTGAAGTTCATGTTTACTTATTAAAACACTTGACCCAAAGTTAGTAATAGTTTATATCTTGATGGGAAAAATTTATTGTGGTCAGTTTTTCATGTGCTCATCCTCAAAGCTTGGGAGAGGGTTTTTTTAGATTGTCATCTTTTTCTTTTTTTTTAACCATTTCTTCTAACAGATTTCAGCAATAAGGGGAAATATGTTTTTAGCACAAAAGCAATAAAATCCTCCATGTTGCAGGTACTATAAACTGCTGAGTAAACTCAGAGCAATAGAGAGGAAGCAATATTACTTTAAACAAAAAACAGTTACTTGCATGAGAACTTTCAATAAGCATAAGTCTTCCTTTGTTAAGCAGATGCTATCAGACTGATGTGGGATATAATTTCTGGTTGATTTGTGTTATAATTATTGAGTTCCTGACTAGAATTACATAGCAATAATATTTTATCGTAATTCTTGGGTCCCAAATTTGTGCTATTGGCAAGAAAAAATTACGTCCTGCAGTGGGGATTTTTATTCTTTTCATCGTTTGGCATTTAGTTGTACAGCATTCCGTAGATAAATTGTGTTCAGCATTTCCAGTTGTATCAGAAAATACTGAATTTGCCATGCTTGTCAAGATGGATGGTAAATGGTGCTAACCCATTCTGAAGACAGCTTGGTTCTGGTATCAGTGAAGAAAACCCCTACCAGGCTATTTGGAAGCAAGCTGAAAGGCCTGCTGTTGCTGCTGTATTTTCCTAGCGTGGACGCTCAGTAACATAAGCATCTGCGTCCATCTTTTAGTGTTCAGCAGCCAACCTTGAGGCATCTTGGAGCCACTAAAGCCCCTCCATGGACAACAGTGAACTTTGGCTTAAACCAGCAGGCATGCTGTCCCCAAAGAGCTATTATTTTGTTACCTCATTTTCTTAGAGATCATTTAGCCTTTAAAAATAAGATACGCGTGACTTCATTTCCCCAAGGTGGTAAGCAACCTGCTGTATGACTGGAACTTGGGATAAAATAGCAGCACTACAAATCAAGCCCCTGAAACATAACTACACACTCATTACTTAAGAAAAAAAAAAAAATAAAAAGGTTCAGAACAGGATTTTCAAAATGTTGGCCCAAATTTTTATGAAAAGAAAGTATATATGGTCTGTTTTTTCGATGTGCAATAAATAAAGAAATAAAAATAATTGAACAGAGTAGACACTATTTAAGAAAACACTATCTATTCTGTCACTGTATTGGAGATACTGAGTGGTTCTATTTCCTCTCAGTGGTAGTCCAGAGATGTTCAGTGGAAAAAAATTAAGAGCTGTCAGTCTCTGCTTATAGAGAACTAAAAGGAAGGGACGAAAAGGAATTGGTGTAATTTATGTGTCATGAATAAGCAATAGGTCACGAAAGATAAATTAGGCATGTGTATCTCCCTCATTTGTCAGTATAAGAATGATGGGACTCCCAATAAACTTGAAGGGTCTCCTGTCTGGAAATACTTTTTTGGTACAAAAGGAAATTACCCCCTAAAACTGGGTGCTGCTGTCTTCTTCAGACCAAGAATTCACAGTTCCTTTTAATGCATCAGAAATCTGGGTGAGCTGCAAGGATATCTGTTTTCATATTAGGTGGATGATGAGAGATGGAAGTCTTTATGGCTTGGTGAATCAGCCAGATACTCACTGCTTGAGCATGGATAGGAAGGATGCTTGAGTAAATGCATCCCCTGTGAGAAGATTATTTTGAGCTGTCCATTTGGAACCTGACCCAATGCACATGAAGCCCCTGAGAGAGGCCCTGGGACTGCCCTCATTCTGGGGTGTATTGCAGCAGTCCTGTGTCCTTGAGGTTGGCATTGTGGTTGCTGCTGTTGAATGTTGTCCAGAGAACAGAGAGGAAGGGGCATGGTCAGAAGCGAGATCTACTTTCCTTGAAAATGTCACCTCATGTTTTATTCAGATTATTACTTGTCTTGTTAGCATAGTCTTGTGTGGCTCCACTTGAAATCAGAAGATGGGTTTTGTGGAAAAACATTGAAAATGCACAAGTAGCACTACCAGCAGATTATTTTACAGTAAGTCATTAGGTATTTCTGTTTCTTTTGAGGAGCAGCTGAGCCTGTAACTTTGCAGTAAATGTTTCTTTGAAAACAGTATGCCTTTGCACTAAAAAAAGTCCATGCTGTGGTTTATTCCCAAAATTATTGTGATCTTGTTAGCCACACAAAAAGAAAGAGTTGCACATTTCACTTACTCTTACACAAACTTCTTCTAGAAGAGAAGGAAAAAACCCAAACCTGAATGTAGGTTAGGTGAAACCCTATTGCAGTTAACTACTGCACCACTGCTATGGTGCAGATGAATTCAGTGCCATCAAAAGGATAAGGGGGAGATTTTTCCAGTGGAGATTTTTTTTTCAAAATAGGCTGAGAGAGTAAAATGCATTTTAAAACAGGAATCAGTTAAAGTTGCCATCACAGACTCCTTGAATTGGCTTTTAAGGAAATTGTCCTCACCTCCCCAAACCTTTGTTTTGCACTCTACATATGCCAAGGCAATTTTTACACGCTCACTGACATGCCAGATATTTAACTGAACAAGACAGTATTATGGGTTTACCCCTCCCAGGTAGGGGGAAGAGTCTTATGTCCCAGAACTAATGACCTGATTTAGTCATCTGATAGCTCTAAGTAACGTAGACCTTTCTAAAAAGCATAGAGTAGTTATGGGCACTCAACGCATATTTGGGGGCTTCCTTAAATCGCTAGTGTAGAGTATTAGTATTTCAACTGATGGCCCTAGGATTATGGCTTGGGTGGTTTTTATATTTTCTTTTCATCCTTCACCTCACCACCACCGCACCCTCAGGAGTAAGATGTCTGGTACAGTCCTTTTTGTTTCAAGACTAACGTTGGTTTACAGTTGGATTCAATGATCTGAAAGGTCTTTTTCAATCTAAATGATTCTGTGATTCCAAGTACCTGCCTCTCATAAGTACAGTGGTGCATTCTTAGGTACAAGCTTATTTACAAAGTTTTTTAATAGTTTGTTATAACCCTTTTAAATATATCAGCAGCACTTTTTTATTGAACAACTTTAGTGAGCATTTGCCTTACACTGGAAATGTCTGATTTACCTGTGGAGAGGAAAAGCTAGAGGGAAAGTGTACTGCCTCATTTTTGTTTACACTAATACTCTTTTTTTCCTCAAACCATTTGATCCCAACCATATGATGTACCATGTGGTCTAAGCACAGGCCTAATCCCAGTTTCTGAAGAAAAAAGCAAGCCAATACAAACTGTACATCCTGAAGACTGCATCCTGCAAGGATTTACCTTAGAAAATGGAGGCACAAAGAGGTACCAATAAAATAGATTTTTTTCTAACTATAAACTCATTCTTAAAGGGAAATGCCTGTTTTCAGGTTTAACTTAAAGAGTTTAAGTACTGATTATATTATGTACTGAATAGAGAGTTTCTTAGAGTATTTTGGTATGCCATTAGCTTAATTATGTGTGATGAGCTATCACTTTTAAATAGCATAATTACATACTTAAATATAATATATATACATGATTATTATCATTTTTTAATTTGCTTTTTATATGCATGGTATGGTGTATCTTGTGCTCTGTACCTTCTTCAGGGTTGACATGGTTAAAGTGTAACCTCTTTATTGAGGCAGTTTCGTGTGTTTAAAGAAAAATATTGCCAAATTTATATAAGTCTTGTAAACACTGAAAGATTCAGTGGCAATTGATATTTCAACAAAGAAAGACCAGCTAGAGGTTTTGGAAGGAAGGCAAATTCTCATGTCTTTAATTTGGATAAACTCCATTGCCAGCTTTGAGATTACAGGAATGTGTTCTGTCACCACACAAGGAACAGAATGCAGGAAGGATATTTGTCACAAATGTGAGCCTATGTAGCAGCTATATCTTCCTGAACACAGTGTTACCTGTTCTCTCTTGCTCTTTTTCTGTCTTTCATAGGTGCTTTGGTAACACAGCTGCTCAGATCATGAGTCTAAACAGCAGTGGACACAGTTATGTGACACAGGTGCACATTTTGCACTGGTTGATGCTTGAGCATCTAAAAATCTTATGCATTTATTTTTAAGATCATGTAAAATACCTGTATGCTTCAATGGTGTTTTAGGAAAAGGCTCTAGGACTTCTAAGGTTCAGGGACAATGTATAGAGCTCTTAATGCATTGATTACTTATGGTCCCTATAGAATTTTCCACTTCCTTCAGTGTTCACTAAGATTAAACCCATCAAAATAATAAGGAATTTGGCTTCCCACATTTTCAGGGAAGAGATATTTTTATAGTATGCAAATGAAAGCAGCATGACCTCGTCCTTTGAAAATTGAGGTACCCACATCCTGAATAGGACATAGTGTTGTGTCCCCACGGAGTATGGGGAGTTGTGCCCCATTAATGGGTTTTTGTTTTGCCACTCTTCGGTTGCCCTCTGACAATGTACTCCCTCAATATATGAACAACTTTCAAGTTCCCTTTGTGGTGCCTCTGCCCCAGAGGGCTCATGAGAAGGGAGCGGGGAGGTGTGGCTTTTCTGTAGGGTTAATTGTAGATCAGAGCACGCTGGGTTTGGAAGGGAGCTCTGCTCTCAACACAGAGCTTTCTGAAGACATGGTAGAAAACAGTGACCCTTCTTCGATCACATTCCAGCCAAATTTGAGCTCCTTTCCTTTGTATTGCTCTTTCAGTGTAAGAAGAGACTTTCCTGAGTAAGAGAGGAGAGTAAGTTGTTGCTAGGAGTTAGCACACTCCAGCATGGAGCTTTTTACACAGCAGCTACCCCAGAGACGAGCAGCTGAATGTACAGCAGTCTGCTTCTGAATGCAGGCTGGTCCCTATAGGAAGAAAATGCACTTTTCCAGAATGTAGGAACAGTATGTGTGATTTGTGCCAAAAGTGTGGAATGATTATTGCAGCTGAAGAGGCAGGTAAATTGCCTAGATTACATATGCAGCAAAATACTCAGGCAATCTGTAGGGTTACTTGCATGTGCTCAAATATATTTTATGTTGAAGAGAATAGCAGTCCCATGTATGTATGGAGGAGGAGAAGAATACTGACTTTTCTGTTAGGCCTCAGCCAGAGACAACCAAAGGAAATGGGCATTCTTCGTTTTGTCATTGTTTCCAAAAAAAGCCACGTTACACCTCTATCCATTTTGATGTCTACATCTTTTTACTCTTTTGGGCTAAAGTCGTCCTTTGTTTGGTCTCAGCTTTACTGTCACAGCCAAAATCTACAAAAGTTGATTGAAAATGTGTTTACAAGTGAAATTTCATTTGTATGTTAGGATAAGATGCTCTAAATGTGCCTCTGAAGTAAAGCTGTAAAACTTGGTCTTTAACTTCAGGCCATGAAATTTGGAATACCCTGGGCTAGTAGAACCACTTGTAATTTCCTAGACTTACTAACTAGACCCCCACCTTTTTTGTTGCCAAATGCAATTAAAAATGAGCTGTAGTTTACCATGTTCATCTCATCAAATTTTCAGAGAGAACTTTTCCTAGGACACATCGCGTGATTCGGGTAAACACCTGATACTACTGACTGCAGTGTAGTTCTGTGCTGAATTCTAAAAGCCTTAGCAAAAGCTGCTGCATGGGGGATAGTTCTAATGCTACACATCTCACTAGGAGCCAGATGGATTGAAATTCTGCATGTTATGCTTTTTATATGAAAACCAATTACTGGTTTCATACATAAAGGCCTGTGGTTATTTCTTGTATTAATTTAGGGCTTTTTTTTTTTTTAATTTAACCATGGTTGAAGTTTGAACCATACCTTGCCAGTGTATGAAGTGATTTTAAAAGGAAGTGAAACATCTTGGCCTCAGTTTCCCTTAAGCTTAAAGCTTTGAATTGCAACTACAGAGCTTCTTGTTGTATACAAGATAGTAATTTAATGCACTTTATTTAAAAAAAGGCACAAATTATTTTCTTTATAAAATGGTACAATTGCACTATGCTGTAAGAATTGGTTACTAAATATAAACTGTACAGTTTTGTAGTCGACATTGTGTTTAGTCATAAATGATGGAAACAATTACATGTTTCAGTTAAATGTTAATTTTATATGTGGTGTATGTAACCATAAATAAATTTTCCTTTCTAAAAAAAAAAAAATTGTTTGTTTCATTTCATTGAATTTCACATTATATTGCAAATAACAAAACAATATCCTTTCTACAAATATAAAATTAAGTATGTTCCAGTGCAAAGAGATGACAGATAACACTGACTAAACCTGGGGAATTAAATTCAGATGTCCAAACTTCAGCTGAATTTCTGTAGATCCCCTGCATCTACTAACACTGCAGAAGGAAGTATCAAGCATTACTATTTTGTACAAAAACTCTGAAAGAAGGGATAAGAGGAATTCTTGAATGTAGAATTCCAAGTGAAAGCCAGAGTACCCTTCCAAATCCACCTTTCTTTTGGTTTATCTCTACTGCACTAACTTCTGACACAGTGCCGTTATTATCATTGTATACACTCAGATTTTGGGGGAAAAAATCTAATTGCTAAATGAATGTAAATACTTACGATTTGAGTTAGCAGGCAATAACTGGGAGAGGTAAAAGTTGCAAGAAAGTATGTTACCCTAGATTTTTTTTTTTTAGACCTTTAGTTCTAATCCTTCAATTAAGTAACTGCATAGTCAGATGCATGATCAGAGTTCTGTATTTCCAATTTGACTGTTACAGACGGGCTAAAAGAAAATGTTGGACCATCTCATTTTCCAAATGAATTTTTTTATAAAATGTGTATCTTAATTCTTTTAAATGGTTTTCTTGAATACTCAGCTTATTTTCCAGGCATATAAATAGATGGGATGAGCTACATCTCTAACCATAAGACTGTTACGTGCCTTCTGAAAGATATTGGGCAGTGACTGGCAGATACCCAGGTAAGTGACCAAGAGCGCGGCTGCTTCCTTTACATGGTGCAGGACTACAGTCCTGCAGCTCAGATGTATCCTGGAAGAGATCTTAGTGATGTTTACTTCTGGCAAACACAGCTGTCTCTCACATCAGACGTTGAGGCAGCATCTGTTTTATCTGGAGAAGAAGTTGGTATCATGGTGCAGGAGTAGAAACCCTGTTTGTTTTCCTGTGGTTGAACTACACCAAAAGGACTACAGCACAGTGGCGATGGGGATGTATTTGGTAAATGCTTTTTGCTTACCATAAACATGAACCACAACTACACGATACAGACCCTTAGGAACAGTCAGCCATCCGCTCTGTTAAGCTGGTAAAGAAATAAAAATTAGTTGGGAAAAAAAACCAGTAGAGAGGGAGGGGAAATAAATGTTTCATCTAATGGAGAAGCCGATATTGAAATCATGTGGCCATGACTGTTTGGGGATCAGTTTGGGCTTGATTAAGACTTTTGTTGGGACTTTAGGCTGGAGTCTAAAGTAGGACAATAAACCGAACCTGTTCTGACTGTGCAATGCATTTTTAACCTGCTTTTAAAGTCAGAAGGAGCAGGAACAAGCCAGGAACAGCAGAGTTGGATGGTTCAAGCAGCTCAGTGTTGCTGTGTTGGTACCCCTTCCACATCTCCAAGCGTCGGCATCAGCCTAATGGATGGAATTATCATTAAGAGGGCAAAATGGCTGCCTAAATTAATAAATAGTAAAAACCTGCCAAAACTTAATGGTAATCAGCCAGAATGTAAAGGAATTCCTATTAAAATGGTGGATGTATTAATGACATTACAGAACTGGTAGATATCCTGGCTGCATTTTTGTTCAGTGCAGGTAACCTCCTGTGAGCCCTGTGCAGTTAATGGATATTTTACACTCATTGCTGAAAACGTTACAGGAGATATCATCAATCTGGCATGTGTGACAAAGACAACTCCATTTGCAGTTATTCAGACTTTTAAAAAAACTCCATATATACCTTTAAAGATATTCTGAAATAACCTATAATTATTTGGCTCTAAGTACTTTTTTCTCTAGAATTGCTTTCAAAATTAGCAGCTCAAACCTATTTTTTAAATTTTTTTTTTTAATTAAAATATCCTCATAACAATAATGTTCCATGGGGTTGTTACTACTTGCCTCCCTCTAATTTGGATGTGAGCTGAGCAAACCCCACTGCTGTACAGTGTGTTACAACCAACAGTTAGTTATTATGTGCAAATCATCTCTTGAGTATTTTCTGCTTGTGGATTTTATTGTGATTTTCTTTTTTCCTGTCTACCAAAGTGTTTCATCCCCTTATTTTGTTCTAATTGTAAAGCTGGTGGCCTTTCCATGCAGGCATTCTTTGTCTGACAACAAAAGATATTTTAATGTAACCAGGACACAATCTTCCCACTAGTGGCCTAGCAGAGCTGCTTTCACCTTCATTTTTATCATGATGTATGGCGTTTAAATGGTGCTTGACAGAAAGCCTATATAAACACATTTTCTAAGATACATCGAGTTTGCCATCATCATCACTTTGAGCTGTCAAGCTCAAAAACACACTCTTATAATTTCCAGAACAAGGATCAACACACTCCGAGTCATTCAGCTTACAAGGGGAATACAGAGGATATGGCAAACTAAAGTGAGCGAGAGCCCTTACAACTCCAGTTCCATGCATTAGGCAGGTCTAAGAGGGAGCAGAATATTCCAAAACCTCAAACTCACCTCAGGATTTCCTTTGCTCCCCTGGCTATTCCTACTCTTTAACCTTTGTGAAAGGGGTAACAAAGAGGTGCCTTCATATTACCCCCTTCTCTCTCACGTGGCATTTGTTGCTGCAGCCTCCAGCTCCTGTTTAGCTTTTTCCAAGACCTGGCCTCTCCCAGTGGTGCCTCTGGTGGTGCAGTGCAAGGGCATATGTGGAAATTACTGTTATGCAAACCATGCATGGGCAAGGGCATCAGTCAGGAGAAGGAAGCATTTGCAATTTGCCAGTTTAGCCCAACAAAAAAATACATCCAAGCAGCTCAGACAGCCCCCACTGCTCTTCAGAGAGAAGTGAGGGCAAGCTCCCACTTTGCTCCCACTGACAGGGGGCTGTTGCAGTGGAGAGGCTGGTCCCTGTACATCCTGGAGATGCTCCCTTGGCTCTCTTACTCTGCAGATACGGTTGAGTTCACTGCCTGGCAAGGTGGCATATGCTACACAGAGCCAGGGCCACACAGCAGCAGCTCATCTCTCCCTAGATGCTTTGGCTCCTTCTGCAGTTTCTTGCTGAAATGGGCTCTATGATTTATTGTCAGTGCTGGATTTCCAGTCCCTTCACAGCTTGCTGCGGGAACTAATAAAACAGATCTGGGTTTTGTTATTTAATTAGGCACCCTGTATTAGTGTCCCTGGACTTCTCTGTGCTGAGGTTGGGTTCGGTTTGTGTTTTTCCCCCCTCTTCTGGGAAGATGTCACAGAAAAACATCATGGCTTCTTAATGTTTCATCTATTTCATTCATCACACTCTGTCTGGACAGCGTTTGTTTGCCTTCTATCCAGCCACAGCTTGCACACAGCCTTTACAGAAACACAGTCAGCCTTGCCGGTAGATAAGGTCTTAGATCTGCAAACCTCTGTGTCTGCCATCACAGAGTAGTTCAGGGTGGCTCAAATTCAGCAGCTTCCTGTCAGCTCTATAACTGCACCCACAAGCTGCCCTCTGCCCCCAGAGCAGCAGCAGCCCTCGCTGATGACAACAGTGACCTACCTTAGCACCCCACTGAGCATTTGCTAAAATTGGCTGTTTCTTTTAGCAGAACGGAAGGACAAGAGGGTGTTCCTTGGGGTGCTGTTTTCTGCTGCTGTTGTCATCCCTGGGGCCTGTGAAGAGTGGGTTGTGAGGGACAGACAACAGCAGGCACTGGTCAGGGAGGCTAGTGTTCCTTCCCTTGTGATACCACGTTGTAATCAGGTTCAGGAATAGACATCTACCCATCCAGGATATGCCTCAGACATCCTTTTCGCATCTCCCAGAGAGGTGATTTACCTGGATAGCTGGCTATGTGTGATAAGCCAGACTTGCCCTGTGGGCCTGCAGCTAGGCTGTGCTGGTAGGGTTGTGCACACAGCAGACCCACAACAGCTTGTTGGTTTCCAGCTCATGTCAATTCAATGTTTTTTCTTCACATATACTCTTAATTTGTATTACCATGCGATGTTGCATTCTTCTTCAGAGATGAGATAAAGCATTAATCAGAGCCCGGTAGTTTTCGCTATTCTCTTCAGTGTTTTTCTGCTTCTACTTGATTCTATTAGAGGCTGTTTTAATGAGCAGTCATTAAACACACGCATCTGTCTCCAGAGATCTAAACAGCAGAATCTCCATAATTTCCGCTGCTTCACAAAATGATACAGTGCTTCAGTAGAGTCAAGTTAAAAACAGAACAAAACACTGCTGTGTGTCCCTTTCAATCATCTCACCTTCAGCAGTCATTTGCAAAAAAAGACTGTTCCTTTTTCCTCTGCTTAGAAGTTATTTTTTAAACCATTTAAATGACAGCTTAATCATATGATAAAGGACTTCCCCAAGCACAGGTCTTCCCCTTGTGTCAAAATATCAGTGGATTCCATATTTAACATCAGGCACAGCTGCGTTGCAGCCATAGGTGAAGTTTCCCCTGTGAATAGCTTGCATGATACTGTATCACTGTAGAGAGCGCTTCCTTTTGGAAGGCTGTTCTGAGACAAAAGTCAGCAGGGCTCCAACACCCGCAGTGGAAATCGGCAGCAAAAATCCCGAGCAGCAGCTCCGTACCTGTAAAGATACAGGGAAAGCTGGGGCCATATATAGAATAATTCAGGCCATTTATGGTAAAGTAACAGTATTGTTTTCAAAGATAGAGAAGTGTTGAAAAACACGTGTAAAGTGCTTCACAGCAGATGGCAACATGAGCAGAATAAGGTCATATCAAGTATGTGGCAAACACAAATATCTGCTGCTCCTCATTCTTGCTTCCTTAAGTGTTTGCTGTAAGAATGTGGCAGATTAGACTAGTGCTCTCTGTCATTGTGAATTTGCAGGATTATTGCCTAAAAGAAATTATTAAAGTATATTTAACATTTACTTGAAAGTTTTGAATAATGTCAGCTCCTGAAAAAAAAAAAAAAAAAAAAAACAACCTAGGTTCCATCACAGTACCTGCACGTCTCCCTGACAGTAGCTTGTATTACCTGTAGGAGTGCATCACCACATGGCAGTTGTAAAGCTTAACATAAAATTGCCCTGTTGTCAGGCTTACAGTGTAAAACAGGCTGGCCTCAGCCTTCTAGTGATACAGAAGCAAACAGCAGTGTAAAAGAGAGATGGTAATTTGAAAGGCCTCCAGTAATAGGGTAGGTGAAAGGTATCAATACTTCACAGATTCTGTGAAGCTTTGAGCACTGTGCAGCTCCTCCCCTTGCACACTGTAGATGTGTCTCCAGTCTGAACCAGTGAAAATCCAAGGGGAGATGCAGCAACTGGGAGTTTCTGATCAGTGGATTGGGTTAAAAGCTATGAGGCCTAACATTTATTTGACCTGTTAAAAGTGCAAAAGGCCTGACCTCCAGTAGAGTTTTACCAGATACTTTTTTTTCCCCCAGTGAAGTTAGAGCCCAAGAGGTATTTGGCATTCAGCATCCATTGGTTGCAAAAAACTGCAGCAGAGGTAGTTTCTTGCAGGAGGGTCACAGGCCATTTGCAGTTTTCTGAGTCAAAACCAGTCCTTAAAACTCCATCTAAAAGCCACCTGGCAGCAGTTGTCAAGCACTGTAATTGCCGTGGGTTGCAGCAGCTGACTGTGAGAACCAGAACTAGAAACAAAATCCTGCCCAGGAGAGATTACGGGTTTGTTGCTGATGATAAAACCAGAGCAAATGTGAAGTGGAAGAGCAGGACTGTGCTTTTGTGTGCACAGCATCACGCTTAGGATATGGTGTTTCAGAAATAAATGGGGTAACGAACTGGTGCCTGTATTATGTGAGAGCTCATCTTCTCTACAGTGACCATTGTAAAATAATTCAGGAAGCAACGCAAAAACCTCTTGATAGCTCTGCTTTCCCTCTCATTCACCATCAGGAGAAACAGAGGTCTGGGTAGCTGATGAGGTATGGAGATGGTATTAGAGACCACTGTGAAACAAAAGAAGCTGGGAAGCCAGCAGGGCAGCTGAGAGGGACCCAGCTTGAAAGAAAGGGTTTTAATCTTGATGTCTGAGCTTTGATATGAAATCCAAATTAGTAGATGAGATGACTAAAGAAGAACTGATGGGAAGCTTTGACATTTATATAAAACTTACGGGCACCTGTGCCTTAACCTACAAAGGCTTTATAATACCCAAATTGTCATCAAGATAAGAGAACAGATTGCTCAAAATTGTTGTGCTGCATTTTGATGTTAAGGGATTTGTTTTATAAACACATACCCATACAGGTAAGTCACAGGTTGTGCAACAGCTTGTGTGGAGGCGCAGGGGGAGCTTGGCTCATTCGTCCTGGAGAAGAGGTGGCTTCACAAGCACCCAGCAGTGCCTGTGGGGAGCTTATCAAGACAACAGATCCAGGATCTTCACAGTGATGCATGATGAGAGACTACAGATCAGTGAAACAAGTGAGGTTGAAACTGCATATAGGGAGAAATTATTTCCCCATTGGGACTGCCAGGCAGTGGCACAGGGTTGGCCACAGAAGTTGTGCAGTCTCTCTTGAGGGTTTTCAGGACTCCACTAGATAAAACCCTGAGGAAACTGGTCTGGCCCTGCTTTGGGGTCTTCCCAAGGTCCCTTCCAAACTGAATTGTCCCATGGTCCTCATGGAGAATGAGACACAGCCATGGGTGTCCATACCATGATCTGGAAGGCTTAGACCTTGGCAGACCATTAGTTCATAACAAGGAGGCAGAGATCAAGTGTTGGAAAACACTCTCTAGGAAATGGGGGATCCCCATCTCGTGACATCTAGGCCTGCTGATGGGATGGCTTGAACCAGGCACAAGCTACTGAACTTAGTAGAGGAATAAACAACGGTTAAAAGAGCCTATAAAATATTGGTGGTATGGCTCAGTGATCTAGGGGACATTTAAATAATAGGAATCAATGACTGTGGTAACAGCACAGCCATGGGCACAACCTCTACATGTCATTGGATCCTCCTCCTCCTCTACCTCTTGGTATCTGCTGCCTTAAATAGTAACAAACAACTTCGGTGCCTACATTTAGGGGAAGGGCAGAGAAAGGATGGGCCTCTAGCTATGTTTTTCACTTTGTATATGATGCCCTTCATAATTTGAAGTATTTTCCCCATTATTCATAACATTGGGTGCTCACAAAAAGTAACACAAACATTTTAAAATTTTAAACAATGCAGAAAGATCTGCCTTGGGGCATGAGCTTTTGAAATAAAATTAATTAAAGTTACACAAAGGTCTTAATTGGCCCAGAATGTGTTTATGTCATATCAGAGGCAGAAACAGTGTTTAAAAGAAAAAGTTAACACTTGGGTGTCCTCAACAGGTAAACCAGAACAGCAGAAAGGTCAGAATTACAGCATAAGGCAGCATTAGCATTTCGATTCTGAGGGGAAAAAATTTCCCAAGACCGTAAAAAGCATTTCCTGTGTCAAACCAAAACAGCTCACAGTCACTCAGCTCCAGCTCAAGGTGTAGACATATTTCAAGTCCACAGGTCAGATCATCTGAAAGAGTTAAGGCAGGGCCTTGTGTCTGCAGAGTACCTGTCACAACATACCCTGGTCCTCACCTTAGAATTGTAGACAACCTGTGCTTAATACAAATAGAAAAATAGAATGATCAATCACGATTATGAGTTCAACATGATTTATTTCTCAAAATAATTTGGGAGCCAGCATTACTAATCAAGTACTAATGTTTATGACATGAACATTTTCTATGGCAGCTGGTGCTTTGCTAAGCTAGTAGACATTTCTTAATACTACTTTCTATATTATTATGTCTGGCATTATTTCTCTAAATGTAATACAATTTTGCTGCCATAAGAGCAAAAATACTACACATCCATGGTTTACAGAAATTGCTGTTCCCTGCTCTATCTTGACAATGGATCGAGCCACCTGAGTAAGTGAAGTAACACCTCGTTTGTCACTGTCCCAACCACTTGTATAACCCCCTTGCTAGGAATCCTGTTCAAACTGCTTTTAGGCTTTTGTTCTGTTGAAAAGCTTCATTGCAAGTCTTGAATCTGCAACAAGAACTTGTTCCTGACTTACAATGCATGCATTTTTAAAAAACCTTCACACTCAAAAACACCTGATGGAAATCTCCGTGTCAGCCCCTGGAATGATTAAAATTCTATCCTGCCCAGCCAAAACCTGCTCACCCAGCTGCTTCCATCTCCACCAGCCAGTGAGGTAAACATTTCCCCAGTTCATTTGCAGTTGGTCACTGGAAACTCAAAGTACTAACTTTGGAGTGACATGTTAGCCCACCCTGAAACATGGCAGAAGCTGCCCTAAAAACCTTGAGCAACTTGGCCTTGGAGGGGTGTGGGGCTGCCAGTTGAGCATCATCACTCAGCCTGGGATTTGGGAGGATGGGGGGAGGTTTGTCTTTGGGAGAATATGGGTTATAAACTCTGCCAGGTTTCACCTTAAAGGAAGAACGTTATTTTCTAACTTTTCATAGAACAAAACTTACCACACACACAAAACGGTAAAAAACTGTCCCTGCCATTGAAACCTGGTCTCTCTGACCTGGGTTACCTTAGGGCCACCAAACCTCTTCACTCCGGGTAGGAGGGAAATCACTGGGAAGACGTAGAAAGTGAGACTGGGGGAGCATACGCTCCCATCATTCCCTAAATACTTTTGGAAATGAAGGTGTGTGGAGAATCCCTGCCACATGGAGTGTATTCCACAGTGGAGACTAACAACAGAGAAAACAAAAAGATCCAGATGCAACAAAAATAAAGGTAGCACACACAAATTTACACCCATCCATAAGGTGGAGCCTGTCTATCACCACTCTGCTCCCTGACAGGAAGAAAAGCAGCTGAGGGGAGTTCCTGGGGAAGCCTGTTTAGCATTGGTGTTTTCCCAAGCGGCGTCTGTGCAACAAAATGAAGTGTGGCTTTATCGCCCAGCAGAGCTCTGTGCACACCAGCCGTGTGTAGGGCACCTGCCACATACCTCTGGTACAGCACAAAAGCTTGCATGAGCGAATCTACCCTGCCAAGCAGCAGATCTGAGGGTGCACCAGAGCACATTCTCACTTGAAAGACAAAGATATTGAAATAAAATGAAGGAATAATTTTTGTCTTTATGAGTACAGCTCCCAGGACATCAGGGCTTTTCCTCAGCTCTGTATAACCAATAAAAAGGAATTACAGGAACTACATTACTAAAATTATCTTAGGTGCATGCATATTCCTGCAAGGATTAGGAAAAGATTAAAACCAGAGCAGCTACTAACAGTGCTGTCTCATCCAAAAGATTTGCCTACCAATGGGAGACTGCTTGTGTAACACCCTCTTGAGGAGAGGCCAAGCACCAGGAGCTCAAGAACCCCAAAGCTGCTGTGAGGGAGCCCTGGTGTGAGCAGTGGGGCAGAGGTACCCTTTCCAAAGCCCAGGGGGTCGTGCAGGACAAGCTGCAGTGCCACCTCCCTTTTTGTCCTGGTTTTCTCTTCCTTCCCTGTTGTGGCAGGTATCTTCTTCTCCCTTTCTACTTTCTCTCTGCCAAAGGAATTCAGGAATTGGCACAGGATGATTAAAAATTAATGAAAAAGGAAAAATGCTGAACATGCAGTAGGTCTGGGGTGTCAAAGGTCAGTGCAGACACAGGGAGCATCACAACTAGGTGGTACACAGAGGACAAACCGAGCCCTGAACAGCACAGAGTGGTAAATTCATAGCAGTTGTACCATCTACAGCCTTTGTCCATAGCTACATGTGTGCCTGAAATACCTCGACAGCAAACATAGTACTGGAATTCCCACCTCCTCTTTGAATGGCGCAGCAGTGAGGCAGCAGTTCACTTTCTATGCTCCTTTGTCATCAGGCTGTGCCAGGGCCACTACCCAGAGCAATAACTCTTGCCAGATGCAGTGCCAAGTCACTTTTTTGGCTTTGTTGCATGTTTGCATCAGCGGTATCATAACAAATCATCTGCTTTCAGAGACCAGGTACCAACTTATGGTGCGTAGTGTTTTGAAGTAATAGATATACGTTAATATAAATAGGGGTGTCTTCTAATTAAATGTAATGACAAGGAGGCCAAAATAAGTATAACTCATAAGTTAGTCACAAGTGCTCAGATTAAGATAGTCACAAACACTTTGCATAATGTATGAAATGAATCTGATTTTTCAGGACTAGTTGCCTTCTCAGTGGATACTGAATGCTAAGAGCTTTTCAGATCTCTGCCTTAATAGTACAGATTACACTGTATCATTTCAGATTGCTCTGGACTTGGCTTTTGTTCATGCCTCTTCTTAAGACGTGCTTCCATGGCTGAAACTTCCAACCTTCAGCAGTTACAAGTGAAGTTTGCAACTTCTGATGTACATAAGCTTTTCTTCGGGTCCACTCTCAGAAATGCCAGTGGGCCAGGAAAAATAAGCATGTTGCTACGAATGCGTCAAATACACCCCTTGTGGGAGGCATGTACCTGTGCTCGCCCAGGGCCCTGCACAGGGGCAGCCTCTCACCAGAGACAACAGAGCTTCACTAGATGCAAATGAAAATGCAGCAAAGCATGTACACATCAAATCCTAAAAGAGATTCATTGCCGAGGAGGCAATCCAGGAACAGAACGATGAAAAGAAGCCTGTCTGCTGTATTTCTTGCCACCTGTTCACATGAGGCTTTTTGCGTCTAGTTCACTTAAAGAAACTGCAGTCATCTGGCAGAGCTGAAATGCAAACACAAATCAAAATGACAGCTCTGTTTTTTTTTGTTTTGGCTGGACATCTACAGAGATAGAAAGATATGATAGTTGTGCAGCTCAAAAACTCTAGGCATTTCAATAGAATTAACTGTAAATGAAGTTAATTACCTTGAAAGAAATAATTCATTAAAATAACTAAATGAGCTGTGTCTTAAAAAGAAAAAAAGTTTCAGAATCTGTTCTCTTTTCTATAAAACATCAATATATTTAAAGGAATTTGCAGTATCTAAAGCTTTCTTCTGTATTTTATTTGCCTAGATAGGCCACAACCAAAGAAATTAAATTAATTCCTCATGACAGCAGGAAATAAGGGTTGCATAGTAGATACAGGCTTTAAATGCTGCAGTAGAGATGCAGTTTTACAGAAAAAATAGCCTGTCTGTACATGGTTTTACTGTACACATAAAAGCAGCTGCATTACAGAAGATTATTAACCAAATTGGTTCAACACTTTAGTTTCTATGCCCTAAGAAATTCTGAGAAAACCTTAGTCTAAAGAAGTCAGTTTTGAGTAATTTACTTAGAAGCCATTATATGTTCTGTGAAAAAGCTAATTTTTCAACCTATTAAAACAGCTC
>JAWWES010000001.1:45361821-45418733 GCA_035583135.1 Lophotriccus pileatus | reverse complement strand
TCAGTTTTGAGTAATTTACTTAGAAGCCATTATATGTTCTGTGAAAAAGCTAATTTTTCAACCTATTAAAACAGCTCACCTGAAAAGCCACCTATTCTCCTCCCACTCCCATGATTTTGTCATCCTTCATCCCCCTACTTCAGTCCTCTTGCACCTGCTGATTCTTTTTGCATCTTTGTAAGCACAGCAGATTTAAGACAGACTTAACTTGGTTGTGCAAAGCTGATTTAAAATCAGAGGAGAAAAGGTGATGTAAAGAATCTGAATAAAGTTAATCTTGGACCAATGGCTGTATTCATCATACAGAAGAAGAGAGAGCATGGTGGGGTGGGGCATTGGAGAAGAAATAGCACCACAACTTTTAAGAAGCTACAGAGAAACAGCCAGGGAGCATCAATACTCTGGCACGTCACATTCACTGCTACTGTGAATCACCATAAACTGCACAGCAGAAGATTTTATGTACCAACCATGGGCATTCAGTCAGTTTTAATTGTATTTCACATTGTGACATGGCTTTGGAAAGGAACAGTGTTCTGATTGAAATGTTTTCTTTCATTGTCACCTTTCCCCTCTATTCAGAATCAAAGCAAATTGCAGAAAAATAGAACCTGAAGAACAGAACAGCTGCAGCAGACTGTTATATGGCTCCAGTCAGCTCAAAGGAAAGAATAAAACAAAACAAAAAAAAAATCAAGTGGTGGAAATGCCTTTCCAAGACACAGCAAAGACAGATACTGTGGTTACACTATGGGCAGACACAGACCAGAAGCAAGCTGGACTGGGAATCACACCGTACACTGTAGGAATACACTGGCTATGGGGTCTTTGCTGAGATGGTTGGGTTTGGTCTGAATCCACTCCCTGCTTGATATCATTGTAGCATTAAACTGAGTACAGTTTGGTCCATGACAAATCTCTCTGCTCAGAGGTGGGCTTTGAATCAGGAAAAAGCCCAGGCTCCTGTTCAGATAATGTAGCTGCCCAACCAACTACCTCTCAAATTCAGGTTAAACTGCTAGGACCACTTTTTCTTTCTGTGTTTATACACCACCTGCAGTCACAAGCTTCTGGCTATAACTGCAAACACTAATAAGTGCCTGCAGCATATTTCTTGTTCTGAAAGAATGAAAACCCCATCTGGAAACTGCAGTTATATCAAGTTTATTAAGAAGGGATAAAATGATCCTTCTTATGCTATTAGTACTATTGGCTTGTAATCTCTTGATGCAGTTTAGATATTATGGAATTTCAGACTTAATATTCCACCCAGAGGATGATATAAAGGCCACTATTGATTTCCACTCCCTATAAGCAGGCTTGATCTCTATGTAAATTAAAGATTTTATGATATAGTTCACAATATAGATTAGTTGTCATTCAAACGTTGATTTATTCTCATTCCAGCAGGCTGACTTATCTGCAAGTTCCAGGCAGTAACACACCTAACAAAATCTGGTTAGGCCTTTGCCCATTAACACCCACATCTATAGACACTCTTCAAACATCTTCAGGAAAATTTAGGATGTATTATGAGAGGAGGAGTGGTACACAGCAGTGCTGCAAAAAGCATCACTCACTGTCATTGTCCCAGAGGAATAATTACCCCCTTGCTTTTCACCTGAGGAGGACAGTGCAAGACAGCAATGTTTTCCATCTCCCAACTATTTAAATCCTTCAAATATTTGGAGAAGTTCCAGAAGAGAGGAAGCAAAGCAGCAGCATAAACATGCTAAGGTCTTCCACATAGCACCCAGCTGGCTTCTCCCCTGACATATATCTGGGGACTAAGGAATGCTAGTGCTGCCAACAGCTCCCCGCATACCACAGTGAGGGTGTTTCCTATATGCTCTTCCCTTTGTGACCTGGAAGCATTTACTTTCTCCTCTCCAGAGCAATGAAGACAGTGGTGGGACCCACATCTCAGTCATTGGACTTTGGGAAGGGAAAGCCTACCATCATGAAGGTCCTTGTCACACACAGGGGAAAAAACCCCAAACATCTTATGGGAGGCATCGGGGACTACACCAAGCCTTGAACAGCTTGGTCCAACGCTTCTGCAAGAAATATGTTAGACCAGAGAACTCCTGAGGCCCCCTCCTGCCTGAATTAACCTATGATCCTATGAAAGAGGAGAGGAAAGGCTTTCTACTAACTGGGACTCATTTCTACCACATAAAGGGGCACTGGAGTCTAAGGAAACAGCAATAGCTCTTCTTGTTGAATGTACTTCCCTTCTTAGCTAGGGGATGAGTTTCAGATTATCTCCTCATTCAAACATGTGCTTGTTCACAAAAGAATGTGGGAAAACTTATGTCTGCCAAAACCTCACTCTGATTTTCCAGTCCTTTTCTAAAGGACAGCCAGGAACCCTCTCATCCTTAAAAATTAGCCTTATCAATACCAACAAGGCTCTCAAATTATTTCTCATTAGACTGCTGATAAGCATTAGAAAGCATCTCAGCATGACGAAATTCAAAGTACATCACACAAGTAAGGCTGGAGAAGAACAACCAGGGTTTTCTAGTTTCATCTTAGGTTCAGCTGCAGCCATCAAAGTCCAGTGGTGAAACCTGCTGTGCAACCTTTTCTATTCAGTGATTTTTATTACTATGTCACTCAGAAGCTGAACAGCACATCCATTGCCAGCCATACATCATCTTTGCTGTATAAAGAGGAATTCACAAGATTTCTAACTCAAGCATTGCATTTAAAGCAGCACAGTTGATATGCATTGATGCTCAGTATCCCTAGGGCTCAAGCTCGCAGCTGAAGGCAATGGACACAAACTGACAGACAGGAGGTTCCCTCTGAACACCAGGAAACACTCTTTCACTGTGAGCCTGACTGGACACTGGCACAGGTTGCCCAGAGAGTCTGTGGAGTCTCACTCCTCAGAGATACTCAAAAGTCATCTGGACATAGTCCTGGGCAAACAGATACAGGTCATCCTGCTTGAGCATGGAGGCTGGATCAGATGGCCTCCAGAGGTTCTTTCCCATCTGAACCCCTCTGTGATTCTGTGAATGAAAAATTTAAAACATCCACTGTGAGGCTGCTGCAACTCACTCCTATCAACTTTCTTGTAGGCCTCCTCTTCATTTGTGCAGTTACACCAGCTCACAACCAGGGCAGGCTCAGAGGACTTGTGAGGACATTTACAGGTGGGAGCTCAGCCAAGGTGCAGTAACATCCTCAGTTGTCATACCTTGTTGCTCCAGTGCTTTTAGCTTCACGGCAGTTTTACATTTTAGAGCACCTTGTTCCAGTTTTGCCAAGGACCCTGAAACTCCAGCAGTCAGCACAGTTGCATATGCACTGAGATTTTGCTGTACACCCACTTTTACCACAGTGCCACTCAGCTACTTAGAGAGGAATGCATCTCTTTCTCCATAACTTGAACGTCTTCATCTCCTCTCTCTGTCCTCATATAGCTATACTTTAATTAGAACAAGTTCTTATGATTGCCCCATTTGTCCACTGGAGGTCAGTGTCTTTCTACAAAAAGACTGTCCCTCTTACCTGGTGGGTTTGCCGGTGATGGAAATCTTAGAGCAGCTCTTCATTTTCCTGTTACAGGATTTTAGGGCTTCAGGAACGTGATGAAGACAGAAGCCTAGTGTGGGTCCATCATTGCCAAAGGTAGCCCATTCCTTGCAGGTCCTGTCCCAGTCAAAGTGACACAAAGAATTTCAGGAACCTCAAATGTAGTGTCTTCCCAGATAGTAAAAAGCAGACTCAATCCACAAGCTGCCGGTGCCCTCCTGCAGCTCTCCTGCCACCACTGCAGCATCGCAGGAGCCAAGTGCCAGGGTCTCCTCTCAGATGAAAAAGCATCTCATGGGGCAGGAGCTTCCTAAGTGATGACTGAGCATCTTGAAACATTTTTATGCCTTCTGCATTATCTGGTCCTGTATTTAAATCAAATACTAAAGTATTTGATTTAAATTATTACCAGCCAATAGATTTTCACTATCTAGTTAATCCTACTTGGCTCATTTGCAAGGATGAGCTCCAGCGAAGGTGGCTGTTTAGGCTGCTGCACAGGCTGCGTAGGAGAGGTGCTGCACCACGCTGCTTTCAGAAACACCCCCTCATTAGCAAGCCTTCCTCAGCTACTGCCAACACTTTGCCAGACATTCAGCACAAAGATATGGGTGTTTGCATCTCCCAGGCTGAGCAACATATGATGCTGAAGGATGACAACAGCAGCGGCCAAGAGCCAGCAAGTGTGGCAAGGAACGGTAAACAGCCACGAGAACATAGCTGTTTGGCAATCATGCATAGAGCACAGACACTGCTCAGACAGTGGCATCTGTGTCGGTGGATCAGAAGCACTTCGGAAGCAAATCTGATTACTCCCTCTCGCTACGCTGCAATTCCCATCGTGGAGTAGCACGTTGTTCCTCCCAGGTGCAGCTCAGCACAAGACCTGCTCTCACTGCAGCAGCAAGCATTTCGTTTGCATAAGCAGAATTCCTGAAGCCCTGCTAGTGCTGACTGGAACCCACTGTGCCCTGCTCTGCAGACTCACTCCCTTTGAGTCCCACCTCTGAGTAGCACGGACACGGTCTGACCAGCCAGATCAGCCTGATGGCACGGATGTTTATGCTGCAGTTTCACCTATTTAGATACCTCATCATCCATGAATCTCAAGGCAGTTTCAAGGAAAGCGACACTACCAGGGACTCTGCTTGCCTGCATGCCTCTACTTTGAGCCCCAAATACAAAAAATGAGGCATTAAGACCGATGAGACGAGACAGCTCCCATGCCACATACCTTAAGACTTGGAATTTTCAAGTTCTACTATATTTCCTTTAACTTCTGTGCTGAGAAATTAATGGTGCCTCCTGTATCTTCAGTTCTGTCCTGCCAAGACCACAGATGTTCTCAGAGGGAAATTTTGCTCTTTCTATCTCACTACCTCTCCATTTCATTCCACATATGCTTCCTATCATAAGCAACAAATTTTTCTACATCCTTTCTACAGTACTGATATCCCTGTTAGCATTCAGACAGTTGGGTGAGAATAAATGGTTGCTGACCAAAACCCAGAGAGAAGCAATACCTGCAGTAGGCTGGTAATTACAGCAATTGTGCAAAGCTCACATCTGGAAGCCTTAAAATAGAGCTGCACTCCAGAAGTGTGCCTTACCCACATATTCCTCATATGTCCTGAGTATTTCATGCTTTGCTTTCTGAGCAGAAAACATTCCCAGTTCACCAGACTCCTTTAGTAATTCTTACATTCATGAATTTAAAAAAAAAAAAACTATTTACTATTTAAAACGTCAGCTGAAGTCTATTTATCAGGTATTGAGGCCAGCAGCGCCACCAGTGTCATTTGTACCCTCATGTCTTCATCTGATGAAGGAAATAAAGGCTGAAGCAGGCAGATGGCTGAATGGAAGAGAAAGGTCATTGCATACTGCAGCTGATAAGGTGAGGAGAATAAAATAGGGAATGTGATCTTCAGGGAGAAGCCTAAACCTTAGCCTCACCATTTGGAGGCTTCTGTATGGAGATAAAACAAAGGGAAGTATCATCAATTATTCACCAAGACATTTTCTCCTATTGTTTAGAACCGAAAGTGTCTTGATCTTTCTCTTCTTCCCCATCTTTCTTCTAAAAATCTTTATTTTCCTACCTCCCATTTCAGAGACAAAAGAATGCCACAGATCTATGGTGTTATTTTCCCCATTTAGTGAGGCATCCATACTTAAATGATTTACTCTGCTAATGCAGTAAGTAAGAAGCAATGTTATAGCTAGACAACTCCCACATCTCCTATCTCAAATAATTCTAGCTGTTGGCAGCTGCCTCACCACTTGGTATATTTTAACTAGGTTTGAAAATCCCTAAAGTAAGGATTTCTTATCTCTTTCAGCAAAGTAGGAAGTAAATGTATCAAGCCATATAAATAATTCATATAAATTCTAGAAACATAGCAAGGAATATAGGTCAGGAGGGGCACCACAGGAGAGGAATGGAGCATCCTTTGCTTAAAACATGTGGTAGCCCTAAATTCCGTTTCCTAGGCAGACTATGTCAACTTAAAGAATGAAGATGGCTCTTAAAAAATTTAAAAAGCGAGGGTTGACTTGATAGTCACTGAGGGTTTTGAAGAAAGTACAGAGGATAATCAAAAATAGGATACTTTTTTCAGATAACCACTTGTCCGGTGGCAGTCGTTTGGGTACAAGGCAGCAATCCTTGCTTATCTTTCTTAAAACACTTGTGAAATGTAACAATGATAGTTTGCATCAATTACAGCAAATCAGCAACTGGTTACTGAGAGAAGCAGTGAGCCAGCAGGATCCATGTATTTTAAAGTAAACCCCTAATGCCCCAAGGAACTGCTGAAGAACACCAGTTATTTTGATATATGCACTGCAACTGGCCCTGCACACAATACATACCTTAACGTTTTCTTCTCACGGTCAGATTAAATATTTTTATGAACCTCGGCAAAGGTTCTTCACAGCAATCCAAAAACTCCAAGTACTTGTAAGCAAAGCTTCTAAACCTTTGTTAGAGCAAAATATGCCATAAATAGAAGTCAGGTAGAAATAAATTTATGGGGAAACTTTCACAGCCAGCCTAGGAAGTGTTACTTTGGTTGTCATTCTGAGAACATGAAACACACGAAAGTCCTTCTTTCTCAAAGACAGAAATAATGTTTATAACATAATGGCAAACAGAAGCAGTTTAGCCAGCTGTGTGAAGGCACCCTAAGAGGAGAGAGTTTTAGGAAGCATGCTAAATTTGGAAGGAAACCCAAACAGAACAAAAGAAAACAAATCCAAAAGAGTGTCCCAAGCAAAGTTAAGGTGAGGCCTCACATGGCTGGAATGACCAGTAACTTCAGGAAGATTGACACTTCATCACTAAGCTAAGCCTATGACAAACAATCCTGGTACAGCCATCCTCCCCAGTGAAGGATTAAAGCCCTGTGTCCTGAAGCAGTACCCTTTTAACACCATTACCATCACAGTCACAGAACAAGAATCCATCCAAAGGAAAGAAACCATGGCCAGCCAACCAACCGAACCATAAATCCCGATGAAGGAGGGAATGGGAAGATGCTTGGCTGGTAACATACAAACTATCTATTGAAAACCAGGAGCATGAGACTCAAGAGAGAAGGATGTAAGCCTGTCCCTCCCGAAAGGAATGGGCTACAGGTGAAAGCCAGCACTGGGCTAAGGGGCTCAGGAGAGCAGGGGCACTTCTACAATGGCTGGTGACTGCATCCAGTTTGTGGAGGGTGACAAGCAGTGGGCACAGGCCATTCAGCATGTCAGAGAAAGGTAACTGGGGACTAGGAAATAAAATTCATTAGAGAAATAAAATATTAGTAGCAGCATGACTCAGAAAACTGACTAAGGAATTCATCAGCACTAGCGGACATCAAGAGAGCCTGATTTTCAGGAACAGATTAAAAAGATGAGTTCTCCCATGCCCCTTGGTGTAGTTGGTAGGACTTGTGTTTAGAGTTGCTGCCAAAGACAAAGGGGACAGACTGCTCAGTATTAACTGGCAGTAGGGTAACTTGGTCAGATTCTCAAGCCTGCCTTCCTCTAACCTACATTTCACTGCTGAACAGGGCAGACAGCTTTCACGTGGTACAACAGCACACAACTGAAAATGCCAAATGACTTGGAAAGGCAACACATTTAGGACAAACTGCAGAGATATCTCAAAACATTGCCGTCAGCCCTAATCTCCAAATCACTCTGCATGTGAGCCCTTGCCAAGAGGAAAGCATAGCACTCCTCCCTGCTCTGGCTAATCAGATAAAGAAGTTCTCTATTTATCTGCAGCAGTAAGTATTAATCTCAAAGAGACTACTATATTTAGCTAAGAATCTTAGGGGCTAGTTGTTTTCTTATGCAGCTGAAAAGCCCAGCCCAAACCTGGGACTGCTTTCCACTCAGAGTGCACATCTATGCTACCTGCAGATGAGAACACATTTCTCCAGAGAAACCTACAGATACTTGACAGCACATGAAAAAAAAACATTCTTTGCCTCTACTGTTAGTAGAAAAAGCAAAATATGAAATTGCTTCTTCCAGTTTTGTACCTAAAGGACATCCTTTTCAGTCTACTTGTTTTTTCCCTTCATCTCTTCAATGAAAGACGATGGTCATTTGGGAACCCACGGTCCTTCTGGAGTACCCCCACTTCCTTTAAAGTACAAGGAAATTCGGAAGGGTATTCAGTGACAAGCTCAAGTCTGTCCTAACTATTCTGTGGCTGACACAAGGGCCTGAGGGATTCTAGGAGGCATCATAATTTATTTTCATTTCCTGTATATCACTAACAATGCTTAGAGTTCCTGAATGCAGATCTGCCCCAACATGCTGAAAATCCTTGGACTTCTGTGTGTGTGTATGCCTGTGTGTCTGTGTATATATGTACTCATTCCTATAAGGAATGCCTCAGACTCAGAATTAAAAATTCAGACTCCCACAGGTGAAAAAGCCTTTCCCCAAAGCAGAATACAACAGGCTGAATTTCTGCTTATTTGTTTTTTCAGAAGTAAAAGAAAGTGTCATGTCACCTTAAAAAAAAAAAAAAAAAAAATCACTGTCAAACCCATCTATGGATAAGCTGTTATAATATTTATTTTACTCCTGTGCCAGGAACTAATACCTCAGGCTCCGGATTTAATTTGTGCAACTTCAGCTTCCCAGATATAAGATTCTAATGAAGTCTTCGTTATTATTAGGTTTATGCTCAGTTCAGTTTACAGTGAGATTTTAAACATTTTTAGAAATTACATATTTGCTGTATCCTTAGGTATCTTTTTTCAAGGGGAAGAGAACATCTCTTCATTATTAAAACAGCGCCCAGCATGAGAGAGAACATACCTGAAAAATACATCAAGAACCAGTTTTCCAAGGAATCATTTCCCTTCCTCTCAACTCCACCTACGTCCTGCAAAACAAGCTCAGTTTGGAGCTTGTTCTCAACAACATGCATCCCCTCTTACAACAAAGATTTTTTTTTTTCTCCTCCATTCAATTAATCTTGGTAAAAAGAAATCTCAAATACCTAAAAATCCAGTTCAGTTTATGTAAGTTGTTTAATGTTCAAACGCAACCACAAGAGCTGTAGAAGCAGCACACTGAGTGACCATCAGTCCTAACTCCAACCCATCAATGAGCAGTCAGAAATGCTTTACACCAAGAGGATCTTTGAAACAAAAAAACAGCAAGCTTGTATATTCAGCTTCTACATAGAATCGGTGTCTTTGCTCTAAATTACTTGAATTAAGTTCAAATCACAAAATGGAAAATCTGAGAGAAGTAAGAACCGAGCGCAAGAGGGACTGGAGTTTTTGGTTGAAAAGAGTAAAGATTAATTTATTTTTCCCAGGAGACAACCGAGTCTAAGATGCATAAACAAATCTGCTTCATTTACAATTAGGCTACTACATTACACAATTGGTTTATGTAAGTTCTTTCCAGTGGGATGAAAAGCCTCTTCTGGCTTTAATCTGATAACAATTAAAAGATTAAATTAAAAATATTTTTCTAGTAGGCAGACGTGGGTTTGCATTTTACAGTATTGTGGTTGGCATCATTAACCTACAAAGACTCCTTAAGAAAGTGGGGAAAGAGATTTGCTAATAAAACTTACATTTTCTACCTTGTTCTTTCTGGAAGCAAAGCTGATGTTTAATGCTTTAATGAAAAAAAAAAAAAAAACCAACAAAAACTAAAGCTACCTGTAGGGAAAGTAACGCCTGTATAGACCACCCAAGAACTTGAACTTGGAGCTTGAATCAAAGGTTGCAAAAGAACAACGTATGCATGTTAGGAGAAGCAGCAGAACACCAAGGGAATCTGGTTTTGTGGACTCCAGCCTTCATCCCAGGAACATCATGGTTCCCTGGGATCACAGACAGCATTTGGAAGCCTTACACTATCATTTCTGTTACTTATCAAAAAGTTAACAGCAAAATCTTACTAATCTAAGGAAAGAAAGACAGGCTTAAAAGTGAGATTTTATTCATATTTGTTACTTATCCACAACCCGAAGTATGATAAAACTGATAAAAACAGCCTAGAATCATGTTTACATCACTAAATTCAATTCACATTTTGTTCATAAAATACCAAAAGGAAAATGACAACATTGCAGGTTCAGAAAAACAGGTTGGCTACTATGACTGAAAAATCTACACTATCTTAACTGGTCACGACTGATTGCTTGTTAAATGCTTATTATTTAAAATAAGCACAAATTACAAAATTTCAGACACACCCAACTTTTGTGCTCATAAAATATATCTTCTGTTGTATCAAATTTCAGGAGATTGTAAAGAATTTTCTGCTGAGATGTTTCATTTCAGCATGTATCAAAAGAATATCGAGAGTACTCTCACCACCTACACAGTGATGTAACGCTGAGGTCCCAGTTGCACTGCCCATCCAAAGAATTATTTTGCAAGCACACCACTATGGTAAGAACAAGCCATCTCTCACACAGTGATGAAAACCACCATCAGGCTATTACCTAAATTTTGTCCTCTCTGGTGGACACACAGGCCTCAGACTCCAGGACACAAAATAAAGCAGAATTCAGCTCTGCATTTTAAGGCAAAGGCAAAACCAGCTCAAACTGGGATGGAGAGGAGTACCCTCATCTGCCCCTGATTACCAAGAGCTGTGGTTGCTCACCCACTATGCAGAGATTTGGTCGTACTTTGTGATAAATTTGAAACACTGAGGCACAGCATCTTAACCCTCTACCATAAAGGCAACCACCACGGATTGAAAAGTCATACGCAGATTAAACAGCAATGCAGTAGCCAACAGTTTGCATGCAAACATCGTGTTAGACTGTTACATTCTCAGGACTAAAACTGTTAATGGTGTAAACACAGGTTAGATAATCACCTTCCATTTCTCTTTATTTTACATACTTTTTTTAAGAACAAACAGGGCCTCACAGAACAAAGGAGCTTTACCAAATTTTAAACCTGGAATTACACAGACTTCCGTTACAAAGATTAAGACTGTAATCTGGTAAGGAAAGAGCTCTTCCCCTGCTATGAATAAATTTTTCAAAGCCTCATTAGGCAAAGCAGCAGCCTGACTCTTAGTCCAGAAGAGAGCAAAAACAAAACAAACAAAAATTTTTAATATTGTACTGCGGGGAGGGAAAAAAAAAAAAAAAAGAATTATTTTTAAAGAAAACAGAGACAGCCAAAGCAGACTTTATGGCAGCAACTGTTCCTAGAGAATGAGCAAAAAAAGTGTATATATATGGCATAGTACCCCAAAAGCCATTAAAACTGCTTTAACTGCCAATGTTTTATCCATGGGATGTACTGGGAAAGAAATACATTCAAAGTAAGAGCTCTGAGTAAATGTGCTACATGACTACACATGTACAAATCAACAACAGAACTTATTTACACACATTTATACCTACAGGCATAAAGACCAAGTTTAATACTTGTGAAATGTATCTGATTGCTAGATCCAGACTGTTCCAGTCTTCGTAAGAACAGTAGCATTTCCACACTCCAATAACCGTGTTGTTTCAGTCATGTCATTCCTGCACCCAGGTGATCTCTACCGTAAAACTGAAAAAGCTCTACAAGTATTTTAACTTTTATTTTTAATATGGACATGCATCTGCTACCAAGCAGAAATACCCCTCCCCAACACTCTTCCCAACAAGCAGCCAGCAACCTAAAGCTGGTACCATTACAGACATATCCAGTCTGCTCACCAAACGTTCTTTTTGGATCGTGCGGATTCATTCTTCAAAGTATACATTTCATCCTCTGCTACATTTTTAAGGTAAAAATGAAGATAATATAAAATCAATTCTTTATGCATAAAAACTGAAGCCCAGAAGTGGTTAAAAATAGACTAAGGTGGGCATAATTAGTACCTAATAAAAAAAGCTAAAAGTCACACTTATGGAACTCAACACTTTACTCAGTCATATAGTTAACTGCCCTCAAAGACTAACAACCAGACCAATTCACAAGTACCTAAGTTTCTTAATTAAAAGAATAAGATGTAAAGTCAAAAAAATATATTTTATCCCTTCAAGATCAGGAAAGTAAAATAAAATGCTGGTTCTGTAACAGTGCAACAACTGCAGCATATTTTGCACGCAGCACATGAGTTGCTACATTTAGTGGCACTTAAGTATTATGCAGTAAATACTGAAAGTAAGACAAGTTTTTGATCTGCATAAGCATAATCACATCATTATTACCAGAGTTGCTAAGCTACAGCATTCTGAATAATACCAATTCAATTTTAGTACTCCCATCACTAGCCTTAACACATGTCAATGTCCTGCTTTACATCTTGCTAAGAGAGCAACTGCTGGAGCCAAGTATGTAATGTAGTTGCCACTGGGCTTGGACCATATTCAGTCTGACCAGTCGTTCTCGTCAAACTCTGAATCATCATCGGAGTCGCTGTATTCCACCGCAATGCGCCTCGAAAGGATGGTCGCCACGTCGTTGCCAACAGGCTCGCGCTTGGCTTCTTGCTCACGTTGCTCCTGCACCTTCTTCAGCTGAATTCCTGTAGAGACAATTACTCTCAGATAGAGTTTCCAATGCAAGAGCTTTTAGGTTTCATATTGTTACTGGTAAGTTTGTTGTATTCTAACAATATGCTGTATTCTAATAATATGCTCAGGAAGAAGGAGGGGAAAAAACAAACTGATGATTAAAGAGAGCCTCCCTGAGCATGAAAGACAAAAGAGAGAGATCGGAATCCATTCTCAGAGACTGAATGCTTCTGGACTTCTAAAACTGCCATCAATACGTTAAGGATAAATATTCAAGACTATACAGGTCCCCTTGATCTGAAGATGAAAGCTTTCATGATTGTATTTGGAAATACCATTAGACCTACAGCTTCATACTGTTAAGCAAAGTCAGGAAGAGTCACTGGTTAAAGATCAGTGGGCTGAAGCCTAGTGTTGGGTAACTCCGTTCTTCTAAACGGAAGCAAAAGCCATGTACATCTACTGGCACTTTACATAAGGAACACAAGTGCCGCTTTTATTTCATTATGTCCACACAAACATGCTTGACAAAGCTTCAGGCGTTAGAGAAAGGTTCAGAGTCATGACTGACAAATATTGGAATAGGTGTGCGGTACCTGTAGCTAATGACACTCTGCCCAGCTGGCAGAAGGAGCCACAAACTCCTATCCATGGAAAACACACTGCTTTCATGGAAAAAAGCAATACCTAGAAGTCAGTGTCCACTTACCCATTCTAATGGCAGCAAGGAGATCGCTCCGTGCGTCGCTTATTGGTGCCTGGGCAGGTTCGTGGCGCTTTGCCTCCAACCCTGGAGGAGCGTGCATCGGGGAGGAAGAGAGGGATGCACCTGCAGCAGGAGGGCCTGGAGGGGGAGGAGGTGGGCCGGGGGGAGGAGGAGCAGTGACAACAAGCCCAGTAGAAGGAGGAGGATGAGCAGCTGCATATGTAGAGCCAGTCACCAGTCCAGAGTGGGAAGGTGGCACAGGAAGCTGAAGGGGACTAACAAATGCAGTTTGTGCTGAAGGAATCATAGGGGGAGGAGGAGGAGGGGGAGGACCTGTAGGGTTGTAATAATCCACCATCTGAGCTGGAAGCATCCTATATAAAACAGAACAAAAACATTTAATGCATTGAAAGGTAGGACTTAGAGAATCATCACCTCTTAACCTGCTCTCATCCAACCTCTGCTAAAACAAAAATCAAAAGGAATTTAAACTGGTGAATTAAATATGCAAGAGATTATAAGTATATGAACTGTCAAGTACTGGTAATACACTGAGATTTAAGACAGATGTCTAAGTTAAAGACAGCATGCTTTCATCACTCTACAAAGTGAGCTTTTTATCTTTATTCTCCTGCCTAGTTCAGTATAAAGTGCTTGTTACTAAACAGCTACTTTGTGGAAATATTAAGTACAAGGTCCCTGATGAAGGGACCAAGAAAACTGACTACATGTATCAATCCCATAGAAGACCAGATGTTAGACAAACATTAAGAGATAACAGAGAACTCAGGCATAGAGAGCTATGGAAAGTATGGATGGGAAGATTTATCCAAAGGAATATCATGCATCTCATTGCTTCTTCAATCAGGTTTATCAATTTAAATACCATTTAATTAAATTGATACAATTGATTGATACTTTAAACAGGAGGCACAGGGAAGAGCTACTTTCTTTGTTACAATGTCATGAAAAGTAATCTTTGGCAGAAAAAAAATGAGGATACAAGAGCTATGAAGTAGGCAAAGGACCAGATACAGAAGACAGGAGTGGAAGGAAAGTGACTGATGACATTCAGCAACACGTCCATGCTCACGACAACTGCAATACCCTGACAACTAAGCACAATAATGTGTATACACTGGAAATAACAGAGAAAGGGCAGGTTGAAGCAGTCACTCAGAGCTGAGTCATCTGCAACATGATACAGTCATGAATCAGGCAAATGCCATCCCAGGATGCATCAAGCCACGCTGACCATCCTTGGCTTGCCCAGTTTAAAACGACAAAGGCAAGAATGACTACAACTTCCCTGGGGTTACAACTTGAAAGTTTAAGGTAATTACACTAAAGAACAGACACACACTGGTTAGAAAACAGATGTTTTCTTGCTGTTGGAGAGCCAGTACTCTGGAGCAAGCCTTCCTTCAGAATGCATTCAGGCAAAATATCTACACAGGAGTTTGATAAATTCCTGACTTGAATTATGGAGTGGCATTTGTCCTGCAGCAGTAGGGAATTTGACTCTATGTCTGAAGAGAGCCCTTCCAATTCTAGCCCAAGCTCCTTTAAAAAGTCATTTCAGGGATGCAACAGACTCCACATGAATCACAATCAGCAATACTTTTTCTATGCATTGCCTGAAGTTTAAAATATTAATCAAATTATATTGTAACTATCTTCCACTTTAAGGAAAAATTATCCTCTTTTTAATACTGTATTAGAAACCCTTAATATTTTACAAGCATATTGATTTCACCACATTCAATACACAGTTCGTTATTTTTGCTTCCACTATTTCATTTAAATTCAGTTCACAAATAGAAATTATACCAATTTTTTCTGCCCTCCCCAAGGAGGTAACTAATGTATTTGGGGTCTTCTTGTGTGACACGTTACACATTATGACGGTTATGAAACACGTGCATCCCTCTAGTTTTGTCAATAATCCACTAGAATAAATCACGAGATTTACCCGTATTCTGCTGGTACCACCGGTACTGAGCTATGCTGGCCATCTGAAGGCTGGGGTGGAGGTGGAGGTGGTTGCTGAGGTCTGTTTAAAGTAGCATGTCGTACAGTGGTGGAAGGTGGTCTGTATTCATGCTCATGGCTTTGGGATGCTGCCATGTACTGTGGGCCATCTCCTGCTCCATATGAAGGCATTGCTATCTGCTGATGGAGGGAATGATTCGGAGTAGCAGGATAAGAATAATCTGTAACATCAGATGCATGTGACCTAAAATTAAAGTAAACGGATGCAAAAAATCAGATTATGTGAGAGTAACACGGCATTATCTAAATAACTGAGAAAAAAACTAAAAGGAACGCAATCAGCATTATTTGTCTTGCTGGAACAGGACATTGATTATCAAACATTACTCCATTTTAAGTCCACAGAAAGCACAAGAACTTTAGTAGCCAGAAGGAAGCGTATTGTTTTTGTCAATGATTTTGACAGTCTGTTGTTTGAAATGATAATACTTACCAGACCTGCCTCATGTTAACAATGGCAGCAGAAAAAAGAAAGCAATACTACAAGCACTTGCAATTATGCAGAAGAATGTATTTTACCAATGCAGAGAAAACCAATTTCAAAAGTTAGAAGATGCTTTTTCTTTTGTTTGCACAATTAATTTTGTTGGAAAGGTTTAGAGAAACTGGGAAATGTAAATATTAGTTGAGCAGAGAGTTCATAAAGATACAAAGTCTAGGATGCTTTGTCAAATAAGCCCAAGAGAGGGAGCAAAAGGATCTCTTCATCCCATTACAGTAAACAGCTGTTTTAGTAATGAACAATGGTGCAGCCTGGCTTTTAGTGAGCACAGTAAACTGATGCACTTGTTTGTAAGACTGGAAGCAAGGTAAGCAACAAAAAGCCAGGGCTTTGAGTAAAATGAAACAACAAACCCTTTGGGCATTTTGTCCTCTTTCATGCTTCCTGCCTGTTCCATTTTCTTTGCGTCACTCATGAACTCAATGCCCATTTTCCTTCTCTCCCACTCTTCTTTTCTTGTTCTTACTTTTCTCACATTAATTTGCTGGTTTCTGTTTGGATTCAGCTTGTGTTTCTCTCTCTAAAGTACAGTAAGTATAACAAATACACTGTAAATGGCCACAGTCCAAACATTTGGATGTCAACATTCAATGTGTAAGTCTTACAGTTAAGCAAACGAGAAGACATGAGAGCTTTTTTTTTTTTCACTTTAGCATTAGAAAGAGAATGACAATATAACCAAATACACGTCTTCAGGACCTTACTTACATAACGCTGCTCATGCAGTAGCTGTCAGCATAAAGAATGTCTCTGACACCAGTACTTATTTCTATACGTATGGGGGGTTTTATAGCTTAAGACTATCCCAAGAGGAAAAAAACAGAAAGCCTTCTCTCCACCTCAGTACCATTCCCCAAATTAACCCTTCATGCATATAAAACAGATTTCAGGATTCCACCTCTGATACCAGATTCAGGGGAAAGGTAAAGAACTCCATAAATTAAAAAAACCTGAAATGCTTAGATAAGTACAAGATAGCTGTCATACCACAACATCTAAATGCAACATAGAAATGCATTCTACAATTTTTGCTTAAAAATATCCTACACATGGCAAGTAGTATAGATATTTGCAAACAGCCAAATACATGTTGACATTGCTGGGAAATAAAAAACAAATCACTTCAACACGATCCTGATTTAAACCCAGGAATCCTGGAAGCAAGGTGTTAAAGCTAAAAAAAGATATAAAATGTGTGAAACAGAATTCCTGATGAAAAAAAATCACATCTTGTACTAGATCAACGTACGGAAAGCACTGTCAGTCTGCAGTGTTTCATTAAGACTAACAGGAGACAAGGTTTTTGCATTAGAAACTGTAAAAAAAAAAAAAAAAAAAAAGACAAAGGCTTTTAGACAGAGAGGAGGTCTGAATACATTATTAAAACAGCAATAGCAATGTTATTTTAAATTTCATATTTCAATGACAAGTTGATTACTCTTCACAAAGACCACAACATTATATCTACAAAGTCCTAAGCAGATTTTGTTTTAATTAGTCTCCGCTGGAGAGTAGTCTACAGGCATCAGCCCACACTTTTGCAGTGGTAGCTGCTTCCTCAACCCAGCCATTCAACAATTTAAACATTAAATTGTTACACACTTTTTCCAGTGGACTATTTCTAGCTTTACTGCTAGAAATCACAACAGACAATGGAAATAAAATAAGTGGGAAAATACTCTAGTGAGACCAGTTTAGTGAAAAAGCTCAGATTTCCATGCACACCTAGAAAAGGTAACTCCCACTGAGCTCAAAGGGAATCTCAGTCAATGAAGATGAATTCTGCTGGGTGTCTCTAAGCAGAGATTATTTCAAGCAGTAACACTGCATCTGGTTTTGTAGCTTGCTCTTTGGACTAATGTAATATCAATAAAGCTGAACTCTTCTCCCATTAAAGCATTCCGTTGGAGGCAAAAGTATGCTGAACTGAGTAGATCACAGAAAAATATTTATTAAGCTGTCAGCAGTGCACCAAACAACAAACTAGACACTAAGGAAGAGGTACTGACATTATCTACCAGAGGCAGACTTAAATGCTTTTGTAACTACAGCTACTCAAGACCAAATACAAAGCATGCAGCAAACACTTCTTTCACTGCAGTGCATAACATTATGATGACAAAACGCGCCTGTGAAGCTGAGGAAGAAAAAAATCATTACAGAATTTGTCACGTTATTTATGCTTTAAGATAATTTTGAAAAGAACTTTAAAACATGCATTGTATGTTTTGTCTAACTATTCCCCTCCTGTGAAAACACCTAACTCTACTCAGTATTTCTGCACATACAACTGTGGTATAACAAACAGCTTTGCTGTAAACAGACCTAGTATCTGGGGACAGTGATCCCTCGGAAGATGCTCCATGGTACACACTTTGAGACAACCTGTTGTCAGGTCTAAGCTCTTTGTCATATGCCATCATATTCCACTCCTGGCGTCTGTTCCTGGCTTTTCTAACCTTTTTCACCTCACGGGTGGTGCCATCTATACGTTTTTGCTCCTAATATTCAAACAAAAGAAATAAAGCATGCAAAGAGAGAAAAAAAGGAAAGGAAAAAAGCTGGTTAAAATGCAGTTAGAGTGCATGAAAACAAGACCAGATTTACAGATGAAGCCAAGTCTTCATAAAATTTCTCTGCACTGAAAATGAGGAATATCTTTTTATGCTATGAACCTCATTAGCAGCAAGGCTGCTGATTTGTCCTGTAGGATGCATGTGCTACAGCAATGCCAACCTACTTGTTTCCTAATACAGAAATGTGACTGATTTTAAAAGCCAGAAAGTTTAACTTCTTCTGATATCATGTCTTTTACTTAGATAAATCCTGAAGCACTTCTAATTTTCACCTCCTGCAAATCAGACTTCTGAGAATATGTTAAATATGCTCAAGGCTACTCTAGCTCTTTGCTACGGTCACAATCACCAGGACCTGGGGAAGTATGGAAAAACTGGACACCTTTTCCTATTCCATAGTCTCTTTGAAAGGATGTTTGTTTGTTTTAACTTCCTCTTCCTTCTTAGATCTGATTAACTACCATAATTCTTCCTAGTTTTTCCTCATCGTTTCCCATTATCTTATATAAAAATGAAATACACGAATTCTCTCTGCTATTTTCAGGCCACCAATATATTACAGCATGATAGCTTCATGACAAATCACTCTGCTTAGTTATTTAAATCTTTCCATATTATATAAGGCTCAACCAATGTCAGTATTTATCTTATTTATTTATCTTTACCATATTGATAGTAAGATCTACAATAGATCTAATATAGGGACTCAACGCTTTGACACCTCAGAAATGTTGTCCTCATTTACTTCTGCCTACTCAGTATGAATATAAAAACCATATTGGTGCTTCAATACAAAAACTGAACAAGTTTGCTCAATCCAAACTGAGAAGGGTGCTTATGTGCTACTCCTTTTCTCAGTATTTATGAGGGCCCTAGACATTTTTTTTTTTAAATCAACTCTAGATCCCACATCTTAGAATACTACTTCATAAAAAGCTTAAACCTGTTTTATCTATTAGTAAGTTGGTATTAGGCTTTTGGCTGCTAGAAAAATAGTTCCTCAGGAAATAATTACATTGCTATCCTGAGAATGCAGCCATAATCAATTGTACTGACAGAAGAGTTTGGTCAAACACTGATAAGCAAGCTTTTATTGTGGAATCAACACCTTCCAAGTAAGGGATAATAGTCAGAAAGGTAGCTCAATAAAAGGTAGACCACAGATGGACACAGGTTTTTTACTCCAACTGTCAAACAGCACTGAGCAAATAATTCTGAAATAATGTACTTAGCATTCCATAACTAACAAAAAATTATCAAATGGATTAATTGCCCTTGTTTGAGATCTCTGCTTCATTCATGCATGTCTGCATGAGGGACCTGCTGATCCTGCCAACATTAATAACAATGGAGAAAAGTAATTTTAAAGTTCAACATCAAAAGTTACAACAACACCTGCTCATCCCTGCAGTAGGCAGATTTTTGGTCTGATTCATGTTAAGCAAAGATCATCTTGTTTTTTAATTAATTCCCCTAAAATCCTTTTCCTCCACAAACTTTTTAGAATCACACACTTATTTTACCCAGGTTATGTTTAGTGCCACTTTTTCACATCAAAATTCTCCTAGTACAGGATTTGGAGTAGAAAGGAGACAGATTCATTCATACTTTATTTTAAATACATAAAGTTTTGCTTATTGCTGTGGTTGAATATATACTTGTTAAAGGCTTTACATCTGTCTTTTTCAATTATTTGCTGCAGGCTTTTTTTTAATTTGTGACTTTCATCCTGATTCATTTATTAAGATACTAAATCACACCAGATTTGAAAGGAAAAGTACAAGTAAGCCTTTTGGTTCACCAAAAACACTTTTTCTCTTCTTCCAGAACAATAACTTCACGTGAGGGTGACAGCTACGTATTTCTTGCAAAGTTCTAGATGAAGTATATATCCACCTTTTGACCAATCTATGATGCAACTCGGAAAACAATTTTGACACAATTCCTGTACCATCAGGAGTGCTTGCATGACTGCCTACACATAATTACCTATTTAAGAGTTTGGTTTTAAAGAGACCGCTGGGTTTTTTTATGAAAAGGTAAATACATATGCATGTGTAAACAACATAAAATAAACAAAAAGCTTAGTTTGTTTTTATTGGATCAGATTTCAGTTGGATAGGTTGTTCCAGACCAGCATCTGTAAGTGTGCTAATGAATAAATATGTTGGAATACTTTTTATTAAAGCAGTGCTAAACCCTGATTTTTGGATTAAATATTATATAAATACCTCTCAAACATTTAAATTTCTTACAAAACAGTGGGGCAGGCCTATTCCTAGCATCTGACAACGCTAGAGATACCTCTAACAGCAGTTTCATTACCTTGTCAAACAATGGGGACAGCTCTAGTTTTAGTACCCAGGGCAATGACAATAGAGTTATAGGGGAGCTGAAGCCTTTCAAAATAACTAGTCAGAAATATGTATTAGGAAAGTTAACTAATATTTAGAAGAGTTACTTCCTTTAAATAGAAGCTGTGGCAGACAGTGGGTGCTGTAGGTTAAGCCAGAAAAGAGGTACATCATTCAGCTGCTGGCAGGTAATTATTTTAGCAAACACATATTAGAGCCTTCAAACATGGTTGAGTTAATTTTAAAGTTTGATATTTGCATCAAGAATTAGCAAGCGATATTTCAAGCATCTTAATAAAGAATTGGAGATAGTAACAGAAAGTACCTTCAGCAAGTATTTTCAATACTTTCAAAAAACTGGAAGCACGAGCATAGAGTATCCTGACCACAAATTTATAAGATCCTACCAAAACACAAGTAACCAAAACCAATTTCTGAAATATAAGCCTTCCAAATTTAAAGATTTTTACTTGTTTAAATTGCAAATGAGTCTCAGAAAAAAAAATGGGGAACAATAAAAAGCAAATTAAAACAACTTTCCTTTGGTTAATCAAGGCCTCTAATGCAGTCATTCAACTCAGAACACTACTGATACACAGAAAAGTCAAAACTACATTCAAGTTTTAGACACTGATACACTGAACATAAAAAAAGCAGCCTACATAGATTTTAAACTTAAAGAACTTAAATTACAGGTTTTTTCAGAGAAAAAAATTTCACCTGAAGGAGCCAAATCAGAAGAAGCCTCTTGGATTTTTTCAATTAAACTGAATACAGAAACAGTAACATAATATTTGAAGGTAGGAAAATGAAACTCTTCACAAACCTCTGGCTGCAACAGCTCAAGGACTTCAAGCAAATTACCAAAATAATATTGGAAAACTGATTCTCTGGTGCAAGGACTACTCTCAGACTTCACTGAGCACCTGAAAAATTGAGGCTAAAAACCAGCTACATTTGGTCAGCTGAGTAGGATGGCATTTGGATGTCTAGATTGTTAGTTGCTAAACATTATACACTTATTTCACCTGCAGAGTTTCTCAACAACTTTCAAGTTTTGTGCTTCTGTAGAGCATGAATTGAGTAAAGAATTCTCACTTAACAGATTCAAAATATAAGTTCAGCCACCAAATTGTTAATAAATGGTCTAGATTCATTCCTGCTCACTGCTGTCATAAGGACAAGAACAAAAGGAAAAAGACAGCTGATTCAGCAACTTGTGGAACAAAGTGTGCCTGCGAGACATCTCACCAAAACCCTCCAGCTCTCCAAAGGGTCCAGACGATGAAACGCTCATTTGCACAGCAGCTTCTGGAAAGCCAGAACCGAGAGTTCTTCCTATCACAAAGTAAATGCCACCCATGCAAACTCAAAACTGTGCTGCTTTCTTCTTTGTCAGATTTGTTATATATTGAATCAAATCAAACAGCACTTCAGCTAGAATTTATCAAGGCGTGTTTCTGTGATGTATGGCTATAATCCTACACAATTGGAATTGAGCACATTTACATTTGGTTTGTAGATTGTAATAGGACAATTAAAATCTACAAAAAAAAGATATACCATGGATGGAGATAAGTGGGATGGGTTGCCTTAGATAAAGTCTAAGAGCAAATTTATAAATATAGTTTTGTAGAAATCTCTCTAAAGGAATTAAAAAAAGAAAAAATCAAGTGATACTATAATTTTGTATGAAAGCATTTTTATTTTCCCCTTTTTAATAGTAAATTGGAATGAAAACGCTAGCAGTTGATAGTTTCTTTTTCTTCCCCTCCCTAGTGAAAATATCTAAACTTGAGGGAAAAAGGCAGGAGGAAAAACCCCAAAAGCTGCTATTATCCCTATATATTTTTCATAAAGAAATACTGAATGAAATCTAAAAAAAACACCAAGTAGACTACAGAATGAGAGCTCCTTTAATCACTTCCAGTCTTTCAATCAGCTCTATGACTAATCATACTGAGAATACAGTGGGAATATAATCTTGCATTGTATAGAAATCGTATTTCTATACAACCACACAAATAACCAACTGAATACCTTCTAATACTTTGCTACAGTCAGTAACTATTGAAGATGCCTACCTAGCTTTTTCAATTCCATTCAATATTTCAATACTGAGACACCTGCCAAAACAGAAAACGTTTTGACTCGTAATCACAATGGGGAGACCTGATTTACTTCTTCCAGAATTTTTTAAACTATGAATTCACTAAATGTTTTATTTAAACCAAGTCCTCATGTTTTGTTTAAAAATTCTGTAGTCAGAGAGTTTTGGCCAGAAAAAGGAAGAAGGAATTAATAGAATTTATTCCAATGGAATAGTAAAGCTTCCCAGTCACACCCTACAATTTTATTTCTAAGCAGGTACCATATATACTGGCATATATATACAAAGTTGTATTACACGTGAGAGGTAAATACACAAATATACATTAGCATGTATATTCATGTACTAGACATTCTGTACATGTATTGTGTATTACATGTACGTGTATTATACGTGATTATACATATATGATGATACCTGCTCACATACAGATGTATAGATAGGTATGCTAATACAGAATCATGGAACCAGCTGGGTTGTAAAGGACCTCTGAGATCATCCAGTCCAACCTCTGATCCAACACCACCATGGTTACTAGACCATGGCACTCAGTGCCACATCCAGTCTCATCTTAAAAACCTTCAGGAATGGAGAATCCACCACCTCCCTGGGCAGCCCATTCCAATGCCTGATTACCCTGTCAAGAATCCCTTCCTATTATCTAACCTAAACCTCCCCTGGCAGAGCTTAAGACCACGCCCTCTTGTCTTACTGATGTTGCCTGGGAGAAGAGACCAACCCCTACCTGGCTACAACCTCCTCTCAGGGAGTTGTAGAGAGTGATGAGGTCTCTCCTGAGCCTCCTTTTCTGCAGACTAAACAACCCCAGCTCCCTCAGCCTCTCCTCACAGGACTTGTGCTTGAGATGGATGATGCATGTGCATATATGTACATATACACATGTATGTGGATATATGCACAGATGTACTGAAAACTGAGTACCTTTCTTCTGTTTCCTCCGAGCACTCAGCATATCTTGTTCAGATTCCTTTTATTTTAAATCCCTCATCTCTCACTGAACCTATCCATAAAAGCACCTTCTGCCAAGTAACATAAGCAGTAGTCATTGCTTCAAACTTTCCTTTTCCATTTTTTCCCCCTCCCAGAATTATCGTCAAAAATCTTAAAGCCCTCCAATTTGATAAAAATATTGACCACAAAGAAGCTGCAGGAATAGCAACTCATTTCTCCATTCACAACTAAAATCTATTAAGAAAATCTTGATTGCATCAGAATCTTTTCTATGAAAAAGCTTCTTTTTTGCTGGTTTTCAAATATAGAGGAAACAAAGAATATTATTCCTAAAATTAATCTTCTCTTCCTGCTGAACCAGAGAATAATTTCACTGCATATTATCATCTTACTAACAACAAAATTATTTATTTCCGGATAAGCTCTTGTTTTGCTGCAGGAGTTGATGCTGCTAGATAAGGAACTATGAAAATAAACTAGAATTTAAATTCCTTCTCTCTCCCATCATAGTGTCTTTTTCCAAAGCACAACAGGGCAATTTTGCTTAGTACTGATAAGCAAATACTGGAAAAGGACTCAAGAAAGTATCTTGGAAGATAACCACAGTACTCCTAAAATTCAATTTGCTGCCTTCTTAAAATAAACAGTATAAGCTATAAAAATGGAACCAAGTGAATCTACAGACGCACATAAAGAGGAATAGTCTTTCCACACACAGAAACTAGTATTACCAGGAAATTTTTATGCCTGGACAACCATACACAAAACTGCAATGTATACATGTGCTATTTTGTTTCTGATTTTACCTTTTGTCTCCTCTTTTCTTTTCGCTTATCTTCAGTATCCTGTAACATTTTTTCTTTCCATAGATCAAAAAAATAGGAAGGATCAGTATAAAACTTCAATCCATCTTTCTTATCATCCCTGGAAACACAGTAGAAGAAAAGCTAAGAAGACATGAATTAGTATGCTTTAAACCCACAACATTTTTCTTTGGCCATCATCCAAGCTTCAAGCTGATCAATAACAACTCTTACTAACTAACAAATACCACCATCATCTGTAGGCGTGGTAGAAACCACATCCTTGAATTACAGATCCAACAAATTTACCTTCCAATTAAAAGCTCTTAAAAATGAAACACACTGAACATGCTCTGATATAACAGTCTTAAAAAAAATTCAAATAATTTACTGCAGATTGAATGCCTGTTTTATACAGACACGTCTGTCATGGTTGGCAAACCCACGACAACCCCACAACCTAGTACCTCTCAAAAATTGAAGAACACAGTAAAACCCCATTGTCCACAACCCTTCAGGCAGATAAATTGCACTAATTTCATGAAAAACAATAAATTTAAAGGAAACAAGAAAACAGAAAATGTGGTCCTACTTGTTGCTCTTCTACTCATCAGTAAGTAACCAGGAAAAGGTACAGACTGTGTGTGTACAACAGTGCAAAGGCAAAAGCAACAAATCCAGCTATTTGGATAAACCCACCAGTTTAGTATATTATTTATTTTCACTTTCTATATAATCAATGCTCTCTGATCCTGTGCTGCCGTGTAAGATTTATGTTGAAATATGATGATTTTTGTTAGGTATGACTTAGAATTTTATGTGCTGTGATAGCAATTTTTGTTTTCATAAACAGGGAAGTCCCCGAAAAATCCGATCTCCTCAATCAATACAGCGTCTCCCTTCTGCTGTAATTATTCTCTGCATACAAGTAGGAGATGAAGGGCAAAGTACAAGAATGTAATCAGTCAATATTTCCTTACCTATAAGGTGAAAGAATATTCAGAGGTGGTGGTTTGTCACTCTGATTATAAATATCAGCCACTGGGTTTGGAATGCTGTTCTTTGAAACTACCTGCTGATCTTGAATTGTTGAGCTCTTGAATGCTTTTTTCATGTTGATATCCTGTAAGGATACTGTTAGAAAAAAAGTTATATTTACCACAGGTCTGAAATGAACAAAAGTGGATTAAAAACCATCCATTTTTCACCAGCTACTTAAAATATTTTCTGCAAGATATAGAAGATTTTTCTTTAGTAGATAATCATGATATTTAAGCTTAAAGGCATGTAAGAATTGCCATAGTAAAACAGATTTAAGTCTCACTTGGTCCAGAACCTCACTTAAAATAATGGGAACATGGACTGTGTCTTGGAATATGATGCAAGAATTCTGTCACATGCAGATGTCCAATGATTTCTCCTTTTCATAAGCTTTATCCTGGAGTTCTAACAGCAGAAAGACTGGCTTCGAGACTGAAATGGAAGGTCTGGCATTCCTTTGACACAGCAGGTTTTATAATTACACATGGTATCTGTAAACATTCAACCCCATTCTATGCATGATTAAATTATGGCTGGATCAACTTCCTGTGAGAAAGAATTCCACATCTCTAGCCATTTTCAGCTCCGAAGTTTGTCCATATAATTGAACACTCCTTGATTGTAAGTTTTTCTCATGTCTCTCTATAGAGAAATACTTACGTTCTTTGTACAGTCCTGTTACATACTTCCATTTAATCTTTTCACATCCACAGTTCAAGGGAAAGCAATATTAGCCTTTTCATTCTTTCTTTTCAAATGAAAGACTTCAGTTGCTTTTAACTGTTCCTGTCATTTTTAGCAAGGCTTTCTTTCACTCTGAATACAAGTTTCCATGAGATAGAGACCACTGCTAAAAAGATCCAGTTAATGCTAACCACAATTTAAGAGTGGCAGTAAGCTCTCCACATCATCCTCCACTTTTAAGCAACCCGAAATACAAGTTTTTAACTGCAGTTGAACAGAATGCTGAAGTCTTCGATGAGTAGTCTACAATGGCATTAACCACTTCTTGAATTGAGGCAACTGTTTGCTAAGAGTGTCTCGAGAACAAATTGTGAGAAATTTCACACGGTAACTGAACAGTATTGACCAAAAATGTAGTATACTGATGAGCTGAGAAACCAGCAAGACATGAAGTCTGACACTTTTATCCTTTGCCATGATGGAAACCGAGTCCCACTCAGACTTCTCTACCCAACTATTTTTGGTATCTGTGCTGTGGTCTTGCTTCTCCCTCCGAGACCACTTAGATTGTTTCATAACTTTTACAGTAACAAAAAATTATGAACAGAAAATTTCATTTCAAATAGTCGTTCCCTCATCCACATCACCTGAAGTATCAAAACAATTTCTGAAAGTACTTTCTATTTAAACCTGCCTATAAGTACAAGGTAAGGTATTTCAGGCAGTTTTCTCAGATGTATATATCTGAATTGGTATATTCTTGTTTAGAGGAAGACATTCAAGAGAGTAAAAATCCCCTTTTTCTGGGGCTTTTTAGCATAAGTTATTCATATGCTTTTAAAAATTAACCTCAGTTTTTTCAACTGTAATATGATATATATTCTATTTTTATATATACCCTGTTAGTTATAGCTAAGAATGTAACAAATCACCGATGCACCTAAATCTAAAGGGATTTTTAAATCAACCTGTCAGTTGACATTTTACTTAAATGCCTAAGCTATCCAGAAATATGCTGAGTATTAGTGACAGTGCAATGAATTGTTATAGACTTCAACTTCTACAAAACAGCTAATAAAATCTACTACTGACATTAAAGTGACAGCAGTTTGTATATATAGCTTATTAATCTGAAACATGATTAGCAATCAAAGAGTAATAACTGCTGTCAATTTAAAATAAACACTGATTAAATTTTCAGTCCATACGCTAGTCATCTCCCCTTTCAATATTGCTTTTAATTACTCTCCAAACTCTGGAAACTAGCCAGGAGGTATTGCATAACCCAAATGAGACTTTAAGAAAAAGAAATAAGAGCAAAAGCAACTTATGATGAGGACTGAGTTTGCAAAAAATGTTAGACTTAAAAGTCATGAAGACTGACACCATCCACCTCAGCAGGGAACAATTGCAGTATATGAATATCATCTAGTTTGCTCACATTACCATCACAACATGCCTTGAACACTAAGTTGAATAGTGATTCCATAATAGCTTCATGTTCCCATCCAGCTCTTCACATCTAAGACAGCAAAATAAAGGTGCTTGTATCATAGAATCATGGAGTGGTTTGGGTTGAAGGAACATTAAAGATCATCTAGTTCCAACCCCCCCTGCCATGGGCAGAAACACCTTTCACTGGACCAGGTTGCCCAAAGCTCCATCCAACCTGCCCTTGAACATTTCCAGGGATGCAGCATCCATAATTTCTCTGGGCATCTGTGATCAACTGTGATTCTCTAGCAGTTCATATGTTCCAAAATCAGAAAAAAAGACTCAGACATGTAATAATTTTCAGACAGTACCCAGCTAAATGAAAGGCTAAATATTACATTAGTAATTACCAACACTAACATGTATTATTATCACTAAGAGTAATATTAAATATATAAACCACACAAATATAAATGGCAAGTACCGTATATTAATCATATAAATAGTACTATTAAATATATCACAAGTAGCATTAACTGCTACTGAGTAAATATTTCACCATCATCCTGATGTAACAAGCTTAAATGTCAGGAATCTTGTAATGGGAAATACATGAAGTGGCTGGCTCAGACATGAAGCATGAAAGCAAAGATGCATGTTACAGCTTTTAGAGCTAGCAAGAAAACCATGTTTTACCTGCCCAAATAAATGCTTTCAAACAATATAATGATGTTACTTAAATCCTTTGTTTTCACTGTGTATTTATGAAGTGAATGACAAAACACATAAGTGCAGCTATTGCAATCTTTTAAAGGAAATACTGTTTCTAGTGACCAGAACCCATTGGAGAATTTCACTTATTTGATGCAATCACAGTGCCTTGTTTAGATAAAGAGTATTATGAGATCTTAGATGACCACAGAACGGACACTATTAATGTAGTTTGTGACTACCCCACCCTGAAATAAATAGATCTACTGTCTCAAATTTTTTCCAGTATTCTCACTGATTTCCACTAAGGACTAGATTTACTCATTTCAGATTTCCTATACTCACAAACTAAAAGTTTTCCCCCTGAAAAAGGCAGTTTAGTGTCTCCATTACTACAAGGGCTAATTGAAGTAACATTAATGACAGCAGCTACAAGACTCAAGAATACTTTTTCTTGCTCTGCTAACATGATTTTCCCCAGCTTGCCTTACTAGACAACATGACAAAATACTGTTACAGGATTACTTTGAAAAGACAGAGATTGTTGTGTAATTAAATACTGTGGTCTTGTCAACATCACTTCTGGCTCAGTGCTTGCATGCAATTACCTACCCTCTTCTACTGTTGAATCCAGCTGGGTAACTTTGACAGCAAGGCGATCAATTCTGTCTTGAAGGGAATTTGCTCTGATGTAGAAGCTGTTGGCCTCATTAAACAGTTCACCAAATATGTCTTCAGCATGTTTGCCTGCATAAGAAAATAGACAGGGAAATCCCTTTGCTAGTGGCTTACAAAACACAAGACAAAAGGCTTCAAATATCATGAAGTTATAAATAGAACAGTAGCTATAGGATTATAACAGCACAGTTTGTCATACAGCTAAATTTTGGCCAACAGATTTGTACAAAAGTTTCAAAATACACCATAAATGCTGCCTGAAATCTATTCTCCTAGACACCTTGGTTAGCCTTCTACTTAAAAAAAAAAAAAAAACAAACAGGGAGACTTACAAATTTTAATCCTTATGCAGCTGAACTACTGCCAACTGTCAGAAAACTGATCATTAAAACCTGCCTCTGTGATGAAAAGGCCCAAACTTACTGCTGTCCATAAAAGCTTCTGAAGTAAATTTTGGAATTAAAATCTTGCAATCCATAGTCCTTAATTATAAGCGCAAGCCAACATCAAAATGAAGGCTGAGCAAAAACAGATAAAACCCAGAATCCTCCTGCAGGGCAGCCCACTTACCTCTACAAATGCTCGCTGCATACATTTTGCTATCCCCGGAGTCACTTGAGATAGAAAGATGGCACTGACATTTTACCCACGGCCACACTGGAATTGATGCACCACAAAAGTAGAGTTTACAACCTTTTTGCCCTCCCTTTCAGCTGCTGTATGCTCTCAATCACTATGAGAGTGGGTAGTCCAGTCCAGATCTGCAGCTTCAGGCCCTACCCTAAAAGTAGACAGGAGGTGCCTTATGATAAACTCAATGCCCCTTGGTCCACAGACCCTTGTGCCTGCCCATTCCTTTCCCAGACCTCCCAAAGTACTAGGCATCCTCATCTACAGTTTGACTCTCTTTATGCCCCAACCCAAAGTTCTCCACCACTCTGGATCAGTGGTTCCAGATTCCCACTTTAATAGCTCCTGCCCCAGATCTTTCCCTACAAATTTCAGTTTCCACCTAAATGTATTGCCCTCACTGAACTCTAGTCCCTCCTACACAGATACTGCTGCTTCACTTTAAGATCCTCCCTCTACAATTTCTGTAGCCAAAACCCCTCAAGACATCTCCACTCCATCAGTTCTTCTGCAGAAAGAAAAATCCTGCCTCCTGCATTTAACCATGTTTTTTAAATAAAAATACATTTTAAAACCCTACATCTGAATTAATCATGATCTGTACCAAGAAGTGTCCAAAGAGCAGAAATGGAAGGGAGGAGGAAAGTGAAATCTTGTCTAGTATTTGGAACAACATGGAATATGTATTAACCACCTAAATGACAATGGCTTCCAAAAGAACAGCAATTAATGACAGTTTAAGTTGGGTCCTATAACCAACCTTAATACTTTACAAAGGAAAGTACAAACATAATGAAAATTTCAATTATCCTATGAACATCAATGTGGGGAAAAAAAAAATAATGACACTTAGGAATACAAGAGGATCTGCCCCTTTCTTGGATCATTCTCCCCCCCCTTGGGGGGAAGGGAATGACAACTACCCTAAAGCAACTTTTAAAAACACTATTTGTGAATTACAGGAAAAAAAATTAATATGATTGCCTTCAAATGAAAGACTTTACCAGCAATAGATTTCTTCCTTAAATGTAAGATCAGCCAATAACTAACCCAAAACATTAGGTATTCTGTGGTACCCAAACTCTGCTTCATGTGCCTGTGGAAGGTGGATAGGCAAGGGGTGCTGTCTACCCCTTCCTAATCTCCTCCCTCTCCAAAACAGAAGTCACACAACAACAGCACTGTTGAAAATCTTCTAGACCATTTCCCTGCTCAAAGCATGATCGGACAGAGCAGGTTGCCCAGGACTCTGACCAGCAGGGTTTGGAACACTTCTAAGAATGCAGGCTCCACCACTCCTCTGGGCTACCTGTGCCACTGTTCAACCACCTGCACACTAAAAGTGTTCTTCTCAGTGCCTCTCAGCAGCTAGTTGAGATTCAATTATAATTCTCATTTGATTTAGTTGCTCCAAATGATGATGTTATTCCAAGCTATGGAACAAATAAGCTTTTCGACTCTTCAGCTAAATAAAGCAGTTATTACGTTCTTCAGCCACCAGTATTCAGAGCTCAATCAATTTTAATGGATGTTAGTTTATGTTAATATATTGATATCAGCCTGCTGAGGGAGGACTGCCGCATTCTAGGATTAAACGCATCACCTCTAGAGAAGTCAAGATGGGTGCTTATCAGTTCTTTTTCAGAAACCAAAGTAGGAACATACTTCTGTTACTATTTAATTTTTTTTCAACACTTGTTGCCCTAAAACACATGAAAGACAGGTTGTCAACCTGTGAAAACAGTGACGTGATAAAGCAATATTAGACATGCTGTCCTGATTAACATGATGCAGTAAATTTTAGAAATAGAAAACACTTGAGAAGTATTACTTTATGTTACCATCTTTTAAATTAGATTTTTCAACAAAACAGAAACAAATGGGAGAAAAAAAACCCAGTCTATTTGAAATACAATCATGTATCTTTCAAATTAAGAGCTGATTTTGGTACAAGACATGGTTTAAAAAACATTAGGTATATAATAATTTAAAAATCCAACAAAGAAACTGCAGTCTTTCTTTCTAAGACTCCCTCCAACCACTGAAGTAATTGTGGGTAAATTTAGTCATGATTCTGCCTCAGCAAATTCCTGCTCTCCGTAGTTTTTAACGTCAATTAACCGAAGTACCTCTTTCTAGCACTTTCACAGATCATCTTCATAGAGCTGTATATTTCATTGCTCACAAAATAAATTTCCAAGGTTTATGAGACATTTCTGCAGATCAGTATTTCACAAATAATTTCAATAATATTCTCTACTTAAGTTCTACAGTAATGACATGAAACATCATCTTGCCACACCAGTATGTAACATCTCTAGCAGAGATTAAACATTACTTGAATTAATTACAATTGATTTTCAAATACCACATAAAAAAAGTGTGCAGTAACACATTGAACAAATTGCCCCAAAGGTATTTTTTGTCAACAGTCAACATGCTCAGTGCTGTACCATAAGAAGAATTCAACAATGATGCTGGCTTATCTGAAGACTGGAAACCCAATGTGTTTATTACTCTATCTAGGTTCCATTCACATAATTAAAGTCTGAAAATACAGTTTTCCTTTGCATTCCTTACTCCGCAACACAAGTACTGGGGACAACACACTCTAATGCACTCAAAGTCTTTCTCTTGAAAGGTTACCATTTTTCATGCCAAGAATATGCATCATGAAAGCAAAAAGGTAATTTCACTTGGCATCCTGGTGTCTGGAGGCATTTAAGGAAAGACTGGACATGGTCTAGTTGACACGGCAGCGTTTGGTCATAGGCTGGACTCTATCTCCAAGGTTTTTTCCAGCCTAACTGATTCTGTCAGATACTGGAATACAGATGACACTAGGGCTGCTCTAAAAGGAGCCAGCACTGCACTACTGCTCTCCTCAGGGTCCTAGGTAAGGACTGAAACTATGTCCCACAGACCTATGTGCTGTTCTGCAAACTGGAATTCATCCAGGACACGCTCATTTCCTCACAATATGGAGCAGTAGACAGTGATTCCACCGACCCATTTGTAACTGTATTAATTAGAAACATTAGACTCATGCCTTCCCCCTCCCCTTTTTTTAAACAAGCAGAAGTGGTAGGCTGTTACTGACTAGGTCTTGATTCCCATCTGCTTCCTCACAGTACCTCTTGCATGACACTAAAAGCAAATAGCTAACTTTGCAATCCAGCCTGATTCAGCAGTAGTAAAGAGCAGAGTGACACAGAGCTGGATGCAGTGTGCTCAGGCCTGCATGAAAACCAATGAAACTCTGAGCCAACAGCCAATCTACCCAAGAAAATACTAGGAGGCAAGCTGGTGGATATTGTTTTCTGAGTGAAAGAAAAAGTCTTCCAAGTCTCTGTAGATGACACTTCCTCCATTTTATGTTGTACAGCAAAAACTGTTTCACATCACTTGCACATGGGTCAAAGAAAGTAGCTCTGTACCTACGTACAGATGGTTTATATACATGTAGGTAAGATTTCAACCTTATAGGTAGTATCTGAATGAAGAGAGAAGCCAGAAATATGAAAAATACAAAATATTTCAAGACTCACAGAAAGGAAAGAAATTATTTCAAGTGGTAATGCAACTTGAAACACAGTAAGTATTGTTAATGTACAGACTGCAGTCTAAATAAGGAAAGTTCAATGAAGGAGGGCATACAGTTTTTAATATTTAGTCTTCAACAACAATCAGATGTTATTTATTATTTTTTCCCCATATATACAAAAAGACCCTTGGGAACAAAACCATCCTGCAAGAGATCCTGTTGCAGAAAGCAGCCTTTTCACTGGTTAAAGCCCTGCAATCATTAGACCAAACTCCACTGCCAAAAGCATGGGAGTATTTTGCAGAAGCGTCCAAGTCTTTGCTCTGTGATTATGTTTAGTAGGGAAAGCATCACAGTACTTACAGGTACAGGCTGCAAATGCTCCCAGTCCTCCTCACACCAGTAGATTCTCTCCTCCCAAGTGGAGGTGAGTCCCCAGACAACATTTTGCCTTATACAAAAGTGCACAGTTTCATACAGAATGCTGCTCACTCTGCCTGTGCTCCAAGCCAGCTGGCTGGAAATGAACTCTAATCTGAAAACATAATAGAAAAAAAGCTCTCCTGAGAGCACATTCCCATTGGATAGGAACTTGTTCATGTCTCCTGAAAAGAGCAGAGGCAGAAGTAAGCCAAATTTGTATGCAACAGCACAGACCTGCCAGTTTTTAAAATCCACACTGAACTCACAGTGCAACATTAAAAAAACAGTGTGACTGCGAGATAGACCTGTACTTGCTCTCTCTATGCCTCAAGCTGTGGGAACACCAACAAGCTCTGATGCTGTCAGCAAGACATACTGCTTCAGCTCCAGCACAGCTTTTTTCTGTGATCATTTCCTTGCTCCCAGTTGGCTTGAAACACAGGCAAAACAAACACTGCCTGCAGAAAAAACTGCAAACATGACAGATTTTAGGCTGTGGATGAGGCTGGTGGTACTTTTCACTCATTAAATACCATGTATTCATCTGTTAAAACAAAGGACGTATAATTTATTTGCACAGATCTTTAACTCTACACTAATAGAACTTAAGGGGCTGTCTACACAGACTTCTGATGACCCGAAAGATCCACTAACGGAAAATTTCAGAATATGGGTTTAAGTAGCTGGTTCCTCAGCAACAGTCATAAGAGGATCTGAACACGCAATGTAACAGACAGATTAGCCCTCAAATCAAATCTGGATAAATGAAAGCTAAACATTCCTAGCAAGTCAGACAAGTGTATTACCCACACTTGGGCAATCACCGTGCAGTACCAAAATGAGGTCTTATCAGGTATCCTTTATTATTATGAGCAGTAGCCATTCTTCTCATTTTTCTGAAACTTACGGATGTCAACACTAAGCAACTGCCTGAGAAAACAGTAAACGAAATAATGACAATGCAAACACAAATTAACTATAAATAACATTAGCCACTAAATTGGCAGCTCAAGAAAGACCCAAGAATCACTTGGAAACTCCTCTGAAAATAACAGTGTTTAGCAACAATCAAAACTGTATAAATTCATAGGGAAATAATGATAAAGCAAAAAAGGTCTGTTTTGAAGTCCTCAACACTCCACCTTAAAAAACCGACAACATACTGTAACGTACATACCCAAAGCAGAAATAACAATGATCAGAAATACAAAATAGTTTCTATTCAAAAAGAGTACTAACAGATCAGGACACTCCAACTTGGAAAGGCTATCACTATGAAAACATGATAAAGAATAAAGTCACAAATTATTACAGAAATACAGAAGATGAAATCACCTTGTATTATTTTTTATTTTACCAGAATCAGAAGGTATCAAAAGGAAGAAATAGATCAACTTCTACTGTGGGACATTCTGTCACAGGTCATTGGACAAGCAAAAAGTGCAATTCCTATTTCAACAACTCTAAGCAATGCCATAGATGATACTTTTACAAATTCTTGCTACATAGGATGATTCAGATGGCCCTCCAGCTCAGAAAAGTCCCTAAATCACTGACTACTGGAAATGGTGTCTTTTCTTGTTCTCTTTCCCTAAGTGTAGACTTTTTCCTATCATCATAAACTGAACATCAGACTTAGTAGCACCCATGGTCTAAGCTCCATACAGACTGTTACATTCCTAAACCACTTCCATTTACAAACTGAAGCAACTGATGAAGCAGTAATTTCTTTTCTAGAACTGGAGTTATTAGCACAAACAACAGCTGCTGATTGTTAAACACACTCTAAAAAAAAAGAAAAAGTCTCTTTGCTCTTTCATTAAAAATATTGTTCATCCTGCAAACACTCCAGTCATGCTTCTAGAATTGCTAGTGCTGGTGTCACCTGACAGGTGTGGTGTGTAGGCTCCTTTGTATGGGGCTGATGCTAGCTTGCCTCAACAGGAGCCTACAGGCTTGTTCAGCAAATGCCATTTTTTCAATGTGTTTAATTTCATTCATATGAAATGAGGAGATGCACATATAAAAGTGAAGGCTTAAGAAACATAAGCACATTAAGAAAAACTAAAATTTCAGTCAAATGTGTCATTTAATGCCAAGAGGCAGAAGAGTTTGCTGGTTTCATCATTCAGGATCAAAAGGCAAGAATAACTCAAGTGCTAGTCTTGCTTTTTGTACTAATTTCCCTCAGCTTAGAAAAATGTCTGGTTTTCTATGCTGTAGTTTTTTTTGTTGATTTGAGGTTTTTTGGTTACCCCTTCCCCTGGTGTTTTTTTGCTTGATTGGTTTGGGAATGTTTTTTTGGAGCAGGAGGGTTGGGTTTTTCTCTTCTTTAATAAACTTCAAAATACATAATAGCATAAAAGCAAGCAAATAGAATATGATTACAATACATTAGCGGTAATGTCCTGTATTGCAATTTTTCTATTTAAAACAAGCCATCTTAAAGCCTTTCATCTCTTCAGTTTTTCATCAGGAATCAAATACTTGCAGGAAGTTACAGATACTTACTTAAGCTGCTTAGCTGGCGTATGATCGCAGCAAGAGTACTATTCGTTACGCATTCCAGTTCACTTGTAATTCCCTCTGGCAGAGCTCCTCGGCAGAGATGCCGCGGTTCGATGTTCCTTTTCACCAAAGGCATGGCTCACAACCTGGAATTTACAAACAAATATGTATGTTATTTACAAAAATGAAATTAAGAGCTATGAATCAGTGTAGCACATACTCAGGCTTTTTTCTACAAAAAATATGCCACCATTCTTCTTTTAATGCACTTGCCTCAGCCTTCCTGTGGAATTCCTACCAAGGCACTGGAGCTGTGCACTCAAGCCAGAACATGACAAGAGCGCTGCAGATCAGCAGAGGATACATGCCATGTGGATAATGTATGGTTTTTGCCTTGAACGTGGTATAAGGTTTACTGTACACACTGCTTTGTGCTGCAGTACGAGAATCGCTGGACTTCAGGGCACATTTGCATTTATAAAAAACTGGCAGTCCCCACAGGAGTGGCAGGAAAGATCGCTGTCTGGAGCAAGCTGGCTTTCTGCCTGGGCAAGCTGGCCACCAAGGGACTGACTGTGCGTTACAGTCCCCCCAGTTACGTCAGGCACTGATCCACCCCCGCTCGGACAGTTTTCAGTAAAAATGATAAACTCATCTGACACATAAAGGCAAGTGCCTCTCAAAATTAGGCTGGGTGAGAACAAGGAAGAAGCTGCAACACATGGAAGGAAGAAGCTGGTTTTCCACAGGTGGTGCTGAATGACATTCTGAATGGGGCATGAACACACTGAACAGCTTTTGGGAACATGCCAGATGCTGAAAGACATATATGCGAGATAACTAAGGTTGTCAGAACTTTCTTGAAAAAAAAAAAAAAAGAGAAACTAGGACAGGGAAGACAAGTACAAAAAGAGATATGAAAGCATCACAAAAGGGCACAATGGCATGGAAAACATTATCCTGCAGAGAGCAGCTTTGAAAGCAAGGATGCCCAAGCCAGACGGAATTCCCCAACAAGGGAAGCATATGTACAAAATGTCTAAACCAGTTTTCTTTCAAATGACATTAACACAATTATGAGTCAATTTGACAACTTTTTTTTTTTTTAAAAAAAACACTGACAACTCAATGTCTCATGTACTTGCTACGAATAATATTCTGTTTAAAGACCAAAATTTTATGGAATGAGAAGTTAGAGTGTTACCAAGGACATAAGGACATTTGGAAAAGACTTAATTGAAAATTTATTTTTTACTGAACTAAAGCAATTAAAGTAGCCTTTCAATTTCTCTAATTACAATCACATTACTAAATTAAAAAGATCTTCTTGCTTTTCAAATGTTGCATAGTAATTTTTGTAATGACTTCCCCCAAGAGGTTTAAAATATTTTATTCTCAAGAACATTTCTAAAAGCTTACCAACTTCAATGAACAAAAAGCAAATTATTTAACTCTAAGACTATTTCATAACAGGTCAGGAAGAAAAAAGGTCATGACTTCTAAGCAGTAGTCTTAAAACCTTAATATGAGACACTTTATTTGAGTACATCAGAATTTAAGGCCAGCTGAGTTTGCTAAATTGTAAACCATACATCAGAGGTAAGGGAAAAACAATTTTATATTTGACCAAAACAAACAAACAAACAAACAAACAAAAACCCACAAAACAAAAAACAAAAACAAAAAAACACCTTTCTCTTCTATGATTTTGTGTTCTTCTACAAACAGATGCATTTCAAAATGCTACTTAATATCCAACGTAGACACTTTTCAGAACTTGAACAAAAATAGATCAAAACTGGAAAGACACTATTACCAACACTATTACCAGCATCACACTTCAAACAGGCTAGTGCACTATAATTGTAAATGAAAATCACTACGAGGAATTCTCTCACATTTACATTTCACATAAAGTATAATTGGTAAGAAATAAATTAATAGGAGCATAAATTAGCACTAAAGCAGCCAATTCCAAATCTTAGTAATACTTCAACTCACAAGCTACAAATTTTTTGTTTTCTCTGTAACATGAACAACACTGTCATATAAATTAAAGGTGCAAAAGACTCCCTACAGCAACAGGATTCCTGAAATACTGGTCGGTGATTTGACATTGCATAAAAATTGGGCTTTTTGGACTAATATTGATGTGCAATTCATCAGTAAAACTCTCTGGAGAACAAGGCAACCATTCTACTACGTTTGGGGTTCGTGGGGGTTTGTTTTTTTAAGAGAATTTCCGGGAATATGTTTTACTACATTTTTCATACTCTCAGTTTCATTTTTTAACCCATCTTACTTAAATTTTGATACAAGAAGGCCACCAGAATAAAGCCTGGTTTCCCCCATGGCTCTTTGTCTAGCATTCTCGGAGCTGGCCCCACTCCTACCTTTTGCAGTTCACCCAGCTTTTCCCCACTAACCCATGCAACGCCCTGGGCCCACTCAGAAGCTGGCTGCACAATGCCCAGCTAATTGTCTGCTACCTCTTGAAACATGTACCCACTGAGTACAACCAGAATGCCTTTCACCAGGAGCTCTAATTTAAGTCCCTTCTCCACATAAAGTTCTTCCTTGCCTATAAAAGCTAATTTGAAGAAAACATACAACCACTGTTTGAGATTTTCGTTTTCTCATCAATTCTTTATGAAATGGTCCAGTAGGTTCAAGAGCTACCAGGGGAGGTGACAGACCAACCCAAGACATCTCATTTCTTTACAGAGCAGGCTAAAGCACACAGCTGGGCTGATGGTAGCAGGAAATAAACAACTCTCATATTTGAATGCATGATTTAAATTACTACGTAGCTACCTCATTTCAGTATGAGGTTTAATTCCAAAAGGTAAACTGAACACTGATGAGTAAATATATGCAACAAATTAAGCAATCCATTATCTGTTCCTGATCAGAGGAAAAGAAAAAAAAAACTCTGCAATTGCAATAAGTTTCTTCTAATTTAAAATCTTTACCTATCTGAACCAAGCACTTACAGAGCTATTCAGATACTAACCCATTAGTAAGTAAAAAGCTTGTGCCCTTACTACTAAAGCACTACCACCCTTTTCTCTTCACCACATACAACCGATGAACTTAATCTTTCTTAAAGAAAAATTCATGAGAAGTGAGGCTAAAATGATTCCAAAACCTATGTAACAAGAGTTTAAACAAGAAATCAAGACAAAATAAGACACTGAATTAGAGGGTCTTCATGAGGCTCAGCCAGGCAGAGGGGAGTGTGTTACTAGGTGCAGAAAACATGAATTTGCAATGGCAGTTCCACTGCCTTCCACATTCATCTTCCACCTAGTTCGAGTCACATTCACTCACTCACAGTTTATTAGTAGACAAGATATTCATTGTGATGTCACTGTATTAAACACATTGGGATTTAGCAAATTATGATCAACTTTACAACACAGAGGTTTAGTAACTTCTCTTCCCTTCTGTCGTAGTTTAACTCCAGCCAGCAACCAAGGCCCACGCAGCCGCTCACTCACTCCCCCACCAGCTGGATCAGAGAGAATCAAAAAGATAGAAAACTTGTGGGATAGAATTAAGGGAAAGCAAAAGCCATGCACACAAGCAAAACAAAGAATTAATTCACTGCTCCCCATCGTCAGGCAGGTGTTCAGTCATCTCCAGGAGAGCAGGGCCTCATCATGCCTAATGGTGACTTGGGAAGACAACACCATCACTGCAAACGTCCCCCCATCCTCCTCCTTCCCCCAGCTCAGCATGTATTATCAACCCTCTGTTCAGCATAAATCCAAAACAGAGTCCCATACTAGCCACTGTGAGGAAAATTAACTGTACCCCAACCAAAAGCAGCACACTTTCCATCCACAAATAAATGAAAAATCTAAGGCAAATAAGTTATTATTTTCAAGAACTGTGTCAGTTCAGCAAGACTGGTCCCAATCATAAGGTGTTTGTTTGTTTTCACATTTTTGCCCAGCTAAGTACACACTGAAGCCAGAAACTTACAACTGGGATAAATAGGTCTAACTCCACTCCCTGTGAGAAGTCACCCATGCCCGACAGGTAGCTTTAAACCATCAGCTGCATCTGGCACAAGAGATGAAGGATCTAGAAAGATGCTATATTGCATACGTACAACTGGCTGCAGTAGACATGTATGAGACATTAGCATCAGACCATAAAAGTGGGAGGAGACAAAAGGGGAAAGAAGAAAACTAAGAGGGTGAAATGTCGCTTAACATCTCACTAAATCCATGCATGCCTCATTGGACATGGATTGGATGCGACATCTAGCTGGATTGAACTCTGACTTGAGTACAAATGGACACCACTCTCCAAACCCTACAGGCACCAGCAACTCTATTTCCACACACATTCTGAAAGGGAAGGACATCAGAAGCTTCAACTAGCTTAGATCAACCCATTAAAATTCAGATTTTACACAGTCCCTCAGTATTCCCACCTCCCTTTTTCTTCTTTCTCCCTCCCTCCCCCCAACAACTACTTGCATAACTGCCTTGTGTCTTAAAATTAGAAGGCACTTATTGCAGTAGCTATTGCTGTAGAGGCAAGTGTGGTACAGAAAGACCTAATCAAAGCATTTTTGCTTTTCTTTCCCTGCAGTCACGGGAATACTTGCAGGGTCAACTCAGATCACCTTCCTCGGAACAACAGCTGTTAAACAGCATGCAAGAAATCTGACATTGGCTTGGCAAGACGGATTTTTAAAAAATCATGTAGAAGGCAGCTGTACAGTAACAAATACGAAAGATAACAAACACAATGTACAATCTTTCCAAACAACAGCAGAGCATGGCTATTGTAAGAGACAAGCTGGGTTTTTCAAGTATTTCAGCAACTGGCAAAAAACCTCAAAGCACCAGCTGTTCCCCAAACCTGCCTTTTGTCCTTTCACATCCCCAAAAAGGCACTGCAACTTACACTAGTGCTAGAAATGTGTAGCTGAATTTCATGGTTCTTTATATATTCACTAATACCACAAAACAAATGCCAATTCATTAAATAGATCATCTACTTGAGAATGTTTAATCATTACATTTTCTCAAAGACACTGTTCAATCCATTTTTAAGCTCTTCAGAGGTTTCTTCTTATATCCTCCAGTAAAATACCACAAAGCTAAATATTTTACCATGAAAAAGAGCTTTCTTTACATGAATATAAATTTCTCCCTGAATACATTCTATTCTTTTCAGAGAGCTTTAAAGCTTTTCATCTGTGAATCTCACAGACCTCTATAGAAAGAGAACATACCATAATTCTCCTTCTGCGGAGAAAAACAAGAGATGGATTGAATATGCAGCTTGTCAGAAGTAATGTACCAGACGGGATGCCATTCAAACATAAGCACCTAAATTTGTATGACTACACATATTTGAGCTCAGCAAAAGCCCAAAGAGCAACTAAGCCACTGCATCACTTGATAGATACAAGAACGACACAGTGAGCTCAAACACCTCATGTGTAAGCTCTGCTATGCACACACCTTAATTTCAGTGTCTGAATCTAGAACTGCATTCACCTCGTAACATCACAGAAATACTGCCAGCTTCCTCCCCTGAAGCCACACAATCAAGTTATACTACGTCCTAATCACAATCTCCATGTCTAGGGCATGTCAACATTTTAAATGTTTGCAGACAGTTAAGTTTTCCCATACCTAATGTCCTAACTCAATGCAACACACAATTTCCATCTCGGAATGGCACCCAATTTGGTATTATTGCCCACTTTCCTATTCAAGTTGGTAATTCTGGATAGTCTGCCATCACCCACCTTCAAAATTCATGTATATGCTTAAATAGGAATAGAAGGAAAAGCAGGAAGATGAAAGATCCCAAGCACTGATTTGGAGATGCTCTTCATCCCCATTTTTCAACACCCCCCAGAGTCACCACTACCAAAAATCTCCCTGTCCTCCAAAGGCTCTTCATTCTTCTCAAAACACAAAAGGCTACAGGGATCGCAAATGCTGCTATCCCTGCTATCACAAGGGAAGAAAGGGAGTCATTATGCCTTTAATGTACGTCCCCTTCCTTGTCCTAAATGACTGGGAACGTGATGTCTGTAAACCTTTCCCAGTTGCCATCTCTGAATGTCGCCTACTACCTTACCAGTAATGACAAGTTAAAAACAAATAAACTGAAACCAGTATATAATCTGGAAGTTACTGAATTCAAGATCTGTTTAATGTCATTCATCTGCACTTTTAGAAGTTTTGTGGTTTGTTTTTTTTTCAACTGGCTTCATTCTAACAAGAATTTGAATCCACATTTTGCGTCCTGCAAAAAAAATACAATAATTGATAGGTAAATATTTTATAACAGTGCTCCAATGACCCAGAATTATTTGATATTTATCAAAAGGCATCTACACAAGACTGATTTTTAAAAACATCTTCTAGTCATTTTAGTTCTATCAACTATGCAATTCCTCTCTCAGCCATGTTACTATGTAACAAATAGCAAAACAAAATATCGCTTTAACAATTATGCCTTAAGTACCAAGAACTTTACTTGTATTAGAGCTATCCCAATCTAAAGGACAGTGTATTTTTTAGTTCATATACAAGTTTTTCATGTTTTACATAGCTTTTAATGCAATTCTTCTTATTTTTATATGAGTTTGCGGACACAAGGGCAGACTTTTGATACAAATACGCACAAAGTCTAATAGAATTCTATTTCCTAAGGATAACTAAAAATCAAGAACATTTCTTATCCACAACAAACCACATCTTTCAACAATACATGTAAAGTGAAATGCCTAGAAAATGTGCATCCCACTAAAATTTAATATACAGCCAATTCTATTAATGCCATTTTCACAGAACTCCCATCTGATTGCCAGATCTTTGTGAAAGGAACGACAGTCAAGGCTGGAATGAAAGCAGGTTTTTTTTTTTTCTTTTTAACACCAGACCACCACTTCTGATCTTCCTCTCTCATCTTACAAACTTAAGTATTAGCAATGATGAAATGAGCACAGAAATCCCTAGAGCTATTTTGTTTTTTTAATAGAGCTCTTTAATGTCTGTTGCAATGAGCTTTTTCTGAAGGTTCACCAACTTGGATGGTTGTTTTGCTTTCTTTATTCGGCTCAGTTTTTGTCTGTGCTGAGATCTTCAGGGCAGATTTTATGGTCCAGTGATGTTTTGAAGGAAATCAAGACATTAAGCAATGACAAGAGAAAGGACAATAGGGGAGGGGAGATGGTGTTTAGTTTTATTTATCTACCACCTAAATAAACTTTATGGACATATATTTTCCCAGTCAATGCTCTACATCTTCAAAAACCATGTAAAAGGCAGAACAACAGCCAACTCTTAACACAGTGGGTCTGCATCACAAAAGTTTGTAGACCCATTAAAAGGCGAAGGCATCAATTCAGAAATTCCACTAATTAAAAAGTTGGGAGAGAAAAAAAGCAAATTGATCTCACAGTATTGAAAATTCACAGGTACCTTAAATTTAGTTCTCATCAATATTTCACATTAACTCTAAACAAGCATAGAAGAGAGAACATTCACTAATACAGGAAAAAGGAGGCCCTGAGAATGATTTAACCTGAAATAAAGTAGCTATTCTTTCCCTGGGAGTGCAGACTGTAATATAACAGGTTTTCAAACACTATCAAAAAGTATTAAGTTAGAAATCTGCCTTGTTTTCTCCAAAGCTTCCTGGATGGGTGTTCTGGGGGGCTTTTTGCCTTCGTTTTACAACCCCATCTTTGCATTACCTGTTGACTGTAGCTCAAGATGATCTCTGAGCACCTGCTATTCTGGAATAGTGGCAAAGGTCTCATTAAGTTCTGCTTAAGTACTTGTATCTACAGTTCACTGCCAAGCAAGAGCGCCTCAATGAACAAAACTGAGGGACCACTTCAAAGCTACTGCACTAACTTTTTCATCTCAACAGAAATTAAATATTACAAAGCTACAATCCCAAGAGTAACTCTTCCCCTTCACAGTACTTTTCCCAGCAGCTTCTAAGGAAATAAAAATCTTATCATTATGAAGCGCAAATAGATTACAAAGTTTCATCTCCTGCTCCAAAATAAGGGATCATATACATGTCATCCAATTAAATGGCTTCATCATTGTTAAACGAAGAAATAAAGGTATTTCTCTGTCTCTGCTAACAAAGCCAGTTACTGATTGGTTTACCTCCATTTCCAGGTATACAACTTTTCAGGCCAACTACAACATACCTAGGGAATAGAGAATGAATTTCCTGTATTAAGTTTTCTCATTGTCCAAATTAATGGAGTCTGCAATTTATACTCCCAGAATATCTTCCACTGCCCCATATGCAAAAATCTTTGCCAGAAAATTACATTGGATCTTTTTACCCGTCATTTAAATCTTTATGCTTTTTAAAGATGCTTTATGATTTTATAAAAATACAGGAAAACTTATACACGGTATATTTTTCATGTTGAAGTACTTTTTTTTAAATACTAATATTTACTTCATTTCACCACTCTATTTCTTCACAGAATAAGCTTTCCTCAGAACATCTATGAATATCCCTCACCTAGTTTTAAAATCTCTTCTTTTTCTGATGCTTATCTTTACTCTGAAAACTGAGATGTGAAAGCTGAGATCTTGAGTTTTGTCACTTTCCTCTGATTACTTTCTCACTTAGAATAGCTTACAGCACTGCAGTAGTAGTTTCAGGCTTTAAGTATCTCATTTTCAAACAGCCTTCCTGATTCTAATTTCAGATTTCGATTCCTTAAAACTCTCTTCACTGAAAGAAACACAAAACAACGGAAGAAAAACACTGGGGCCTCCCTGATCCTGTGGGTTAAGCTTTTAAATACAATTTCTCCTTCAGAAACATATTTTAATCTTCCTTAATATTACTAAGATATCTATTTAAAAAGAAATTTGCCTACCTGAAATCTACCAGAATTTCACAGACTGCATAATGCAATGGCTTGCTGTACTGAATCCAATCACTCTACCGGCATTGGATCCACCCACCCTTTTCTACTCATTCTCTATCAGAATACAGATGATCCAGGGCACCTTCACACACGACTAGTCTCTCATTTCTAGTCCATAAGCTGTCCTTTCTCTAACCAAAATTTTGTTTATTAAGCCAAAACACTAATTATGCTTCCTCTCAAAACATATAAGGCTAAAGGGTACCAAAGCAGTCCAACTGAGTAAACTGAAAGACGTCCACACGTGGTATACTTGTTGCTGTAAAAAAATAAAATAAAAAAAAAAATCAGGGTTAAAAAAATAAAGTAAATGAAGACCATGGACTGAAGAGCTCTGGAAAAATACGTATAGAAGCTTTTCCACAAATAAGTATATCTGAATCTATTTTCTTCTGCCTTCTTTCCATATCTACATAATCTAAGAATCTAAGAATAATCTAAGCACACACACAATGATGAGACCTCACATTGTTTCTTTCTGCTGAACAAACAGTGACCAGTTTAAAGTATCAACAAAAGATGCCGACACGTTAATCTTGTTCTTAGCATGATGGCTGCTCATCCTGCTCGTAGTCCCTTCCAGATGGCTCAGTGTGAAAGGGATGGTGGGATGGGGAAGAAGGAATATTCCATGCTGTTCTGAACATCTGTTCCACTGCGTTCATACATGTGAAAAAAAACAGCAAAAACCTTACTGCCGCTACCAATTTTTCTATTTCAACCTAATATTACTATGCTAGCACCAAATATGGTGTAAATGGTATGCATGCACATGAGAAAGGAAAAAAAAATGTCTTTTCAAGACATTTAGGAGCATTTGTTTAGTTTTTGCTATCTTAAGAATGGACTTGTTTCAACCAGGAAGTACTTCAGCTGCACTGAAAACAGTTTTATTTCATATGAACTTTCTTGAAATCTGTATTATACTCCAAGAATTTATTATCGTCCCTTCTAGTCAAGCAAACAGAAATGAACTGAGTCACCATTTGTTTCCCTTTAGTTTTATTTGTCTTCACTGAAAAGATACACAGTATGCATTTGTTGGAGCTTGTATAAATTCTGTGCGACCAGTTTTGCACAGCAACTCAAAAATATTTTCCTTGTGCATATGAAGAAATAGTGGTAGCCTCTGTTTTCTAAGCGGAATTGAAAGAAATGAAAATACAAATACATACAGTCTACCTCTCAAGTAACATTTACCCTTTAGAAATGCCACCTCGTGAAAAGAAGCACTCAGCCAGAACTAGAAGAAACTCGTCACGGAGTCAAGAGAAAGAAGCAGAGGAAGAAGCAGTGCTTTGTCCTACAGCACAGGAAAAAAGACTTAGATTGATCATCCCCCTCCTTTGTATCATCTTGACATGTGCAAACCATACGGCTGCTGAATTATTCAGCTCTTTGTACTTGGAATAACCAATGATCACACATATGAAATTTTAGAAGTACTGAAACATTGGCTGGAAAAGCAGCAGATTGTAAAACCTAATTTTGTTTTAACCTTTGGTACCCTAAATGGTAACATTCAGTGAGGAGTATAAACCAGATGAAGTCAAAAGGAACAAAATCACCAAGCAGCAGAGAGCTAGTTATAACACCAAGCTAATTAGGTCAGGAACAGCCCTCCACTAGCAGGTCAAAATGTTTCCAGATGTCATCTGGAAACAGGCTTGGATCTTAATCAGATGTGAGCAGAGTTCCTTATGTAGACAGAGCCACACAATTCTCATTCTCCACACCAAAACTCAGCAGCCCAAAGAGCTGAGAAAATGCCTACAGGCCACTATTTCAAAACCCAGAAGTATTCTAACATAGAAAGACCACAGGGCAATAAATAAAAAATTAATACTTAAAAATAAAAAATAAAAAAAATTCCCCAAAACAAAAACAGGAGAATTGCCATTTAATAAGTACTGTTAATTAACAATCAACCATACCAGGACATTTCCCACGTGATGGAAATTTCTTTCATGTTCTCCACTCACACATTCCAGGATCTTTTTGGACTGCAGTCCAAAATGCAACATTACAAACATAAATCCCTTCTTCATCCATTTGACAATTAAAATAAGAAGGCAAAAAGTGGCTTTTCATTTCCCAATTTACAATAAACCACTGAAAAACTATTTTAAATGTGACTCTTTCAATATAGTCTCTTGAATAATGGCATTAAACATCTGGCAGTGCTTGCTTTAAATCTGTTTGGGTTATTTGATGCAGTTTTCCACGTTTTGGTTATGGAAAGTTAGATTTTTTGGAAAGTCACATTTTATCTACACTTCAGAAATGGAAAAAATCATTACCATATAATTTTTTATACTACTTTAGACAATGCTAGAACAACTTGCAACAGAACATTGGAAGTCTGCAACTATAAACAAGCTTTTTCTTAACATTTTAGACTACGGTAATGCACAAGAGCTCCTGAAGACTACTTAACGTGTATTTGACCCAGCCTTCCTCTTTCACAAACAGTAAATGTTACCAGAAGCAAATGCCTTGATTATATAAAGAAAACCTAAGTTGCAGCTAGGCTTGCTGACTTACATTGATCCCATTTAACAGAGCCTTACTGGATTTAAAGTGCTCGAAATAACTGTCTGGGTCACAGTCCATGTGACAAAGGCCACCTGGTAAGGCCTCGGGAGCCCTCCTGCAGGGAGAACATGCCATTCAGATCCTCAGATGACCTCAAGCTAAACCAGAAGGAAATTCACTAATTTGTTTCTCAGAACTTCAATTAACCCTAAATTGGAGGGGAAAGTACAAAAGGGATAAAGGATCCCTTTCATGTCCAATAATATCCATTGTATGGCAACAGTGTTCCCTATTTCCCATATCTAATATTTACCATTAAAATCCTTTTAGAACAGCATTTTTCAGATAAAAAAATAAATCTGTTCTTAAAACTCTTTTACCCCATAGCAGGTGATATAAAAATGTCACAGAGAAGTGTTAAGATTTCACATAGTCTTTAGGAAGTGTCAGGTTTTCTTATGCTTCTTTTCCACACAAGAAATCCTCCAGATATCATACATGTATGTACACACAAGTACAGTTCATGTACATATATTTTATGTATGCACATACAGAGCTTATACACATTTATAGAGAGCAATAACACAGGTCAAACAGCAATGGAAAAGGACTCATCATGACAATTATCATGACAATTCAATCATTGTATCATGACAATTCAACATTAACCTTTCCCCACCTTAAGTCCTAACATGCCTCCTCCACTCCCAGTTCTCACAAGACAGGAAAGACTTTTCCACTAGGAAACAACTGCAATGATGCTTTATCAGGCAATCACACTGTCTCACAATCCTTAAAATACCTTGCAACTTCCATGGTGAGCAACTTCCATGTCTACCTGAACAACCACACAACGACAGCAGCAATTTCCTGGCATGTGTCAGGAAACAAATGGACAGCCCATAATGACTTAAATTGTTACAAAATAAAGCAACATCCCTAGATTTCCTCAAGGTGAAGCTTCACACCCACACCATGAAATTTTAGCAGGAAATAGGATTTCCCAAATTTTGCTAGTAATGACACTACCCTCAACACTTTGTTCCCCTTATACATCAGAAACCTGGAAATGGCAACTTGTCTATGTGAGGGGAAAAAACAGATTTATTTTGGGTGATTTTATGGAAAAATGGAGCTAAATATTTAGTGAATCAACATTAAAAATTCCCAACTATTTTCATCCTGAGCCAAGTGCACCATTTGTTCCCATGAAGACCATCTTTTGGTAGCCACCACAGCTACAGAACTGTCATGCAATAAAGGATTGATGTACAAATCAAGAAAGATACTATGAGTGACAGAGAACAACACTCAAGAGAGCAGTAAAGATTAAAAATTAAAAGAAAAACAACACATAAAACCAAACCACCATGCAAAAGTCACCACAAAGCACAAACAGCCCTATTAAGGCCTGCCCCCTCCACCACCACCCCCAAGCCCCCACCTTTTAATGCAATTTTTGGGGGTTATGGTTATTTCGCTCTGGTGCCTAATGAGGAATGAGCTCTGGTCAGAGGTTTTCCCATGGTAGGGGATGCATTTCATAACTTTCTTACATGTATCTGCCTGTGCATGGTAACCTGAGCACTAATGATGCTACTTCCCTCTTCCAGGTAATCTTCCTTGCTGTATTCCACACAGTTAGCATCTTCACGTAAATCACAGAAACCTTTCCTGTTTGATGCATGAGAAATTAGCAGTGTGTTATGTTTCAGTTCATAAAATAAAACAGCAACAGTTACAGATGGCACAGCAGAACATCCAGTTATCAGAGCACAGGAGCTCCCTATACTACAACAACTGAATCACGAGCACATAAGAAGTAGGGTCCATCAGAAATCAAGATGGATCATACTCATTTTCCTGGCCTTACCAATACTGAAGACATTTTTTTTTAAAACTAACTTACATGGGCAGATATCCATTTATACCTTTCACCATGAACAGAATCCAGTAGAAATGAAATTACAGTAAAAAAATAAATCAGATAAATCTGAACACACTTGATATATATGTTACTAATATATGAGCACAGTAAGACTGTAAGCAGCTACATCTCCCCAAATACCTTCTCTTTTATGACAGATCCTCTTTCTTACTAGCAACCCAAATTCAGATATCCAAATTCTGCCCGCCATTAACTTCCTAATAATTAAACATATAAGCCTGGCCTTTTTGCCATTGTTGTGTTTTGGATTTTTGGTATTGTTTTGGGCTGGGCTTTTTGGTTTTGGTTTTGTTGTTTGTTTGTATTTTTGTTTGGTTTGGTTTTGGTTGGGGTTTTTTTATTGTTTCATTTGGGTTTTTTTTTTTTTGAGGGGGGGGATGTTAAATAAAGCTAAAAATCAAGGTCCAGCAGTAGTACAAGTAACATGCTTTGATACAGTAACATTAGCTTACAAAACCCTATTTGCACCATTAAAGAGATTTCCTCGTTACACATACAGTAACTCCCATTGTGAGACAAATAAGCTACTATAAAACTATAGTGAGTGTCAGACAGAATTCAGTAGTTAGTCTTCTGTAAAAATCCCCCTTCAAGACTTGAAGGCTGGAAAGTTGTGTTCCATGAAATTTGGCATTGTATCAACACATCTCCATGGAGCTGGCCAGGCAGAAGTGCTCCAGAAACCAGCTTCAAGGAAAAAAGCATTCTTGCTATGTATAAACAATCACTAAAAAGAGGCAACTTTTTCTCCTAGCTAAAATCATCAAATCTTAGCCAAAATTACTTGGGGATGCAGAAGTTACCAATGACAATACTAAATCATTTTTAAAGTCTGCTTCATTCCAGCATTTTAAATCCATGTACTTAAATATCCTCTGTGGAACCTTGCGTAAACCAAGGCTTTCTGTTTTTCTTCAAGACATACATGTATATACATTTTGAAAATGTAAACTTAGCTTTTTAAGTCTATGAAATTTCAGAACCTAACAATGAATAACTGAAAGCATCATACTGTTTTATAGCTATATCTATAACTCTCCTCTTTCAGTCAATGCCAAGTGAGGGTGAATGCCCAGTGTAAGTGAGTTGGGAAAAAAAATAGGATTGCGTATAATAAAAGCACAATTGATCAAAACATGTGGAGTCCACAAAAAAGAGCAGCACCATCCATCAGAGGTTTTCCACTTGTGAATCCCCTGGGGATGTTCAAAGACTTCAAAATCAGTCAGGAAAACAGTAACTAGGACTGCATTAGCAAGTTTTGTGGTACAATAGGAGCAGACACCTGCGGAGCAGAATAGTTGCTGATGATGATCCTGTGTCCATCTTGTGTAGATTTTTTTTCACAGGGAAGCAGGAATATTTGTTCCAAACTAGTGTTCTTCCAGTGTCTTGGCCCGTCAGATGCTGAACACCATCACATACGCTCCCTAGAGAGAACCTTTTGGTTTTAGACTCAGCAGAAAGGAAAAGAGTTCATATATTCCACATCTGGGGAATCTGCATCATCAATATAATCCCAGATTCAAGCCAAACCTATAACATAATGCATCTGAAAATGCCTGGTGTTTATTCAGGTGTTTTGAATTCACTATGTAAAGACTGAAGACGAACAGTTTTATTTTAGTTTTAATTTTATGAGAACAAGGTGGAAGAGGCAAATACCGCTTAAAAAGAAAAAACAATTATCTAAGGCTGAAAACTTTGTCATGCAGTATTTTTTAATTATGGCTCCCTCCAATATTTACCAGTGATTGCTCCATGGGAAAGCAGGGAATAAAACAACCCTACGTAGAAGCTCTCTCTTGGTCCTCTCCCTCCCCGTAATGCACTCAGCCACCCAACACTTGCAGAAAGATTTCATCTTCCTCACTAGCTGGCAGTCAAACACATACCAAATTCCTGGCAATACAGCCAACTAACACCCACTGAAAGAGGAACAGACTGCCTGAACCTAGCAAGGCCCTAACTGCCAAGTAGCATCAGAAAGCTTATTACAGCAAGATTACCTAACACCTGTGTTCCTACAACATATGCACACCTAGACATCAAATTTACTCTCCAAACTTGTGAAAGGCAAGCAATAGCATTCTCAATTAAAGGGCTGAGAGGCACAAAGCCACTTGATGATGGTGACCAGCACACAAGGCCTGTAGAAGGATCAGAAGTTGGACCTAGATCATATCAACTCTTAGCAACAGATGCCTCAACCACAAGATGAGTTATGTTTCCTTCTCAGACACAAACCCCAGTCACTGCCTAAGGATCTGCTCTACTTGAAGTTGCGCTTTTTAAGACAGCTGTAAGCCAACCACTCCTTGATTTAATTAAATGGATTCCTTCCCCCATTCCCTGTTTCAACATTTGTGCTACTATTGCTGCTGCAACTGCCTGAGCTGCTTCTAATGCTGGAATCAGACTGGAAGTCAGCAGGAACTTAATCCAGAGGAAAGAAGTCAAAGCAGTTTATGGAATTACTGTCCTTATATCTGAGAGCACGCAAGTGATAGTGAGAGCACTCAATCTGCTTCAGCACAAAGAAAAAACAAACAAACAAACAAACCAAAAAACAAAACAAAACAAACAAAAAAAAAAAAAAAAAGGCAAAGCAATTCAAGCTACATTCGCACTTCATACCAGAAACATGACAGAGGCATGCCAAATACCAATTACAATGTTTAGCTGTGTAGGTGAATTGCAAGCTAAGCACAAGTGACTAGATAACAAGACCTGAAAGCTTAATTAAACTGCTTCCTACAAGAAAAGGCACTGTCATCTTAAAAGAATTTTAGTCTAGTCGCATAATATCCTGAGTTGGAAGGGACCTATGAGGATAGCCAAATCCAACTCCTAACTCCACACAGGGCAAATCAAAAGTTAAACCAGATACTTAAGAGTTGTCCAAATGCTTCTTGAACTTTGAAACACTTGGGGTCACGATGACTTCCCTGTGGAACTTGTTCCAAGTGCATGACCACCACTCTCAGTGAAGACCTTTTTCCAAATATCCAATCTGAATTTCCCCTGATGCAGCTTTACATCATTTCCTTTCTGTCACCTTCTGCTGCCACATTTTCCAAAATCATGTAGAAGTCCCAGCAAACTCTGAGAAGGTCAACAAAAAACTCACTGAATAGAAGAAAACAGATATTTCTTATATATTTATTCCTCAGGCTCAGAGAGGCATCTGTCATATCCCAAGGACTTTACTACATGACATCCCATGTATGCATTACAAATTCTGCTTACCTTGTTAGACACATAAGTGGTTTATGGCTCCATCATTTCCATCTCTTCCTGAAAAATATGCTTTTAGCAAATGCTAACCTGGTATACATTGATTTCTGTGGTTTGTTTACCAAAAGAAAAAAGCAGCATATACCCATAAATATTTAAGGCCAAATTTATTTTAAAAGCATAAAATATTAAATATATATTCTATAAATATACACTACTGTGAAATATGAGGGTGGACAGAAACTCAAGACAAAAATTGGTATATTTTCTTCTCTGGAACGACAAGTCACCAATCTGATGAAAAGTGCCATCAAGAAAAGCAGGCCCTTTCCTATTCATAAATTGTGAAGATCTCTTTCTTCTTTTGCAGGAGCATAAGATGGAATCAAGGAAAAACCATTAAAAAAATTTAAGGAACCATTCCCTATATGTTTTGGATTTAAAAAAAAAAAATCTTAATTCTTACAATTCGTAGAGAATAGAACATTTCTTGTTTACCATTACTTTAATCATCAATCATAAAATAGTATGCAAGTAGATTACATGTTGAACTGATCAAATTCATATTTCTTAGTTGCAGAGAGAAACACCCATCTATCAAAATTAGCCAAACACCTGAAGAGAAGTTGCTCAGCTTTATACCAAGAAGATGCCCTGCCCACATTTGAGAGCCACAGGCCACTTTCCTCCTTTATAGGAGACCTACCGACAGTGCTTCATCTTCTCTTTCACTTCTAGCACACCACTCTCTACTCCAGTTGCCAATACAGCAAGGAAGACTTTGGTCCTTCACACATCCTACAGCTGCTTTCCTCTACTAACTCAGACTCTGCTCTCCACACCTCACTTCTGGCAATGTCTATTACAAGTAGCCAGCTGGTTCAACTGGAGCTGGAGGCATTGGCAACAGAGAGCAATAAACTAATGCTTCCAACTACCCTTTCTCCCTTGCAGGTTTTTTTTTGTGTGTTCTGGTTTTTTTTGTTTGTTTGGTTTTGGGTTTTTTTGTTTGTTTTGGGGTTGTTTTGGTTTGTTTTGTTTTTTGGTTTTTGGGTTTTTTTTAGTCATAGACAGATTCTAAAGACTTACTGGACTCCTCCTGAGATTAAGAAAGTAAGAAACTGAAAGAATGGGACAGGGTAGTTGCTTCTCCCCCTTCCCCTATCCACTCCCCAGAGACATTCCAAACTCCCCTCCCACTGTCAGGGGACAGTTACCTTGTTCAAAGGCTGTGTTCTTATTTGAATATGAGAACACCTCCAATAGACCCCAAAACATGCCAACTCTTTCTACAAGCTCTCAAAACTAACTGCAGTTTCTCCCCAAATAATAGGGAAAATGTACCTGCCTAACTAATGCTCTCACAGGCAGCAATCTGTGAAGACTCATTGCTTTTTTTTTAAGCATAAGAAGCCATTAATACCTCTTATTAAACTGTTCTAATGCACAGCTGAGGCTGTGTTGTAGCTGCAACTAGATAATTTAAGGGCAGTCTGTTTAATCCTAAAGGCTCTTCCTAGTGGTGCCAAGCAACAGGACAAGAGTCAACAAAGAAAAAGTCACAGAAGTTCCATCTAAATACAAGGAAGAACTTCTTTACCGTGTCAGTGACTGAGCACTGGAACAGATTGCCCAGAGAGGTTGTGGAGTCTCCCTCACTGGAGATATTCAAGAACCATCTGGACACAATTTTGTGCAATGTGCTCTAGGATGGCCCTCCTTGAGCAAGGAGGTTGGACAAATGATCCACTGTGGCCCTTTCAACTTGACCTATCCTGGGAAATATACAAACTGTGCATAAAAATGAGGAAGCTTTAAAATCTGATCTTTTATTCACATGTATATGACTGCAATGACTATTGATAAAATATGCTTTAATTTTGTTCCTGAATTTAAAGAAGAAAGAAACCATCTAGATCCCGATGACCACTCTTTTGAACTTCAAGAAAGCAGCTTGAAATTAATTACAGCACCTGTTTACGAATTAAAAAAACACAATCAATTATTTTCCCCAGTCCAGTTCCATAATGGTTAGACCAAACTTTGCCCTGAGTTTGCTTCTAAATGTTTAGCATAGTGGACCAAAATACTTTCTGTATTTTCTCTATCATTAAATTGCTTTGAACTAAAGAAATTTGAGATGTTCATTCTTAACATTAGTAGGCAGATTTTGAACCTGAACATGTTGAAGTGGAAACAATGAGGAAAAAAATTAAATCCTGGAATGTCCATGATGCTTTCATTTTTCTTTAAAACAAAGAAAGATGCAGAATTCTGAAGTGAACCTTCTATAAACTTGCCTCCCTCTCAGCACTGCTGTTGCTGTTATACTGGCGATAAAAATCTTTTCCTGTGAAATGCAATTATTAGTTTAAAACCCATTGAGCTGATGAGATCCCACAGTCCAAGAGGAACAGATTTCTTAATCACAGCTGTAACCAGCTGGCTGCTGAGCAAAAAGACAGCTGCCATTGCCACCTCTGTGGTGAGGCTCCAGGAGGCAATACTGTGGTTGTTGGTGCCCTTCCTGAGACCATCTGAGAATCATATTAAAGCCAGCAAGACTTGTAGGATTCCATCAGAGACCAGAGCTTTTGTGGACTGATAGGGAATAATAGGCACAAAGGCATTGACTCCAGCTCTCAAAGGCTGTCATTTGAAGTCATCTATGATTTCATGGATCTTCTACACACCCCACTAACTTATGTAACAAACCTATCAGTACTTACGTTGCTCTTAACTACACCTTAAAATAGTCCATGTAATCTGTAGAGACTACAAGCTGCATGTATGGAAAAAAAAAAAAAAATCAAGCCATTAGAGACTAATCTACACACAGTTCAAGAAGAAATGTAACTACATTGGTTAAATTTAGAAACTGATTTAGTTAATCGTTGCACAGGCAACCAAGATTTAAGCCTCATCCTAACATAGATCCCTACACACTAGCTGCATAATTCCAAAAGGAAGTTATTATGATGCCAATCATAGAAAAAGTTCAGAGAAGAGGCCAATGACTGCATTTATTTGCAGTAATGAAGCGGCACCGAATTTCCCAGTCTCAGACAATGATAACAAAGAATATTTCTATATGTGCTCATAACAGTCTCTTGAAAACGTAAGTGTACTAAGGCTCTCACAAAACAGACACCAGTTTTAATACACAAAAGAAGCAGCTTAGTACCATCAAACCTATTTTGCCAGGCTACAATTTAAAATATAAAGCCCCTCAACCCCATGCAGTCAAGTCCAAAACCTAGAGTAAGTGCCTACTGAATAGGGTTTAACCTAAGACGGGCAAAAGTTAAGCCCAAATATTCAGCCTCCTGTAGTATCGGAATCAAACAGAAAACAAGTGCATAGAAAATGTTTGCACCTCAAGATCCAAATCTGCGATGGCTTCTCTGTCATGTTTTTAATCAGTTTCTCCCCAAACCAGTTATTTGGTTTTACCATTGGTAATGCAAGAATTCTGGGATATTTTCTCCTCTCTCAGAGCCTTTTCTTTCCCCCCAGGAGACCATACAGAAAATTGTCCTACTACTGCCCCCATCCACTGCTATGCAATTAGTGATCTTCACCTTTTGGCTAGCCAAGTAGTCCAAAAACCTTCCACCTTTTCTCCAGAGACAATTTCTCTCTCCTGCCCAACCCACTTTTCACACTCACTCTCCCCTACTCTAGAAAGCTTCTTTCCTTCATAGAAAATGGAGACTATAGTCTTATGAAGAAAATTCTTAAGAAACTTTTCCTAGTAGCTTGTTTTAAATCAAGAACTTAAGTTTCTAAATCATTCCCTGATTTACCAGACACAAAGGTTACAGGCTACAGGTTACACATAATTGAAGAGTCAGATAGCACAGGCAGAAGTCTTTGCAAGTAAATTTTGTTTAACCCTGACTAAAAATACCTAAGTGGTTTCTCCAATAAAAGTATTTCTAAAGACTGGAACAGTCTTATC
>JAWWES010000001.1:45317925-45361721 GCA_035583135.1 Lophotriccus pileatus | reverse complement strand
TATAAAGCCCCTCAACCCCATGCAGTCAAGTCCAAAACCTAGAGTAAGTGCCTACTGAATAGGGTTTAACCTAAGACAGGCAAAAGTTAAGCCCAAATATTCAGCCTCTTGTAGTATCAGAATCAAACAGAAAACAAGTGCATAGAAAACGTTTGCACCTCAAGATCCAAATCTGCGATGGCTTCTCTGTCATGCTTTTAATCAGTTTCTCCCCAAACCAGTTATTTGGCTTTACCATTTGTAATGCAAGAATTCTGGGATATTTTCTCCTCTCTCACAGCCTTTTTTTTCTCCCCAGGAGACCATACAGAAAATTGTCCTACTACTGCCCCCATCCACTGCTATGCAATTAGTAATCTTCATCTTTTGGCTAGCCAAGTAGTCCAAAAACCTTCCACCTTTTCTCCAGAGACTATTTCTCTCTCCTGCCCAACCCACTTTTCACACTCACTCTCCCCTACTCTAGAAAGCTTCTTTCCTTCACAGAAAATGGAGACTATAGTCTTCCGAAGAAAATTCCTAAGAAACTTTTCCTAATAGCTTGATTTAAATCAAGAATTTAAGTTTCTAAATCATTCCCTGATCTACCAGCCACAAAGGTTACAGGCTACAGGTTACACATAATTGAAGAGTCAGATAGCACAGGCAGAAGTCTTCGCAGGTAAATTTTGTTTAACCCTGACAAAATATCTAAGTTATTTCTCCAATAAAAGTATTTCTAAGGACTGGAACAGTCTTATCCACACAGCAATCACAAACAATTTCAACATCTTTCTACAAAACATGTAACTGAACATGTAACATTTTTATTTGTCAAACTATAAAGGTGTGTTTCTTAGAATTGCTTGCATGTGATGACAAAAGAATTCTTCCACGAGTCTACTGAATCGATTTTTGGGGCTCGTAAGCATCAGGGAAATTTTTAAGCCCTACATCTGGTATTTCCTTCCTGACTACACACTCTTTCTTTGTGAAAGACACTTTTGTACAGTAGTATTGTAGGTTTATAATGGAAGTTTAGAAAAGCCAGTGCATGCTACTCACATAGGACGGCATGTTAAGCAATCAGAAGCTTTCACAAACATTTAATATAGTATTTTTAGCAACTTTAATATTTGGGGGGGGGGCATTTATATTAGCAAAACACAGTAGGAAATCCAGAAAAGCAAGAAAAGACAAGGCACAATTACAATTGAAGTGACGAAACTAGTAACTTAATTTAAAAATAAAATGCCTTACTACGCATGCTGAACAGGTGAATTAAGCCATTTAAATTTTTTATTATGACTTGTAAGTGAAATTCTTTGAAGCAGAAATTTAAAAATAAATAAATACTACATTTCTGTACAAATAAACCATTATTTTAAGTACAAGTTTCCCCTTCTACTGACCAGGTACAGTTTCCATATTGTATGTCCAATTAAAATGTTTGTGATATAGGAATGATCAATGTTCAACCAAAAATTAGAATTTGTTTACTAAAATCAAAGGCTGATTATTTTCAAGTATGTTCAACATTATCTTTAAATATCTTTCAGTAACATTAAAATTCAGACTATTAAACACTAGACATTTCAGTTAAACTCTACACGAAAGTTGTGCTTAACCTGCACAAAGAAATGGAAAATATTTATACAATGAGTATAAACAGCAAATATCTCAAAACAATTTTTGAAGTTTTTTGAATAAATATAACCTAGGTAAAATATTCCAAAACCTACGTTCTTATTCCTGTAATAACTAATTTCTACAGCTTCCCATGAATAAAAGCAATGACTCTTCCATGCATCATGAAATGCAACTAAAATATAACACCGCTGTAACATTCACTGCTTTATTAAATAATAAGCAATATGTTAATCTAATAACTTAGTAATGAGGCATATTTTCAATCTTCATATCCGGATTACCAATTTTTTTGCAGACTACTTTCTCTGATACACTCTCTGCTTTTGAAATTTACAGTGAGTGATCTTTTTTCCAACCATTTCAATATATAACCGTCAAGTTACCTTACCATTTAATGGGGAATGCAAGATGAGTGAAGGGTTTTTTTTTTCATTCTTTTTCTTAAAAGGCTGTTGCCATGACATTCATATTTCTGTGTGCACCAACCATATTGCTTACTGATCCTTTCATTTCTCTAAGGAAAGTTTACTACTTGACACTGTGAATGCACGCATTTTCCAGACTTCTTCTTTTTCGTAACTTGAAATGCAATCTCTTTCAGAACATATATGCTGATAAACACCTTGAGTATCATCAAGCGTATAATCAGAACTCAAAATTAAAATAAGCATATGCGAATTTCAGCTCAGGGGACAAAGTGTGGCAAAGGATCATAACCAGGGTTACAGACAGAGCGAGCTCTCCGGGCAAAGCCAACAGTATCCTAAAGCACTGCTGCACACTTTGCTGTTATTCACAGACCTTGAAGCAAGGCTGGCAGCGGTTTCTGACAAAGGCAGCACTGTGGTGTGCAGCGCAGGAAGAAAACAGTCTCTCCGACAAGTAGCTAATACTACTTTTAACTTCAGCCTCACAGAAGCAAGAACAACAAACCTGGTCTCCAGCTTCTTCCATTGCTCAAAAGGTTTCTCTTTGCCACTGCAGAAGCAAACTTGCTGCAGCCACCAAAACATACATATATATATGCTTATCAGCTTTACTTATTCTAACAAAATTAGGCAGCAGTCCTTCATCTGCACCTCCCAGTGTGACCACACAGTGACCAACACAACAGATACTCCTCACCTAAAAGTTGAGTGTGGCAGCTGAGACAGATTGGGGGAGGGGGATATTTCCCCCACAAAGCTAGTTTAATATCAATAAATATAAATCTTTTATTATCCGTTGCTCTTTGAGGCAAACAAATATTTAACCTCAGCAGATTTAGTTTAAATCTCTTAGACAATACATCAACAAAGTACAGATTATACAGGGTAAAAGTAATTAACAGATGCAAATTTATAAATCCAGCATCTCATGAACAACCATGAATAAAGTAAATTTATTTCTGTTTTCAACACAATAAGATTAGTATTTAACTGCTACTGGTCTCCTGACCTAGCAATGCTTTTGACATTTATTTCAGGGCCTAATACAGCACATCTTCAACATCACAAAAAGATAGACCTCCTTCCCAAGGCTAACTCAAAACCTTCTGAACAGTTTCCAAAAATCATCATGGTCTTCAGTTCAAGGGACTTACCACAGTCTTCAAAGCTACCTGTAACAGATTCACACAAGTGCAAAGTAAGTGACAAGGAATGTTCAGTAAGAGCTCTCTTGAACAACTTACCATTTAAAAAGGAGTACACAGAAAATCTTCACTGTTTACACGTTTTAGGAGACAGCTGTTCTGTAACTTGCTAGCCCACTCAGGTGGCTTTCTCTGCAAACAAAGACAAATTTGAACTTAGTCTTCCAGTAATAGAATAATTAAAGATATGCATTAAAAATGGATCTCAGTTCAGTGATCAAATTAAAAAAAACTTAGTAAAACATGTATGAGTATAATCTAAAAAATTTTAACTCTTCTGTACTAAACATTTCATGTTGCAGCTTAATTTTTTTCAAGGTAAGGAAATAGCCTGTGTTATTTTATAATCAATGCCATTTATTTAACTGGAAATATCTGCAGAGGAGGTAATACCCACTTGAAGACTGTAGGGATGGAAAAATGAGATAATGGTCTACAGTAAAGCACAATAAAGTTGCAGGTTTGAGTCCCTCAGATATTTCACAGCAAGTTAAATTATTACTAAATGCGATCCCACTAAAACAAACAGACTAAAAAAGCAATGAGAATCTCTTGAAAAAATTAAGTATTGAGATGTTTCCATGAAACTATTACAGTTCCTAGCATCAAGAGAATATTCTGAATTATAGAGTAACGTTTATTCATACACTAAATTTTTATAAATTAAGGGTTTTTCTGGTTAAAATATAAATGCCCTTTCTAAAAGAACTGCACAAAAGCAATCTTTGAACTAGATCACTTGACGATAGGAGACTAATATTGCAGTCATATTTTTAAAGGCTTCCGCTATGCATTTCTTGATGAACTTGCTTAGACATTTTAGACAATTAAAATTCACAAGAAAAAAAAATTTTGAAAGACACAATTATAAAACAGGATTTATAAGAAAGCCAAAGCATCTAGAAGACCAAAATATTAGAGTTTTAACATCATGGTACCCAACAACTTGATTCCAGTAAGCGTTGGTGCAATAACCACCTATTCCAGACACAATATTGCTCTCTAGTTAACCTACTAACAAAACCTACCAGTTGGCCAAGATCTTGGTCCTCACATAAACATTTATGTGCTTAGAAAAAGAACTGAAGTTACATATTATAAAAAATAAAATAGGTAATTGTCATTCTCATTACCAGGACAGGTGTACTATAAGGGGGAAAAGTGGTTCCAAACACAGCTTTGCAATCCCGACTACATTTACATCAGACAGGATCCTATTAACCTAAGTTAACATTATGTGAACACGGACCTACTGAAGGGATTCCAGAAGGGCCACAATAATTATAAGAGGGGCTGGAGCAACTCTCCTATGAAGATAGGAGCCTGGAGAAGAGAAGGTTCTGGGGAGACCTCATAGCACCTTCCAGTCACTAAAGGAGGTCACCAAGAAATCTGGAGAAGGACTTTTTGCAAGGTCATGTAATGATAGGACATGGGGGAATGGCTTTAAAATGAAAGGGGGTAAGTTTAGATTACAGATAATTCTTCACTGTGAGAATGGTGAGACACTGGAACAGGTTGCCCAGACAAGTCACAGAAGTGTTCAAGGCCAGGTTGGATGGGGCTTTGAGCAGCCTGGTCTAGTGCAAGGTGTTCCTGCCCGTGGCATCTATTTGGAACAAGACGTTCTTTAAAGGTCCCTTCCAATCCAGGCCATTCTGTGACTTCAAACAACAGTGATTTACTCAATTATACCTGTGGTTCAGGAAACAGTAAATCTGCTTTAGAGCTATTAGCACTAGATTAAAAACACTACAAAACAGACATCATAGAGCACTTGTAGGACAAGGTGACCAGAACTTTATACAGAACTTAAACCTCTAGTACTATCAGGGTGACTGAGAATGTATTTACACATCGCATTAGCCTGAGCAGCAAAAGCACCTTACAAAGTTCTCAGTTCCACACATCAGCTACACTATCCTGTGTGCACATTACAGTTTACCACTGCCACCAGTTACATCAACACACCATCTGCGGTGCTGCACTACACAAACAGGATCACTGAATCCATCCTGGGGTAAAAGAACTCCTCACTCAAGTCAACAATATGCGTGACCTGTACAGGGATAAGAAGGAAGCTGAGAACCACCACATAAACAGTGAGGATGAGACTCAGTTTCACAGTGAAATGAAAGCAAATCAACTATCCTGACGTATATTCCAGGGGTTGGTATAAATCCTTACATGGTTAAATAAAGACATCAAGGCATGGCCACTGTTAAGCAGTTTTAGATATTTTTTTTTTTAAAACAGATTTTTTGTTCTTTTTTTTTTTTTTTCAAGTAGAACATTGAAAAAGAGCCAGGGTAAGCCAGAGAAGAAATGCTGGACTCTCTCACTACGTGTTCTACATTTAAGGTACATAGTTATGATGAAAAAATATGTCGAATGTACGCAACATGAGATACAGAAAGGAAAATATATGTTAGTACACCACTAACAGTCCAGCAATATCTATCCACTGCCACAATTACAAAAATACACACTCTCCCTTTTGAACGGATTCCTTCTTCCCATAAAATCCTCAAGAGGAAAAAAAACCCAATGAAAGCCATTATAAAAAGATTCTTACTCATTACCAAGTACAACAGTGACTCCTCTGCCAAGTGTCCCATTTGACTCATTCACTGACTAAATCACAGAAAGTACTTAACAGTTTCAATGGGATAAGAACATAGAGATGCAAAATGTGTAACACAGAATTCTGGTCAGAAATTTATATCCAGATGAATTTTGTTTAAAATCAATAAATATTTTAAAGCTTTCTAATCAGGACTCCTAGAAATGAAGAGATTGTAGACAAGCAATTTGAAGAACAAGCTATATGGTACACAGAGGATTACTTCAAAAATCCACAGGGGGAAAAAAAAACACCAAAGGATTTAATGCAAGACATAACTTTTATACAGATTGAGGATTAAAAGTATCCAAATGGCAGGTCATCATCAAAATGGTGAAAAAAGGATTTTGTTTTAAAGTCTGCTTTCTGGGGTGGGGGGAGGGTTTTGAAACATGCTTTCATATATAGAGATCCAAAGCTTACTACTGCAGTTTGAATTTAAGTAACTGCTTTACCAATGTATACACACAAAAAAGGAAGTGGTTTAAATCTTCAGTACTGGTTTGCCTTGTTAACTTCCTGTGTGAATTCAATCTTAAAAGCATGAATCAATCTTGGAAACTGCTGTAACTCTGCAACAGACATTTGGAAAACCTAGACGGGTTTTGAAGTCTTCAAAAGAGTAAAACCATGTATCAATTTGCAGTTAGGTGCCACTTGGTCTTAAGTACTTCTACAGTGGGATGGGGGGCTTTTCTGTAAAAAGCCATACAATCCATTATTTAGAACTAAGTGGCCTCTCAATGGCCCATCGTAAGCAGTTTTCATGAGATTGATCCAGATAATTCAAACATTTCTTATTTTTAAACCAGGCTTGATCCAGATCCCACTCTTAAATTTGGGCACAGAACAGGAGCAGCATAAAGACACGGCAGTTTAGGTTTCCCAGGTGTTCTTTAATTTAAGATTCACTTGCTGTTGTCTAGCCTGAACTCTGAGTCTTCACAAACACCCAGAAATGCAGAATTAGTTGGGACATACACTGTACTTGGAGTGTGGAGAGCAATCCGCCCTCTGACAAGACCTCTAAGGATGCCTTCATACTCAGCAACTTTCTGAGAAGCACTTTGATGGTTAGACTTGGTCACAGCACCCAGTGTGTCCTTTACCACCAATTCCATCCAAACACATTCAAGCTCTGTAAGTTTTTCTTTCAAGCACAGGCAGATAGACTAAAAATATCTGAGGTGTGTGGAGTGCCTGGTATCTTTTATTCCTTTTCACTCACTGGATTGTGGTACAAGTATTCGCTGCTTGACTGAGTATAGCAGTCCTTCAGTACTGGGCAGAAGAGATCCATCTAAACTGCAGGCTCGCAAAATCATAAACATCTCGTGGAACTTATCCCAAGTTAAACACTTGATCTTCAGAGAGTTTGCAATCTACAAAAGACAGCCTGTCAAGCTTATGAGTCAGCCAGTAACAGCACTGATTTATCACACGTTCTTGGCTATTAAGAAGCATAGACCAGCACCCACAACTATCACCTCTCTGGTACCTCAACAGCAAGATGACTACACACTCTTCTTAATGATCAACAGTGACTCTTTACTGCAAGTTAAGTCAAACAAAGATTATACCACAAATTACTAGTACCAACCACAACAGATAGGAAGTAGCTCTCTCATCTTTGATCCAAAAAGAAAGGGTTCTCCCATCACCAGCAAAGAAAAATGTCCAATATCTTTGAGAAGGAACAAATTTCAGATGGGATGTCAGTATTAAAATGTTTCCTAACACTTGAAAAGGTTTGTTGGCACCATTTACCAAGTTTAAATCTTCACAAGTAAACCTAATCTCACAGTACCAGTCTTCAGTACTACCAACCTGCTCCTTCTCCCAGTATAGCCCTGCACTTTTGTTTGGGGTCTACATCTTTACAGAATGGCAGAGCTCCCTCCCAGCTCCACTCCCAGTGTCCAGAGATGTCTCCCTAATGCTTTACATAAAGGAATACTGAAGCCTTTACTCAAGTGGATCCCCGCTTTGATGTAACAACACTAAAAATGGGTCATCCTCAGGAGACTGAGGCTCTGTAATTTCATTTGTTACACACCCAGTATTACATAGCAGAGTTTTTCAGTTACAAGGATTTAAGAATGTGTTTCTTAAAAAAAAAAAAAAATGGTCCCCAAAATTCTACTTTCTGGAGCATTCAACCTCGTTTATATGGTTAGCAGACACTGCTAAAAAGCATGAACACCTAGACGTGCTTTGTATAAGTACCTCAGACAGATAACCTGTGAGGGCTCATTAAAGGGATTAGTCCAAGGCTAAATGATGGGACAGAGAAAAGCTTTCAAGTTAAATGCTTTACTGAGACTGAATATGGTGATACAAGCAATAGAAAAATATTGTCAGACAGTTAACAGTCAACATTTGAAGCAAAAAGCAGACTTCACCTTGTCTCAGCAAAACTTAAGATTTTCTTTAGCTAATACTTCTCCATAAACAGTAGAGGGTCATCCAGTTTGTACCCTACTGTTTCATTAGAGAGAAGTGGCAGAATAAGGGAAGCATGAATCAGCACACGACACAGAACCCTACTGAAAAGTTAGTCAAAAATATCACATGCACACATACAAACCACTAAAATGAGAAACCTAACTATTAAGACCAATAAACGAAATCTAGTAGGCTTCAGAATGTCTAAGAACAAAAGGCAAATTAAACTGAATTGATGTAATTTTTTAAAAGGGGAAAAAATGTCACATCTATAAAGTGCAACAGAGAAGGAAGCAGCAACAAGGTCATACTAAACAACCCAGCACTGCAATGGATGACAGCCAGCCTCAATTCCATGGAATCAGAATTATGCAGATAGTCACAGGCTGGATCAAGAAAGCAGCTGCTCTCTCTAGCACACCCCATTTAGGGGCAAGGCATATTTTTACATCTGGATCTAGCTGAAAGCAACCACTCACCGTGGCTAATTCCCCTATAGCCTGGTGTTGAAAGAGAAATGAAAAAGTACAAGAACATTCAGATTTAATGTTTGAGAATAGAAGGCACATCTTTCACCCTAGCAGACAGAATGATGCTTTGTGGTATAGAGCTGAGCACATGGAAAAAATTTCACCTTCCCTGTAATTATGTCCTCCAGGGAGGCCACGTCCTTCGTTCAAAATCCCATCTGAGATATGAAACTTGCTTCCTTTGTGAAATGCCTTATGATTCCTTAAAGGGCTCTTTAAAGTACATGAATAGCAAGAGGAGGTCTAAAGAAAACACTGGACTGATATTTGTTAAAGACAGTCATGTGACTAAAAGGGGTGAATTAAAGACAATGGTATTCAGTGCGTTTTTTCATAGAACTATATAATGTCTTAGGTTGGAAAGGGCTTCAGTGATCATCTAGTTCCACTTCCACTTCAATAATGATGTGATAACCTTTTCTGATAAGGTCACACACCTAGTGGACAAAGGGAAGGCAGTGGATGGACTTTTTCTGGATTTTTAGTAAGATACTAAGTTAGATACTGTCCCTTACAACATCCTTTTGGACAAGTTGTCCAACTGCAGGAGAAGAGGTTCATGATGCACTAGGTGAAGAACTGGCTGAAAGGCAAAGCTCAAAGGGTTACAGTGAATGGGGCTACATCTGTCTAGCAACCAGTCCCCAGTGGTGCTTCTCAGGGCTCAAATTTAGGGCCAGTTCTGTCCAATAAACGTATCAACAATCTGGATGCAGGAGTTCAGTGCACCATTAGTGAGTTTACTGGTGATGCCAAACTGGGAGGTAATTCTGGCTTTCTTGAGGAACAGGGAGCTTTGAAGAGGGATCTACATATATTGGAACATTGGGCTACACTAAATGGGATAAAATTTACAAGTCCAAATACTGGATTCTGCACCCAGGACAGAGTAATGCCAGACATTAGGAGAGGAGTGGCTGGAGAGCAGCCCTGCAGAGAGAGGGATCAGGGGGTGCTGGTGGGCAGCAGCTCAATGCAAGTCAGCCAGCAGTGAGCTCTGATATCCAGGAGGGCAAATCCTACCCCAGGGTGCATGAAACAGCATTACCAGCCAGGAAAAAGAGGGGATTGTCCTGCTTTATTCAGTGTTGGTATGGTGACACTGTGTGCAGTTCTGGGCCTCACAATTTAAGAAGGTTGTGAAGGTCCTTGAATGTGTCCAGAGAAGGGCAACAAAGCTGGACAAAGGGCTGATAGGAAAGTCCTGTGAGGAGTGACTGAGGACTTGGGGTTTGTCTAGTTTGAAGGAACAGAGTCTGAGGGGAAACCTCATTGCTCACCACAGCTTCCTGAGGAGGGGATGTGGAGTGGGAGGTATTGAGCTCTTCTCCCTGGGATCTAGTCCCAGGATGGATACCTGGGAATTATTCAAAGCTGCAGCAGGGGAGGTTCTGACTGCATACTAAGAAGCATTTCTTTACTGAGGGGATGATCAAACATTGGAACAGGTTTCCTGGTGAGGTGGTCGATTCCCTAAGCCTATCAGTGTTTGAGAGGCAGTCTGACAATGCTCTTAATAAAATGCTTTAACTTTTGGTCAGCCCTGAAGCAGTGGGGAATTTGGACTAGACAAACACCATAGATCCCTTTCAACTAAAATTCTATTCTTATAAACAGCTCTCTCTCATATGTACCTACTTAGGTAACTAATACTGCAGTTTGGTTCTCAGTATTTATAAAGCCTTGTATATCTATAGATACAGATATCTCCATATACATGAAACCAGTATATTTTACCAGCAGGACAAAGACTGGAAGATATTTGTGAAAAGAGTGGAGTTTCCCCTCAATTTGAAAGTCTCAAAAAACATATCAATTGTTTTTAGACAGATGTAAGTATCAAATATTAAAGAACCACCATGTATAAAATTAAACCCCAATGGAATTAAATAGTTAGTGACTTCTTAGAGAAGACCCACGGGGTTCAATTAAGGACATTAGCAGGTAAAGAAATAAGGAGAATAAGAAGGTATAGCATTTTAACAGGTGAAACTTATGCATTTAATAATTCCATTTTACACCCCAGTTGGAAAGCTGCTCTTGAAAGAGATTGGCATATTTTAGTATTAACTACATGGTTCAAGTTTATCCCACTTTCTCAAGGGTATTTTTTTCTCCCTCTCCTCCTATTTTTAAAAGGCCAGATAAGACAGGCAGTTTTGTTTCTTTCTTCTGGGTCTTTTTAGTTATTCATGTTTTTACTTATAAGCCAGTTAAACTAAAACAGTTTTGCATGGATCTGTGACCTCAAATCTAGCCCAGTGTAGAGGAGCTTAGCAGTTTAGGAAGATCAAACAAATCACAGAAATCCAAAATATGAAATATGTGAAATAAAGTCCACACTTTCTTTTGAAAAGAAGGTTGAAGTGGCTTAAAATCATCATATATGCTGTTACTATTAGAGTTTTATGGTTTTAATTAAGACCTGTTTTTATAAAAGGGAATTTTAAAATACTATTTAAATATGGGTAATGAAGAATATCAACATTATTATCCTAATCATGTAACCCATCAAGGTTATCTACTTCTTTACCATCAGATTCAACACCAAGCAGTTGCTACTAACCGAAGAGAATTGATTTGCCTATTCCCACTAAATATTCTCAAATTCAACAAATCCTATTTTTCAGATTATTTCACTATGACTTTCACAGCTATGTTCAGTACTGGGGGGAAGGAGAAGGGGCAGTGAGCTGCCTCAAATGTAGCATGTTACAAAGTAATTTCCATTAAGAGATTTTGAAACAATTACAAAGATCATGATCTGACCACGAAGTCTAAGAAAATCTAAATTGCTTAATACATACATACAATATATACATCTCAGATCTCTCCTAACCGTCCATAATAACGTGATTGCAGGTATAGTGTCCTACTCTGTTTTGGTGTCTTGCCTGCATCCCTTCCTCAGTCTTCCAACAACCAGAAAATACCAATTTCAACTGCATTTTTAAGTCCCACTCCCTTTGCCTTCCTGTATTGAACATTTCAAAAACTACAAATAACTTTGATTTCCAATAATGAAAGATTTACATCATGTAAGATGCAAAGTAACTTGACTTTGGGAACAAAAAAACCAAACCATTAAATGTTTTGAAATAGTTGTGTTTGATTGCTGAAAGGCAAGGGGTGCCAAGAAACTGCAAGGGTTTTTTTTTTCATTTGAAGAGCACCAGCTATTCTCTTTAACACTATGCAGGCAGGAGTGGAGGCACGGAATGTACCACAGGAAAAGAGGCATGCCACGTCCCAGGGCAGTGCCATGCCCGCTCAGGCAGCAGCTGACAGCTCCAAAGCAATGTGCAGCTTACACTCAGAAATGGAAGCAACCAGATATTTTGGCTATTACTGACCACTTCGCTCCAGGATGGGAAGAAAGAGCAGGGACAGCAGGGAACCTGGGACAGCTTCAAATCCACCTCTTCCCACCTCCATATTAAAAACGCAGAAACGCAGTACTTTGGGGCTCCAGCTCCACCTCCCAGAGGGCAGGGCTGCACAGCTGTGACATGTCGCTTCCTCCTTCCTTCTTCCCTTAACAGCTGCTTGGGGCTGCCAAAGGAGCAGCAGAGGAATAAAATATAACCAAGAAGGGAGGTTCAGTGAAAAGTTTCAGGACTTCTCATATTGAGTGCCTTCAGCTTTTGCTCACAGTGCACCAGCGCAAGCACTACAGATGCACGGAAGCTCACAAGCAAAGCCACACCAGATCAAGAACTTGATGCCTTTACCCTTCTACCACATATGACCTTAGTTTGAAATGCTTCTGTAACTCTTCAGACATGATCTCTAAGACCAACGAGTGGTGAGGTGGTAGAAGCACCACAATAATCTGAGCTGACCATTCTTGTTATTACAGGTTATGAAATCCCTGGCAAATTCTGCATCAAGTACAATGAACTACAACAGATCATCCAAAATGGCATGGAACCTTGTTTGTTTTAGGGATTGTTTTTGTTGGTGTTTGGGGTTTTCTTTTCATGTTTTATGAGGCAGCACTTAAAACTATCGTCTGAACCCAAATAATATATTTTTTTCTTTCAGCACAGCATAGATGCATACTGGCTTTCTTATTTTAGAAACTCTTTGTACAGATTACCATGGGAATCAACTTTTTTTTTAAAGAGGTTATTGTCCCCAACACTTTTAAGAGCCTATATTTTCACAACTACCTAATTTTCAAGTATAACAATAATACAGAGATGCTTTGCCCTTGAGTGAGGCATTTAGGAGTGGCCTGTTACCAGGTTAACATGTAAATAACTATGTTCTGCACCAAAACTACTACTTAAGGGCCAGCTGTTCCATAGGTCATATTTTTTTATACTCAGAATCGCCAAAAGCTGTTTCAAACCTACAGAAAAACATACTGCTCAAGCTTCCCACTTTGGCCAAGTTTATACTTCATTTAACACCCAAGTAGAAAATCTGATTTAAATCAGCAAGCCCTGTATGCTTTGAAAAAGAAAAGAGGATCAACACTTCATTATACACCTGTAGAAATAAGCAAAAAAAAAAAGTACGTAAGGCATATTTATAGAACACTACTAATATAATGCAAATTAAGTAATCCACAGTGGAATTCAATTATTTTTACAGTCTTATCTTCCTACAGTTATGCTCATTTCAGTATTTTGTTCAAAATGGATTTAGAAAGCTCAAAAACACATTTCTGACAAAAGAACACTTGTCCTTCAAGCTTTGTATTTCAGACAGGCTTTTGTTTGAAGGTTTCCTCCATATTTTAGTTCTAAAATATCAGGTTGAACATCTTAAAGAGAATATAACAACTCTCTGTAACTCTGTTAAATTCACTGGTTTTAATCCTCTAGATTCAACACCCATACTTCCTACCCTCACAGTTAAATCTCCCTAATGTTTCCCACTCAGTGCTAAAGCACATGATTTTTCTCCTTTTTTAGTCTATCTCTGTAACTGCATGAACCTAGACCAACTTCTTTTGAGTAACTGTGACTGTTCTATGCCATGTTTATTGTTCTGCAATCAGGCACAAAGAATGTTCTCTTTGACCAACAAATCAAAGCTGTTCACTGTTTAGACTGTCATCCCTTATGTTAACAAAACCTAATTCAGTATATTTTCTAAGGCTTCATATTCAAAGCCATTAACAGCCATAATTCTACCAAGATGAACAAGAGCAGGGATACTCAAACTACCGATTTACAGCCATAGGTCTCACAGTGAACATCACCATTATCGTAAGTATAAAATGAATCCCTTTTTTCTTTTTATACCTGAAACTCAACATTTAAGTTACATTTATAAAACCTAATTACTACAGGCTGCTTATCAGCTTCTCTAACTTCCTCAGCTAACCTGGCTGAGGGAATAAGTATTTAGCAGGTTCAGGGCTAACTATGCTTGTTGTTTCAACCTTGACAATCAACTGTACGGACACATTATTGTATTTAAGCTTCCAGAAGCATTTAACATTTGATTCCGCTGAAAATACAGTTCTGCTATATGTTTTCAAAATTAAACCACTTTTTCCTCTTTTAGAAAACCATGATGATGCCAAACATATGCTTATTTTCCAAACAACAACTGTTTAAAAGAAAGAATACTCTTTCTGATGTTCCTGCCAAAAATAACATTCTGTGGCTTCAAGAAATTTGATAGTAAGCAGTTCACTCCGTTAAGGGAGGAAGGATTTGCATTTGGCAAGGATTTACACTTCATGTCTTGCATCTACTTCCCTCCATTTTAAATTTCTTCAAGGATGGATGTGGCAGTAGGAAGAGTTTTTGTTGTGGTTTGTTGGGGCTCGGTTTTTTTACATCTCCAAGTATTTCACTCTCAAAAAAAAAAAAAAAAAGGCATCCGTGGGTTTTACTAGAAATTACATGAAGCAGAAATTCATCACAATGTTTTCCTTTTTTACAGGGAATACTAGGATACAGAAGACAGTTTCAAAGGGAAGTAAAAGAAGACTTCAGAAGAAATGCATTAGAGAGAGTTTGCAGCAGGAGGAAGTGGAACAGAAAATGTAAATGAGGAAGTAGCACACAAAGAACATTAACAGCTTCATCTCAAAACATGGGACAGAAGGCAATGAATTTGCTGTTGTCACAGGCAGCAATACTACTACCTGCCCAATAAAGGTAGTTATTTCACTGCTGTCTCAATAGTTTCAGACTAAAAGACAAGACAGATAACAGAAACATGTAAACTAGACTATATACTGCATAAGACTTATTTCTGTACATTTCAGAAAGCCACATTTTTAAGACAAGGATTCAATCTGTTACAATATTTGACTTTGTCCTTCATTAATAACTCGCAGAAATAGTAACTGAACCAATTTACTAAATAATGTAAAATATTTAGTCCACTTAAAACATCTACAACAACAGAAGTTCTGGAATTTTCCCCAATTGTGGAGTTTTACCTGCCCTTTCCCAGTTTTTGCATAGAGAGTTATAAATGCCATTGCACAGAACCTTTCCATTACCCTCCAAATTACTGAAGACTGCTAAACCTGCTCCAGCACGAAGCCAGCTGAGTGACCAAGCATGACAGCAAGCTGCAGATCTGTACAACCTTCAAGGGCCTCAATTTTGTTAGTATGGCAACCAGAAAAACGTTTTACAAAGCATGTACCTTGTACAGTAGAATAGCAAGTATTTTAGAAAAATAGGATCATAATCCCAATGATGTTACAGTAGTATTTCAGATGGAGCTAATTCAGGATAAGAAAAATCCTTAAGGTTAAAAACTCACCAGCTCATTAGTCCACCAACATGGAAGCTTTTCCTGCCATTAGCAATGCAAATCCAGCACAAAAACTCAGTAGGTAGACATCCAGGTCTGTTTTCACAGCATCATTATCTTGAGCTATAACTAGGTGTTGCTCATGTTATCTGAGTGATTGTGTACAGTTACGCAACCTGAATCAAAGGATATTTGAAATTTCAAGATAGTCTACAAGAGTATGAGCAGTGTTTGATGACAGAGGCAAATGTTACAATAGCAACATTTCATATGAGGTCTGGAAGACTAAACTCAGTGCATTCTCAGACACTCCTCTTGAAGGCATTTGTACCTCATCAATTCAACACTCAGGTATTTCATGCTTACCATGCACAAGCTCTACAACTCTAGACTTGCTATAAATACACAGCAATCGCTACAGTGAAGATGTACAAGACCTGTAGGATTTGAAAAACAGAAAGCTTCAAGAGAAGCAGGCTGACTGAAAAGAAGGAAACAGGATCTCCTCCATCTAGGAAAAAAAAAAGCGCTGCTCAAATGCTAGTTCCTGGATCTTTCTGCCCAAAGAAGGGTGGATAGAAAGCACATGGCTTGCACATCTCTTTGTCTGGCAAGGTAAACAGCCTTCTCTTACTATTCAGTTAGATAACCTGAAACTAGAACTAAACCACTTGTATAACTGTAGCAAGACACCCTCTTTAAACACAACTTCAGATAGAACTGCAGCCCCACTCCAGCTCCTGAATTGGCACGCAGAGGTTAGAGGAAACTCAAATATTCCGACTATGTGCAAAAAACATTGATATATGTACAAAAGTGTCTTCAAATTCAGCATAAAATCAAAGGCTTCATTTGAAGTGATGTATTCTTGTCCATGTTTGCAGCTGTTTAAGCATTCAAAGCAGCAGCCAAGCTCTAAAAAGAAAAACATTACTTTCCCAGGAAGTAATTCCACAATAAACCTGTGCTGATATAAGTTCCAGAGAATTTCAGCATTCTATAGAAAATTCATTGGCAGGTTCTAACCACTGCAGAAAAACAAACTAAAAAGCCACATTTCCACTAAACTCCCCCTTCTAATTCAGAAGTTCAAACTTCATTTCTTCATTCACATTTAATGAGGCAGAAGAACTCTCAAAGAAGTGTTTCCAAAGGCCGCCTGAAGTTCCAAAATAAAACAAGCTTTGCAGGCCTTGTCTTTTAGCACTTTACCCCCACAGCTGCCTGTTGCTCTGTTAGGACAAAACCAAGTCCACAACAGATGAATGGTTTTCCTCAGCATCACTGGATACTGACCTTTCCAACTACAGGATTTCAAAACAAACATCAGTATATCAATTCCAATGTTCACTGGATACTATGAACATGTTTGGGTGTATTATACCTATCATCAATTACATACACAAGCTCTCCAACTATTACTTGTTATGAGCAAAGTGATTGCCATTGCAAAGATGCACAAGAAATCTGGGATCCATCAGCTGAAGTACTAAGGTCTTTGACTATGAGGAGAGTCCACGTCCTAATGCCATTTCATCTTCCAAGTCACTGGCGTGCAGAAGAAAATCTGTTTACACCTTTACCAAACTTTTTTTATGAAGTGATATATGAATCCAAGGGTTATATACTTCTCCTCACTTGCTCTAACCAGCCTCGCTGCTCAGGTACACAACACTGACCCAGACACCACCTTACCTCACAGGACATCAGAAGCACAACAGAATAAACAAAGAAGAAGACTTTGCAACAAGAACAGCAGTGTTGGGCATAAAAAAAAGCTGCTAGAGAGAGGAGTGGGCAACAGCTGCATAAGGTGAGGCTGGATGTGGCACTGAGTGCCATGATCTAGTAATCACAGTGGGGTTGGATCAAGGGTCGGACTTGATGATCTCTGAAGTCTCTTCCAACCCAGTTAATTCTATGATTCTATGATAATCAGCTATCACTGCATATATTAACTATAAACCCTCAAATAAGAGAATACTCAGACTAAGATGCCCATTACAGTCCTCAGCACTGGAACAAACTTCACTCCCAGATTTAATTTGAACCCCACACCCTACCAACAGCTCTGTCAACTGTCTCTCACTCCCCAGCAAGTGACAAGCAGACAACTGCTTAACCAATCCATGGAATAAAGTGGTGATGGACTTCATATAATGTTCTCCATTTATAAATAGGGCAGAGTTCCAGTAATTCACAACTTATACTCACTGTCCTTTACACACACAGCCTTAACATTATACTCCCTTGGTCCTGGCAACCACGTTTGAATAAATCACTTTTTATGAGATTATACATGCTTTTCAGTCTTCACTGATGAGGTGTTTTGTTCACTTTTAGTTTCTATGAGCATATCAAGAGCAAAAGAAAATTTTTTTTCACACGCTATTTTCTAAACAATCAGTGAAAACTCAAGCCCTCTAAAATACTATTACATTATACCTTTTATCTAATATAGAATTATAGATTATCCTGAGTTGGAAGAGACCCACGGCTATCACCAAGTTCAACTCTTGACTCCACATAAGGCAACGTAAATGCAGTGGTTTGGTTAAGCTTAAGTCAGGTACCTAAGAAACTACTCTGAATGCTTCTCAAACCATGATAGGCTTGGGGGTCACAACCACTTCCCTGTGTTTGACCACCACTATTGGTGAAGAACTTTTTCCCAATACCCAACCTGAACTTCCTCTGCTTTTATACCAACATAAGAGGAAACATAACCCCTGCATAATTCTCCAAAAAGTCTGTCTCATTTGAACTTCAAGGTGATATATACTTTTACTTTATGTAAATTTTTTATGCATGCTGCTGTGTAAATGAACACTGCTTGATAGAGTTTTAGCTCAAGAAACTTTTCTGTAGTTCCTACAACAGCCATATTTCCACAACGGGGATGTAGAATAAAAGGTCATGAAAAAGAAACAGTAAAACAGATTTCTGATCTATGGAATGGGAGAGAAGACAAGCCAGCCTATAATTCTGTGCACAACATTTTAAACTTTCAGGTGTTTTCTTCTCCTGAAGAAAAATACATTTAAGTCAACCCTAAAATTCACATTCAACAAATTAATGGAAGGTACAACTGCCTACTTAGCATAGGCTACTTCTATTTATATCAATTATGATGACTGTAAAACACAAATTCTGAACAGATACTGACACTTCCTAAGAATAAAGACATTATACTCACAACTAACAGATAGGAAGGGGCTCCAAGAATCTTGAAAAAGAGTAACTAAAATACTGCTAAATAGAGAGGTCCATCAAAAAAAAACCCCATACCTTCTGTGTCAATTCTAAACCCAGAAATTAGCATCAGCTTAATGGCAGAATATTTCAGTATGTGAAAGGAAAAACTAGTTCACAATGTGTTGAACTTCAAGACACCTATAAATCCTGAACAGTGTCAGCTTTTTTCAAAAAAGAACAACCAAGCAAAGCCAGCAAATGCTTACCATACTAACAAGCCTTCAACAAAAATTCTACAGCTATCTCACCTGCCAAAAATAAAGAAATTAAACAAGATGAACTCCAAGTTTACAGCCTAAATCAGAACAAATACTTCCATTTTGAGCTCCAGCTGTTTCTACAAACAAATTTCTTAATTTCTTCCCAAATATTTTGTTTCTCCTATTGTCAGAAGAAGAAATTACATCTAGCAGTAGCTGAAAATATTTCAGTTATTCAAGTTTTCAAAAGAGGGGTGAAAAACAAAAGCACTTTTCTAGTTAAAAAAATCCATACCTCAGTGCAACATTTCAACAGCTTTTACCACAGGTTCTGAACATTTAGATCTAAATAACAGTTAAGTGTGAAGGAAAGCACTGGGTTAAAGTTGAACAAACAAACCTGGCATAACTTCAGGTTATTTTCATTATTACCTCTAAAGGCAGACTAAGTTCTCAGGAGAGAATCTAAGTACTAAAGCTCAAGATGCCTCAATTTAATTCTTAGTCGAGACACTGATTTTTCTTAGATTACATTAATTCTGTATGCGAATATTCCATATGTAGAAATTATCATTCACCCTCTACCTTTTTACCTTTTAAGAGAATAAGCAGTCAGCCTGCAACCCATCAGATTCCTTGTACAGGGGAGCTTCTGAAAGCAAAGTACAGTTATATACAACAGTGGAAGACACTTGTAATCTGATCCTATCAATGATCTCCACATACTGAAGGGCATTACGGTTAGAGAACTAAGAAATGAGCCTGACAAAACCAATTGTTCCCCATCAGTACTGTATACTATTACCTTGCCACTACTGAGGGAATTAACAAAGCTTCATATCATAACTCACTGGACACACGTAGCCTGTTTAGTAACTTACATCAGTAGCGTAATTCATGATACTCAGACTGTAGCTCAGTATCCAATGAAAGCAAAAATAAAATAAAAATAAGTCACAGTAATGACTACAAGTCCAAAAATTTTAAATGGAGCCACATATGAATCAGGAAGATAACACATCACATTTGAATTAAAAAGTCCAAAAAGGGCTGCATTATACAACCTGTATCAGATTCAAGCTCAGTTACAAGACAACATTAAACACACACCAACTAAAGACAGGCCTGCAAGAGCAGACTGCAATTAACTGCAACAATATTTCTTGCTCCTTCCTCAGGAAAGGCAGTCGAAAGAGCTCTGGAAGGCTGCTCAAAAGAACAAAGAGTACACTAAGATGTGACTATCCATGCAGAAGTTTAATCAAAAAAGGAAGACTTGCAAAGGCGTGAAAGCTAATTCACTGTCCAGGTGAGACTGATACAGTGACTGAAACACTCAGCTACCATCAGCTCTTCTAGAATTCTTCACCAAAGATTAGCTGGTTAGCTTCTCAGAAACCCTGTCCTCATCACTGCATGAGAAACTCCAAAATAGTACTCCTATCATCTGTCACACTGTGGCTTTTCTTCCTCTTTCCTCCATACAGGAATATTGCCCACAGACACTATTATTCTTATTTCAGCAAAATATATGGCATGTACCTTCTCACTGAAGAATAACGTAAATAAACCTAAGCTGAAGTAGGGACAGCAAAGAGCAGCTGATCCTTAAGGAGTTTATATTGCTACTCCTAAAATCATAATCCTTGGAGGCATGTTGTACAGACAGGGCATATACCGAAAAACAAAGCAGGTTTATGCTGTTATTAACTACCAAGTGTCACGTGCTGTACCATCTATATCAAACAAGAAGCCTCAATAACTTATTTCTGCTATGAAAATACCTGTTTTAAGCACAAGGGATTCTATTTCTGATATGTAAACTCATTTTTTAATACTTCCATGGACAAATGGGAAGATTAACAAAGACCATTCCATTTCAGTAACTATTCAGTAACTATTGTGTATAATCAAGACTATTGTTTCAGTATCTGATTAAAAAAATGTTTTCTATTTTCTCTTTATTTGAAGAAAATAGCCATGGAAAATGAGAAGAGCACTGGCTCAATTATATATTATTTCATGTACAACAAAACCTCTGTGTTCACTGCCTCATAACTCCATTCATGCTGCTGCTAGCTATATAAACACAAAAGCAATCTTCCAGCAAGGGATAGAAAAAGTTTGCCTTGCACAGCTCATCCCCAAAATTCAGCCGGAAACAAATCAAGTTCCCACATCATTTAAGGGAACATAGTCTGGTCCTCGTCTCAATTGAAGAGCTGCAGATAAAACATCCTAATTCTTTCTGAAGGACTTAGTGAAAGCCGCATTCTTACTGAGTAAGAATGACTTAGGGCTTGTGAGCAAATAACTGTCCTTCCATCTTAGCATATTTTTTTCTGATGAGAACTGAAAGGCAAAAAGCTGTAACATAACAACAAAGCTCAATTCCCTGGCTCAAATACAGGGTTCAATCTTGAATCCTTTAAGTTTGCAAGCACTGTAACCTGTAACTTCAATCCAACATGTTTCCAAATTGAGCACTAGTCTAATATAATTATTCCATATCACGCCAGCCTCCATATATTAGAGGCCACATAACTTACCATGTGAACTACAGATCACTGTGGTGTGGGACAGCATGCTGGAGGATAAGAACTGCAGTCTTTTTCCATTACTTCATCTCTTTCTTCAAGTACACTCATTAGCTTACGGAAAATACTGTATCAGGCAAAGTCAAAACAACAGTCTGTCTGCTATAAATGTAACATTTTTTGATTCCTTATGTAAAGTTTTAAAAAGAAGGACCAAAAAAAAAGGGCCAGTCTTGCACAATAGGCAAGACAAAACAAACCTCATCCCGAGATTTAGTCTCTTCAAGTTCCTTGCTGCTTTCACAATTTACCCCCATCTTTCTCTAATCGGAATATGTTCCCCTTATTCCCTGCAGTTTACAGAAGAGGCACAAAGAACCACAGCTAGACAGCAGTTTCCCGTTCCTGCACAAGCAGCACACAAACTAAACCATTTGTGCTTTGAAGTGTTTTCTATCAAGCAACCTCACAACTGCATCCAATAACCCATCACTCAAGTACTGGCCCCACTTCACAGATTGCTGCTCAACCTAAAACTATCAGCCTTTCTGTTATCTTCAGCGATTACTGAACTGAATCAGAAGTGAGAAGAAAAAGAATAAATAAAGCATTTCTTAACTGCTTTTAGGTCAGTGTTAGACATTCAGCTGAGATAAATCCCTGTCTTCACACGCCTGCACTCACTCAGACTCCCAGCTTCTTCTCAAAGACACATTTACTTCAGAGGCAAGTCGAAAAAAAACAATTAACCCACAAAAAACCACCAGGGGTGGAAGGGGAAGGGTTTAAAAGTTCCCGAACTGTCAAGGACTCCCGGCGCCCTTCAAAGCCAAAGACGATTAATTTTAAGCACTTGAAGACCGCTGGACATCAGAAAGCCCTGCCGGTGTCACGGGGCCACTCGTGGGGGGCGAACACGAGCGGCGAATGAGCCCCCGGCTGGCGGCTCCCGGGAATGGGCGCCGCGTTCCCGCTCCAGCCCGGCTGGAGCAGCCCGAGGTTGCGGGGCACAGTCCGGGGGGCCTGTCCCCGGCCCCACGCGCGGGGGGCTCCGCAGCCCCCACCCCGACCGGCGGGGAAGGGGGGACGCGCCGCGGCTTGGGCGAGGGGCCGAGGCCAGCGGGAGGGCTCGAACAAAGCTGAGGCGGGAGGGCCCCAGGACGGGCAGCCCAGTCCGGCCAGCAGAGCACAGCCTGCAGCCCCGGACCGACCCAGCGCCGCCCCCGCCGCGGCCGGCAGGAGAAAGGGGTTTCCCGCAGGGCAGCGCCGAGATTATCCCCGCGGGCGGGAGACCGCTAAAAAGCGGCTGCTCCCCGTCCGCGCCCCTCCTGGTCGGGGGAAGGACCCCCTGAAAGCCGCCGGCCGCCCGCCCTTCCTCCCTCCCTCCGCGGCGTCCGCGGAAGACTGGAGCAGAGCCCCGCACCCACCTGGCGCCGCGCTCGGTCCCATCCCGCTCCCGCTCCAGCCGCCGCCGTTCCGCCGCTCCGGCCGCCGCCGCCTTCGCGGGCTAAGCCGCCGCCGCTCCGCCCCAGGGGCCCCTGGCCCCGCCCCCTCACCGCCCTTATAGCGCGTGCCGCGAGGGGCGGGGCGAAGCCCGCCAATGGGGAACAGGATTCGGCCGCACCGCTCGCTGATCGACGTGAAGACTGTCCAATGGGAAGGCCGGGAGGGCGGGGACAGCTGTCAATCAGCGTCCTCTACCTGGGGCTCGCCAGCGGCCGGGCGCGGGGAGGGCAGTGCGCTCCCGCCCTCATCCCTCCCTCCCTCCCACCCTACCAGCCTCCCTCCCTCCCTCCCTCCCTCCTGCTGGCCGGCTGTGCCGTGCCCGGTGTTTCCTCCCCTCCAGCCCAGCCCAGCCCTGCGCTGGCCTGGCTATCGCCGCTCGGTGGCCCGAGACCGCTGTGTGCGGGGGCTGTCCTCGGACTCCCGTCTGCCCCCGAGACCCACGTCCCGCTCGGGAGCAGCCGCCTCTTCCCCCCGGCGCCACAGCTGCCCCTTCTCCGCCCGGCCCCGGCGGCAGGACAGCGGTGCCCGGTCCCGCGCAGCCCCCAGGGCCATCTGGCGTCTCCCCCACATCGCTCGTGGGGTCTGTGCTCTCACCCACCCACCTCCCCGACCCCTTTTCTGCTCGCAAGAAGCGGCGCCTCTGCCGTCATTCCACAGGCATCCACCCGCGCTGCCCTTTGCTTGCCCTTGCGACCCAATTCCTGCTGAATGCAACTCCTGGTCATCCAGGCCCCCGAGAGATTCATGTTTATACCGACAGGCACCCTACCGCAGGGCAGGTGCTTGGCGAGGGCTGCAGCTGCTGACCCGGCCCCAACAATGTGCCCTTTCCTGCTTTGCGAGAGTTCTCATCCTTTGTGGTTATCCCTACGGCGGGGGCTTTTGTTACTTGCTGCAAAGCCTTTAGAAAAAAAAATAAGTGGGACTTTATCATGTGAATGAGATTTTGGAGGGGCTGGGTGGGTGGAACAGTGCTCCAATAAATAACGATAACAAACACAGTACACCCAAACCCAGCAAGCTCACGGAGACCATGACCAGCTGCTCTGCCCAGGTTAGCAGGCTGTCCAGATTAATGGAGGCTTGCTTGGCCTTTATTTGGAACAGACAGCTCAGGAGCTCCACGGTGATCATGATTCAGAATGATGCTCTAGAGAAGAGCACTAGGTAGTAGAGCCCACTGCAGTGATGAGCAGCCAATCTAACCAGCTCAGCCGCTTGTCCATATCCTCAGACGCTCAGGCTGCTCCACTCCAGACACTTGGACCCTCACAGGTGGTGGGGCAGTGGTGTCTGGAGCTGTGAAATAACACTGAATAAATATCATTTAGTCAATAGATAATCATAGCTGAAAGTAGAGGTTATTGAACGCCATCTCAAGTCAATCGCATCAGGCAACCAAACGTTTACTGATCTCACTACCCAGTTTTACCACTGTCTTCAGTTACTCACATTTTACCTTACAGCAAAGTTGTGGGCTCAGGAGCACCTCCTCTTCACAGAAATAATATGCAGTATTGCTATAATTTTCAGAAAAATTATTTGTGTTTCAAATACTGATATCGGTTGTGGTAAGAAGGAACAACTGTGAACCACTGCTGTAACCACTGAAGGTTACGTGGCAAAGAGCAGCAAGCCAGCTTTGAAGTGCAGATGGTGACAGTTTTATGATTGCTAGCAAAGCAAACAGAAAAGAAGTCATTAAGCAACAAAACCCTAAAAGAAGGAAGCAACAGGCTTTTTACTCGGCATATGGGCTCAGTGTGACAAAAATCCTAGGAGGAAAATAGTCTCTAGGTTTTGAGGAAAAAGTTGTTCTCTGTTCAAATTGAGAGTATTTTCCCTAAAACATGTATGCAGCAAGAGGAAACTCTTCGGAGATTGTAAAATAAAACAGAGGGGAAAGAACCTGGTATTGTTAAAATGCAGCTGCATTCGTGTTCATTCAGTGGTCCTTTTTTAATGCTGAAAATGGGATCTTGAGCTTGAAAAATATTAATTTCAAGGAGATCTATCTCTACCAATACTTTTTTTTTGCTCCATCGATACAAGTAAGTAGCCTGTGAGATGCAAGGTATTAATTAACATTTATTTAGTTCCAGCTGTTTCCCAGGTTCCTGGATTCCTTTTAAGCTTTCATTTTTCTCCTCTATATTCATGACATTTTTAATGATATCTACATCTTATTAAAAAGAAGGAACTCAGGCACAGCTTTATTACTGCTGTTTTGACCTTGCCTTTGAATTTGCAAATAAAGCAAATCTGCCAAACAATTTGCATTGAATCTGTATTGAGTTTCCATTAAGAGAAAAAAAAAAAAAAGGTGGTTAAATTAAATGCAAGGAATAACAGAATCAGCTTTTGTCCAAACCAATATTATTTTTAAGTTAAATCATGCTTCAGAAAAGCCCTCTGAAGGTCGTTAGATACAGGTTTGGACTGGCACACCAAGAGATGTCCAGGATTGATCTTCTATTAGTTTCACTTGGAGGAAGAATCAGGCTGCAGAGAGTAATGAAAAGGGAGGGTTAGTGGAGACTGAAGCCAAGATGAGTTACTAGAAGTGAGCGTGATATTTTCTTAGTCTCTGCTTATAATATCACTGGTTTAGATCAAATTTATAAGGACCTCCTTTTCTTGAATAGTTCATTTCACCAAAAAAAAAAAAAAGGTACAGCTTGAGAAGAAACAATATTTTGAAAGTCTGTTATACATCTTGTTGGTTCCTGCTGAGGAGCATATTTCATGACACAGAAACCTTTTTGTCTTTCAGGAAACACAAAATTGCTGAATAATGCTAAAATAAATAGTGTTACACAAATGATTTACAATGCAACCAATAATCATTAAAGCATCTCTGATTATTAATGGTACATTGATGGGCCCCTGCAGAGTTTCTTGCTGAATCAGCTTTTGAAATAAATTGCTTTCCCTCCAGTAGCAGCCGCACCCCAGAGAAAGGGGAACCATGTTTTGGCTGAGGTAATTGGTTTAGGACAGCTAGCAGATACAGGCATTGCACAACCTCAGATGCTTTATGCATTTCTACATCTCTGTTAATAGAGTTTATTTTCCATTATCACAAAACTGTTTAGCCTTGATAAGGCTGTGTACATGCTTCTCATACTATTCATATTTTCGATGTTATTGATATTACCATACTAGTCACATTTTTCAGGAATATTTTGCTGAGACTATTGACTGTTTTGCGCTTCCTTTATTGTTTTCCTCTAATACATCTGGATTGCTGGAATACTGAAAGACTAGCAAAAAATATGAAACCAAGATGCAAGTAGATCCTCAAAGGAAACATCCAATATAAGTTCAAAGTCACTGTGTAATCAATCTTGAGGAAAAATAAATGCAGGGAAGCAAGAACAAAGAGAAGCCTAATAACTTTTCGAGACAGCTACTTTCATCAACTAAACAGGAGTTGTAATTCTGCCAATTAATAGTATGGTCCGTTGACTTAAAGTCATAAAAGCTATTTGCTATGCAAAGTGCTTGTGTTTGTTTGCTGGCTCTGACATTTTGGGAGGGCAGTGTAGCAGGACATCCTATGAAGCAAGGACTGATGATCTATAGCAGGAGTGGACATAGTCGCTTAATAGTCGCTTAATGGTGGACATAGTCACACCAGTTTTACAGCATTGCCAGTTGAACAAGCTCCCTTTATAAAATAAACACAGGAAAGACATGATTTCAAGTTCCAGGAGAGATTAAAAAATTATATACAGAAAGTTGTAGTTAGTTATACACTGTTGATTTAGTACAGTGCAGGGCACAACTAGGACTAATGGGGTCAAGCTAAGAGGAGAGGGGAGGAGGGGGGGGAGAGGGAAGAGGAGGGGAAGTTACAAGGATAGTTGGGTTTCTGCAAACAGGACTGTGTGAAATATTTCAAAGCATAACACACCAAACACTTTTCCATCAGCTAAGAATGAGCTGAATTTTATTTCTCCTCTCTGGGTTCACTGTAGCCATATGCTTTTTACAGACCTGGCAGTCCTTTCCTAAACTTCTGGGCCTCCTTGTATTATGACCACCAATCATAACAGAGGTATAATGTCAAGAGGAAAAAATCTCTTATATAGGGAAAAACAGGCTTTCCTGGACAAAAATAAAAGGGTAAGGAATAACAACATGTCGTTTAGTGTCTGAGGATTTATGCAGCTGAGTTCTGGGAAGTCCCTAGCTGCTTTCTCACTCTTCTGAGCCCATAAACAGACATGGATAGCGAAAGATTCATGATAACTCTGTTGGACTGCTCCCAGCCTGATGTCCAATAGTTATGGGTAGCCTCACTCCACCTGAATTGTCTGTCTCTGTTGTAGTATGAAGTGTAAAGTTTACCAACACAGATTGCAACCATCCATTTCCCACTGACTTTCAGCAAGAGGCTATCATCCAGCTCCCTTATGCCCCTTTAGAAATCTCTCTTCTCATCAATAGAAAAGAGAGAGTGCCTCAGTGTTGTACTCCATTAACATGTCCTGCTTTGGGAAAGGCAGGGCAACAGTTAGACACAACCAGAGCATGAAGATAAGCTATCAGAGCAACATGTGACTTTGGCTTATATTTGAACCTCTGTGATTTGCCTTAGATATGAAGGTACTTTGAAAGACACATGGATGCGAAAAACTTCAAACCCAGCCTTGTTCAAGATCTTGGAATGTCCCAGCAGCTTCCCACCTCTTTGGACAGACATTAGCTGCAGTGGGGGATGTAAGGTAGGGTAAGGGAAGGAGATGGCTCTGATGAAAGGGTTAGTTACATTATATTATTTTTCTTCTTTTTATTCAATTATAAAAATCATAGTGGGTACCAATAAAAAAAAGTGCTCCTGGAATTGTTAGGAGGAATATTACATAGTAAACAAACATGGGGAGTTCAGTAAAAAAATAAGAAAAATATTAAAAATATGAAAGTATCTCACTCTTCCAACCATATAGGTTTGCATATCTCATCAGAATAAAGCTGTCATGGGAACATCTTGAATACTGATTTCAGTGTCTGCCTCACTGAAATCAATTTCTCTGTATGCACAGCCATGTAGATGGCAGGGACTGAATGTGTATACAGGTTTTGCACAAGGAGCACAAATGCTTCTGAACTTTCCCTGGCCCATTGCACAAGTCTTTCCTCTTAGGAGTCCTGTGACAAATGCACTGTTATATTCTGTTATATGGCAGGGGACTGACACACAGCCAGTGAGACGATCTCCTTTCAGTAGCTGGACAAAGAAGCCTATTTTCCAGTTGAGATGCCCCTCTCCAACTCCCTGACCCCAGCTGCTAAACGCAGCTGGATCATCAGTTAGGCTTACCCAATGGACATGGACTCTGGTATCCCAGAGTGGAAGGAGCTGAGGTTAAGGTCTGGAGATAAAGGTTATAAGCATGCATGAATCTCAGAGGTGAGATGGATTTTTGTTGAGACCAGTTTTCAAAAATATACATAAACTAACTGCAAATGGAAAAGTTTACATTAAAATTAAATTGGGATAGTAGTGATAGGGACACAGAAAATGGGAGCAAAATGACAGCAAGAGATACCTTAATCCATCCTCCTGTGCCCATGTCTGCATAAATGAGAGAGATATGGTTATGGATTGATGTCTGCTTGATTATTTCAAGATATTTAATCTAAAGAAGAGAATTTCACAATTTCCTCCTGCATTCTTGGCTAGTGTCTATTGTCAGAAACTTTTTACTAATGTCTAATGTAACTCTTCCATGATGTAAATTTAGCACATTCTTTTCTCTTGATATCCACAATGGACACGGAGAATAAATTACAACCTGTGATTATTTGAAAGCTTCTCAGGTCTCTCCAGTCATTCATTCAATAAATTAAACCCCTAGCTTTTTCATTCTTGCCTCACTGGACATGTTTTCTAATTCTCTGGTCATTTTCCTTTCCTTCTTTTGAATTGCCTCCATATTTGCTGAAATTCACTGCACAGAACTAGACACACAGCACTCAATAGGAAAGCTGCATGTTTGCTTTTACTGTGATAGTATGACACTGTTGATACATATCCCACTTGTGAGTCACTGTAACCTCAATATCTTTTTCAGCAAAACTTCTGCCTAGTCAGCTGTTTCCCATTCTGTGTTAATGCACTTGATTTTTCCAGATTAAGTGCAGACCTTGCATTCTCCTCTTTGAAGTAAGTTCATCCTATTTTTTTTGGCCAGCTGTCCCATTTATCAGGATCACTTTGATTGCTACTCTACCAGGTTTGAGACATCTGCAAATGGGCTAACCATACTTTCTACTTCATCATCCAGGTCTCTGAAATAAATACAAAACATTACCAAACTCAAGACACATCCCTGGAGAATCTCAGCCAACAGTTTTTCATTGTAGTAGTGAACCTCTGATAACTATTATCTGATTACTGCTTTCCAAGCAATCTTCTCTGGCTTCTTAAAAGAACATCATTGCAATGTTAAAAACCTCTATCTATAGGCAACTGAAGTTAAACATTTCCTTAAAATTCATGTTTATATTAAATTTGATTACTTATCTCCTGTATCAGGTATGGAACACTTATATTTGCACAAGAGACACAAAATTATATTTCAGAATTGACAGTGAAAGCTGGGCATTTTTGATACTATGAAGGTGAAAATTGGATTTTCACTCATAGAACATCCTCAGATTTTGAGCATCAGTAAAAAATTTGAATTTGAGTGTTTGCTTACATGACTGAGGGTCAACATACTTTGGTCTTGAAAATGACAATCTTTCTTCATAATCAAGTTTGAGAGTGCTATATCTATTGGATTACTTTTTTGATGCTTACTCTTTATTGTCCTTAACAACATAGCTTCAGCATGCAAATTCTCTAGCTTTTATTCTTTTTGGCTAGAGCTAATACAGTTTAGCTATGTTTTAGATTCAAAAGCAAGGGAAATCATGCTCTTCCTCAAAGCACAATGCTCATGTCATTATGCAAAGTCGAAGAGCAATCACCGTGATAGGTTTCCATCTTGTACACTATATCCTAAGCTTCCTGTTGTCTCCAATTAGACTTGCGTACCCATGAAGCATGAAGCACAAGTCCCTTCAAATATCAGTCATGAGCTCAGTCCTGCAAGGCCCCCTTGCCCTTGCATTTTTGAAGGACCTTTTTGCTGAGCTACGTGGGGGTGTAAAAGTTCCACTTCTACATTTCTTTGCAGGATGAAACCTTACATGAAAAAGAGCATGAAAAGTATCATTTCCTGTGTGTCTTAAGTCTGCCTGAAAGCTTCACGGATGCCTACATTCTTCAGGGGGAAATGCCTACAGTCTGCATTCTCATATACAATTCATATACATGTGCCCCAATGAGCAATCAAATCTTATCCATGTGCATGCAAACTGGAATAGGCAAGAGGCATGGCGCTGCACTCTGAGTGCTCGCTGTGTCAAAAGGAACAGAAGCGCTAACTCCCAGTGGTAATTAAACCTTGCTGGGAAATCGAGCATATGTCATATAGAATAGGCTCACTCTTCTGTTTTGTTCTACTCCCTCCCCCCACCTCAACACCATTTTGGGTGGGAAGGAATAAAAAAACGGAACGAGGGGGAGATTTTAAGTAAATCTTAGCAGTAGCTTCTCAGTTGTAGGGAAATCTGTTGTTTGAATAACAGCATTAGAAGAGAAATTCTTAACTGATACTGGAGGGAAATAACAGCAACCACAGCAAGACAAAACAAAAACCTGTCAGAATTAAGAAATCTTGGTCAACCCACAGAAAGGGCAATCGGGAGGCTCTATGGGAGAAAGAGAGTGGCAGAGCCTTTATACAATGTAGATGCTCAGAGAGGCAAGGCAGAAAGGAGAAATAAAGGCTATTTACTCATTTGGTTTTAGCTGGAATGGGAGATGGCTGTCTTTCCTATCATACATCAAACTGAGCACCAGAGCTCCGGGACAAAAATGGTTCAATACAGACTGTCTGCAGCTACATCTTTCTTATTCTCCTTATTCAACCAATGCTGCATGGGAAAACACATCTCACACACACTACCCTAGCCAGAAAAAAAAAAAAAAAAAAAAAAAAAAAAAAAAAAAAAAAAGTGAGTTTAGAAACAACTGTCATTACATAGCATATTTTCCTCATTATAAGGCACTTAAAGAACAAGAAAAAGCCATCTGCTGTAACTTGGCTGCCCTTTCCATTTTAGGTTAATCCACATTTCTGGCTTTTTCATTCTCATTCCTAATTAAATCTTTCTCAAAAAATAAAATCGATGGGTTTACAATTTGTATTTAAACATTCTTATTAAATTCCAGTTCTTTTGGCAGAACATCTGACAAAATCATCCTATCTCATAGAAAATATTTCTACTTAAACTTTTAACATATAATCGATCTTCCATTTTTAGGCTGATCTCTGGGGAAAAGGACTTCAAGCTCCTGTGTGGCTAATAGCTCCCATTTTGTGCTGAATGCTGAAATACAATGCATCATAGCATACCTTGTGTTTTAAGAGCTTCCTTGTACAGAGCTCTTGTGTTGAATCTTCTGTTCACTTTCACTTTACATTTCTAGGAGGCTACTAGAAGAAGCCGCTGTACTGTGTTTTGTACAGTCACAGAATTGCACCATGTCCTGTCTCTTGGGGAGACGTTTGATTTTTGTTCTGTCTAGTTCTATCTATTGTGCCTTAATCTAATACAAAAGTATCTGTGTGGAGAGCAGAATGATGGGAAATGCTTGCCCTGGAGTTCTAATGCTGTCTCTCCTATTTCAGTCTTGTTAATGAACAGCAAAACAAAGCAACAAACGGACAAGTCTGAGCTTCTCTTAGATATCACAGCAGGCGCATGGAATGGCTTCTCTCAGGCATACTGATCACTTTTACCACATTTACAGTGCTCTAATAAATACTGCTTGGAGCCGCTCCAGGCAATTGTAATTAATTCTCAGTGGGATGCTCATAGTGGTCACCCCGGATGAGAAAGGTCAGGACTCTGTCTGTGCCTTTATAAGATCAGTAAAAATTAAATACCCGCTTTCCCTAAAGGTCATCACAAGCCAAATACAAGAAACAATCAATCTCAATCAGTTTCCCATTCCCTGCTGTTTCTCATTATTTCTGTAGTTATCCTAAAAATTAAAAGTAAACACATAAACAAATCAAAGCAGAAGGTGTTTTCAGTCTTGTTCTAATGCTCTCTCCTGTACAAGACCTGAAGACACATCCAGGGAAAGTGAGAGAGCCCCTTGAGCTTGCAGGAGAGACAATTCACCTATGGGGACCCTGGCTTTAAGTAATTAATCTCCCTGCCTTCTTAGGGTGGCTAAAAGAGGAAAATCCAGGCTGGTAGACATCTGTTGCACCGCGGGGGCAGCAGCAATTCAAGGTAGAAGTCCAGGGAACCTACGGCGCGGGCGAGGGGCGAGGAGCGAAGGCCGCCGCCGCTCAGCACCATGGACAGGGCGCGCTGGGGGGGCAGGTCGGGAGAGGGACAGGCAGGACGGGACGGGGACCGGCAGACCTGGAAAGGGACAGGCAGACCTGGAAAGGGACAGGCAGGCCGGGAGCGGGGCTGCCCGCCCGACGGACCCCCGACATTGCTTCCCCCTTCCCCGCGGGGCCCGCCTGGCAGCCGTCCGGGAGGGGCAGCAGGCTTGGCGAGACACGTCTTTCCTTGCTGCGTGTGTTTATCGCCAGCACGCCACTGTATGTTTCCATAACTTGTCATGCCCTTTTGAAAAGGGCAATGTGAAAGTGGTTGTCAGGTTTTTTTCCGTTTTGGTGTGGGATTTTTTTGTTTTGTTTTGTTTTTTAACTGCTGCATATCTCATAGCCTGGCAGCTTTGCAGAGGAGGAGGAGGAGGGAGGAGACCTCAGCACAAATGGAGCGCAAAAATATGGAAGAGAAAAAGAGCAGTGTGGGCTTCAGCCAAGAGAGGAAGCAGCAGCCAAAGTCAGGCACAAAATAAAACTGGTTCTGGACTGTTCTAACCACACTGTTGCTCAAAACTACAGCCTTCCCGAGGGAGGGAACATCAGTTGAATTTTCCTCAGTGACACTGGTGTAAATCCAGGTGCTTCTTTCAATATAACTGTTTTCTCTTTTCAGTGCCAGAGAGGTCAAATTTGACCTTGGAGATTTTATACAAAAATATTAATTTTACAGCAAAATTTTTCCTGCTTCTTCTACTGTATTGTTCCTTTATGTGACAAGTATTATCTTCTTTCACTGGTGTGGTGGAAATCCTGAACACATTATCACTTCTTTCAGAAACCATGTAATTTTGCTTGTAAATGTCAAGTCCCATTGTTCAGAATGGGAAGTGCCAGCTTCAGGGCCAAGGCAGCCAGATTGGCTTAAACAAGTGCAAGAAGCAGTCTTCAAAGGCTATCAGACACTAGGTATCATTACTCTGTTAATTTCCCTTGGGACACTCAATCTCTGCTCATAGGCTTCTCACAATCCCCTGCAAAGTCTCACTCTCCTTACATCAATCCCTCTCCTTCCCCATAACCTCACTTTTGTACATCAACTCTCTCACTTTGGTTTTTTTTTTAATCATTGTGCACCACCATTAAACCAACCAAGGAACAGAAAATGTTCCAGCCTCACTGCCTTTTCCTCACTGCCCTACTTCCTTCAAAAAGCCAGGGAGCCAAACCTAGGGGGATACCATCACATCATACATGATGTTTTCAGGGGCTCTCTCATATTTTACTTATCTTGACTGCAACTCACTGGGCAGACAAACTCTAAAGAGTACAATCTCAGTTGATTTTTGGCTGCTGCTGACGTACAAATAAGAAGAAATTATCTCCCTTCAACTTGTACAAAAGATAATTTCATTTTCTGTCAAATAGTGTGTCTTGGAAGAGATGCAGACAGATGATGGACTCTGGCTGGTGTTTATTATATGAAGTGGAACAACTGCTATGATGTAGCCCTCCCTTTCTGCTCTATCTATTGATTCCCATCACATAATTAAATTGTGAACTCTGAAAGAGAAAGCCATCTTTCATTTCAAGTGCTGCTCAGCATCTAGCCCACCAGGCTCTGAGCCCTTATTAGATCCCTGGTAATACTGCAATGCAAATAGTAAGGGAGCTGGATCTGCCTGTTCACCAGCCACAAGACTCCATGCTTGCCTAATGCAGGGGTCCTATGTAGCCTATAACACAACAGCTGGAGTGACAGATCATTACAGTGCTATTGTGCCAGAAGTGTTGTTATGAGTATAAAGGACTGAGCCGGTTATTAATCATCTCAAAGCACTTTACACGGGCACAAACATAAATCACAGCACTCCATCCAGTTGGGTAATTACATTCTGCCACAATAAATTCCTTCTAAAATTTCTACCAATAATACTATTTTTCACTTCCAGTCCTACACTTTGTGCTTTGTTGCTTTACACCACTAAATAGCTGATGCATTTCTCTTCTGAGATGATCAATTGCCTTCTGTGGAAATTCAGATGTCCACAGAGCTTCACTATATTCTTTATGCAGCTGTCAGAGAACTCTATAAAGCCATTTCTTTGTATTAAATGATGTATAAATGCACAGTTTTCTTACAGTAAAGAAAATGGATTAATGACGTTTAGCAACATTAATGACGTTTAGCTGCTTCCTTAAGCAGCTTTTTTGAATGCCAGAGGAGTAAACATGGATTCCTAATCATATTTATCCCATGATGTCATCAAATCTAAAAGCATCCAGAAAAGAGAGAAAATAGTCAAATCTCCTCTTAATGCACTTTTCAAAATCTCCACACAATTTGGACAGTTCTTAATATAAAATGTCAACATCATTTGCAACTGGCTATTTATTATTTAGTATACAGGCTATATAGCTGTGCATTCCTTTATAATACATGAAGGAAGATTTTAATTAGTAAAGCAGGGAAGATTTGGCCCTTTAGATGGCCACGCTTGAGGGCATTTGGGAAGCCTTGCAGAATCTCGATTTCTGAAGGCATGCGGTGCTATTCGTAGCTACCACTTAGGATTTGTTCCTCGGAAAAAGCAGTTCCCCCTGAACACAGTAAAGTGTTTGTGTACAAATGAAAATGACATACTGGAGTGTGCTGTGCTGGTGACAGTGCAGGTCATTCCCTTTATGAAAAAAAATAAATAAAAATCACTTGTCCATTGCCTTACGTAAGTCCCAGTGTACTCTTTCAGCATTCAAAGAGAAGATAAATTGACCATCTTTTCAAAACAGTGTCTTGAAATTATGTATAACACCTGATATCATCATTTTGCAGCTATCTTTGGAAGCTTCTCTGGTTTAGCAGCAAACTAAAGAGATAAGCAAACACATACTAGGATCTGCATCGTTGCTTGGAAACAATCAGTTTGGGAATGGCATAATCCTATTAGTCTGAAGAAGACCAAAATTTTAATAGACTTCATGCAATTCAGATGCAAACTCTTCCTCTCAAATCAAATTTTACTACACGTATAACAGCTTTCCTCTTTTTTTTTTTTTCTCCCTGCACTAAAGGGCGTGCATAAATGCCTCATGGCATCTCAACAATGAATAATGACGTGCTAAACCTTTATTGATTTGCTTGGCATTCTCATAGACTCCCCCTCCCAAAACATATGCACTGAATTACACACTAATGTTTGCAGTATTAAAAATACAGTACATTCAAAAGAGAAGATTGGAGAGCTTAAAGGACTGCTAATGGAATATAGAGGTCTGGATTACTCAGGCTGGGCTTGGCACAAGAGCACACCTGGGTGCACAGGAGGGATGCCAACACCACAGTTTTAGGCAACTCAGTCAGTCGGCATGTCTGATTAGAGTCCTGCTACTGGAATTGGAGAAACACCAGCATCCCCTGTGACTGAGCCAGAGGAGGGGTCTGACTTACTGTCCTGCTCCTTCTCCGCTGAGTACAGAAGGAGCCTAACTACCTAAAAAGACCACTGAAGTTGAGCAGAGCCTCAGGCCTACTCAGATATATTTTCAGTTGTCTCAGGAGCCGAGTCAATACCTTGGGACTGCTGCAGCACGGGGAAGTCCTGTGCTCATGCTGCAGTGCCAGCGTGGAGGGTGCTAGAGCATGACTCTGTTCCTCAGCTCCAGGATGAAGGTAGTTCTAGTGGTGACTCAGGAAGACGACATTCCAAATTCTAAGTGATGCACAGCATCAAGAACGAAATAGAGGGTGAAGTCTGTAGTCTTCTATAGCTAGATTTCCATTTTCAGGAGTACTGAACTAGGCACTGAAATCCATCTTTATTCAGAGGAGATCTCGTTTGCATGCTGAACTCCTATCTGCTTCAGTGGAGCAGAAACTTGTGTAAAGGGTACCATACACACAATGCTTTCCCAGTGAAAATATTTCTCCCCTCATGGTCATGGCTGTGGCTTCATCCCAGCCAAGGAGGATACTTGTCTAACCTTACTGCATCAGTGTGAAATTTGCTTGTTGGCCACAAGCAGCTCCTTCTCAACAGATACTGGATTCAGAGCCACTACGACAACACAGATTCATTTCATACCTGTCAGCAGCAGTGCAAAGGATGGGAACAGCCTTATGAACAGACCTGCTTTTTCACCCCAAGACACTTCTCTCCGAGGCAAGGATGACACTTGCAAGGTAAGAATAGATGTTGCCTGGTCTATTATCTCAGGCTGTCAAGCAAGCCTGCACTTTCCATATTAAAAGCATGAATTGCAAAAGTACAAATGGGAGATGATTCTCAAAAGCCATTTTTACAGCTAGCAGAAAGCTTCATGCCAATTGCTTAAAAAGGCTTTGAAAGTTTTCCAAGACAGCACAGCAAAGGCCCAGATCACTCCTACCAGTTTAGCTTCATAATTACCTTCTCTTTCAATACTTATTTTTGTCCTCAGCAGAGCGCCTCCCTCCCTTCTGCTCAAGTCCCCTCTCACTGCCAGCATCCCTCAGAAAGGGCTAAGTAGAGCTTCCCTTCCCACCCCACAAGTGTGACCTGGCTGTCTCACAGGTAGCCATGGACAGAAGCACAAGGTGCACTTAACCGGCTGTGCCCCAAAATATTTCCAACATTCCCAGCATGAAGTATTTGAAAGTCCAGCTCTCAGGCACAGCACAGCTGAAACCTGGAGTGATCCCACAGATTTTGGCAATTTCTGTTTTGCCAACACAACACTTGCAAAGCTTTATCTATTTTGTCACCAAGAATTTCATGAGCAGCTGAGAAGGGGAAATATTTGTGTTTCAGCCAGCCCCTCTGAGTGTTGGGTTTTACTGAGACAGGTTTCTGCAAGTAACTTGAATAAAAGATCATATTCTAAGCTCTAACACACATTGCCAGAGGTTCCCAGAAGCCTTTTTTCACCTGCATAGTGTCTGTCCTTAGCCAGTGCTGAAGGTCCCATGAATTTTTAAATGCAGTATTTGGATCAGAATTTTTTGACCTCCTTTGCTGCCATTTCTGTACCCATTCCAGAAGAGTTAGTCTGACCTGTGCTGAGACTGTCCTAGAGGCCTTTACTTCTTTATTATCTCTTCTGCTGTTATCTAGACCTCCTGGGCACTTGTATTTCCACCTCAAGATCTCCAGTGGTGCTGTCCTCGCGCCTACATTGAAGCACTGAGAAAATTTTGAGTTAGATGCTTTAAAAATGAAAACCAATGGATCAGAAGATAAAAACCTTTCCTCATTTGTGTTCCTTAACTACATTTTCTGCTAGTAGGAAATCTGCTTTTTTTTCTTGTCTTTTCTACACCTTCAGCACTTTAATGATTAGTCTACTTCTTATTCCTTCCTCTTTGGATTTTTTTATATATTGCTAACATATTTTCATCTTGAAAAGGTTTCCTGTGTTCTTCAGTGTCTAACCATAAGATTCGTCCTTTTAATATGTTATTGTTAGCTGGCTGTTTTTATGTATATATGTGTGGGATTCAGCAGTTTGTGCGGCTGACTGGTCCTGATGGTCAGCTTTTGCTGGGAAGAGGCGAACACAGAGTGAGAGTGATGGTGTCAAAGTAGCTCAACCCCCATTTCCATTATTTTTATTTTCTTCTCTAACTTTTCCTAGCCACAATTTGCGAGGGCCTTTCTACTCTGAAGTTGTAGCCACCTCTTGCAGTCCCAGCCCCATTTGTCTGCAAAGAGCAGGGGGGTGTTTCAACTCCACATGCGATCTGAGCTCTTTTTACTGTGCTTGGCCCTCAGTCGGGAATGGCTGTGGATGCAGTTCCCATGGAAATGCCTGCAGTGATCACAGCGCATGCCACCACAGGGTCCCAGATGCCACCACGGGGAGCAGAGGCTGACATTAGCAAGGAGAGATAGGTGAGCCAGTGTAATGGAGCCAACCAGGGGTAAAAGGGGAACAGCCAAGGAAGTGAGTCTGGTATTAACCATAAGAATAATTGTGTTCCCAGTAAGGCTGGAGGCAGCAGATCGTGGCAGAAAGCGAGTGTCCACATGCTAAAGAGTTAAGAGCTTGCCCATTTGTCACAAAGCACCATCCAGCTGAGGATGAGGAATGAGTCACAAGTGTTAAGCTTTCCTGAGAGGCTTAAACATTTCAAGTATCAGCACCCACGGCCCTATAACCAGGGCACTGCCACTGTTCATAATGGGCCCTTACATAAGGTGCTGCGTGGCAAGGTCTCAGGGCTGAGATTCATCATGTCTGAACGTTTCTTTACGTGCCTAGAGCTTTGTTTTAAGCATGGATAGCTGTATCTGCATTTTTTTATCCTAATGAGCAAGCAGCTATGCTTGGTTAGTTTTCCTTTTGCTTGTTTTTGCTGGCTATAACCATAATGTTTACACTGACAGTAGCAACAAAGAGCTCTTCCATGCAGAATGAAGGCTTCATGTCTACACAATGAGGTGGTGCAGAGCAAGGCAGGCTGGGTGTGATAGCAGAGGCCTTGAATTCAAGGCACAGGACATGGCGTACAGGCACAGGATGATAAGAAAAAGGGCAGGAGCCCAGAGCTGGAAATGACTCATCCATGGTCAGTTAAAGAAACGTAGATCTGGGAGCTGCACAAAGCACATTTCAGGGGTAGCAAACAGAGCAAAGAACAAGTATCTATCTAATATAAGTAAAAGTTACTTTATATGTAGAAGTAGTTGCCATGCAGACTGACAAATCAAGGTGTGAACCAAACCGGCAAACTTGTCCAAATTATCCCAGTTGGGTCCTACGGGAGAAAGAAGAAACCATCAACCTGGCAAGATACTCAGGGATGCTGTTGCCCCCCCCCGCCATCCCTGTGGCCTGTAGCCATCAATCTAAGCATCCAGAAGGGCAGTGGAATGGGTTGGAAAACACTGGAAGAAGTGCCAGACACTAGGAGTGGACATAACAATTTTAGCTGTATTGTTGCTACTGAAAATTTTTCTACAGTAGTATTTCTTGCTTTTATTTTTCCTTCCTTTTCTATAATAATTAGATCTGGATTAATAAGAATTATTTGATTTAGATAATTTAGTTTTCAATTATGCTAACAGTAGATCCTTAGCTCTACACAGTGCGTTTCTTTTTTGTCCATAACAAGGTTTTGAGCTTAACACGTTCAATAAATCCCCAGTACTTTGGGGTCTTAGGGCTGATTTCTCTCTCTGTTAACAGCTACACGCACCAGCCACCTGAAAGTACTAACATTCTCATCATTTTCCCAGAGCAGTATGAGTAAAAGTGGGAAAGAGGTGCTCAGCAGTTGCAGAGCATCCATTACAGTCACTCAGCCGGAGAAGCAGCTTCTCTGAGGCCCTACATAACCTCCCTAGTATAAAGGATTTCTAAGTCCTATAAGAAACCTTGCTATTTCCCCTGACTCTGCAGTGCATGCAGATCATTCCCACCAACCCCTAGCAGCTCTGTGCTAGGTGTTTTAATGGGCTTTTCCGAGTAGGATGGAATGAGGTCCTGTGAGATCATCCCCAGTGCCTTTATTTTTGCACTGCAGAAAAGGGCCTGTAGCGCTGTATTAAGGTGGTCTTTAGTCAAGCATCGCAGAGCAGAAGAAAGCCCCAGCTGATATGGGACATGTAGGATCCATTATGCCTGTTTCTTGCCCACAGAGGCAGAGTCAGCTCTTAACTATTCTGGTTTTATGGTCATTTTGCCTGAGGAGAGCAATTTAAAGCAGGTGCAGCATCAAGGAGAAATGAGGCCAGTGACCTGGAGTGTCAAAGGGATTTGAGCATCTAGATAAAAGTACAGCCTTGCTGAAACTACCCCACGCTCCTTGGTATGCTCTTTCCTCTACTACTGAGTACTTGGAGCAGTTTTTCCCCTGGTTATTCAGCGCTTCCAACATTTGCTCAGAAATTTCCAGATCTATGCTGAAATCAATTAATTTAGGAGATAAAATGCCAGCATTTCCTTCTATTATCACTAAGATAATCCGCTGAATTTCCAAAGCTTCTACCTGCAAATCTCACTCAGTATCAGCAGCTCTAGTGGGAATTCAATGCCTCTGAAAGTCCAACAAAGAACAAAACCTCAGGCTACAAACAAACAGGAGAGGGTATTTGTGAAAGAAATGGAACAATAACTCTCTGAGAGATGTGGTATTCCCTGGAGAAAAGGCTGTCCTATCTGGCTGCTGTATAGATTTTTAGGCTGCTTTTGAAAAAAAAAAAAAGTTTTTATGAGTATATTAAAAAAAAGTTTTCACTGGCAGATTAGCACCTAAATCCTTTGCAGAAGAAGTGAATAAAAGAGGAATTTCAGTGGGGAAAGTACAGCACTGGGGACAGGAGACCAATCTCCTCAGTGTATATGCCTTTATGATACACATTTCCCTGTGTTTCTCAACTTTCTTTCTGCCCTTTAATTTAAGGTTGCATATTCTGATGGCAAATGTCTCACAGCTGCAGAAAGGAAGTCACAGACAGCCTGTAATTTACTGCCAAGCATCACTCTGAAGAAGTTTGCAATTTGTGATAATGGTATTGTTCCTTCAATTTTGTTCTTGTAGCTCATCCTTCATTACATGCAATGCTTTACAAAGCTTTCTGTGTTTAGCAGCATTAGCCCCTCAAGCAATAGATTACAGTAAGAACATTTAAAATTTTATTACTGCAGCTTTTTGTTAAGTCCCTAGTGGCAGTAAGTACAAGGTATGAGTGGGTGGTGCCAGGAAAAATCATTCTCGTTTGTGTCAGGCAACAAATAAACCCCACAGGTCTAATACCACTTGGCATAATAAACCACCAGTGCAATTAGCCCTTAGATTAGTAATTTTATAATTCAGCTGTTCAGCAATGTCTCAAACCTGTTGTACGCCATCTTTCAAGCAACAATATAAATAGCTTTGGCAAGCAAAACAGAGACCTGCAATTTATTGCTTCAAAATGCTCTTTTTTGTTCCAGATATGGGATCTTTTTCCTGATAAAACTGAAGATGATTTGGATTAAATGGATGGGCTTTACCCAAAGCAGTCTGAGGCTCAGCTAGGAGTGTATAATCTATGTTAGCCCTGAATGGATTTGGGAGGTGCACACTTGCCTAACAATAGGCTATTTCTCTGGTAAAGAATTTGCACTTTGCTGCTTTGCCAGGCAAGATCATCTCTTACCTCTAAGGAGGGAGATGAGGGGGTGCACTGAGAACCACTGTGCAGAATCATGCAGACAGGATTCAAAGCAAACAGATTTGTGGTTTGTTTAGGCTAAAGGCTGAGATCTGCTTTTAATTATGATGCTGGTCAAATACACACAGGATTTAGATTTTGTGAAAACCAAATTTGCTTTAATTTGTGATATTGGTCTTTTTGAGTTTTCCCATCAATGACTCCCTCCAGAAACATTAGCTAGTGTCACCAAGGGCCTTCTGAGGAACGGGGAGCGCTCAGCACTGCTGCAGAGCTATTGTTCACAGACCACATGCAATTGCTCAGGATCTGAGACACTGCACTTGGCTCACAGATTGTTCCTGCATTTCTGCATTTTGTCAGTACCCAGTTCATCCTCTTTAGTGTTATAGTTAAATGGTTATGCTTTTCCTCTTCTGTGTTCCAGTATGACTGTTTCTTTTCCCCAGCTGGGTTATATCTTTCCTCTAGAGAAATAATATCCAGTGCCTTTTGAAGAGTGTCTGTTTCACCCAGTTTATAAACGCATTTTATACGATAGCCCAAACCTTATATCCCATGTCTTTCTTCTCACCTTAGTATGATGAGACAGAGGGAGCCTTGCAGGCTAGATCCTCATCTACTTCATGAATAACTGATCCAAAACATGGCCTCTTTTCAGCTGAGAAAAGTTTTTCTAACTCTGTTAATATATATCAAAAGAAAACAGAAACAGGAATATGAATGATCCAGCTTCTTCATACCAATCATTAGCTATATTTATCTGAACACCAGGTCAATAAAGGCTGGTGATCTGAGCATTTCTCTAAAGTGGAATGAACTTAGACTAGGGAGTCAAGCTGATGTGGTATTTGTGAGTTTGGATATATTTTTCAAGAGCAATTTTTGCAAAGTTTTGTAACGCTAATGTGACCCTCACGGTGTTAAATAAAGAGGTGATATAATTAGAAGGTAGTTCGTAGTTAATTGGTATTATGAAGTCCTGCAAATGCTTTGCTAGACAGATCATCATATATGGTTTTAAATAAAAATAAAAGTAAGATTGGTTGAAAAAAGTCATATTTTCAGAGCTATTCTTTGGGTGATTTTTTTTTCCCAAATACTTTGCAGTTGGTAATTTTTGTCTGATTTGTCAGGAGTAAATGTAGCAGAGATTTTACCCAGGCCCTATCTCATTGCAACATAACAGAAGTAAGAAGTGGTCCTCTGTGTGATTTTTTTTCCTGTTTTAGTATTACTATTTACAAACTAAAGTAATTTCTTAAGTACAATATACTTCATTGTACTTCCAGCATATGATAAAATAAAACTTTGATTTCTTCAGGAAGCAGTATCTGTGATTTTCAGGGATTTGTGGCACATGCAGCCATGTAGGTATGAGGCATCTTTGGGCAGCAAGGTCTGTTTTGGCATCCCCTATATTCTAGGTACTGCCCAGCTTTCCTAAGTTAGCAAAGAGCTCCACAGCAGCAGGGAGCTCCAGAAGACATCATGGAACCCCTGTGAACAGTACATTAAACACCAGTTGCAAAATAATTGCTGTCTTTACTTTCATCTCTGCATGATTGGCCACGTGCAGTCTGACCAGCAAGCCATGACTTCCATTTCCCATGTGAATTCAGATTGCAGCTCTAACATGAGAGGCGAGTTCTCAGTGGAACACAGATTGCCCCCAGAATGGCACTGGGCACATTTATGAGATTGGGCTGCACGTGGGAGAGTTTTTGGAAGACTTTGCTTCGTAGGGCTGCTGGCTTGTGGGATCATGACTGAGAACGTAGGGTGACATGATTAGATGCCTTCATTATCACCATTAGATACTTCAGGTTTGCTGTTAACAATGGGAGACATTTCAGCTAGTGGTCCCTAGAGAAGAGGTTGCTTGCTGAGGACAGGCTACCACCAGAACTCAGCATTAAGAGATAGCATCCCTAAGAATAGCCTTTTTCAGATATTTTGTGAGTCCTTAAGGACCTGATTGCATCTCAGGGTGAAGGCTCCCTCACATCTCTCCTCTCTTTGTTCAGTGTTTGTGATACCTGTGTGTTACCATTTCACCCTCATGTTACCAGGCTCCTCTGAGCCCACTTCAAGAGTAAACACAGACACTGCTTGTAAGACAAAGCCCCATTTACCCACCAAGAGATAAGTTCAGGTTTCTG
>JAWWES010000001.1:45284399-45317825 GCA_035583135.1 Lophotriccus pileatus | reverse complement strand
ATTGCAAACTAAATTGCCAGCAAAGCATTAATACAGTTTTAATCTCAGCCCTGTGACACAATATGTCTGTTTGCTTAAGCTCTCTTACCTAAGATATATATCTCTGCTCTCAGAAAAAAGGGATGAAGACACCATCCCGCAATCACGGTGTCAACCTTTGCAGTCCAGAAGCAGAGACCTCTTCCCCACTGTGGAGCTGGTTTATAGACCTTAGGACTGGAGTCAGAGGTAAAAAAGCAAATGCTGAGGAAAGTATTTAGGAGTCAGACTGGAAATTAGGACCCCTTAAATACCAACAGACTGTATTTTCCCTGGTCTCTGGACAAGATAATGTAATACATTGGTGTGATGTACTTTTCCTATAGTTGATCACAGAAAAAAAAAAAAAAAAGGTGAAACTCATAAACTTTGCCTACTTGCAGCCCAGATGCCCATTTAAATATTGCCTTATTTCTGTCCTTCTACCACCAGCAAATGTCACAATCAGCACAGCAGTGCTTCTGAAGGACTTGTTTTCTTTCCTGATAGCATGAAGTAACCCAAATAATATCAGTGGGCTGTGGCCAGAAAGCTTTACTGAGGAGGAGAATTAACCCAGCTGAATAAACATGGGTCGGCTTTGGCTATTGCCTCAGGGTGAAATCTCTAGGTCACTTTGGCTGAAAATGACGGTATGAAATGGGTTAGATACCCAGGCCTTGGCTCCCCATTTGCCAGGCTCAGTTAGTCTTCACAGACAAAACAAGCAGGGAATGTTTTCCTGCTGATCCACTGGGGCTAATGGGCTCTGGGAGGGCACAGGAGAGTGATGAAGCCTGAGGAAGAAAGGATAGAGACGGTCCATCCTCGGGGAGGACAGAGAGGAGGCAGAAAGGGAGCAGAGTGTTGTTGCAGCAACTATGAGCTCCTACAGCTCCATACTACTGCGCCCCAGTTCTCTGCACATTGGCAGAGAGGGATAATTGTGTTTTGAAAAGGCTGTTTTTAAAAGACACAATAAATTTCCTGACTGACACCTCCCTGGTAAACGTGTATAAATCCGCTTGGATAATGTGCCACTGGGAGAATTACAGGCTGTGAGTGCCTGGCTAAGTTTTACTGCTTTGGTTTCAGTAGGCTAGCTAGTGGCTGTGAAATTCCCTCCCAGTTCTTAGTTTGATCACTGCATTCACAATTTAACAGCACTCAGATGTTTAGCCTCATGTTACTGAAAAAAAGAGGCTACATGGGCTACATGGTATGTTATACACCTTGATGGAGCTAGAGGGATACCAGAAAGTTCCCTACATCAGCAAGGCTGTAACCTTAAGTGAATAAATACATAGAATAGCCTCTCCAGCTGAAAACCAGCTTTGAGCACCAGGAAGAATAAAGTCCTAATTCTGCAAAGATATTATCAGCAGCCACTGCAGCACCTATTGTTTCTATTCATAAGCTCCCTCTCGTATCTTTGTCTCTTTTACTACATCAGTTTCTGGCTACTGAGAAATTCCTTGGTTCCCAAATCAGGCTCAAGCCACTGTAACCCCTGGATGCACTTGAAAGCAGCTAATTCTGATTTGGTTTTTGTTCTATTATCTCACATTTCCTCCCTTGACCTCTTCAAGAGATACTATTCAAACACTCTGAAAAGAAGCTCTGACTTGGTAGTTACATAAACTTTCAAACAAAAGGCATGCATAATTAGATTGCCCAAATTTGTGCACTAACAGACAGCAGCCCTGGAGAGACGGCTTTTTCTTAACCAGAGCAAAACTACAGTGCTCTGAGGTTGAAATGCTGAGAACACTTGGACAGTACTTATCTACTGCAGTCTTTAGATGACATAATGATGTTAATTAATGGACTCCAGAGAGTCTCTTTCATTTGTCTTTGTCTACAAGCCCATTTAAATAAAAACTTTTCTTTCTCTGACTTGGATTCTCTTTTAGGGACAAATTCTGCATTGCATTTGCTATTGAGATGAATACCCAGCACACACATAGAATAAAATAGCTGTAGAGAAAAATAGGGTCATAGGGAATTCTTTCAGCACAGAGATCCACTCATTGTTCCTGTTTGTTATCCATGGCAGTGTATCACATGTCAGGGAGCACTAGGTGTTGCACACATTTGCACAAAGCTCAGACGGTGGTAAAGCTCACTTGCTTGTTAGACAGCTGCTGCTACAGCTAAAGAGGCAAACATAAGCTGCAGGCAGATTATGGCTCCTCCAGCCACAGTTGTTGTTCAGTTCCTACAGAAGCCTGTGACCTGCTCCAACATGTGGAGCTACCCTGCTCACTGGGCTATGTGGCCATCACAGGGAGTGAGCAGCACCTCATGACCATTTGTATCTTTCTGAATCTCTCCAAAGAGACATCAACAGAAGCTGACACAGTCCACGGGAGATAAGGACCTAGCTGTTGTCTGATCACAGCCACAGTTTGGGACTGTGTAAGACTCAAACAGTTTTGTTTAAAATCATGTCCTCTGCCATGGGAAATGAGGAGAATGGAAGCTATAAAAACCATCCTGGAGAGCTCAGCTCATCTGGAGGGACTCCAGTGGCCTTGCACAGGCACAGTGTGGTGTCTTCAGAGGGCTGAAGAGTGTGTTTGGTTCTGCTCTTGCATCCCTCCAGACACAGAGCTTTGGGGTATTCTCTGCAAAAGCTCTGGGTGCACAAAAGAAGGAGTTGAAAGCACATCTGGGCCCAGGTGTGTCCAGGAACAGGGAGGAGGGGGTTGTGCAGGATGGTGGAGGAGCATGGCATCTGGGTGTTGCCCTGCAAGGATACACCTACGAGCAAGGTGCCTGCTCTGCCTCTATAGTCAAGGCAGTCTCTGGCTTTTGAGGACAATTATACACCTCTTAAATTAGACATTAGCTTAGATACATTGGATGCTCGGCAGTTGCAAAGGATGTTTCTACACTATTTTACTGGTTTGGACCACAGCTGAGCTTTAGAAAAAAAGTGATTCCCCTGATCAGCTACATGGAGCCTTCTGTGGACCCTGAGAACACCCTAAACATTCCTCCCAGCATCCTTCTCTGTATTTTAGGAGGAGCTTCAGGCAATCAAATAATTGTCAAATTTCAAAGCTTGAAAAAGCAGCTATTTCTCTCCCAGAAGATAATACACTGTATTCTTCCTGAGGAACAGCCCTGAAATCTAATGGATGAAGTCTGACCATGAACATAAAGGAGGATCTGGATCAGAGTGGCAGTGGCAGATGAGATGAGGATGGATCTAGGCCCTCATGCACTTCATGGCTTTTGAGCAGGTGCAGAGGTGACTGCTCCTCATGGAGATGAGAAGAAGCCCAGGGTCACCAGAGCCCCAGTCCAGCTGACAGACTATTGAGCAGCTCCCATCATTCCTTAACTGGGCCAAGGGCAGAGCTGGGAAGAAGAATTCGATTTGGACACTACAGACTAGTGAGGAAGTATTGATTTCCCATTCCCTTTTATTTCTGGGTAGACATTTGTCACCCAGCCCTATTTTTTTGTTGGAAAAGAGGTATTTCAACAGATAATCCTCTGGAAATTAAAAGGAAAATATTTTCATAAAAAGAAAATTTCTTTGGGCTCAAAACATCACTGGAAATTAATCTATATTGAACATGAAGTTCAATGTGAAAAGGCAATGGACATTGAATTATAGATTTTTTTTTTTTAAATCTGTGTGGGTTCCAGGCAAGTCCCCTTTCTTCTTTGTCAGAGGGAGGTGGTGCTGGAACTCTGTGTCAGTGCTCCACCTGTCTGCACCAAAGGATCGATCACCCTCTTGTCCTCCTTCACAGTGATTCAATTTTCTGCAAGAAGGCAAAGCATGGCTTGCTCAAAGCAGGTTCTGGTGCCTCTCACTGAAGCATGCTGCTCTGGGATAATCCTTTCTGGGGTTTGCACCAGGAATTCTATCTTGGCCAAGTGTCTTGGAAAACCATGTGTTTCTGGGAGAGAAGTGTGGCATTGCTGTCAGCTCCCAGACAGCCCTAGCCATGGTGCACATTCTCCTGGTGCTTCAGTGAGCCCCTCGGGCACATCCATGTGTCATTGCTTTCATGAACACTGACTGCAAGCAGCTAAGCAAAAGGGAGCAATTCTTCATTTGATATCACATGATATCAAATGGCATTTAACACAGTGATGTATAGGGTGGCTTGGTTTGGGAAACGCAACTGTGCTCTGGTAAATTGTGTAACACAAAGGAGCTCTGACCTAGGCAGGTGCTCACTAGAGGAAGAGGGTGAACTCTGACTTCCTGGCCATGAAGGGAAGGAAAGTCCAGGCCTTTTCTTTCTTGGTTTGTTTCCAGCATGATGATGTAGAAACTTCTCATGGCCTAGTGAGGTTCCTGCAGGGAGCTGAAAGCCATTTGGAGAGCAATTGGAGGAACGGAAGTGATTAACAGCACGTTGTGCAAAGGACATGGGAGTGTCCTGGTGAGTTTCTTCTCTTTGAGAGTCTTTGAAAGATCCCTCTAGAATCCCACTTTTTGGCAAAATAAAGTTACAGTTCCCATTCCCTTGTCCTGCTCTGAGAAAGAGCCAGGGGAAATTGCCAGTCTCTCTCCTGCTGTTTCAGATATCCCATCTGATGTACTGCCTGGAGAGGAGTTGTTCCTGGGCCCATCCTGGAGCTGTTCTATTCCTGATCTTGCAGAAGCAAGGAAGATGGAGAAGCACTGAGAAAATGGTGCAAAAATCTCCCTTGACTAACAAGTCAATGATTACTGAACTACTTACTCTTCCCACTTCTGATGGGGGTGACTTCTGAAGGGGTCACCATGTCTGATAGCCAAAGAGCTTGGAGAATACTTGTAGCTGGTGGCTCTCACTCTTACCTCAGCAAAGGAGAAAGCCAGGGCCACACTGTCACTGCTGATTGTTTCCATCTGTCTAGCTGCCCCAGTCAGCCTTATTTGCTGCTTTCCTTCATTGCTCTTTTTTAAGGTGTAACAGCCAAGCTGTGGAATGCTGTGGGTGATGTTCTAGTGTCTCTGGGCTGCTGCCACTTCCACTACATCATGTAGGACCTGCAGGGTTGCATGAAGCCCCTGAAAGAAATCTATGAGTTTGTTTTTGTCCCGCTGAGCAAATTTGCTACCAGTTATGGTGCAGCAATCTCCACTTGGAGCTTCAACATGACGCCCTCTGAGATCTGGAAGTAGGGATTCTTCCCTGTCCTGCCAGTGCTCTGTGTTAAACTGGAGGGCTTCAACACACTCCATCAAGCCAAGCAACCAACAGCAACGTCAAGCAAAATTTTTTGTGGCTGAAAGTATTTGCTGGAAGCGCCAGGGCTTGTGTTGGACACTACAGTCTGTTCTCAGGCTGCCACAGAAACTTCTGAACTTGGCAAAGTTCAGGCCCTTTCCCGCTTCAAATAGTCTTGGCAAAAACAATGTCTGCCACTGGGGAGATTGATGTGGACTGGAAGAAAAAGGCAGTTAATGTAATTCTGCTCCTTAACCTCCTGTGACAAGGCTTACAGAGAAGGAAGGAAAAAAAAAAAGGTGTGATGGGAAGAGGAGGAGGAAGTGGGAAATAGTTTAGCACTCTAATGAAGACTTTTCAAAATGTCTCACACCTAGTCCCTGAATTCAAATCTCCAGAAATGAACACCAAAGGGCATGGTGCCGTTGTTCAAGACAGCTGAGGTGATAATGCAAGATACCCACACTGGTACTTTTTTTTTTGGTTGGTCCGCTTTTTTCCCCTTCTTTTGTCAAAGTTCAAGAGGCATGGTTCAAAAGGTCATACTTAGATATTTTGCACTTCAGACCTCGGGGAAAATGTTCCTTCCCCTGGAGGAGGAAGGCTGTTTTTGTGACAAAATTAATTTTTTCTTCTGTGCGTCTATTAGAAACTGACTTTACAGAGAGTATTATTTAAAATAATTTGCCTAGAAGAAGTTGCAGCCCTTTTTATGTTGCAACACACTGGAACACCTGGAATTCTTCTTAGGGTGTAGCAGCCTTTCCAAAATCTACTGACAACCTCCTGGGATAAACCCATGGAAAGAACATCACAGTCTCCAAGATACTGAGATGCCCCCTTCTTCTTCTCTCTGTCAGAGCTCTGTGCCCACCACGGCCCACCTTTTCAGCTAACACCCACTACTCAGGACAGGGCTACAGGTCCCCCAGAAAATCCACAGGGAATCATCTCCCTCTTATGGTGTGATCCCGTACTACACTTGGGTGCTCCTCTCCCAGCTCCCCAGTGCTTGCTGGAGCAGGCAGGAAGCACGGCAACAAAACCGCAGCAAGAATGATCTACCGTGGGGATGGACTGGAAGCTGGAAGAGCGGAGAAAAATGAAGGCAGGAAGGTGATGACGAGGTTGTTCAGTTTATGAGTGAAATGGGAGGAGGCAATCGCCTGCAGCTGCTGAGGACTGGAACCAGCGAAGCAGAGCTCCCAGACGGTATTTTCCACACCAAATCTAAACATATTCCTTCACCCTGAAGCTGTGCTGGCTATCGTTGTGCTGGGGCACGTGATCCCTTCTCATGGATAAGGGTGAGTGGCACAGGTCTGTTTGCCCATCAGACAGGTGAGCACTAACCTGGCAGGACTCAGTGCTAAGGCTGGAGGTGTTGCCACCACCACTTTGTCTAAACCCTCACAAATTCCATATACCTCTTCTCAGCAAAGTTGCTTTGTCTGACACAACTTGCAAGGCTCTGTCTGGCAAGGGAGGCTGCAGCTGGGCAAGAGTCAGGCAGGCTGCTGTGCCCACTGTCCCAGCTTGCAGCCCTGCTCTACCCTGTCATGATCACTGAGGCAGACCTTGTAATCTCCACCTGATGTCTGCTCAGAGAAGAAGTCAACTAAGCTTGCCAGAACAATAGCTGCAGGCAATGTAAGGAAGGCCAGGTCAGTGCTGTCCTGTTGACACAATGCCCATGTCGCCCAGGGAGACCCAGTTGCTGGTCCAGGAAGCACGGCAGCTCCCTCCTGGCTGCTTGCCTCTGGGAAAGCAGCTCTCCTCCTGCAGCACCTGGAGGGAAGCTGGTGTGTGCCCCGGTCCTGCCTAGGGCCCCATGCCCAAAAGACAGGGCTGCCTGTGTGTTCTGATGGTGCATGCCCAGAGCCTCCAGCATGACAGTCCCATACCAGTGTTGCACAGAGGTGCAGATGGTTTTCATCATCGGTCTGATACATGGGAAACCTTCGTGGAGCAATTTCTGCTATGTCCATGTATCAGTCTTCAAAGAGGAATGCAGGAGCTTCCCTGTGTTGAAGTGACTGTCCTGCAGAGTTCAGGGCAACTGAGGAGGCCTCACTTCATGATGAATATTCAAAGAGAAAAGCCAACCTGGATTAACAAGAATTCATAGTGAAACTGGTGACATTAACTTAAACAACCAAGCTGTCTCCTGTTTGCTCTTCACACTCTGTGATTTTTATAGACCTCTCCAGGGCTTGACTGATCACTTTTAAGCCAGACAATTTGTGTCCAGTTGACACAAGTAGCACTCAAAAATGCAGTGCAAGTGCAGTGCTCAGCAGCAGCCTGGGGATGGTGCCACACGTGGGTGCCAGGGCCTCACACACGTGGGGTGCATCCCCACCCCAGCTCATGGCAGAGGCACTGCTCCTCCACAGAGCTCCTCTCTGCTTTCCACCTCCTAACTGCATCTCTGGCAGCTCAGCTAATGTGCCACTAATTAAATACACTAATAGCCAGGTGTTTATCCTTTGAGATGGATCTGGGAGGTATCCAGGGGTTGCTTCTGCTGCCAAGCAGTGCTGCTGGCTGGGGCTGGACTTCACGGTCAGTGCCCGATCCTTGTCTGCGTCTGCCCCTAGATTAAATAATTTTATGCACTACAGTAGGACTGAAGGGGAAAAAGCAAATATAGTTGAAGCTTGGTTTATATTTTGCCTTTGTTCGTGCCTTCACAGTCACAACCTGAAGAGTGGCCCAGTGCTCCACTGCTGCTCATTTTGTTGGGTTACATCCTTAACAGTGTGAAGGCTCCTGACCTTGCTCAACAGATTGGCAATAAAGTTAATGAATTCCAAAGGATATCCCAATATACATGAGATCTTCTATTTACAAGTTTTCCCTAAATATTTCCCTTTTTTCAAAAATGAAAGCTGCAGTTTTCGTGTATGAATTTACAAACTAGGAATAGTAGCTTAGCTTCCAACTTCCCACTAACAGAGAGAGTGGGTCAGGAATAACTGTCTTCCAAACTGGTCACGTATCTTCCTTATAGACCTGCCAGGAGACACTGCACATGCTGCTGCACCAGTCATGCTGATATCTAGGTGAAATTCCCAGCCCCAGAAACCTGTTGATCCCCACAAAATCAAGGCAGAAAGCAGGAGATAGGTGTCTGTAAATCCTGGATCCTCATTTTCAAGGATTTCTCCAGACTCCCACTCCTGCTCAGTAAAACACCAGCATTCACTGCAGCATGTCCCCCATAGGAGAGAGACCCCTTGCCACCTACCATTCCCTGCCTGCCCTTCACGTTGGGTTTAAACAGAGATTCTCACTTAGTCTCTCATCTATTTGGTTTAACAAGGTACAACTCTAATTACACTCAAATTATAGGGAAAACAGAAAAAAAAAATCTGGCATTTTATTTGCTATTGTGAAGTAAGAGCCCCTGAGTGATGTTACCTACCAACAAAATGGCTGAAAATAAAACAGAGATTATGGAACTGAATGGATAGTCGTAGTACAGGCAAGCAGAGGTAGACATGTTCCACTGAATTTGTAATTTAATGTGGAAAATACAGAGAAAAAAGGCTTAACAGAAGAGCAAGAAAGATACCTACTGCTGGGGGAGGTGGTGATGGAGAGGGAGGGAAAACACCTGTAAAAAGATTTGTGAAGATCATCAAGTATTTTGTTCACACTCTGTCCATGCTCCCAGTCCATAGATGTACAGGAGGTCTCTGTCCCACTGGGAAGGAGCATTAGGATTATATAAGGTCATCATAAGCCCCCTCCAAAGTGGGCTCTTAATGGGCTGCAGTGAGGGCAGCTGCGTGCAGCACGCTGGGGGCTGTCGGTGGCAAACTGCCTCTCCCAGCACCGGCTGCTCCGGGCTGTGGCAGCAGCCACGTGGCATTGCTTCTGGCCACTGACTGGGTGACATTTCATTCAGTATAAATTACAAATATTACAAGTAAATGAACAGTTTGGAATTCATAGAGCCATGAAAGGGAAGGCTGGGGGGGCCACTGCTGTCAGCCGCTCGACCTCCTGTTTAACACTGGCCATAAAAAGGCAGCTGGGAACTCCTGCATCCAGCCCAGCAATTTATGCCCGAGCAGGAGCGAATCTGTGAGAAAGACACTCTGTCTTCATTAAAATCTTGATGTGACAGAGGGCGCATAAATCCTGAGATCTTCCAAAGGCTAATTATTCTCACAGAATTCATACCTTATTCTCAGTTTGGGTTTGCTCCTCCCCACACAGGGTTCCTTACTTGCCTTATTCTCAAAGCTCCCCTCCAAAAACCTAACTGTATTTTGTTGTACCCGCTGGTGTTTGACAGTCCTGAGGACCAATGTTTATGAACTAGATTCACAAACCTTGTTCATAACTAGAACAAACAAGTAGGGGCACAGAATCAACCACAGGTTTTGGAAATGCCAAAATATTCAGGATGTTTATCAAATGCATTTTATAAAAATGATTCACTGAGCCCCCATTTAAAAGAGGTCAGGGGGCACTTGTGCCCCCAGTAAGGGCGCACAAGATGGAGAGGGTGAGATGAGTGAGAGGATTGACCCAGAGATGATTAAGAAGACTGGTGACAGTGTGACAAGCCTCACTGGGCACTAAGAACCAAAAGCCAAAAAAAAAAAAAAAAAAAGGCACATTTTGGAAAGCATGAGTGTTGCATGAAAGATGAAGGAAAGGGGTTTGAGACAGAGGTTCCATATGGGGGGACGTCTGTGCCGGGTGTGGGGCTGGACTGAAGGGCTGGAAGCTGCTCTCAGCCACCGTGCTGGGAGCAGGCAGGCTAAGGAGGAGCTGCCAGCCACCAAGGCACCAGAGAGCACCCGGAGGGCAGGGGACCAGCTAGCTTCTCCACCTTCACACCAGGCAGAGCCTGACCTCTCATTCCCATGGCAACCCTAACCCGGCTGCATCTCACGGAGGCAGAGGGAGGCATTAATTTCACAGCAAAGGCAGCCATCTCAGACCCTCGGCACGCGCGATGCAGCCGGGTTCAGGTTGCTGGGGGAACCATAACTTTTTAATCACACTGCATTAAGGGTTTTATTACCCTGCATATTTATAAGGGTTGGTTTATTCAGATCCAGACAGAGAGAGAGTGTGAGTGGGGGAGAGAGAGATCTGCTGTTTTTACTTTCAGATTACCCCAGGTTTTCCCTTGCATGGATGCAGGGTGCAGGTGACTGGGGTACCACTGCTGATGGCAGATGGGATGCAAAATAGTCACAGCGTGTGCAAGCAACATAGCAACCAGAGATGCTAAAGAGAGGACTGTGAAGTATGTGAAGGAGGGAGTTCATAGAGGTGGCAGATCAGTGCCTAATATAATACATAATATTTCTGTGGGTTTTGAGTGAAAAGGCTGCTGGGACAAATTTTATCGGGGTGTTTTACATAAATGACAGCCATAAACATTTCAACAACTGAAAAGAATGACAACCGAAGGAGAAAAAGGAAAGTTCAATGAGCTACTTTATGGAAAGACTGGGGAACAAATGCAACCCAGAAGAGAAGTTTTTCTGCCCTCCTGGGCCTTCGCACAACCCTGTTGTTCTCCCTCCTGGCCTGTATAGCCTTGCTCCAAAACCTATTTGGAGAGCTTTTGGAAAAACACCAAGACTAGTCCGTGTTTGAATCAGCTGGAAAAAATGACCTTTCCAAAACATTTGGAAAAGCACAAAAATGACCTAAAGAAACTCTTGGAGGTTTTCCTGGACTCAGGGCTCGGACAGATTTGTTCCCTCATTTAACTGCAGTGCTTTAACGTGTCCTTCCAAACTCTCACCCCACTGACTTCAGTATATTTGGGCTTCTTACTGAGCTGCTTGGCCCATTGGACTGGCTGGAATGGGAGGTGTGGGATGCCAGAGGCACGCATCTCCTCCCTCAGCCCTGGAGAGGTGCTGTGAGGCTGTATACAGCCCACAAAGGGCGAGCGATTTGGCTGCCCCTCCAAATCTTACAAACAGATGAGCTCATGCCAAGGAAAGTCCCTTCTGAAAGCAGCAGGAAAACCAAAAACTGTCAGCTTTGTGCCCCGTGCTTTGGAAAATCCCTTCCAGTACCCTAGTCATCACAAGTTCCACCCCAGACAAGCTGAGCAGCTGGCTGTGCCTCAGCCCAGGCTGCTGATGCCAGCCCCATCTGTGGTGATCATGCATCAGGATAGAAATCAGATCTATATAGCTCCCTTCCTGCACTGGCTGCTGGGTCTTTGAGAGTGCACCAGAAACACCAGAGCCTCTGCAAGGACTAAGAGCTGGTTTGTTTATTCCAGTGAAATATTTACTGGGAAGAGAAGTCAAAACCAGGAGCTAGTAGCACATGTACCACAGTGGGTTGCACAGATTGGGGTGCTCCCACTGCTCATGTTTGTCCTCTCCTCCATCTGCTCTCCTTTCTGCCTCTGCCAGCTACTCTACAGCTCCCCAGCCCCTTCCCATTCCCTCCAGTGATGCCCAAGCTCTTGGTGGCAGCAGCAGCAGGAGCTGTGGTAGCAGCAGCAAGTGCCCCAGGGTTCTGGCACTGTTGCCTCTCTTGTCCCTTTTCTAATGCTGCCAGCCCAGTATCTCCTCTCACTTTACCCCAGTGCTGATTTTTAAATTTTTGAAGATTTTGGGCTTTGACTGTCAGGGAGATGAACAGGCACATGAATCCCACACCAAAAGGCTCCAGCTGTGCTGGGTGAGCTGCCACGCAGCTGGACTGAGGGGGACAAGTGCAGTGTGTTTGCCAGCCTGCAGCCACAGAGTGACCTGCACGTGGTGGCCCAGGGACAGCTGCCTCCAAATATGTGAGACAGCATGTTGTAGATGAGCAGTCACCCTTGGGTCAACCCAAATGGCCAGCTGACCCCACAGCTTGTCCCTACCAGGAGCAGATGCTATGGGAGGAGGGTAAGGACACGGTGAACCCATTGCAGCACCTTCCCAATCTCTCCTCCCCACCCCTGGGGATCCAAGGGACCTCCTGGGCCAGAGGCCTCTCTGTAGGCAATAGACTTTAAATTATTTTCCTTTCATGATTTTTTTCCTGCCATGTTTTGAAGCTGTGGCTGGCACTGACGGGCTCCCAAGGCAGAGTCCCACTGTGTAATGACATGCGGTGTGAAACCACCCCCCCCATTTCAAAGCTGCTGCCTCCTGCTTTTGCTCCATGCCTTCAAGGTGTTGGCTGGGAAAAGGCAATGAACAGTCACAGCCTATTTGCCGTCCCCAGGCCTCTTCTATCACCTCTTCACCTGAAGAACACCACCTTTTCCTGATACTGCAACCACTCTACACCTTCAACTAGAAAAGCTTTCCGGCTGTATGGGGCAGGCTGTCACACTTGGCACCCTTCCTACAGTCACTGTCAGTGCTGTGATGCCTTTATTTTTTCAGTGCCCTTTTCTTTTCCATACAGCCAGTAATTTAGAAGCACACAAGATATTTTTAGACCTAACTTAGAAGAGCTTCAGGTCTGCAATCGGGTGACTCAGCTGCCAGTGCTATTTACTTTAGTTTTACATTCAAACTGGGCAATTACAGCCCTGAGCAGCTATTTAGAGACCATATTTCCCTGTCATGCTGTCAGAACTTGCACGCAGCATTGTCTGTAAAGCACTTTGCGCACCCAGGTAAGCGTCTGAAGGTTTTCTAAAGCAGGTGGAGAATAAAGCCCTGGGCTGTCACACCTCTTTCCTCTGTCTGCTTGTAAAACCACCTTCCTGTGCCCTTCATGACATCACCTTATTGCCAGATGATCCTGCACGCTCTGCTGGGGACGCTCCCCAGGATGACAGCCCGCAAAGGATTGCTGCGGGATTTGGGTCACGGCCGGAGCGTAAGGTGGCATTTTCTCCCTAATGAAAGTCTCTCTCACAGCTTTTTCCTTTCAGAGGAAGAAATCTCTGCAGATCACAGAGCCATTTGTACTGGTTTAATGATGCTCAAGACATTTATCCTGGGGAAGAGTTCTGCCTGAGCTCCCTGTTTACTTCAGACCCACTTATTTATAACATCCTTTCCTTCAGTTCTTGAATCCTTCACCTGCACGAACATCTCCTCTAGATCATCTTTATTGAATACAGTTAAGTGTAGCTCATGGGGTTATTGAATTACAGGCATAAACTTACCAAAATGAGATAAATCACTCGCATATTAGCCTCTCTCTATTAAACACATCTCACCCCGAGGCATTTTTCCATAAAACAGATACTATATATCAAACGTTTGAATATTTGAAGCAGCTAGGGCAGGCTTCTCCCAGCAAGAAGGCACACAACAGGAATGCAGCAGTCCTCTCTGAAGGAAGCTTTACTGCCTGAAACATTCGTTAGAAATAACACCCTCTGCGTGAGGCTTGAAGGTTCAGAGCTTGAGGTGGATCTGAGCTACATTTGCTCATATCAGTTTCTCTTCCATGTGGTGCACCACCACCTGTCCCTGACATCCACCTCTGCCCAGTCTCTGGCACAGGAGGGACAGTGCCCTCCCCGGGGTCACTCACCAATGTGCCCCTGCCAGGCACCAGCTTTGCCCCCACAAATCTCCAGTTTGAGAGAGATGTTCTGTCTTTGACAGATAGTTGAGCTTGATTTGGACAGAGGCAGCAATACGAAATGTTAATACCATTTGGGGGTGCAAAAGGGACTTGGCTGTGTGCTCAGCCCCTGGCACGGGGGGGAGCAGTGGGTCCTGTACTGCCCAGTACCAAACCACGCCACCTCCTTGCCTGTCCTGCAGCACACTCAGATTCACACCCCTTCAAAATATCTCCAGACCACTGGCTTGCCTTTTTCTCTAGGTAGTTTTCATTCTGACACTCCTTTTAATTTCTCTTACCGTGGCCTCACCTTTGGTATTTTTACAGTCAGTGTCATATGCACATATTTCCATCCCTGCCTTGTAGTTTTACAGGTCTCGGATTTTTGGTGGATTATTTTCCCCCTCTTGCATCACCCTATCTGACTTGGAAGCCTGAAAGGGTTTGGTGATGGTTTATTTGCAGGATCCTGATCCCAAACTGCATCTGCTCCAAGCCATTGATGCCGTAAGAATTTTCAGATAAAAAGATTCACTGAAATATCAAGAAGGGAAAAAGATGTATACATACATACAATAATCTGCCTGATACATCACCATGAACAGTAACCACTCAGGACAGGCACATGCCCTGGAGCGCTTCCCCGTTTTGCAACATTCTGTTTCCACTGTGGTGGAAACAGAAGATGCACCATCCCTTTTCCTGCCTGTGGCCCTGCACTCTTCAGGACCCCTCTCAAACACACTGAACCCCACGAGCAGCACTTCTGGCTGCAGCACCCCTGGTCTGCGCACAACACCCTCGGCCACTGCCCGTGGGTGTGGGTGTACAATGTGCTGACATCAACCCGGGGGGGAACTCCCCTTTTATGACCTTTTGTTCAAACTGCAGGTTTATGACACATTACACCCACTTTGTCTTCCAATCCCAGATTCCATCTTGGATTCTTCGCGTTCCTTCAAGGTATGTGCATGTTCCTGGTTAACAGACACTGCATGGTGCAGCACAGGTTACTCCATTAAAACACAAACCTCTGTGTTACCGTTTCTTCTCATTTCCAGTGAATTGGACGTCATACTTCTTATTTTCTGCTAAAAAGAACCCAAATAGACAAACATGACAGACAAGCTTTCATGTTAACATTTTATGTTGATCCATTTTCTCTGTCTTTTTTCCTGGTGGAAGCTAAAATCACTCTCAGAGCCATATCCCACTCTGTTGCATTTTAACCAAAATGATCCATTTCCTATAAACACGACATAGCACGTGGTTTATCAGAGCAGCAGTTTGGCACCTGTGTCACCAGCTGCCCCCCACAACTTCACCTCACTGTACACACATTTGGGGTGCTGCACCGATCAGAATTTGGTAGGTGAAGGCACAGCAGTAAATCCTCCCGAGAACAGGACTGCAGCTCCCAGCAAACACTTAAGTTCAGCACCACGAGGAACCAGGTGCTGTGTGAGGCAGCTGGAGGCCATCAGCTGGTCTCCTCCTCCAGCCCCACTTTGGGACATTTGATCTGCCTTGGAGCAGCCACACACTCTGCAACTTCTCAGTCGGAGAAAAGGAGGTTTTCCAGCAGACTGCCCCTTCTGACAGCGGGTCCCCGTAGCACCTCGAGCCATCGCCGTTCTGCTGAGCCCCAGGGCACAGACCACCCAGCACGACTGACCAGCATCTTGCTGCCTGCAGACACCACCTTTCCGCCTCCCCTCAGACCCAACCAGCAATGCCTGTGCCTCCCGGGGAGTCAGAGGAGTGTGTGATTGCAAATGACAGCTTCACCTCTTCACCCACTGAGCAAGGGCTGCATGAGATCTCATCAAGCAGCTGCTCATCAGCCCCAGGCACCGACTGCCCATCACTCGGGAGGCACACGCTGCTCTGCCTCACAATTCCCCGTGGGGCTCTTCCAGCAGGGCCTCCAAGGAAACTGAGGGGATTTTCAAACCAGCTGGTTTTGTCTGGTGTCCAAGTGAATTGCATGGCTATCTTAAATACCTGCATGGCTGAAAGTAGTGGAACATCTATTAGAATACAGGGATTTCCAAGTTCCTGAGCTGGGATGTCATACCACTTTCACCTTTTCCTGATCTTCTGAAAGTTAGGTGGAGCAGAAAGCCAGGGCAAAGCCTGAAGCCTGTGCATAGAGGACATCAGGAGTGTCCGAGCTGTGTATGGGCTGTGTGCACTGAGGTGAGCACACCTCAAAGCGCACACCTCAAAGCACACACCCACCACAGTGATCATTCCTGGCACCCAAACACAGGATTTATCCCCAAAGACTCCTTCTCCACAGCTTGCTGGGTACGTCCATATTCTGATCTACAGGAACACATGGCTCAAGCAGGTGTGAAGAATGCCAAACTAGTTATTCTGCTGTCTTCCCTACCCAGTTAATAGGAAGAACTCGCTAAGGTAGAGCTTAACTGGCGTAGGGAGCTTCGCAGGTCCCTACGTATATAGTGAGAAACACTATGAACAGAAATAGAATTTCAATTTAAAAAGTTGATCAATAAGAGCAGCTCTATGCACACTTGGCCAGCATCTCATGGGAAGACCAGCCAATGGATACTAAAGGCAACTCTCTGCATAACCTGGAATCACAAATGTAGGATGTGGTCAGATTTTGGCACAGTGGGTCAGAGACGGAATGAGCTCCCATGAAAGACTGGAGTGATATTTATACCTCAGGGCAAGACAATACCTGCTTGCCTTCTCATACAGTGCCTTTGGGACAGGCATAACTGTGAGCCCTCCAAAAACTCAAGTGCTTTTCAGCTGTCTCAGCACTCCTGTAAGCACTGTCCTTACACAAATCCCTACTTCATTTAGCCTCCTTCCCTCAGTCAGCCGGCTGCATTTCTGATGTAGCTAATGGGGTGGCAGAGAGGCTGCTGCTCTTCAAACACTGTTGGCAAAGCACTGTACAAATTTTAAGCTCCCACAAATATTAAGCAAAGGCTTGTTACAAGGATATGGCAGCTTTCCCACATCCCAGGCTGAGCAAACATACACATTTCCCAAAAGCACATGCTGTAAAGGCTATCCTTGGTGTTTCTGTGGGCACAGGGTTATGTGCCAAGATGTGATGTGTGGCTTAAATAATAAGCATTCCTGCACTAGCCCTTTCACCATCTCCCCTGGCTCAGTTGGCATACCCAGTCCACCTCAGTAGGACCAGAAAACCAAAGGGATAGTTAAACTCAGTGTGAGAGCCAAGAAAAGACACCCTAACCCAGGCAGGCTGAAAAGTGCTTTTCAACATTTTGTGACATGGGAGCTTTCAGAGCAGTGATGGAGCTTGTCCAGGTTCCCATCTTGGGCTGGAACTGGTATGCATCACCCCAGGGCAATGGCTTCATCAATGTCAGTGCTAGTGCCCAGCTGTATAGCACAGGATCCCTGTAAGTACAGTCCTCTGGACATGGCTCCTGCCATCACTGAAGCCAGCCACCAAGAAATCCTCCAGGAGGGTAACTTATCACAAGGGCCCTGATGGAAGCAGCAGCACTTTTGTTTCTGTTTTGCTTTCAAAGGCTAAGCACCTTTTTCTCAATCTCTCCTACTACTGCAGCACAGTTTGTACATCCCATCACTCAGACATCTGACAAATTATTTCACAGTGTTCTCTATCCATAGCTGTGACAAGCAAATTACACCAAATTAAGCTCATCTACCTTGGTCTCAAGGGACTCTGGCTATTAAACTGTCTCAGAACTGGCAGCCTGAAGCACTGTCACCACTCAGCTTACAGAAAGATGCTGAGACAGCCACACTACCCAACAAAAAAAGGGCTGCTCTGTTCAGGGGAGGAACTAAAACAGGTGTAGGGAGCACCACATTACTCATTCCTTCTGCAGAAATGAGAATCATCTTAACAACGGCAACAATATTTACTTCAAAATGGTAACTTCACCATGGGCTCCAAGAAATAAACCATTTCTTTCCTTCCTCATAAACAGTAAGTACTATGAGATCCTGCAGGCTTTATTACCCCACTTGGTGGCAGCCAAACTGCCTAACCACGCCCATAGAATCATCAACAGCCACCACACAAACAAGCCAGATCATGGCCTGCCTTTTAGTGAAGCCAGGATGGGTTTGAAGGAGGTACAACAGGAGCAGCTTATTGTGTGAAGAGCAATTTCAGGAAGAAGCTGATGGACATAGGTAATTTCTTCTTCTAAAACCTTCACTTGCCACTGACTCCAACCCTTGATCTCACTGACTACCACTTCTGCTGGGGTCTGAACGGGCAAGAGACCTAAAACAAGTTGAAAACAATAGGAACAGATTCCAAGATCCTTTTTGACCAAGTTTAAGGCCATTTCACATGACATGGCCAACCCCTGCATGCTTTGCTCATACTCCACTGGCTTCAATCGGCAAGTTGACACCATTTCCCATAAAATAACATCCTAATGATCAGAAATGGTAACATTCTAATGATCTGTGTCAGAGAAACATGGTTGCTCCATGCTGTTGAGAAAGCTCTGTCCACTGCTGCCATGGACACAGTAGCTGACAGGACGCTTGGGACTAGGGCTGCTGCTGACCCTCAGCAAAGAAACACAGAGGAACTTGCTCATCTCTTTTGGGGAAGCCCATCTAGCACAAATGAGATGCCAAGGGCTGCAACACTGTTTGAACAGGCAAATGGCACGTACACACCTCCTGCATTAAGTATCTCCCCAGAGAAAGCAAAGCATGGAAAACATAAACCCCATAAAAATTATGTGTTGCACACAGAAAGTGAAAAGCAGTTTTGAGGCATGTGTCTTCTGCCCAGGCCTGCCACCCCAGCTGCCCAAGCAGTTTGCTACTTACAGACGAATCACCCCAGATCCAGAAGAGACTGTGCCCAGCAGTGGCTTCAGAATGAAGGAATCATAGAATCACAGAGTTGGAAGGGACCCACAAGGATCATCAAAGTCCACCTCCTGGCCCTGCTCAGGACAGCCCCAAGAATCACACCATGTGTCTGAGAACGGTACCCAAATGCTTCTTGAACTGGTCAAGCTTGGTGCCATGACCACTTCCCTGGGGAACCTGTTACAGTGCTCAACCACCCTCTCTCTGGTTGAACCTCTTCCTAATATCCAGCCTAAACATCCCCTGAAAAAGGATGCTAAAAGAAAGCCTGAACAATGGCCTACATCTCAGCTGGACATGGCCTGGGCACTGCCATGGGCAATTCACTGAGTGCATTGAGTATTTTCCAATTTATATATATGCACAGAAGAAACCAGAACAGAACCAGTCTCCTCTTTCTTCCCTCGGACTGCTCCTCCTACCATTAATGCTAAAAAACTCTCTTCAACAGGGATCACTGCAAAAATGGGTTCTTTCTTCTTAAAGCAGCTGGGTCTTGATTGGGTATGACAAATGCAGAGCTACCATGGGCCAGGCTTGCTGGGAGTGCCAAGGTTAAGGCGCAATACCACATTTATCCTCACAATCAAGTTAAGCCTGTAGCCCATTTTCAACATAAGCCTACTCAAAAACAATTTGTTCTTTAAGCAGAGTTAACAAAGACAGGCTCCCAGAGTCCAGCTATTTGAAATACACTCAGATGGGTCCAGGTAATTGTTGTTGAAAAAGGAAAAACTTTGAAGTTCTTGAATCCAGTAAGAAACGTTGAGCCTGATGAGGGAAGAGGCACGGCTTGCACACCAACTGCTGCTGCCATCTCCTCATGGGAATTTGTAACTCTTCTACTAAATGTTCTCAAAGGTGCTTTCTTCTTCCTCCCCTTTCTGTCACCCTCATGTAAAACGCACATTAAGAGCAGAACAGGAACAGGATTATTGTTTTTGTTTGGTTGCGTTTTTTTTAAATAGTTTAGGAAAGTGATTTAGAGCCTTGCTCTCAGGATTCCTAAAGCCAGTATTAAAAAGCTTATTTGATGCAGAATATAATTTATAATTAACATGAATATGACAAGATTGATTTTATCTGCAATAAATACATAACCACACCCTGTCTTGAAGGTACCAGAGGTTATACCAAGCATTGAAAAGCCTTTTCTTTCCACAGTCCTGGAGAAAGAAATGTCAGATTCCTTCTACCACATGACCAGCTGACTCAGGCATCAGTACAAGTCAAATATTAAGACTTTACTTCCCTGTAGGATCTCAGTTTGTTGATGTAATCTGCAGTACATCTACTAAAAACAAGAATACCAATTCATGAAATTACTGAAAGTAGCAGGCTATTCAGAACTAAATGCAGAGTATAATGTAGTTTTATTATATTTAGTTGATACGCTGCATCTTCATCTCAAATAATTTAATAGGAAAATTAAATTCAAGTGTAAACTAATGGCAAGAGCCCTTTTTGTCAGCTGGATGCGTTTCCCCTTGCAAAAATGAAATTAAAACCAGCCTGCTACTTTTAAACGAAGCACTGGAGACATCACAATATACTATAAAAGTCTGTTTTAATATGAACAATATTACCTATTATGCATTAATATGAATATGCATCAATAGGAAACCAAAAAATCTGAGCCAAAAGCAGTTTAGCCAAAGAAAAGTTACTCTTGTCACCATTTGAGTACCTGGGAACAGTCTGGAGATACTAAACAGGCAAGCTTAAAGCCTATCTATATGTATAAATTAAGGACAAAAAAAATAAAAATGCTTTTACTTGAAAAGCAGACCAAAAAGAAGTTTAAGGCACTTCCACTTATATATCCATTTGTTCCATAAACAGAGGAAAGCCAGATTTTGACACCACTTATGGCAAAATTAAGTGGACATCACACACTATCACTAAAGCAGCATAATCTCTGCACTCCTTTTTTTTTTCCTTTCAGTCTCCTGTTTTAAGCCTCCTGAATACTTTCAGCTGTACTCCATCCACTCATATAATTACATCTCCACCTCAAAGATGGTTTGCCTTTCAGGCTGGCTAACGATTTGGTTTTTCTTTTGCTCCCCACCACCACCATCAGCATCTCAGCGCATCTGAATCAATCACACCAGTCAATATTCACACTGCATGAAGCACTGGCAGAAAAAGAATTCTGTGTATATTGCATATATTTATGTCATAAAATCATGGTGTGGTATTAGCTGCCACAATAACAATGAGTTACAGAAACCTCAGAAGAACCATCCAGACAGGAGTGTCTCAAGATTTTGTAGATGAAAAGGAGCTGTCTGATCTAGGAAATGTAGCTCATAATAAACCCATTTTCATGTGTTTCCAGCTGATCAAGCTACATGTATAGAACAAGAGTAATGACACTTTTTTCTGCTATTTAAAAGAAAAATTGTCCTTCTCAGCAGTTAATGGAAGCCTGCCCTGCAAGAAAAATCCCTGCTGGATGATTTTTCTCAGGACACAGCCTGATATAGATGTATGGATGGGGGAGTGGGGTGTTGTTGCTGATAAAAAGGAATACAGGCAAAGGTCATATGCAGATTTATGAAAAATAAATTTATTACATAACACCTTGTTTTAACAATGTTTGATTTTTTTTTTTACTCAGAATACTTGTGTCATTCATGTAAAATAGTTTGATACAGTACATTGTATGTAAGTTTTTCCTCATAAATTCTAAGGCTCTCCTAACAGCTTGTTCCTCTGCAGTAGGAATGGCACCCCTAAACAACGTGCGAACGTTTAAAAAAATAATTAACTGAACAGAATTTAAAATCCACTACACCAAGCTGCTTCTCAAAAATCATGACAAAATATCTGAATGGATGCCGCACCTTTTTAGGAAATATCATTCATGCTTTTTTAATCCCAAAGCATGCTCACAAATCATTAACACCAACAGGAAAAAAAAAATAAAACACTGTCTATGACAATCATTTTAGTTTGTTTGCTGAACCAAACATGTTTATATCAATGACAACATACGTATTTTACTATCAAATAGCAGCTTTAATACCAGTCAAGTCATAGATTTTAAAACAAAAACAAAAACTCATGTTGGAAATTAATCTTTGGGACATTTGTGATTGCTGGGAAAAAACGCAAACACTTTCATGTTCTTAAAAAAATCTCATCGTAGCAATCGTGTCGGTCGTAAAACATTGATCTAGGTGGAAAATGAACCAACCCACAAAAGTCACTAAAAATAAACGTCTATCAAAACTGTCTGAGAGTTACGGTTAGTTTGCTTTTTTTTGCCATGGTAACATATACTGTATGCTTCAAGTACCAGTTCAAAGATGTTGTGTACTATTGGTCAGATAAAGTTGTTACATCAAGAGAATTCACCACATACGACAACAAAAATGCTTGCCCCTAGCACATTTCACAGCTTCAACTGCTACAGACTGTCACTGAAAAAAACGCATCGGTCAGTCTGAACCATGTCAAGTAAACTACAGAAGTAGCATATCCACAACACAAACTGTGCTAGCACTTTCTTTTCAAGTCTAACCCCAAAACCAGGTACAATTCGGGAGCCACTACTCCGCTCTGTGGCAGGGGGGTGGATCGTGGTGGTCAGACAGGTTGGAGGTGTGGTTGTACAGTACATTCTCGTGGCCCAAGCCGGGTTCCAGGCAGGCACAGCTGCGTGGCCGGTCCTGCAGCATTAGCAACAGTGCATTGACGTCGTCGGGGTGCAGCTCAGTACCGGTGTGTCTGATGTGAGTACTGTGGCGGCTGCTGGGAGGTAGTTGAATATCCCATGCTGCTCTGTGGCTGTGATGTGCTTGGTCCGGGGTTGGGGTAGGCAGCATGGGGGTTGGAACGCTGCAGAGGGGCAGAAGCAGAGGACATGCAATCCTTTGTAACAGGGACATCACAACGCAGTTTCACCTACTGATCTATTTCTTCAAGAGGTACCAAGCACACGCAGTCCCAAAGCAGCTGCACTTCCAGGCTTCCTTTCACTTACTCTGATTACAGCAGGTAATGAACACCAGCAATACACCATATTAGAAAGTAACCATTACCACCCTCCAGTTATCCGTCCTAATTACATCCTGTGAATCTTCACCCATCACAGTCAAACCTCCACCCAACCCTCTGGATGCCTACACTGCACCTGCACATTACACAAGGCTACCACCACTCACAGCAATACTCTTCTCCACTTGCCCCCTTTCCTTATCAAGAAGGTAGGTTGGGATGTAGATCCAGATGAGGTATCTTACTGCTGATGAGCCACTCTGCCTTATTCTGGAGATTTTCACATATAAAGAATATACTCTGCCACCTTTTTGTGTGACCTAGGAGTAAAGGCTGAGAGCACTGTGACTGGGCTAAGGGGTCATCTAGCATTAGCCTTAAAATACTTGAAGGAGAGTTTAAAGACAATAGCAACATGTTTCTCCATGGAAATAGATAGTTCAAAGGAAAACAGCCATAGATTGTGGCTTAGGAGGTTCAGGTGGGACACTGAAGGAGGGACCACTAAGAGACACAGGAAGAACTTGTCCAGAGAGTTTGTGAGGTCTCTATGAAGGTTTTTAAGACTCACTTAAGTAAAGCCACAGCTGACCTGAGTTAGTTAAGCATTAGCAACAGTCCTGCTCCATGCAGGAGACTGGGCTAGGTGGTATCCGTAGGCCCCTTTCAACCAGCATTTCTACAGTTGTTTACCAAGTGGAACATTCATCACTGCAAGAAGCTCTGAGCAAACCAGAAACTGCCTACTTCAATTTTAACCTAAAAGTTATTACTTACTGATCGTGTGTTATAAAGGAAAGAAGGACCACATACGAGATTTGCAATCTAAGCATCTGACCACTTTTGGAGCATTTAGTATTTAATTAACACAATTTCAGTACATTACTGTGCTGTTTTACATTCATGTTAAGGTTTACACACATAGAAACTTTGCAGCATTATAGAAACTGCTGTGTAGCTTCTGAACTCTTGATATCACAAAACATATTGGATTTTTTTAGAAAAAGCTGCTTCTGGTAAAGGTCTGGAAACTTATCTGAAGTGACTATTCCAGGACTAGGATATTGCTACTGAGACCTGAATAAGCAAAACTGTTTCTCAACATCCTGAGAAAGTAAAATATCAAAACAGATTAACAGGTAAGTCACAACATAAAATAAACAACCCCATTTTTTCCTGCCTTTCCGCATTTAGAATGGGAACTATGCCTAGGATGCTGAGATGATGGCAGAAATAAAGAGGCAAACTCTACTTGTTAACACACAATCACAGGACTGAGCTAACACACTATAAACTTCTAGAGAAAAGGGGAAGCAACAGCTGGACCAGCAGTTAATACCAGTGGGAACAAACCAGCACTCCTGAACTTCACTGTTAGCACAGTGACTAAACTTTTGTGGCATTTGCCTTCAGCCTTGAGAGAAGGACTAAGTCACTCATCAATAGAAGAGTCACAGCTCTGGATCACCCTTCCCCATGTTACAAATATAAGATGTACTTCAGAGAGCAAAAATCTTGAATGTTCATTTTGCCCAAGTGTGGCTCCTGTATGTAGGAAACTATCACAAGTTTAACCACTTAAAAACTGACCACTCATATCAGTTGTAAATACGCTCTGCATCCTGACTTCTAAAAGAGATCTTATTTCAAGACAGAAGCAATGAAAAATCAGATTCTTTCATGACACCCAGTGCAACAAATGGCTTTTGTTTAAGAATAAAAGTAAATATCCAATCCTTTCTAAATACCATTAAGCACCCAGAGGGGTTATCACAAGCAAAAGCTCAGAGTAGTGGAGTTGCTCCAGCCTGTTTAATCACATTGCCTTTGGGAGTGTCACACTGCAGATTTGAACAATAAGTCAAGGAAGTCTGTGTGCCATGTGTCTACTATTTTTATGCATGGCAGAAAAGGATACAAGGTCAACATGCCCTGCAGAGAATAATTCAACTTCTGAGTGAATGGCGAAACTGTCTTAGTGTGCCTTGCCCAGGAGATGGCAATCCTTCTTCACAAGTTTTATATGGGGAATTTGAGAAAATCAAATGAAGAACAAAGGAACAGGTGTTTGATTAAAACAGAGGGCTGTACAGTAATGTTTGTCTGCAGTCTCTTCAAGTTGCAGAATCAGAAGCAAAAAATGTGAGGAATTTTTTTCAGGGAGACCTGAAACCATCAAGAGGCAACTCATAACTGCTTTTGTTCTAGTGCTAGCACCTTTGGGTCTCCTCCCTTTGATTACCATGTTTTCCAAATAACTTAATCAGAACAAATCTACCCACTGCCTTTTTGCAAAGCTAGGGGGAAGATGATTTTTTTTTTTTTTTAAAAGCCAAGTATTTTGACTCCTAGAGGGACAGCAAAGAGATTGGTCAGGAGCAGACAAGTTACCCGTGTGAGCTACTGAGACAGCAAAGCAGCAGTTACCACTACCTCAAAGGAAAAGTATTCTGAAATTACATTTATCAACAAGGGCTGCCCCCAGCTGTAATGCCGGGATGGATCTCTGAGATGACAAAAGTTCTGGTGAGCATGAGCTGAAAACAAAGTAATGTCAACTCCTGCTGAGGCAATTTGAGCCCTCTGACTTGTCAACTAGCAAACCTCAGCTCTGGCTCACAGAAGTCAAAGCTGAGGTTTGTTAAAAATGCCACAATGCAGCAGCAAAAGGAGGTGAAGGGCGTGTAAATAGGGCACATAAGTGGGGCTCTCTGACACAGTACATGCAATCACTGCATCAACCTCCTTAGATGTGTGACTCCACCTGAGGGCAAGATTAAGAAAGTTACAGCTGCATTTGCCTTCTGTTGGGTGTGTGTTTCTAAGAAGTGGTAGAAAGAGCCAACATAAAAGGCCAAACCAGCAATCGACTGCAGCTTGCCAAATTGAAAGGGATGAAACTCCTGCAAGACTGCCTGAGACGGATAATCTAACTAAAAGAAAGATAACGTTTACACTTAGAGGCACCCCACACTGCAGCACTGTAGTTAAGGCTCACCCCTGTCTCAAACAGCTCTGAAAATGTACACTGTTCAAGGAGAACGACTTGAAAATTTGAATAAACGTGTTATTCAAGTTCTGGGATAAACTGAACAAAGGCACTTGGGGACTACATGAAGTGTCTCACAATAGAGGTCCTGAAAGTTACCTTATTTTACATTTTTTTAGTACTTTCAAGTTTTGGCCAGTGCTGGAAGTATACAGATTTAGATAAGGATAAAGGTAATGCCTCCAGGCAGCCTTTAAGTGCTCTCAGGAACAAACTCTGAAACGCAAGATTTCAAAGCCCACTGGTGTTCATGGAGAAGCAGCATCAAACTGAAAAAGCAGGTCAACTGTAGTTCTACTGACACGGTTCTTTAACTCTCCTTATGTTTTGCTACAGAATATAAGTACAGCTAAGTGGGTTTCCAATATCAGGGTCTCAGGTTCAGATATTAATCTTTATATTACCTGAAAACATTACAAAAAAATTTTCTGACTTCTTTTGTTTTCACCTAAGGCTCTTTACTAACTGGCTTTCTGTACTATGCATATCACGTGAACCAGGATGTAATAGTTCCTGTAGACTAACATTTCCAGCAGCATGTCTCCCTCTTGGAATCTTCTATTCCCTAGGTTTCCAAAAATCTGCCATTCTCTAACTGCCCCTATGTGTGTCATTTGAAGTTTTCCCTGCTCCTCTTTCATAATTTCTTAGCTTCCATTAAACTAAAGGTTCTGTCCTTAATCTCTTCTCCCCAGTCTCCAGTAGTAACCCAAATAACTCAGGTATCATTCCCTAGGATGACTAAGATATTCTGATGCTCCAGGTTCTGATTCCTAATGTTTGACCACAAGCTCAAACATAGGAAGGCTAGAATACATTTTTCATGTTTTCCTCAAGTTTTTTTTCCCCCTACACTCCTCATCTTCCTTCCTCTTTGATTGCCACCATCTCACCTATCTTCAGATCTGTAATATTTGGCTTACTCAGCCTGGAATCTCCCTTGATCTTCAAAACAGAGATTATGACAGCATCATGCCAAGTCTTTCTTTGTCATCCAAAATACTGTTTTCACATCCATCTGCTCAACTAAAACTCTGGTTCAGATTCTTATTTCACAGCTTGCTTACTGCAATATCCTTTGCCTCCTACCACTGTGGGCTTGTTCAAGTAAGAAATGGCATTTTTAAGTGATACAGTGCACAGCACAACAGGCTCCTGGTCCACAATCAGCATTCCCTAATATGAAGATAATAAATTAGTAACTGTAGTAATATCTGATCCCGATTTCCTTACTGCTAATCTAAAGAGCATCAGCATATCAAAAAACCATCAGCTAAATGAATCTGAAAAAACCTTGAAAGATGCCAAAAAAATACCAGTTAATACAGTGACACTTAAAAAATTACTTTTTTTGCTTGAAGAAACACTGCTGTAAACACGAGAAGCAAATAAACAATATGTGAATAAAACAAATACCTGATAGTCTGAGGTCATAATAAGTCCACCTGAGGTAGTGGTAGGAGGAACAACTCTCACTTTTTTCAGTGGGGGTCCCTGTGTGTGACTGTTGTCTTGGTTCCCTGGATGACCAGTTCCATTAGTATGGTTATTGCCCTGCTGCTGCTGCTGGTTCTTCTCAATTGTTTAAACACAAAGAAAAATTTCAACTCAAAAGCAGTACATGAAATAACATGAAATCAGGAAATAGTGTGAAAGCCAGTGAAACGTGATGATACTGTTCTTCTAGTACTTACTTTGTCTCCTTTATCATCTGGTTCTTCTTCTGTTAAAAATTCCCGTTTTGGGTAAGGGATTTGACAACCTGCAAAAACACTGCCCCCCAAAAAAGTCTATTTATCACTGTATTAGAACAGAAGGGTTAGACCTGTAAGATTCATACTTCACCCACGCTAGTTTCAAATTGCCTGAGCCACCACTTAACACCTAATGGAGACGTGTTCCCTGTCTTACTATCATCATAGTCTAAACTTAGTAAAAGCCTATTCACATTTGATTTCAATGTTCAGTTGACTCTTATACACTGACTTCAAGTCCTAATAGATTTTTCACGATTTCTCCTAACTGCTGGCTGGAAAGGTATTCTACCCATTAGGTACCTGCACGGGCACAAAGAGCTATTTTAATCCAGCTGTTCACAATCTCAGGAATAACTAAAAACAATCCTGGAAACTCCACTGACTATTAATAAAACCACCTGGAGAAAGTTTAATTAGAAATGTCACCTGTCAATTCATATCTCATGGTCCACATGGATTTGCTACTGCTAGTGCCAGCTAATATTCACCTGCCCTTAATCAGCAGAATGTATTTATAATAAAGTCTCTATACACCTGTTAGCAATGCTCATTGTGTATTCACATTAAAAGGCCAACCTAAAGTTGAAAAAAAAACCAAACACTGTCCTAAAAGCAGTCTCTGCAACAGCTAGTCATTCACATGACTTTAAGTCAAAGAGAGGGGTCAGGAAATACTATAAATAATCCAGTAGGATTTAGTGAAATAGTTTCATTTTTAATTAATTGCTTATAAATATATATATTTTATAAATTCTTCCCTAGATAAGCGTAGAGAATCACACACATGGGATATACTAATAATTTTCCTAAAAAGGTGTAAAATCATGCTCTCTGGCTAGTCTTTTGGGAGGGGGGGCTTAATTTTTAATGAAATCATTCACTGTCCATAAATTTTCTCCCTTTTGTAAATCTCCCTGCATAAACAAAATTGAGGAGTGTCTACAGAAAACGGCTTTAAGTTGTTAAGGATGACAGCACAGAGACATAAGAGTTGACTCTCCCCACCCACTGAATTTACAACAAAGGCTAAGACAGAAAAACGTAAACTAATTAGAGAATGTCATCTGGCATTCCAGAGCAGAGCAGTGGACCTGCAGGCACTTAGCAGTTGTCTACCAAGATCTGTAGCATGCATAATCAACCTGTCAGTGAATAACAAGATTAGTGCTGCAACTAATAGGATCAAAGTTCCATAAAGCAAGAGATTAATAAAAATGCTATTTAATTTTAAAAACCACAAATGGCATTTAAGTGGTTTCTTCAGTTGTTGGACAGTAAGTATTTAGCTCAATATTCACAAACATATTTAGGGAAGGGAGAAAGCACACAGTTCTAAAGCATCTCGGAATGTACTGTTAGATTAATAAACTGACCACTTACTCAGACGTGGGAAGAGGATCTTCCAAGAAATAGGGATCCTGCATAGCCTGTTCTGAGGTAATTCTCTTTATTGGATCCATAGTGAGCAATTTCTGAAGCTGCAAAAAATAAAAGACAAAAAGCTCTGCATTACCAAAACCATTGCAGAAACTTCACTGTATTCCTGAAAGACAATACAAATGAGTCTGAACTCAAAAGCCTAACCATAAATGGCATAACTACATTCTTCTCTTGTGTTAAAATAGTAACTTCATTTCCTATGAAAGGACACATTTTCACTTGCAAAGCCCAGGACATTCAGTTCCAGTCACAAATGTTGTATCAAAAACCATTCAGAAACTTTCCATAATGTACTAGCAAGCTTTGATCATAAAATAGTTTGGGTTGGAAAGGACCTTTCAAGGTCATCTAGTCCAACCCCCTGCAATAAGCATGGACGCGTTCCACTAGAACAGGTTGCTCAGAGCCCCATCCAGCCTGTCTTTAACATTTCCAAGGAGGGGGTATCCATAACTTCTCTGGGCAACAAGTTCTACTGCCTTACCACCTTCTGAGTAAAGAATTTCTTCCTAGTATTCAGGATAAAGCCATTAGCTCTTGTCCAATCAAAAGAAGTTCCTCTCCAACTGTCTCGTAGGCCCCCTTCAGGTGCCTGCAAAGTACTGTAAGGTCTTCCCAGAGCCTTCTCTTCTCAAGGCCGAACAACCCCAACTCTCTCAGCCTGTCTTCATAGGAGAGGTGCTCCAGTCCTCTGATTATCTTTATGGCCCTCCTCTGGACACAGCACTCCAGCTGGGGTCTCGTGAATTAGGAATGGCAGACCAGAGTGACTTTATTTAACTCTAGTGCTGAACTGCAGTGAGGCAATCTAAAAGCAAGCTGCTTAAAAACCCTCAGGTCTGATCATCAGAGAAGGTAGAGCTTCCAATGACTTGAATAAAAGCCACATGGTCCTCAAACATCCAGGCCTCTTAACCATCTTCCCTTTTCTCCAATATAATCCTCTGACCTCCAAGATGAAAAACTTCCTGTTTATTTCCCTTGCCCCTGACCCCCTCCCAAATAATCTATTTACTTTATCATTCTATCCAGAAAACATTTAATCTGAGTGGGAAAAGTCAAACTAAGGAGAATGTCCATTCAGAAAGACTGAAGACCCTTAAATTCTTTCTTCTTCATACATAGTTTTATATATCTAATAGATATTTATATATATATATATAGTGGTTTGAATGTTCTTTAAAAAAGTAGAAAAAAAGGCCCAATATAGTAATTTCTGAAATAACACAAAGCCAGCATTTCCAGGGCTGACCAAGTGCATAATTTTAACTGGAGTCTTCATAAAAAAATGTAATACGTTCTTGAAAGAAAATGATTGTTGTAAAGGTTCTGTGAAGTATTCATAAGAAATCTATAAAAGATTAGAGCACTGGGAAGACATATTAAAACTTTCCAAACTACATGTTCAAGTCTCAAGTTAATTTTATTTTTAAGTCTAAGATACAAGCTTGTATCACAGAATTATATCACAGAATGGTCTGGATTGGAAGAGACCTTAAAGATCATGTAGTTCCAACCTCCCTGCTGTGAGACAAGGCACCTTCCAGTTTGCTCAAAGTCCCATCCAGCTCGGTCTTGAACATTTCCAGGGATGGGGCATCCACAACTTCTCCGTGCAACCTGCTCCAGTGCCTCACTACCCTCACAGCCAAGAATTTATTCCTAATATTCAACCCAAATCTACTCTCTTTCATCTTAAATCCATTACCCCATGTTCTATCACTGCTTGCTCTTGCAAAAAAGTCCTTCAGCCTTCCTTCGCATGCCCCCCCCAAACACTGCTATAAGGTCTCCCCAAAAGCTTAATAATGAATATGTAAAAAAAAGAGGCATATAGGAACCTTTTAAAAGTAAAAAATAAGCTACTGAAAGTATGCAAAGCAGCAAAACGGCTAAGAATTGCAGCAACACTGCAAATTTGAGAGCTAAACATGACTTGAAGGCCAAAAACTTCAAAGTTACTCTATACTGAACCTAATCCAGTGAATGACACTCAGAATAATTTTATCAGTGTGGAAAGATACAGTGACTTTGCAATTCCCAGATTGCAGAGTATCAGTTATTCCCAACTTTATTTATAAAATAAAGTTAGCCACAGTGTACTTGACTCCAGCTCAACTCTTACTTTGAACAACTGTAACTTACAGGAAACGTTTGATTTTTTATGTATACAGGAACTTACCAAGTGGAATGCCTTACTATCTGGTTTAACTTTATGTTTTTCCATGTATTTGATAAGGCTGCAGTTGGTATACCTAAAAAAAGGAATAAAAGTGACACTTCTAATATGCAGATCATTGATACTGCCAAACTTTCTTAGTAGCCACAAAACGTATTAATAAGAACAGTTTAGTCTCCATTGCAAATCCACTAAGCAGGGAAAAACCACAACTACTAACACCAGAGATTGCTTAAAAATCAGACACTACATGAAGGCAACTATTTCCCTCATGCTTGTAAAAACACATCACATCCACACGAAAAGCACAGTTTTAATCCACATGCAGACAGCAAACTATCAATAGGATTTAAACTGCCTATTGGCAATTTTACTACTATATTATTTGATTCTGTATATTTCTCAAGACACTAAAGATGGAGATAAATACTAAGCCCATCTGAATGCTCTCCTGCAACATACAGGTTGCTACAAGAAAATTCATGAACTTACTTTACTTAAAAATAAGGTTTCTGAATGGTTACAATAGCATAGCAGATGCAAGAAATGTATGTAGCTGTACAGCCCCAGATCCCTCACCACGGAAATCAAGCAATAGGGTGGCATTTTAAGTGCAGGTATTAGACACTGTCAGTGTGACGGCAAAGCTGAAGGGTATTTTTTTCTTGGCCTCCATAAGCTACTCCAGACACCAACCCTGAGACTTACACCCACGGTTTGCTGGAAACAGTGTAAGGTTACCAGACCCCTTTTATGCAGCTATTACAGAAAAATCATTTCCAGGCCCACAGATTTGAGAACAGCTGTGACAATCTGTGCTTTGCAAACTTCCGAGCTGTGTGGGGTCTTACTGACATCACCTGTTTCACATCTGCTACATTACCATTTACAGGCTGTCTCTGGCTTCCCTTCTGATTCACACCACCTCAACAGGCCAAGTTCACCACTACAAACAACTTTATTTCTCTTTTCACAATCTAAGTCATAACTATTTCATAGTCCTTGTTTGGTATCGACATAGAAAAGAACCTGAGCTACAAGAAATTTAGTGTAGGAGGGAAATACGTTTTCTTAAGAAAGCTCAACTCAGACTTACGTGTTTCTCCGGAAATCTTTCATTAAAGTTGAATGTTCGGGCATCTTTTTTATGTCTTCCCAATCTTTATCTGCAAAAGCAGTATTAACTTTGGTTTTTCCCTTTTCCCCAAGTAAAACAAAGGGTTTCCAAGTATCTCCATAGCCCTTATTTATTATTTTTTTTTCAGTCTGCTTCTCTAACCTTGCAGTTACTTATTTCTTTATATTCTTTGGCTCAGATTCCTTCATCACCTTTTCACAAAAAAATTTTACCAACACCTAAGAGGTTCCAGCTGTGTGCTGTTTAACTCGAGAACTTGAAAAAACAGCTGCCAGCTACAGTGAAGATCACCATACGCCCCAAACACAACATTGATGAAAAATGCATCAGGCATTGTGCTTGAACCCTTCAAGACTGTTATTTAACTTATTTAGACACAGTTCTATCTCAGGACAGGAGTACATAAGACTCCAGCAAACACTGTCTCCTTCTAAGGGATTCTTCATTCTGACAGCACTTTTAATTACAGGAAAGTGCCCAGAGGTGCTTGTGCAAAGTCCTGCTGTCTCAACCGAAAAGAAATGCTGTTAGCCAACAAAAAGTTAAGAAAAAATAAATTTGCACACTCAAACTGAAGAATATTTCATCTCATCCTCTCTGAAGCCAAGGCCAAAATGAACTTAAAAATTAAACAAAAAACTTACTACCAGCACCTAACCTTAAGCATACTACAGTCTAACTCCTGAAAAGGCTCCGTGGGCAAGTAGTTTGGTTCAACTCAAATTTTTACTAAGACTGATCACAACTGCAGAACACTGAGATTAAAAGCACTGAGTGAATAAATAAATCAGAGATTAACTATTTAATTATTACTTAGTTAAACAAAATGTTCTTCTCTTTCCCAAAGACATGTGAAACTATTTCAAATACGGCAAGTGTCAATTAGAAAGCAAAAAAATTGATGCAATTAAATGAAAAATATTTCTTGGTAACAACTAAGGATCTTCAAAGGGCAAATGCAGACCATTGGAGAAGATTAATTAAACCAACTAGGGAACAGTAATGAGAGTATCATCTATTTATGTAAGCTATAGAAAATCAATTTAAAACCCAAAAGAAGTAAGAAAAGCATAAAAAGGTAAAATTCTAGCCTAAAAGCAGAAAAGAACAGTGCTGCTTAAAGAAGCAAAAGGAGGGTTTTCCAAAAATAAAAGTAAACGGTATGCAAATGCAACATTTCCGGGAATCTCCTAGAGCAGTAGAGAAGCAATGAAGGACATACACAAAAAAAGTCACAGGGAAAAATAACAGCACGTTTA
>JAWWES010000001.1:45244632-45270104 GCA_035583135.1 Lophotriccus pileatus | reverse complement strand
ATTTTGCTAACAGATACAAAGGTTACTTGGGGGAAACTAACAAAGAACCAGCACTCCTAGGGAAGCTTTGTCTCCTTGAGCAGCTACATGGTATCTACAAATCAACATAATTCTGTTTTGTTACTGTAAAAAAAAAAAAGCAAGTTCTGTTTTTAACTATTTTTTTCCTAGAGACTGTAAAAGCAATGCTATTATTTTGCATATCTAGAACTCTAAAGCACCACCTTGTTTCCAGTTCACAAGTCAATATGCAATATGAGGACACCTGTATATCTGGTGCTGTTATTAAATGTATATTTCACCAGACAAGGACAAACTTCGCAAAGGTACAGAAAAGGTCTGCACTGATTTCATACCCTGTAAAGTAAAGATACAAGTGGTTATAAAGATCAGTCCTAAAACATTTGAACTAGTCCTGAGGGACTCCAGGGGAATGAGGAGAGATAAAACAAAAGCAGTACTCCTCACATTTTTAGAGTTTATAGCAATATAAAGAAAAACTACAAGTTACTTTAAGGTTCAAATTTGTAGTTCCTCTTTTGCAATAGTTCTTCACTGCCTGTTAACCGGTCCAGGATTACAGGTTAAAATTATTTGATTAACAATGACATAGAAATGTCGGGAAAAAAATAGTTCGCTTCCGTGGCTTCTTGTGTCTGACAGTTCTACAGAAGATAAGGCAAAAATATATACTAAAACATCATTAATCATGCAATGCAACTTCATGTCTACAAATACTGATCTGTGTTGCACTTGTATGCCCCTGAGACATGTGGTGGCGGTTCAATAGCAGTTTACACTGATTACCGAACTCCGAATTCAGAAACTCTACTTGCATTTCCTCCAGGCAATAACAGTTTCAGAGTAATTCTGACTAGGTCTGGTCACATTATTGGCTTGGTAAATTAGCAAAGCTCCTCTTATAACACATACATTGCTCCATCTTGACCTCCCCTTTAAACTTCAGACAAAGATTATATTTACTGTAGTTTCAAAACAAGACATATTCATTATTAGAGCAAAAAATAGCTGCCAGTATTATTGCCAACTGTAAACATAAAGGTTGTGAGACTTCAGTTTTATCACCACAGACAAATAATTATTTTGAGAATGGTTTATGGAAAAGAAATACTGAGCCAAAAAGCAGAAAAACTAAATTTAGGTTCCACCAGATAAAGCATAAGTCAGTACCCCAGACAAACTGATATAGTCAGACCTTTCAGAAACACCTGCAGAAGATAATGAAAGGCTACCAAAAATTACAGATAAGGTTGTAATTTGACAATCAAGTAAATGGGGCTTTGAACAAAAGCAGTAGTCTAAGAGAAGTGGATTTGAAAAACCTGTACCTGAAATAGAGATTTCTGACCTTTCCTTGCACTTTCCTTTCATTTGAATCAAGTTAATAAATGAGCTTTTCCCTTGGAAATCAGGAAAATATCTACCAAACATTCCCCCATTCAGCACTCCATCTTGTTATTAATTCGAAATTAACAGCACTGTGTGGTAAAATATTATCAAGATTCTTAAGGACATTTTACTAAACACCAGTTGCTTGGATAAAAATTTTTTCTGTTGATCTCACAAATTACATAAATCTTTGAGTTTATAGTATCCTTGCACCATCCTTACTTAAAACTTGCTAAATGGCCTTCCATTTTCTTATAAGAGATCTAAGGCTAAAGATGATTAATCTATAAAAAGCTATGGAAGATTATATTCGTATTCAAGAATTGCTTGAATGGATGTGCCCTGTGAAAAAACAAAAAAAAAAAACCAAACCTAAAACTTTTCACTATCTTTAAAGATTGCCAATTTACAAAATCACCAGGAAGCCTTGCAATGAAGACCCAAACACAACTGGAGGAGTAGACTAAATATTGTATTTTCATTTACATTTTCTATTTGATTCCAGTATTTAGCACCTCCAACTAAGAATAAAAGATACAGGACCAAGAGAGGTATAAAAATACAAAACACTTTAATCCTATAGAATTGACAAATTTTTTAATATCTTTAGGTTCAGGTAGCTCTTTCTAGAGACACTACTGTTACACAAGTGTTTCATACCAAAGTCTGTAACAACTGATGATCCAGTAGAAGTGTATCTTCCATTTTTTGACCACACAGCTTGCAAAAAAAACTTCTCAGGATACGTTACCTTTTTTCCTCAGGAAAAGAAAACGGCACCACATCCTCCCCCTCATCATACTGCAGTCAAGATACATTGTAAAAATGTCTTCCTTTGCTGCAAAGATTTTGTATTTCACTCCATTCTTCACATTGTTACTTATTCCATATGACCTATTTGATCTTTCACGTTCATCTCACACCTGCTCCCTCATAGCTCCCCATCCCCTTGGCTTCTCTGCTATTATTTGTCATGAGCTGGATTTTAGACTTTGAAAAAACAGTAATTTTTAAAGACAAACCAAATTATGAAGACACAACACATTCACAGAATGGCTGAGGTTGAAAGGCACCTCTGGATATCATCTGCCAGCTTGTTGAGGGTGTGCTTTCTCTCTTTGTTCACATTACTAACAATGATCTTAAACAGCACTGGTCTCAGTATCAACCCTTGGGACACTGCTCTAGTGACCAGTGTCCAGCTCAACTTTATAGCCTGATCACAATCCTTTGAGCCCATCAACCCAGCCAGTTCTCAATCCACTTCACTGTGCACTTGCTAGTCTGTATTTCATTAGTTTGTCTACAAGGATGTATGGGATGCAGAATTGAAGGCCTTACTAAAGGAAGCAACATCCACTACTGTTATCCCCATCCATCAAGCTAGTCACTGAAGGCTTTCAGGTTGGCTAAATACGATTTCCCCTTCATAAAAATCCATGTTGACTACTCCCAATGACTTTCATGCCTTTCAGATGCTTGCAAATGCCCTCCAGGAGGATTTGACCCATCACCTTTCCAATGATCAGGGCAAGAGTGGCTGACTGGTATGTCATTTCCCAGGTCCTCCTTGAAAGACTAGAGTGACATTTGCTTTTTTCCCCTCAGGTACATCCCCTTCCTTAAGACTATGACCTTTCAAGGACAGTCGCCTCACAATGATTTGCATATACAAATATGAAGCACATTATTTTATGTATCTCTGTAGGCTTCTCTATGGTGAACTCAAAGATCTCTATGCAAATTTACACATCTTTCCCTGCTTTTTTAACTGGAAGGCTGGTAGTACTGCAGCAATATGCTCTACATCTACTTTTAAACCTGCATTTGTACAAAGTTAACAGATAGTACTCAGTCAAAAGTTTTACCTAAGAGGCCATTTTCTTTCAGTTTTTTGGGGGTTGTTTCCTTTTTTTTTAGGTAGTTACTCTTTTTTTTTTTTTTTAATCACTGGCACCAGCACCAAATACTTAAGTTTTCCAATCTCCTTCAATTATTTCTACATTTTGATTAGTTACTGGTTTGAAAGCTTAATCTAAGATAAATAAAATAATAAGAAAGGGAGGCGAGGGAGTAGTCATGCTCTCTGTAAATAGAAGCATTAGGAAACACTAGAAAATATTATTTTAACTATAGAATATTTAGAACTATAGTCAACTACAACTCAGAGAACAACATGTAATTGTAAGCATATGCAAGAAAACAAGGTTCTGCCAGACACACTGTTCTTTTGTGATCTCATGAAAGAACACACCTAATGAAAAACACCTTGCAAACAAAAATCCTGGGAAATGTAACAGCTGAGAACCAAAACAGTGATTGGGCTTGGACTGGGCTTTTTTTTTTTCTCCTCTGAAAGAAAAATCACTATCACGTCATTCTAATGCCTTTCGGGAAACAATGTCTATTACCTGTTGATATATTTAAACAGAGAAGAAAATCACCCTGCTTTAAAAGCTGCAAACTTCTTTCTAGTAATGTTCAGAGCTTTTCCTATTAATTCTTTCTTCTTTTTAAGCATTTAGGTTATTCCTTCAAATGACCGCAGCTTTGGAAGCTCTACAGAAGGACCAAAGGGCATTCTTGTATTTCTAAAGTAATCATTGAATATTGATTAGGGAGAAATCCTTGGATTCTAAAGCTCTAACAGGGATAATGGTAAACTGCCAGGGTAAAAGTTCCCAGGGGGATGGGAAGCAGGAGCCCAACACCATGTTAACCCCTCTTCCATACCTGGCTTGCCAAGTGGCAATTAATCTGTTCAACACCCACTCACATCCCACACAAAGAAATGGGCCAGGGAATAGTCTGAAGATTTAGAAACAAAAATAATTTTATCCTAATGTCCTAGCTGCAGTGCTGTAAGTAAAAACTGTGAGATTTCCTGGGTGGTTTTTGTTTGGGGTTTTTTTGGCGGTGGCATGATTTTAAGCATTGCTGCACCATGGAAGTACTTCAAATAGTTTAGAGGCAAATTCTATTATTAATGTAAATTGCAGACTAATCTTACTATCACTGACCACATCTGCAGTGGAGGGGTGCTCATCTCTTAGCTGAGACTATTGTGTAGACAGGACTATTACAAAATAATATTAAATAAAGATGCACTTTCAAATATTAACAGGCATGGCACAAAAGTTACTGTACCATGAAAAGAGACTGCTGTTTTGAGACCATTACTTGAAAAAACCTTCCATGCTTCCTCTGTAAAATGCATCCTCTCTTTTTCCTTGCTGTTGAAGTTGCAGATTGATGAAAACGGATCTATGGCTAATCTTCTGCCTATGCTTCTTTTTAGTGCAGAAGAAGAACTTGGCGTAAAGCAAAAGTCCAATAGCTGGATATTATAAAGTGGAAAAAATATTAGGAAAAGAAGTCAGCAAAATGCATGCTTCATAACTAAATTCAAAATATTATTAAAACTGTAATTGATGCACTTTGTGGTAATTACATGAAGCATTCTTATTTCCTTCCTGCTACAATCAGAGCATGAATAAACTATCTGCTTTCAACTACTCTAAGCCATGAAATTTAAAAAAGCTGAAGAATATGCAAGTCAAGTAAGAAATTTAAAAAAGGCTGGCATTTATTTGTTGAAAAACTGGTGTTTTTTAAAGACTTATGGAAAATCTAACTACTAAAGCACTGCAGTATTCAAAGACAAATACAATCAACATCTCCCTTCCTCTGATGGAAATGGTGAACTGGCTGTCATGTACTCAGGGAAAGAAAAAAATAGCTAACTACTTAAATAGTTAAGTTACTGCGAAGATTTGTATGCATTTTTTTTGTTAAAGACAAACCATGAACACAAAACTCACAATAGTCAATTATTGTCTTCTTACAGTTTTTACTGTTTCATACAGAAGGACACTCTATACAAATCTTAAATGAATTAAGATTTCTTGATTCCAACACTGTGAAGACAAATTTCAGTCTAAGTTCCTGTGATTTCAATAGCCACTAAGTTTTACTGCGCGACTTGTGGACACTAGCAAAAAAGGAGTTGCTTTATTCTATATTTTGTTTCTGATTACACAAGTCAAAATCTCAAACTCCAGAATATTACCTAAAAGCCAACTTCACTAAGACATCTTAAAAAAAAAAACAAAAAAACAAACCAGAAAACCCAACAGAAAACCAAGTGCAGAAAATTGCACTTAGATGGAAGATAATTATATAAATAACTCATACCCTTTGAAAAAATTCTTAGTTTATGAGAGAGAAGTAGCAAATAACAGATTTTTCTGCCAAAGTACTATACTCTCTAGCTTCCTACCACCCCCAACCACCATCACTCTTATAATAGCTAGGATATGACATGAAAGCAAGCATGTTACTTAAGCAGCTCTGTGGGTGTATCTAAATCCTGGAAAATATAACCACCTAGAAACTACAGCAACACCTATCATTTTAAAGGCACAGTAAAAAAACCACAGTATATCTGTCCAGCCAGCCAATCTGGAGTTAAAATTGATGATTTAACACTTATTCCTGAAGAGTAACATATTCTGGAATAGAACACCATATCTAAGCATTAACATCAGTTATTTTGCTTTGAATCAGAATATAGATGCTAGAGAAGTCCCAGTTTTCAAGCTTTACTTTGCACCACCCTGTCTTTTTAAGACAAAACACTAGGTAGAATCCTTTTTGTTATTCAGGTTACTCCCAGGAACCCTAGGAGTAAAATAAATGGAAGAGGGCATTGGCAGGTACAAGTCTGTCTTGTCCCCCGCACGAAACATGTACCTTCTAAATGCAGCTCAAACTGGACAGTTTCAAAAGGACAAGCCTGAAGGTTTCCACAGACAATGCAGCACTGGCAGCCCCTGTACAGCTTTTATAGCATTCTCACCAACACAGCTTGACAAGGTTCCAGTGGGAAGACTCTCAGTCTCTGCCTCAAGCTTTTGGTCTTTTCCTCAGATTAGCAAAAGAGAGCCAATTGTGATGGTGGATTTTCTGCTGGAAGAAAACTTCATGGTGGACTGAGACCACCAACTCATTTCAGACAGACCAGAAAATGAGATGGTAACAGCTTTTTGCAGTTGCCAGCTTAAACTTATTTGAGCTACAGACCTAGATGTGAAAGGCTCTGTAATAAATTACCCATCTCCTGAGCCATCCAGTTAACAACATGCATGGTTTTCTTTTAAGCATAACTGAGTTTTAAGTTAATAAATTTTCTGAAACTGTAGAAAGCAAAATATCAGAAAAATTTGATTCTTGATAACAAGTCATTTACTTTCTGTATGCCTCTTAAAAATATACTGAGAGTACTATTGCAGGTAGAACATTAAAGGAAGACATTATATTTTGTTTTCAAACCAAGTTGTCCAAGTAGTAAGATGCACTATAAATTTCCCTACTATATTTTGTTCCACTACTTTGAGTCATCACAAAGCCACCAGAATATTTTATGTTTTCTTTTTCCACTCAGTACTGAGGCTTTTGTTTCATTCCTAAAACCAGGAGCAAGTTAGAAGCAACATTCGTACAATCACTTGAATAAAACAAAGCTACTTTGTATTTCAGTTCTGAAAATGATGTTTAGCAGAGATAAATCTTTTCCCATCTGTTAAAAAAGAGATACTGGCATTCTGTAAAAGCATTTATCAGGCATGAAAATAGACAAATAACTAGTCCTTGAGCACCTTCCCACGAACACTATTAAAACTATTTCCAGTGACTCTGGAAGAGTAATAAGGAAGCCAGACTTATTTCACCCAACAGAATAGCACTGATAATACGGACTCATAGCAATGAAAGGTCAAAGTAATGATACCGTCATGCACAAATGAAATTTCAGTAATTAGAAGTATCATATGTAGGTATCATACTTTGACAGCACCTTTTTTTTTTCCCACTTCTAAGAATAAGAGCTACAGACAACTGGCTCAGGAAAACTACCCAATTTTATGACAACACACAAAACAAGGCCAGCTAGCTATGGGCATGTCAAAGGCAAATACATAAGAATTGGTGAGATTCACCAATTTAAAGGAATTTGCTGATTAAAAAACACTCAGATTCAAAATGTTTTGCTTACGCTGTGGTTTGGATAAACAGCAGTTTACTTGCAGAATACTTCAGAAGTTGGCATGGCTATATTTCTGTAGAGTATAGATATTAGGAGAAGATAATGGCCTTCAAAAACTACTTTCCTATGTAAGACTTAATTTCAGAGAATTTTTATTTTTCCAGCAGTTCTTATAGCCAATCATCCTCTCCCCCACCTACACAAACGCCTCATTTAGTTATTTATCTTGCCTCCAGTGATACTACCAGAGGCATTTTCTGTACCTCAACGTGCCTGTTATTTAAAAGAACATTTTTAAAATAGTTTATTTAGAAAAATCAAAAAATGAAAACAGCCATCTGATACACTTGCCCTCATAAGCATATCAGATCACAGCCAGCTTTTAAAATTCACTCTACTAATCAAGGCTGTTTGACTGCAGTGTAAAAATACATATTTATTAGTACAAACTTTTCTGTTTCCCGGTGATTTTTCATTAAAAAAACCAATCCTTGCCCTCAATCATCATCCCAGTGCTAAAACCCATTGCGGATCCACTTACCAAATCCCTGTGTAACACCCAGTTAGCATGCAGGTAGTGAATACCATCTAGGATCTGATATAACAGCGACTTCACCATTCCTCGAGGTAACTGAACTGGTTTCTTGTTTGCTTTAGAAGCCCTGTGAAACTTGATTATATGCTGCAAAGGGGAAAAAAGAAAGGAAAAAAAAAAAGTGTAATGTTTACACAAAAAGATTGCCACTGATTCCTTACATAGACTTCTTAGTTTTTATTCAACTCTTTATTATTCATTTTCAAAACTAGAAACATGCACATTAAGTACTAGAAAATTAATACTGTACTAGGTAAAGTGATCACTGTCCCAAGAAAATCTCTCAAAAATGAAATCAGTTTTTGCTGTGCTTTAACCCCAGCAGGCATCTAAGCCCTACAGAGCTGCTCACTCAGTCTCACACACTGGTATGAGGAATACAAAACCAATACAACTGTCCAAGCTAGTTTCCTTGCAGATCACTGATCCTGGAGGTTTTAGAGCTGTTTTTGTTTGGGGAGTCTTTTTGCTATGGTATGCTGATATCGTGTCTGTCACATCACATAATTACAAGGTCATTACCTCCTACACTATTTTACTTTTAGGTTTATCTTCTACAGTAATAATGACAGTATAATATTCAAGACCTAATGCCAAACAGAAATTTTTGCAAACTGTATTGACAGTTTTTAAGATGTAAATCAGAAGCCTGGATTTATTCCTTCTTTATTCACTATACCCTTAAAACAGTACTCTCAAAACAGAAGCTGTAGACAGAGCAAAGCTATAGATCTGTCCACCTGAAAGTCAGCCACCAGGCCAGACACGGAAAAAACCTTTAGCGATTATAAGTGTATACACAAGCAACAATATCTAGCAACAACGAGGAGTCCAAAAGGATTATGTTGTATTAGCACTTGAATCTCAGGTGCCACTAACTTCAATAGCAAGGTGTGTCATGGCCATGGTAACCGTTTCCATTTGTCTCTTTCAAAGAGAGGCAATTTCTAGAACAAACTTGTTCGTGCATTCACACTTCTTTTCTGTAATGGTTCGCACTTGTGTGATCATCAAAACAGCCCTGATCTTGTCCGTCCAAAACCTGGCACCAAACTTCTATCATGTGTTCTGCTTACCTTCCTGATCTGTCATATTCCAGGTGCCAGTTAGCTAACCCAACCACCTAACACACTTTGGGAAAATGCCTTTCTTCTCTTGCCACAGCCCAGCTCCATTCAGCCTGCCTTTACTTCAGGCATCAAGCTTGGCTTTCCTGTGAGGAACAGGCACATTCCTGCCCTGCCAGTGATAAAAATGAAGCTGCACAGAGAAAAGAAACACTGATGACAAGGTGACAGTCCCTGCCCAGTCACCCAAGCACCATAGGCATGAGCATCCCTCAGCTACAAGTTTTTACTTCCCACTTCCTGCAACTCCAAAGCTAATGTTATTTTTCACACAGTGGACAGAGAGAAGTGAATCTTCAGAGACAGGCAGAAAAACAGATGGCTGTCCTGGACTTTTTTGTTCCTGCTCTAATACACTCTGTGCCCTTTCCCAGCCTTACTTGAGACTTGCTGTACTAAATATTCACAGTACTGGAGGGCTCGGTCCACGGCTGCCTCTCTGGGGCACAGAGCCAGCCCAAACCCCCCAACTAAGTCTCTCTCATCTACATACAGGGAACAACCAGGAGGTGGTATGACTGGGGAGCTTTGGAATTCATACAGGTATGTGCAAGTAAGCATGAAGGTCAAAATTGAGGGTCATTCCTAAGTTACTTATATACAAACCAGTATTTCATTAACAAAAATGCTTCTACAGTGACTTAGGTTAAATATGAAGCAACGCAGAAATGTATAAATACAAACAAGGACAGGTCACTAATACTCACAATCATCCTAACAAATATAAAGTGCCTTGCAGCACATTTTGAAACAGAAAAAAACCTGGAACATTGCTAAACTTCTGTAGCTTAGCATATCATAAATGCAAGGGAGCAGTGAAAAAAAGAATGTGCTTGTTTTTGCTTCACATAAAAAAAAAAAAAAAACAAAACCAAACCAACTTTACTCCGTTTCCTCAAGACTTTGTGGTTTTTGTTTACCAGCATTTAGAATGTCTCAACATTTCAGCTGTTTGGTAACTTTCTTTGTCTCTAATTTAATTTTGGTAACAAAATCTCACTATCAAGTATCAGAACTTCCAAGACATTTAACAGGGAGAAAATATCTTTGATTCAGCTTAGCAGAAAGAAAACCAACACACTGGTTTTTAGGCAAATGCTACTGAATTATTCCCAACTACAAAAAACACCATTTTCCAAAGCTAGTTTTACTCTGATTTGTGCTAAGCTACATGCTGAGGAAAAAACAACTCATGACTAATACTGTTAAATCCTTATATTATATGAGCACATACATAAAAATGTCCATCTCATTCCCAATTGCTTCCACTGCACCCTTTGATCTGAATCTTAGTATTTTTTAAGGTTAGTATTACAATATCTGTACCATTGAGAGCAATGCTCAAATTGTATATCAATTAATTCGAGGCACACACACTTTTTTTCAGGGAAGTCAAGGTTGCATGGTATTCTTAACTTTTCACCACCCTACTTTATTTTTTTAAGTATTCCAAATGGATATTAAGCTTAAAAATACTGAGTTAACACAGGAAAACAGTATCTACCTGAAAACAAGTACTTTGACTCCAATATATTTCTATTTTAAAGCTCTGTCTTGCAATTAGGAATAAACAGCTTTCCTCCCAAATACAGAATTTCTGAAGAGGAGTTGAATAAAAATTCTTCCCACTGAAACATACGAATTAAATTTCATTTATATACAGTGGCACTACTGTATATAAACGTATTCACGGATGACAATCAATGTAACTAAACTCTAAACTGTCCTATTCAGAAAATAAGTTTGTCATTTTTCCAAAGGGAATTCACTTGCATAATCAATTGCATTTTCCTGCACCATATTTTAACTGTAATAGGTGCTTCTATTCTATATTTATTTAACTAGATTTCTAGCTACTGAGAGCTGATTGCAGATTTTTATCTTCTTAAAGAGATCACAGGTTAAACTGTGTACTGTGTTAACTCAACGTTTTCCATTGCTTTTCCTTCAATACTGAAAATGCTTCCAACAAGCATGGAGTATGAGGCTATACTGTGCTCAAAATGATGTCTTCCCTGATCTTGTCCTTTTGCTGGAGCTAAAACTCTAAGCCCAGTACCTACAAACAATTTACCTTACCCAGAGGTCATGCTCAGCGTAGTCAAAGAGAAGCCACACCTTCCTGTCGGCATGAGAAAGAAACACCTTTTGCAGAGAAATGACATTTGGATGCTTGAGCTCCCGCAGCAACTGCAAAAGACAGAAAGTCCGCAACAGTTATATCCACACATCCAGAGTTGGGAAAGGGATGGAAAGTCCTTTTAATAGTCTTTGCTACACACTCTACAACACAAACAACAAAAGTTGAAATCTGCAAGTCACAGAGAACCACATGTTTTTTCATGAAAAAAACAGTCATTAGTTTGAAATCAAAGCTGAAAGCAGATCAGAACCCTCAGGGCATTCACTTCCTATTCATTTCTTAAAAGCTGAAGTCTATGTAAACCTCACTATTATCCAGGATCAAGGCGACTCTGCAAACAGCCAGCTGTAACATCTGCCCTTTCCCACAGGCTGTAATCTTCGACAGTGCCATTTTGGGTACCCAACTGTCTCCTGACTCCCAATTATCTGAAAACGCCACATTTTGGTTGCAGACATTTGAGACTGAATGGGATGACTCGTTTAGAGCCTGTCAATGCAGTCACCTAAAGGAAGATGTTTTTTTTAAAATAATGGAAATTCAAACTATTTTAATATACAATTTTACTTCTGAGACCGAATATTTTCAAGAAAATATAATTTTCCCTCTACATAATAGAAGAAATAAAAAGATTCATTCCTTTCTACTGATACCTTTGCCACAACTGGAATCTTTTTAGCAGCTACTGAGACAGTAAAATGGAAGTAGATATCCACATGTTTGTTTCCTTCTCTTCTATATTTGAGATAAATTCCCATCCCTACTCACTGACCAGTCTTCAGTGTGGCATGTCTTGAGTAAGAGGACCGATAGCCCACAGAGATTTTCTCTCAAATATGAGATCAAACAGGGAGACAGAGTTGAGGACACAAAGCAACAATACAAATCAATACAGAAGGCAGTAGTTTCAGCATGGTAAAACTCTTAAGATCTGTCAAAGCATTACATCAAGGCACTTTAAGGCAGGATCCACAAGAAGTATGGAATTCTTTAAATTCTTCTAATTCCTACAAAGCATGAGATCAGCATGGGAAAACCCAAGAAATGCTTATTTGCAAATTTTTATCAATTACAGGTGGGAACTGCCTGTGTTAAGTTAACCCCAGCCAGCAGCTAAGCCCCACATAGTTACTTTCTAACCCCTCTCAGTCAGATGTGAGAGGAAGAACAAAAAAAAAACTAGCCAATTTATGAGTGAAGACTGTTTAGTAAGTGAAGGAAAGAGGGAATAAAGAAGCACCAAACACACAACAAAACAACAGAAGCAATGCAATGTCAGTCAGATATACCTTCCCACAAGAAGACTGACGCCTAGCCAGTCTCCAAAGGGAGAAGAGGCAGAGTGGGAAAAAGAGAAAGCCTGAACACTGCCAGCAATAGCTAAAACACTGGTGGGTTATCAACACTACTTTAGCTACAAATTCAAAACACTGCATCCTACAGGCTGCTACTGAGAAGATTAACTGCATGCCAGACAGACCCAGTACAGCACAAAAGACCAGCCTCTCAATGGTGAATGAGGTTACAGTGTTTAAGGATACGTTCTGCCAGTCCTTATAACCCAAGAATTTTTGATTAATCAGCATAAATTCACATCTTAAATTTATGCTAAACATCTTAATGAATTAACCATACAGAAGATTGCACAACAGTTCAGCAACTATGCATCCATACCAAAATGGGATCAGATTTCCTGTGGCCTGGTGGACACACCTGTGCTAGACACAGACTATTCCTTGATGAAAGACGCAGATACTACTCAGAGCTCTAGAAAATAATATTAATTTTCTCTTTTGCCCTTTCCTGTCCCATTTTAAGTCTGTCCTACTCTTTACTCCAAAGGTAGCAGCTATCACTTAGATAAAAACTCTCGTCTCTATACATCAGCTGTGAGAGCACACCAAGAACCCATCACCAAATCCAGTCCAGAATATCTCACAAAGGTGAGAAAGTTTTGAGTACTGTAGCAGAAAGCTTTCCTGTCTGCATAGCGAGGCAACATAGATATAATTCTCATTTATTTGTAGTAGAGGTAGTCAATCCTGCAGACTTGGGAGATTCACGGCATTCCTTGCTTTTTCCTCCCTAATCCACCTTGATCACTCCCTGTCTTGGCTTTACTCTCTAAACAGCCCAGCAGTCCTCTCAAACACCCAATAAAACCTCTATCCTCCTATAAGATCCACAGCAATCTGCTTTCCTTCTCATCAGTTACAAAGCCTCCGCTGGCCTTCCTCAAGGACACACCTGAGAAGTTCCTTTTGTGGTCCATCACCGATGTTTTAGGAGCTCTGGCCTTTGCTACTGTGGCTGATGGTAGCTGTTACTGTTTGTGCATCTGTGTACTCAGTTTATCATTACTGCTGGTTTCTGTCTTTGCCTCTTGTGCTAAATAGCTGTTAACCACAGTCTGCTTAAAAAACCTGATGTGTTTGGTCAAAGCCAGACTGCTACAGGCACCCCAGTGAACAGGATGGCTAACATACCTCAGTAAAAACATCAGACTAGGAAATGATCGTTGCAGTGGTGACAGATGATTCCTGAATCACTGTCTTGGAAAGGTTGAAACGCTTAGAGTGACAAATGCAAACAGTGTCTGAAGGGCAGAAAGAACTCATGCAGATCGTAACACATCACACAATCTGTAACAAGCACTTTCAGCAACCTCAGTCTCCACAAATCAGGCCTCTCTAGCCCATATGCCACATGCCTCTCCTACCAGACGATACGTGTCCAGCAGCTGACAGAGTTCAAAGATAGTTCAGGCAAAGTAGACTGCAAGAAACATGGTCTCAGTATCAGTACGATGCCTGCTAACGATAAAACTCTTTTTTGGTCTAATGACTCTGATACCTAATCACTTCTGTCTATCCTAGCTCAGTTTTGTAGAACACAAAGAGAAAGCAGACAAAAACTATGTGTCTGGCTCGCAGTAAATTGCCTTCCTTTTCATTTGCATATCACATGATGATTCAATTCTATTCTCTCAATCAGAAAGGTTTCTCTTTTATTAGACCCTGTTTAAAGAAGGAAGATCCAAAAGACCTTTAAAGAAATAGAAATCAGCAAATGATGAAGATGTTAATACATCAGGTTTGACCTGAGTGTTAGAAGCCCATGTTGCCCCTGACTGGTCTTCCCCTTGCTTTCATATTGTTCAAGATCCAGAAAGAGAAACAGCATCCCTAGTGCAAGTCCTGAGCTTGCACTGAGGTTCCTCCACCTCCCTCTTGAAATGCAGAAGTATCCTTCCACAGCCATAGGGCAGCTGAGGGACAGTAAATGAAAGTGTCCCAAGGATGCATAAAATTGTTAAATTGCTTCACGAACAAGGACAAAGTGGAGTAAGCCAGGATGTTATTAAATAATCAACAGCACCGTTAAGGGAGCCTGGCAAACTGCTGCATGACTAAAGCCAATCTTTTCTTGCACTAACAACAATTATCTTTCACATCAAATATGAGCTGAACTCAGCACAATTCTTTATGAACATGACCTCCTTCCTCCAGTGATATTCCCATATTTCCCATAAAGCTCTCCACCACTACAGCACTTCTCATGAGCCAAGACACTGCACTCTCCACTTCAGTGAGGATTTCTAGTTATACTGTGAATGCCATTCCACCCCCCTCTTGCTTGCTAATCTCTGTGGTCCGTGGGGAATGTTAACTTGTGTAGTGCTGCAATATTACCTTGCTTCTATAATTCAAGTTGCACCAGGGAGGTTTAAATTAATTATCAGGAAAAATTTCTTCACCAAAAGGCTTGTCAAGCAGTGCAACAGGGAAGTGGTTGTGTCACCATGCCTGGAGGTATCTAAAAGACAAGCAGATATGGTGCTAAACCCGTGGTTTAGTGGTAGACGTGGCGATGCTGGGTTAATGGTTGGACTTGATGATACAGGTCTTTTCAAAGCCAAACAATTCTATAATTCTATAGATCAAGCATAGACTCATTTGCTGGAGCAACTGGCCAGGTGACCTGGCCCAGAAAGAGTTTCTCTGATGTCCTGCTCAGGACATTAGCTGTTTTAGAATAAGCAGCTCCTTTCCCTCACAGCCTTTGTTTGAGTACTACGCAACATACTTCTCCCAAAGCTTAGGACAGTCAGGAAGTTGGCTACAAACAAAGTCATCAGCAATATCAGCCAAACATTCATTTAAACAAAATTCACTATTGTGTTATCTTTGCTAATTTAATGGCATAAATTCAAACTCTAATCATCATCTCATTCTTCAAAAAGATTCACATAAGTTTCACCACAAGGATCCAGCAACAAACATCACATATTAACAATCATGTCATGGCCTTAAAACGGAAAAAATGGGCAAAAAAGGACTTGGAACAGAAAGCAGATTGCAGTTGATGCAGAAAGGCGATTTTCAGACTGGAAGGGGAGTGACAAAGATTTAGTCATCCTGTAACAGATGAGATGCCAGTGGAATTACCGCTATAAGATGAGTATAGGCAGTAGTGAAACATTACCTGAAAAACCATGCATAATTCTGGCCAATTCAGGGAACATGAATTCCAACTGCAACAGGGCAAAGAAAGACAAAGCCTATGCTCAGAGGAAGCGAGAGCCTTCAAGGCTCAAAGGAAACCAGCAAGGCTCAAGGTTCAAAGGAAACCAGCGAGCCAAGTCAAAATGCTTATAGCCTGCCAAAACAAAGCCAGAGAAGAAACAGTCTATTTCTCTACATCTCTCTTTAAAATGAAAGCAGAAAAGCTATTTTAACTGATAATATTATCCTAAGTACAAATGGGTATGAATTAGTCATGATTAATTTTGGCTTAAAGGCTGAATAATATTTATAGAGTCATTACTACAATGAGACTCGGGAACTGCCTTCAGAGATTTTTCTTTTCCTTACAAGTTTAACTTGTACTTTGCTCAACTTTTGAAGGTACACTTTGCTTGTCTACAAGAGTGGGAGCAGAATATGATGACTCCAGAGATGTCACCCAGTTCTAAGCCACAAAAGAAATCTGAAAAAGCACTGAAAGCTTGGTTTCCTAACAAGCACTGGAGCTCTGCTCAAGTACTTTAAATTTGTTATTTAAACAAAACCCCAAATTTTATTACACAAGTTCTTAAATCCTAGACTGGCTTAGCTGCTACCCAGTAGAGTCAAGATCTGTTTGCTTCAATGTAAATATAATTTTACAGTTTTATACTCTAGTGAGTCAGATATTCCACAATACTAAAAAAAAGAAAAACATACAAAACCAAAAAAAATCCCAACAAAACAAAATAGTTGCTCAAAGTACATGATGTTTTCCTTTCAGAAGTGTTCAAATGAAAGCTTATGTAACAGAAAACAATGTAACAGAAAGTTATAATACTGCTCACTCTAAGAATTTATTATGAAGCTGACAGTACATTTCTGAAGCTCCAGTTCTTCAGACAAAGCAAAGATTTCACATGGTTGCATATTTTTCTCTTTTACTTTTTTTAATTCCTAAATTTGCAAAAAAGAAGCCTGACAACACAAAATGTCAAGAGGAAAAAAATACATTTCTAACTTCCATAGTTTCTAACGCAAATGAGTCCTATGTGATCTCACATGCATGTCAATATTTGTTAGCACCTCCTATGTCCACTACTCTACTAGTAGAGTATTGTATACTAGAGTATTAGAAGAGGCATTATTAAAGGTCCTCTGAAAGTAATGGGATGGACAAAGAACCCATTTGAGACAGACACTGGACGCTGCTGTTCACAGAAAACATTGTGATTCCTAAGGATTTCAATTACAACATCTAATCACAATATCTTAATATCTCTGTCTCACTGTCACAGAACTAAACTATAAACTCTCTATATACAAAATCTCTCAAGAGTACTGTTTGCAGCCCAGTAACATAGTTGATAATGTTATTGGGACAGTTATTTGCTCCTTACCAAGAGCGTGAAATCTAGAGCCACCCAGTTTCAGCTTCTGCCTCATGGGGTCTCTCTGGCTGCTGCAGGCTGCAGAGTCCTTGGTCACCCTCAGACCTGCTCTGAAAGACCCCTTACACCCTTCTTCCAGCCTTTCCATTGGCAGAGGGAAAAGAGGCTTGATAATAATGTAAAGACACACTCTTATCACCCAAGGCACAGAAGCCCCAGTGTGTGGGGAGGACCAGTTCACCTCTAGAGTAGCCTCCTCTGCCAAGCTCAACTCAGCCAAGACCACTCGTGAACAGCAGTTCCCTTCTCACCTTCTACAGGGCACAGGCCTGCTGCTCCAGCTCTGCCACTACCTCTGCCACCTTCTAGCCCAGAAGCTGAAAGCAGAGGTGATGTAGCAGCTGCAGGGATGAGAAGGCCTGCTGCAGAGGCTCACCCTTTCCTGGGAGTTATGTTAAGCCACAGTGCAGCCAGAAGATGCTTCAACTCAGCTTGCTCACTCAACGGGAAACTAACAAAACTGCTCATTTTCCCTCTGGTGAAGATGAACTGTCCACAGTCTACAGTCACACTGTCATGAGATCCAGCACAGAGGACATCACCTTTTGTGGTAACAGCCTGCATTTGTTACAACAGGAAATGATAGAATCCTATGGATAACTCCAAGGCCCTGGCAGCCTTGAGGCTGTTTTAACTTGTACAAGCTGGATATGGTGTTTGACAGCACAGAGACAGGAGACAGCCAGAGCACAACGTTGTCCACCCCAGATCTGTCACATTCAGCATTTCCATCACTGAAAGTGTCTGCCACCACACCTAGCACTTCCTCTTTGGAGTCAAGTCAAAAACTAATGGTATCATATAAAAAGACTATGTGTTTTATATGTTCGATATAAAACAGCATTTCCAGGATATTTCTGTCAAACAGATCAGGCATCAATAAACAAATCTGCATGAAAGATCTGTAAAAAGAAAAAACAAACAACTCCCCCACAGCTAAACAACGAAAAGCTAAACAAAACCCCAGCCCAAGCAACTCCTCACTGGCCAAAGGAAGAATAAGCAAGAAAAATACTTGCAAACCTGCTAAAACTGAATGAAAAATGCTAATCAACACAAAAAATGTCACTTGGTTGGTTCAAAACCTAAGACTCCTGTATAGGAAACTGCCCAAGCCAAAATCCTGAAGCTCTGTTTAAAGTCTGGCTAACTACTTCAGCTTCCTACAGCCTTGAAGAATTCTCCTGCTTTGCGAACTGTGAAATAGCATTTGCTGCACTATTCCAGGTGGATAGGCTTTAATGACTTTCTTCCATGTGATTAAATCAGAAGACGAGGAATCAATCATTTGGGCTTGTGCGTTTTGCATATTTTTATACAAATCTTCTCACCATTCTATCCCTCTGCTCTCCCATCTAACACAAATTCAACTCTTGGCATGCTGAGCATGCAGTTTTTAGTGCCTGTTTAAATCCTCAAAAGTGAAATTGCAGATCACAAAACAGATACCCAGCATCCTAGGCACCACACAAATCTGCAGAGAAAAAGAAATGAGCAGCCAAATGTTAGGTTAAGGTTCTGAAAGAGGCAGGATCCACAAATGTTTATCATGATGGATGAATGGGGGAAAGATAAGGAAGAATATATAACTCTTCAACTATCTTGATGTTAAACATACTGATTAGCACATAGCACAGTAACTGTTAACTCCACCAGCTAAACAAAACAGTTTACATAAAATGATTGAAAAAAAAAACCCCAATCTCTTATTTCAACCTAGTAAAAAACTAGCTAGGTTCTTGAACATTAGGTCTAAGTTCTCATGCTGCAGGGAAGTACAGAAACGTACAAAGTCTTTCACATACATTATATAGATTCAGCTCATCCCATTACCAAGACAGCTGTTTAAACTCAGGTCTCTGACCTAGTTGAAACTTTTCCCTATAAATGATGAAATTGGATAATTATTCTATTTTTCTGAAGATCTTACACTGTTCTTCACCTCAGGTGCCTGTATCAAATTGACGTCTTGAAAGAGTAAGTTATGGACATTTTTAAACATAAAAGTTATTCAATACTCCAAAACTGAAGCTGCATAAACAAGACAAAAGCCACGTCAGAGCTGTAAAAACTAGAGTTTTACTGCGATTTATACCAAACTACATTCTTCCCAGACTGTCACAGTATAATATACAAGCTTCAGATCTCCAGAGAAACTGAAATGGATATAGCTCATATGCAGAAGGAATCATTCTAGTTCCTTTTAACAGCACCATGCTCGTAAAATGCATTAATTGGGGTAGTCCAGAACACACTGTAACAAAGTCTGGCATGCAGCCTTGACTTTTTAAGTACAACAGAAATAATTTTATTAGTTAGATGTACAGATCACAAGGTACAAGTGTTAACTCTGTAGCATTTCCATACGTAAATAGTATGATTCTTATCCTCAATTTGATCCATTTCCATATAAGGTTCATTTTGCTCCTTTTACTATATTAATTGATAGAAGGGGTGGGGTGGGGGGGATCTGTTCAGCAGAACACCATGGAAAACACCATTCTGGGGATAAAAAAAATCTCCTATTCACTCCAAACAGCAACATCAAGGGAATGGCAAGAAAGAGATTCAAGTCCATGGTGAATTAATTATTAAATCAACTGCAGGAAAATTCAACCACAGTATTAGGAGTTGCAAGCCTGGAACCACAACCAGAAACAAATTCAACAACAGCTCAGTAAACACTATTTCAGGTTTCTCTTTCTAAGCCTATGCCTGCTTTTGGGCTCCACTCCCCTCTTTGCTCTCAATACCTACTTTCTTGGCATCTTTGGTAATCTTCAGCACATTTCCCTCCTTGCCTCACTAACCCTGCTCCTCGTGGGTCCTGTGTTGTACTGCTGTTCTCTTCAAAAGGGCATATGCTGCAGCAGCTCAGAGAAAAGAGAAAGCCTTCCTGCTGCTCGCTCCTTTTCCATCACTACTGGTGACCTTGTTGTCCAAAGGGAAGGAGCACACAACACTCCTCAAGCCATGCAATGAGGCCAAATTCTTCCTGAGTGTCAGCCAAGTTAATGATTCTCCTAATAGACAAAGTGAGCTAGGGTGATAACTAGAGCAGAGACACCTCCCCCTAACATCCGCCAGGCTTCTCCTGCCAAATTTAAGCAGATCAAACTCTTCAAGTCCTTTTAGGGAAATCACTGCAGAAAGACAAAAAGTAATCCCACATCCCTCTGAAATGGTAGCTGACATTTCCTGAAGATATTCAGTCTGAATCACAATATTTGGAAAATTTCCACCAAAATGGCTGAAATCAAAATTTAAGACCCTGTTTTCTGTTCATTTAGTTCAGAGCAAATGTCTACAATGGTGGAAGGCTCAGCTTTCATCACTGGACAGAAAGAGTATCTCCTGAAGAATATTCTTTGTGCATCATTTCTTTCACCTCATTCAGGTCAAGGACTAACGTTTTTGATATCACAAAGTCAACTGAAATTTGACAAAGTGGGAAAGCCTGGTACTAACTTCAGTGAAGAAAATGAAATTCGGGTGAAGTTTTACACTCTTCAGGAATGTGGACTGAAAATAAACTATTCCCTTCCTAAACACCCCCTGAAATTATGAGCATTTCCTTTTAGTAAACAATTTCAGTTGAAACATTTCAACAATAAACCCAAGCAGCAGTAAAACATAAAAACATAAAACAGTTCAACTTCAGAATACCGGTCATACAAGTACTTCTTCAGAAGCTTGTTGCAAAGCATAACCAGATCACACCATTCACCAGTTTCTAACAATATATATATGTTGTTAAAAATATATTTGATATATTAATATATCAATATATTTCAAATATGCAAACACAAACGTGAAAAACTGAATGTTTAAATAATATTCATGGCTGTACCACAGCCTCCAAAGGCCTCCTCAGTTTAAAGTCTTTGCTTAAATAGAAGTTAAAATGTTTTAATCATTGTAAGCCAATAGGAACTAATCTCTTCAGGAAAAGAAGTACTACTGCAGAAAGTCAGATCAAATGTGTAATTTAAGTCACTAACTCCAATCATGTTTTTAAACCACTGCATTTAAATATGGTTTGCCCCAAGGCAGGCAGTAAATTGTAACTTAAAAATCCTGTCCTTTTTAGACAGCAAACAGGTACATAAAATCTTCCATGACATTTGTACTTACTTTATATCTCTATGATAAAGACATAGCACCTGTAGTAGAATAACATGATTCAGCAAACAAAACCCAGCATGCAATCAAGTCAATACTTTCAATAAGTCTGGCTAGCAGAAAGAGCTGGTACTTACTGCTATTTCTCTGCATGCAGACATGGAAATTCCAGTACCTTCTATCTGCTTTAAAGCGTAATCTTTATCATCTTTCCTGTGAAAGAGAAAAAGAAGGGTTTTGTTTTTTTTTTTTAATTGCACCATGAATTCTAAATGAGATCTTCAACACCATTCAGAGGACAGTTTTTAATTAATACAAATTCTGCATGTTATTTTCTTCTGATTCGTTACTAGTTTAATGTCTGGATATCAAGCTAAACCTTAAGCTAACCACATTACCTTGATAAAGCTAAAATATGTTTGCTCTCACTACATCGAGATGATTTTAAAACTTTTTTTTTTAAATACAATGATTAACGTTTCTTCCATTCCTTATTCAAAAGAAAACAAAGCAAGCAATTAGCACACACTAGAAATAAGCCTAACTAGGGTTTGTATCTCACATAAATGTATTACTCTGGGACACAGTAAATTTCCCCATATTTTAATGAATTCTGGAGTAGACCAGAAATAATGGCACATTAAAACATCTTTTTTTCCTCCTACCAGAACGTGCCTTAAAATTTTATTCCTATCAAGCTAATAAAACTAACAAGATTGATTTAAAAAACCACCAGACATTTGTGCAATCTGACGAATCCAGAAGTGGAGTCCAGTGGAAGGTGTCCCTGCCCATGGCAAGGGGGCTGGAACTAGAAGACCTTAAAGGTGCCTTCCAACCCAAATCATTCTACAATTCTATAAAATGTTTATTCAGCTTTAAACATATATAACACATAAACAAACCACCATCACCTCCTTGTACTTGAACTAGTATGTACCTTACAGTCACTTGTTTAAAATGCAAGCCTATTAGTAACTCCAGCCACCAAAAGCAAAACGAAGAAGAGATACACTGCAGCAAAAGAAGATATTGAACTCTTGCCCATTCTCAGCCTCAAAGACTCAAAAACTTTTAAGAGATGGAATGCTTGTCCTTCCCACTTGTGGGCCGGCATCCACAGCACCCCTGGGGGACATAACAGTATTGCCTGCAATACTTGGAACACTAGCATAGCCTCAAATCTCTGGGTTACATAAGAAAACTTATTTAATTTTTAATGAATCCAGCTTTCAGAGCTGTGAAGAGTCACCCTAAAAAAAATGCAACTCAAACATCTGAAAGGCAAATAAACTGTAGCTAAGCATTGAAAACATATACACTTGTTTCCTGCAGCTCTTGCTAACCATTTGCAAGGCTTTGAATTGCTTTCTTCCTACCCGAAACACATGCCTTCCCCTATTCATCACTACCTAGGGAAGAGAGAAGAAGTGGAAAATTAATGGACAAAATCTGAACACAGCTCATTACAAGAAAGAACAAAACAGCAAATGAACAAAAGCAGATTTCAGCAAGTGTCCAATTACATGAATGCAGCAAGATAAAAGAAAAGAAAATATACAGGATCTGACACAAACATGAAAAAAGTAGGTAAGACAATGACAGAAGGCAATAAAAAGCTTTCATATAATAAAACCTGAAACTTGCCAGCCTGGAAGAGAAAGAGCCAATGCTGAGCACAAACTCATATGTGGCCAAAACAAGGTGTTATACAATCCCTTAGTTCTCATCTTAGAGGAAAACAAGCTGCACGAAGCCCAAAAGCAAGAAGCCATTATGGTATTAAGCACATAATTGAACTGTGCAACGCGTGATGACAGAATATTACAGGGATCAAAAGCATAAAAAGATATAAGACTAAATTACAAAAATTTGCAGCTACTACTCCATGAGCAGCTACAGAACATAATGCCAGTCTGCACAGAGATTTCCTATGCTGTTCATAGAAAAATATGGGAAAATTTTCTCAGCTAAAAACTGTTTTACCCTCTGCCTTAGATACCAATGCCTTGCAGCTGTTACTGAACAAATGTGAAGCAAAATGGATTGGACTAGAGGTTATTCTCATTGCCTATGTGCTCATCTACTTAGTTTTGAGGTGTTTGGAGAGATCTCTATTTCATGAGATACACTGCTACTGTTACATGCATTACCACTGACTGAGTAGGGAGCAAAACTGGTCAGACTAAAGGTTATTCTCATTGTCCTGTTGCTTATCTGCTTAGATTTCAAGGTATTTAAGGGAGAACTCAGTAGAACAAGAAGTACTATGAAGTAACTGGTGATATTACAAGCATTTCTGGTAGCACTGTCTACAACGAAGCCTGCCATACATTTAAGATGGTGCAACTATTTTTAATGGGTCAAATTTTTGCCAAATTAAGTATGGACTAAAATATTCCATACCAGATGGTAGACCCTCTCTGGAAATTTTTAGAAAAAATACCTCAGCTGTTTCCTAGAACAAAACTGGAAAAAGACACTTTCAGCTGTGTTTGTTAACTCTCACAGTCAGCGCTTTAATGCTGAAATATTACGTGGTGGCTTCAAAACATAGCATTTGGTCTTCTCAAAGCAATGGATGAGTATGAAGTCTCTGAAAATTATTTTTCTCACATTAAAAGCCATTTAAGGAGCTGAGATCCAGAGCTCCAGTGCCCAACTTCGCTTTGCTCTTACAGTGACCCAGGGCTGTGGGAAATGAACTGCTTGCTCCCTTCCTCTGCCCAGGTTCTGCATATGGAAACCCAGAGCAAGTTGCCTCTGCCCTGTCCTCCATCTACCCAAGCAGTCTAGAGGAAATATAGTCATAGTGAAAAGAAGATAAAATAAATCACAGTTTAGGGATAAAACCCATTTTTAGCATCACAGTACTGCCTCCTCCACAATGTGAACAAAATAACCAAAGGCTTCCAAGACTTAAATACTCTGAATTGTGTTGGCACAGTTGAGATACAAAGTAATAAACCAACTTCCAACCCGCTCTAACATCCCTTCTACTCCGAGGCTGCTAACACACCACAGTTACCCATTACAACACTAGTACCAGCTTCTCTTTTTACAAAAGTAGGAAAATCCTACTTCTGCCTTTGAGTCAAGTGAGATTTTCTTTATAAAACCTAGTGTAATTCTTTGTGAGCCAAGGGAACTGGGAGAATGGTTTTTAAAGGGAGTGATAAGCATTTACAAGTGTTAGGAAGCCAAAAGAAAGGCCAAACATGATGACTGAGCTTATTTTACAAAACTCAAAAATATTTTGCCAATAATAATGACACCCCAAATGGCTTCCCCAAGATTTTGGATAAAGATAATTTCCTTCTCTGAAGATAAAGAGAGACGTTTGATGATAAAGAGGTGTTTGATGAAAAGAAAAAAACAAAAACAACAACAAAACAAACAAACAAACAAAAGCAATAAGGGGGGAAAAAAGGGGGGGAAAAGCCCTGTTTATAAACAACTGCCACTGCCAACTGTGAGTAACAAAATGGGACACTTAGCAGCTCGCATTTTAAGGGCCCAGCACCATAAAATAGTAGGTGTTGCTCTTACAGCTTGAATAAAAAAATTGCCATCTCTAAGAAAACTAAGCTTTTCTTACAATGCTGCTTCAAAACAATTTTTTCTAAAGTTCTACTGAATTTAGAAGCACAAGAGCACCATAAGAAGCATTCAGTCTCTGAAAAAATAAAAATCAAAGTAACAGGAAGAGACACCTGCTGAATGTGAGCATGTTGCAAAGCTTTAGTATTAAAAACTCTGGTATTTCAACCCCTAATTTAGAAGGATACTCTAAGCATAAATATGTTCAGCGTGTGTGAGAAAACATCCCATACACGGAAAAAAAAGGAGACCTACGACATAAAAGGCAGATTAAAAAAAATTAATTGTTATTTCATCTCACATACCGTAAATTTTGTAGAAATATACACTATAAATATATACTATAAATGTATACTACAAAATATCCTTCATTTTCATCATTAGAACAGTTTAAAATTCAATTCATAGTAATAAATATAGCAGAACAAAGTACCAAAGCCTTAAAATCAGTAACAATAATTCTAAAGTTACATTAC
>JAWWES010000001.1:45191916-45237011 GCA_035583135.1 Lophotriccus pileatus | reverse complement strand
CTCTGCTCTTGGTTCACCTTACTAGTCAGTAGTTTTCACTCTTCCAAAAAGTCCTTTTAAAAGCTAATCTCACCACTGCTCTTTCCAGTCTTTCTTAACTGGGTCAATTTAAAGCACTGTGTTATGCTTTCTGGTTAGAAGTTTGCTCCTTCAGCTGTGCAAACATATCTCACCTTGACAACTGACTGCTCTTCGCTTCCGTTTGTTCAAATAGGCCTTTTCCCAAACCCTGCAGTTTGAGAGAGATCCCCGAATTAATGCCTTCACCTCCAGACTTCTAAGTTCTTTCACAATGCATTGACAAAGCAACAGCTTTTCTCTTGCTGTCCTTTCATCTTCTATAAACACTCCTTTTATCGCTCAGTGGTGCTTTGATTCTACAGATAGCACTGTGGGACTGATGTATCAGAAAAGATGGAGGTAAAAAATATTAATTTCATGGTCTTCTCAAGTACTGTCTCAAGGTGGAGGGAGCTTGCACGTGCTTTTGAGGGCTGGGGTAGAAGGGGGTTGCCAAGGAGGCTCTCATATTACAGTTTTACTCTTAGCCTACAATCACCTTTTATTTCTTTATTCATCATTCATAGAAGATTTAATTTTGCAAAGAACTTATCCTCACTACCAGGGGCTTCCTTTATTTTAAGATTTCAGCATGTCAGATTTTTTTAATTGATGTGTTTACAGTGCATGCTCACTCACTCTGACTCACTAAGAGCCCAGCAAAGCTTCAGAAGTGATTCCCAGGGTCTTTGCAACATTTCACCTTCTTGGCTCTTTTTCAGCTTTAAGAGGCCACCTCCTCCTATCATCACCCCCCCTTATTTTCTAACCAAAGTGGTACTTCAAGCAGATTTTTTTAACCTTGCATAGATTCAGGATCTTTCAGGAGCAAACCATGTTTGTCACTCACAGTTCTCAGTAATAACCTTTTGAATCTGCTCTTTCATTCTGCTGTAGGCCAAGTCGATTCTTCCTCTGTGCATGCCCTGACTAGCTGTTTCACTAACTACTCACTACCACGAAGTTTTGTCTTGGCATCCCTCCCTGACAGAAAGCACCCACCTAAATGAAATGAGGCTAACGAGCCATTCATTGATGTATTTTCTGCTCTGTAGCCTCGCTGATCTGCTGATCCGACACAGCACAGGCAAACTGGTCAGGGAGATGTAAATGCAGTCTTAATGCTATTTCCCCCCTTACATTTTACCCACAGAGCTTTCCATGTTGCAATAGCTACTCATTTTTTGAGCCTTTTGGTATCTGACACTCATCTGGCAGAGTCACATAAGCTTCCAGTTGAGCTTTTATAAAATCGAACTAACATAACAGTGAATGGCACTGTTAGCACATTTACTTGTGAAGGGTTGTTTTGTTCAACCCTGCTGAAACAGGATTGATGTTCACCCAAAAGGAAATGAGAGATTTTGAATGCCAAGCTGTTCAAGTCCAAAAAGTTAGATAAGATTCAAATTACACTCAGGGACAAATTTGCTGCCTTGCTGCCTTGAAGTTCACCTAGGTAAAGCTTGCCCCAGCAGCTTTTGTTGAGCTCCATACCTTGGCACAGTAGTTCTGTGAGAACAACAGAGTTGATGAAACCTGATTTTCCAAGGCTTCATTGTAGGGATATCCATTATCTGAATAAAAGCTGTAATTGGAAGTACATCTGCAGCTAAGGCTCCCAGCTCACAGGGTAAGGCTGTGCCTCTCACAGAAAACATACCATGGCCAGAAACACCGAGTGGAATCAAGGGATTGCTGCAACTCAGATCCTTTTGTATTCCAAGTTCTCAGCTGCACATATTATTCACAAAGAGAGTAATAAATTGAGTCTTCTTTTTCAGAGCAACTCTCAAGTGTCCTTTATTCAAATGTCAACATCTTGTATGCAAGGTGTTACAAGCACACAGCAGAGAGCTTTCCCAGAAAAACAGGCAGATTGTTTCAGTGACCTTTAGTTGTGTTCTTCCCCATTCACAAAACATGTGAATCTTTTCAAGGATAATTTTAATTTTGGATGTTTAGGCTATCATCTGTAGTTGAGAAAACCACTATGTTCTCTTGAACATTTTGTCCTTTAAAACGAAGTATCGGCAGCTTTAATTCTGACTTACAGTTCTTTTCCTGCAAATTCTGAACTGACTGCACAATGTGCTTTGCCATACTACCACAACACTCAAGGTAGTTAAGATGCAGTTGAATAGAAACTGTTGCTTCAATATTATTATCCTTCTGCTTGAATTACATATAATTTTACAAGGAGTCTTTGGCATCCAAATATTCCTATACTTAAGTGAGTCTTTTACTAAGGCATGCAAAAAAACATGCAACAGGGCAACATCAGTAGAATTCTATGTAAAAAAAAAAAAAAAAAAGGCAGAATATTAAATTATTCATAAAATCATAGAATGGTTTGGGTTGGAAGGGACCTTAAAGATCATCTAGCAGTTTCCGAATCCAAACAGCTATTCCTCAAATGGGAAGCCTACAATACACAGAAGTTAGCAACTCATTCACAAGTAGGCCCATACCTAACAAAAAATTGTAACTATGAATAAAGCAATGCTGTAATCCCAAATGTGCTATTATGGGGCTTGACAACGTCTCAGAAACCATTTGTTGAGCCTCGGAGGAGACAAGAGAGAACAGCAGGCTATTCGGCCAGAACACAAAACCCTCCTGAATGGTTATCAGCTACAAGTAGCAGTAACACACAGCATTACTTGCCAAGCTCCTGAAGAAAAGATGGGGGACGGGGGGAGGGAGGAGAGGCGCATGAGAGTTAAAGCCCTGGTGGGATGAAGCCTGAAACTTTATTCTCATCCATTCACACAAGACAGGATTCTCTACTTCAAACTCAAGACTGCCTTACAGGAAAAGGTTACCAGAAAGAAAGCAAGCCTTTTATTAGCAGCAAAGTCAACTATCTTGATGCTCCTGCCTTAGCTTCATTATTTTACTTTGCCACATTTTAGCTGTATTGAACCTTAAAGAAAATTTCCAGAACTTAACAGATGAGGATGAACTGTTATCATCATCTACCTAAAGTCACAATACAGAACTCTTAAGTATTTTATAATATTACAAACCCACTGGCTTTGTTAATATTTTGAACAAGCGTAAAAAAGTGAGCCAGTTACACAGTGACTAAGCAGTCTTCATATTCTTACTCAGTTTCAAAATGAGAATTCTGAATGCATCCCTTCAGCATGGGCCCTTCTGTCACATTTCAAATGTTTAAGATCTGGAAGTTCTTCTTCCCCCCAACACATGCCCAGAAAGCAAAACATTTTAACCTTAAATCATTTGAGCTGAAGAAATCTAAGATTCTTCACAGCAGCAGACTGGCAGAAGACGTGCAGATTATTACTTCCATACAACACATTACTTACCTCATCCTAGGAGACAGCTCTAGCTGCAAGCATACTTACAATCTGAATTTGCATTTAGACAGTGGATAATTCCACAATAAAGCAAACACCCTTGGGAAGGAGAACAAATACATCAAGTTTCATAAATGCCATCACTCACATTACGACTGTGCAAGATGCAAAAAGATGCAACCAGAACTAACACAGTCTGTGTAAACTTAAGACAGCAAGGCTGGAAGTCCATCATCAATTTTTCAGCATCTCAAAAGTAGCCAGTACCCTGTATTTCTTTAGGGAGGGACTCTGTACAGACACAGAATTATTTGGGTTTTAGAAGTACAGGCGTTATTAGAATGTGGAGCTATAAAATAAAGATTCTTTTCTTTTTCTTATGCTTAAGACACTTCTGATGGTTTTGGAGATATACTTGAAAGCTGTATTTTCCACAGAACCACTAGCACATGCAGAGACCACAAACAATTTTGCTTAAAATCAGCAAAAGGCTAGGAAATACATCTGGATATTCAACCCACACAGATTATTCTTTTAGAATCTGCAAAGGCCAGCAAAGGTCCTGCAGAAACATGAAAGGTGTTAAAGCCTCACCACACTCATCCCTAAAAGGAAGGAAGATGCCACCCCTCAGGTTGTTGTTGGTTTTCGTTTTTTTTTTAGTTAAAAATCCCTCCCCCAAAAAACATCAGATATGAGGAAATACTTTCTCAAAATTTGCTTTAAACCTGTTTGCTAAACAACGGCTATTGCATTGCAAATTACCTGTGCTGTGTGTATATTTCCCCCTTCCTTTCTTATCTACCTGAACTTTTGTTCTATAATTACCTTTCTTCAAATGCACAAAATTACAAAATTAGATTCTACTTTAATGCTACTATTTTATTTCTGCTTTCAGATAAAAGGGGCTCCTTCCAGGCCAAGTCTAAGATTTTTTCCATAATTTCTATCTGGATTCTCAAAACTCAGTGCTGGAAACAAGAGCTGCAAGATCTCTCATCCTGGTCCAGGAGACCCCCTGGACTCTGACTCACCTCTCCGACCCTACTCATTCTCTAAGACAGAGACTGAGTACTACTCTACACCAACCACTGATTTCAGTCCCAGGAAAGTTTTAACTCCATCACTTTTCTTCCTGTCTCCAGCCTGTTCGTTAACACAAAGAGGAACGCACTGTAATAGTCTGGACCTAGTACAGCTGTACAAACAGGAGCTTTCCCATGCAGATACTGTGCCCAAGCTTGGAGCTGCTGAACCCTGCAGAACCTCACAGCCACCTCCACCTCTTCTCTCACCTTCCCGTGAAGGGCAGTTTAGTTCCAGGTTCATCTCCTCTTCCTTCACAAAGCATTTTTTTCACAACAAACGCACATGTTCCGCACTGTTGTCCGAGAATCAGACAGTGCACTACGTGGTTTCCACTAGACGTCTTAGTATCTATGGATAGACACATTTCCCTCTCACCTCCATCACTTCTATTGTGTAATGTCACCCGCAAGTCCACTCTCTTGAGCATCATCCATGACTGCACGCAACCTTCACAGGGACAGGTAAGGAAATGGAACACTCTCTCCTGTCCCAAAGTTCCTCATGAATTTTTCAAAAGTTTGGGGATATAAACCAGATAAGAAAATCCCAAAGAAACTATTCTCCAAGATGAGGTGAAAAAAGTAACACAACAGCTTCTAGCATATTGCAGCAGTCTACCAAAAAAACCTCTTGCTTACCAAAAAAAAAAAGCAGTACATGCATAAGAGTCCATTTTCAGCATATACAAAAGGAGAGAGACAATGAAATCAAAACAAACATAAGCATCAATTCTCCCCTACAACTGGCTTTCAGTTGTATGGTGTGTATATATACACATACACACACCATTTCAGAAGGGCAAACATTCTGCAGTCATTCATGTTTACCAGCCATTTATGTTTACCAGTCATTTCCATTTTATCCTTTTCATATTCCATTACATACTAGCTAAATGTGTGCAAAAACTAGGATGGCATTAGGCTCCACAGCCCTGGGTAAACAGTTCGACTTCATGATCATAAAACTATTTTCCAATCTAAATGCTTCTATGATAAATAGGGAGTTTTCTTATATATGTAGAAGTCTAGAAGGCAAAATTACTATCTGGGAAACTTCAATTGTCTGTATGCAACCAATGCCATTATCAGTTAAAAATTTTTAATGATTTTTTTAATATTGCCCAAGCAGAAAACACTACAAGATCATACAATTATTTGTGACCCTCCCTTCACCCACCCCCAGTCAGCAATACACTGTATCAGCAGCACTGCAACAAGTAACTACCATACTTATGCTTCCAGGGCTTCCAAAGCAGCCACAGAAGGAAGTAAGAGAAGTCCACCTCTCCCTCCTATTAGAGAGTCTTGTAGAAAAATTCAGATTAACATCACACTTCAAAATGAAAGGATTATCCTCTGCAACTAAGAACCAGAGGCGAGCTTGAAAGACTGTACAGCAAAAATACAGACATGGCAAACATTTTATCCTAAGACAAAAAAACTGCACACCGGGCAAATGGTAAAGACTGAAGACAGTACTCTTGGTCAACACAAAACAAAGGAGATTCTGGGAGGTGCATGAGGTAACTTCTTTTGGGGTTGGAGCCCAGCATTTCTGCTGGCTGCCAATAGTTAGGACCAGCACTCACAATCCTGCTTTCCACTTCTTACTAAATTAGGTTTATGTTTAAATCCAAATAAAAGAAAGTGAAAGGCTACAGCCTTCTGGACCTGCAGCTGCCTGCAGCCTGTGCACTGCCTCACATCCCTCTCTAACTACAGTAGCTGAGTCTCCACATCATGTAACTACAGTGATAAGGATCTGTAGCAGAAAGAATTATGTTCCAAAGCAAGCTGATAGGTGAAAAAAAAAACCAACAAAAAAAAAAAAAAAAAAAAAAAAAAAAAAAACACTAAAACCAAAAAAAACCAAAAAAAACCAGTACTTTGTTTAGAAGGTCCTGCTACCCAGACCTTTGCAATTAATGTCCTGCTCTTCATTGTCCTGCTACTTGGCTAATGAAAATTATTCTGTCAAAAGATGGAAGCACCTCAGTATTAACTGGCCATTGAGAATATTCTGCTTCTATTGGTATTTCAGGCACACCAAGGAATGGCTTTTAAGCAGTAAAGTTCAATAAAAAGCCAGATTTTTACAACCACTTCGGTATAGTGACAAAACAATCACCTTTCAATGCCAAAATGAACAAATCTGGGCTGTAACTTGAAGGTCTTATGAAGTGCATATCTCTACATGGGCTGTTGTTGCATACAACCCTGCCATACACAAACCCAAGCCACTCTACCTTCATCAGGTTTCCACTGCACTTTTCAAATTTCAGCAAGACTAAAAGTCTAGTCTTAAGAATAAAGAAACATTTCAGTTTCTGCTACAGTAGTCTGCAAATTACAACTCTTCAGATTCCAGTGGTAACAAAGGACATCGTTGTTTTGTGGTTGAACAAAAAAGAAAAACTTCAGAAAGACTTTCAAAACAGAAAAATCAAAGAATAACCAAGATCTAGAGTGACTATAGGACCTCACCATCATCTGGCCAAAAGCAGTGCTCTCTCATGACATGCACCTTCCGTATAATCAGCACCCTCAGAAACTATGCCCTTATTCCCTCATGAGAAATCAAGTACAGCACTACACGCCCCCATTATTTATATATATTATTGTAATTTTTAAATCCAGAATAAAACTATGTAGAGATCTTTGGCGTTTCCCTTTGTTGTTTTGCAACACTGCTCTCGTGCCCTCCCCTCGGTACTTTTCATAGGCTTCAGGTAGGAATAAAACGCTCATCTTTTCTGCAGGGTATGAAAATAAATCAACACATCTGTGACAAGATAAGAAAAGATCACACCCAATAAAGTCCAAGGGCCACAGAAGGACTCACTCATCTGCATGACTTTAAAAACCTATAAAGCCTGGAGCCACCTAGCCAGGTAAGAAGGGAAGGAAGTAGATGGAATACAGTTAAAAGAGTGGTTTACCAGAAATATTTAAGAGCATAAGACTTCATGCAATACAGCATGCCTACCTCATTATGTAGATATAGCTTAATTGGGAACTTTCTAACTACTATGGTGAAGGATCCAAAAGAGACTCAGGGCATATATTCTAAGAAGATAATAGCATATATTACATACATAAATAAAGTCTGTGGCATTTAGAAATTCCACACTATTGTTGACAGGAGTCAGAAGCCAAAGACTCGCATGCTGGCTCTGCAGCTCTCACCACCTGCCTGTAATCTCCACCAACTGCTTCAGGTCAAAACAGTTAAAATCAACACACAAATATTAAGCCAAAAAAACCCAAACAAACAAACAAACAAAAAAAAATCACCATCTCATCTCTATTAAACTGAGATAAGACAAGAGTTTTTGAAAGTTGATAGAGAAAACTAACAGCATGAACTTCATAATACAATTCCTGTAGAACCTCGATATGGAACTAATCAAGAAGCTTCAAGTCCAGTCCTGCTGATTCACTTCTTGCCAAGGAAAATTTTGACTCATTACATCTACTTGTGGCACTCCCAAACTCAATGAAACTCTCAGTAAAAATCAATTTGATATAAACCTTGACAAAATAATATTATCTGACTTAACTCCACCAATGCATACCCACAAACACAGACAAACTGCAACTGATCTTCTAACAACCTTATGAAAGGCCAGAAAGTGTTTTGAAGTGTTTCAACAAAACAAAAAGACACCAAAACTCAGAATTACTTAAGTAAACAAAAGTGGGTTCTTCTGCACGCATTGCAGAGCTTGGCTTGATATCTAATTGAGCAGCTTGACTTCTACAGCAGAAGAACATTCAACGTGTTACAACAGTTAGTCATTAGTGACTGGTTTTGATAACATTTCAGAACAGACACTACGCTCTTATCTTTTCCTTTGACAACAGGTCACAGAGTTTATCTACATTGCATTAAAATATTTCCTTATTATTTTCAAAAAAATGCCATGCTTCCACTCTTCAAATGCTGTGAAACAAGAATAGCACAAGCTTCTTGTACACTAGCCAATCCATTCATTATTTTATCTAACTTAAACACATTCTGCCTTCTATTTTTTAAAAGATAAATACTCCCCATCTCTTATTTCTCAAAGTTTTTCTTTATACAAAAGTTTTTAAGAGACAATCATCATTATTGCAATATCCCTTTAACTGGTAAGAAGAAACTATGACGTTATATTAGAAAATAAGTAACCCAGTAATTTACTGGACATCCACTTTTCCACCATTCTGGGTTTTTTTATAACTCACACAGACCCTCAAAGGAGAAAAAAAAAAAGGAGTAGAGTAGATTTGATTGTTCGAAGCATGCCAGTCCAGCACATATATTTTCATAGTGTCAGTTACGTGTCAGTTATGTTCAAATGAAAAAATCTGTCCCTCTCACCTACAGCAATGCTTCCAACACAGAACTGTAATAGCTGAAATTAAAAAAAAATCCTAAAAGTCTCCAACTCCACTTGCGTCCGGGACCAAGATCACTTCTCACAGTTCTTGAGAGTTTGAGAGTGACTAGGAGAGCACTAGTTTGCCTACTGTTGGTTCCCCACCAGTCCTGCAACTTAAGCCTCTTTCCCAGAGACTAAGAAAAGCCTTCAATAGAGCACTAGAGGATGTTACAGTTCAATACTTTCAATTATATAATGTTTTTGCTGTCATAATTAAAAAGTTAAGATACTGCCTAACAGTGACATTCAAGAGTTTGTTATTCTCATCCAAATCACATCCAATAAACAGGAAAAATGAGTATTTGGAAACACTCCAAATTGCCACTAAAACAGACAGCCTTGCTCCACAGAATAGGCCTCTCTCAGATTTCTGACTGTCACTGTATCATAAAAACTGAAGAGAGAGGAGAGCAAAGAAAGCAGTGCAAGATCAATCCCAATAAAACTGAGCACCACTTTGACATTATCACACGCTCAGCACATGGTGCCAAATCCAGGAGAGCACGTACCTGGTGTGCTGCCCAAGCTGGGTCACCAGGCTTGCACAAGCAGGCCCCAGTGTTCTGCCACCTCAGTCTGCCCCTACCTGGCATTTGGTTCCTAGTGAGCTTTGAAAGTGCTTTATGTAGTCAATTAAAAAAAAAATAAATAAATAAAAATGTGTATGTTAATCCACTAATCAAAAACTCATGGCATGTTTTCCAAGTCCAGCATAACTCAAATAGGTAGGTTTAATATCCAGGTTCAGCAGTGGTCCGGGGAGAGCACCCAAATAGCATGCTAAGCAGCCTTTATGCAGGAAATAACTGACATTTTCTGGACAGAAAAAAAAAAAAGGTAAACTATCCTACCATCACAAGAGATGACCAACAGTTCCATTATCTGAACACTGATATTCAACACACTATGCCTGCATTCCCTTCCTAGTGTCTGCCTTTAGAGTCAATTGGCTTCTTGTACACCTTTCTACTATAAAATTAAACCCCATCAATTCACAGAGTTTGTTCTAAGCAGATCTTAGAGCCCACTGCAGGTACTGCACTGATGAAAAAGACAGCACCACTCAATAAAAAGCCAGGAAGATGCAACCACATAGACCACAGACTTAAAATAAGACGGATTAAAACAAAAACTTGAAAATACCATTTGCAGGCAGTGCAGCAGGCAGAGCTCGGTTGTGATGTCTGACACTACTAACTTGGCTGATTCAGTGTTCAGCTGGGTCAAGTTTGGCAGCTAATATGCGAGGAACCTCCATGGAGCTCTACCTGGTGATCCTCAAGACAGACCACTTGAGACCCCAACCCTCACCTTATGCCAAAGGGCACTCCAAGGCTGGACTGGCTTTTCTGCTGGAGGAAGGCATGAAATCCTGGTTACACCATGACTAGGTCATTAGAGCACATACTCTGCACGCATTAGAAGGATTCTCACTCCATCAAGATTCCTCCTATAAGACCATCCTCCAAAACCATTCTGTGTCGATCCAATGGCATATAACTAACTTCCTACAATTAGGACACACAGCTGCTATGTAGTTTTCAATTGCCATACTGCACCTCAGAGGCAGCTGTAAAAGCAATAAAATAAAAAAAAAGGAGGTGAAGACTGCAGTCATACTACAGACACTGCTCCTAGTGCTCCTAAATTGTATTTTTATCACCAAGGGCTTTAGAATACACATTTGCACAAACTGAATTCCTAAAATTTACTTCTTTTCCGTGTTCCTCCTATTCACTAGACATCCATTGTAAAAGATGTCATTTAAGAAAAAGCTGCACCTATATTGTTAACAAAATATTTGCAGTCCAGCAGCCCACTTTTCAAAGTACTCAAAAAATTACACTGTGTGTCAAAAGACTTGAAATATTTGTGCTATTGAAAGTAAGAATTAGAAAAATGTAACAAAGTTTAAAGCACACTTGTAAGCTCAAGGAAAATATAAAAAAGAAGGTTTGAGCTATAAAGATATTAGAAACAACTTAAAAATGGGTTATTGATCTATCACTACTTACCATTCAAGGAATACTACAACAACTCAAGCATGTTTTTGCAATATTTGCATGTAACAACATACAAACATTGAAATCTGTTTCAGATACTCCCCACCAAAAGACATAACATCCATCCATATATTACCATAGCTTCCGGAAAACTAAATGCTATTTCACACCTGCTTCGTCAATTTAATTGATTCCCTTTAGATAAAGGTATGTAAATGAAACCTTCAACTTCAATCCTAATTCCACCTTTATAATTTAAGATCACATATCTACAAGTATATTACAAGCTGCAAATGCATTTATGGATGTTTCTATTTTACAAATTTTAGCGACTGTTCAAGGGCAGTTACACAACATATTTAAAAGTTTTCAGAAATCAGAAAGGCAAATGAGAAGTATCAGGGAAAAGGACTATAAATGAGGCAATAAATGAACAATAAGGCAAAGAAAAATTGAGACAATACACATTGCTCACCTCTTCTCTTTTTTTTTTTGCAACTTTAATCAAATACCATACCTTCATTTCCCCACTCACCAACAAGAGAGGATTTAAAATCATATACATCCTACGATAAAACCACCTTTGAGTAACTACTCATTTTTAAAGCAAACAATTCCTCTTTTTCTTCATAAATTTCTCAAAATGGCACTACCATCACCAACTCTGAACACCCTCTCTCAAACAACATTAAGCAGACCGATGGTGTCACCAAAATTACGTCTGATTATGTGCTTCAGCAGTATCACATGCTGAATTTTCTCCACGTAGCAGCAGTCTACCATGCTGAACAGCTGAAAAGAGCCTGACACGAACACTAGAAACACAGACACATCTTTCAGTACCTGAATCTAATTTCTGCATTATGGATCTCCTTATCGGCACAGAAACCAAGGCTGGCTGTACCAGTAAAAGTTGGTACCTGCATGTGAGGAGATTTGAGGCAATAGCTTCTAACAGTCACAACTGTTTTTTTCCTCTTGCCCTCCCAGAATCAAACGAATTCAGGCAAGTTAAGAACTTCTTCTATAAACAGTCTGAAGGATGAAAATATAAGAGCTGTATAAAAAAGTAGCTACCTGACTCATACCACCAAACAAAATTCATGGTGAATTAACTGTGCTGCAATTAATATCAACATGTTTAAGGCACTGACAAGATAAGGTGTAGCCAGTCTGCAGCTAATGGCTAAAGCATTTCTTTCTAGAATTAGAGCTTATATAAACAGGACTGGATCATGTTTTGGTCATGACTGACCACTGCCTACTTTAAATGTGGGGTTTTTTTTTTAATTTTTGGAATGTAAAAATGATACCCAGACATTCAAAATACATCTTATTTCAATGAACCATACAGAGCACCACTGCAATGAGACAGTAACAGAAAGAATGAACGTAATTTAAAATTTAGGAACCTTCTACAGGAACAACCCGTGCTTCTCCTGTTTCTCCTTCTCCCTACTTCCCATTGTTCCGCTGTTCAGCAAGTGATGCCATGTCACGGGAGACGGAAACCTAAATGACAGTTTGCTAGGTCTTTCTTGAAAACGTTTATGCTAAGAAATTAATTTACTCAGGTCTGCACCGAGAATTGCTCATGCACAAAAGATGATTTAAAGCACTCTAAAGCCCTCAAAAACACGAGCAGACTGGCTTCTGAAGCAGCCAGCAAGAAGATCCAAAATGGTGACTACAAGTAATAAATCATAAAAACCAGCATTGTTTAAAGAAAAAGAAACAACTAAACAAACAAAAAAAAAGCCATTCTATGGAGCCGGTGGTCAGGGCTCAGCAGTGTGAGCGGCCACTCATTTACTCACAATGAACACCCATTAAGCGAAGGGTTTTCCTCGGCCACAAAAGTCTTTCTCCCCAAGCCCACCCGTGCTGCAAGCAGACCCCGTCACCGCGCTATGGGGCTGGGGACGCCCGCAGTGCCCCAGGGGAGCCAGGCACCGTCCGTCCGGGATAGCGCGGGGTTCCCGGGCGGGGACCGGGCAGGGCCGGGGAAAGGGCGGCATAACCCGGGGGGCTGGGGGGCCACCCGGGGGGGGCACACAGGAGGCGGCGCGGACGGGCCGGGGCCCGGGGGTGTGGGGAGCCGAGCTCCTCGCCTCCTCTCTCACTCACTCACTCACCCGTCCTTGCGCTTGGCTTTGTAGACGTGCCCGTAGGTGCCCCTGCCCACCTTGCAGCCCTCGTACTCGAACAGGTCCTCCACCCGCTCGCGCTCCCCGGTCAGCTTCACCTTGAAATCATAGTCCATCTTGGGCGCCCGCCGTGACCCGCCGCCGCCACCCCCGGCAGCCGCGCCCCGCCCCGCCGCGCACACCGGGCGGCGGCAGCAGCAGCAGCAGAAGGAGGAGGAGGAGGAGGCCCCCGCGTCGCCCCGCGGAACATTCAGCGGCGGGGCTGCTCCCTTCGCTCCGCACCCCGAGCCCCGGCGCTCCTTCCCTTCCCACCCCGCCCGCCCCGCTCCGCCGGTGCCGCTGCCCGGGCGGACTCTCGGGGCCGCGCCCGCCCGCGCTGCCGCAAACCAACGTCGCAAACCGCGGCGCCTCCCCGGCCGCGGGCAGCGCACCACGTACAACGGCCCGGCCCGGCCCGGCCCGGCAGGCCCCGCGCGCCGCCGCACGCCGGGAGATGTAGTACGGGAGGGGCGGGGGGAGGCTGGGCCGCGCTGCATGCCGGGAGTTGTAGTCCCCGCGCAGCGCCTGGAGCCCGCCATCAGGTGTTCAAATCGCGAGTGTGGGTTGTGGGGGATATGCCGGTCCCCAGCTCCATCCAGGCTGGCAAGGGCAGACCCGGTCGGTCTGTGCTGCTCTAACAACCTGTTAGCATCGTTGAAATAAGACAATTCCACAGCTGAGGACATAGAGATCACAGAGTATTCCGAGTTGGAAGGGACCCACAAGGATCAGCAATGTCCAACTCCTGACCCTGCACGGGACCATCCCAAAGGGTCACACCATGTGCCTGAGAGTATCATACAGGCAGTTACCGAACTGTCAGGCTTGGTGCTGTGACCACTTCCCTGGGGAGCCTGTTCCAGTGCCCAACCACTCTCTGGGGGAAGAACCTTTTTCTAATACCTCAACCTAAATCTCCCCTGACACAACCTCAGGCCATTCCCTTGGGTCCTGTCACTGGGCACCACAAAGATCAGTGCCTGCCCTTCCTCTTCCCCTCGTGAGGATGTTGCAGGCTGCAATGAGGTCTCCCCTCAGTCTCCTCATGGCTGAACAGATAAGTGACCTCAGCCACTCCTTATGTGGCTTCCCCTCCAGACCCTTCACCTCCCTCACTGCCTCCCTTTGGATGCTCTCCAATGGCTTAATATGTTTTTTATATTCTGGTGCCCAAAACTACACACAGTGTTCAAGACACGGACAGATGTCACAGTGCTGTAAATAGGCATCATAGTTACCAACCTAACACAGACCCACTGGGTCATTTTGTAGAATAAAGAGCTTGGAACTAAATTAAGCTAAAGCAATCTTTCTACTTACAGCCCAGCTTTTGGCATTTTTAGTGATCTGGCACATATGCTTCATGTTTCATCTCAAGAACACAGTACACTGAGTACGTAAGTGAGCACTCAAATCCCCAACTTAGAGACATCATAGAATGTCAGGACTTCTGAAAAGAAGCATTAACATTTTCTGGAACAGTGTGAAATCATCTCCATTTGCATTTACAAATATCCATTTTCATTTAGACATTAAGGTTGGTTCCTAAAAATTGTGGATAGGGGTGTTCCAGTGGTGCCTCTTGAGCTGGCATCGCTCAGTTGGACTGATTTCCGATGCCCACAGTTGGACCCTTCAGAATTTTCTGTGGAGTTGTTAGGGATGTTATGTATGTCAAATAAAGGAATTAGGCAGGTTTTAGAAAAAATAAGTGTAGAGAAGATGCAAAACTAACATTTTATTTGCCCAGCAAATCAACTAAATTATACAAGAACATCGCCCAGCACCTCACTACACCAAAATCAAACAGAAACAGGTCAGGGCAGCCCAGCAACCCATAAAGATGAAACAGTCTGGAAGATGCCATCCATCTCATAAAATTCATCCACTTCAGCCCCATCTCTGCCTTTCAGGATGCCTGGCTTTGGGAACTTCTAGGAATGGCAGCAACCAAGCTTGCATGGCCACACCCACCACTTACAACACCTCCTGCCTGCTCACAAGCCTCAGTCCTGTCAATAAGCAGGGGGGAATAGCAATAACCACACTTCTGTAACTTTGTGCTCTTCTTTGCATTATTAATCACTCTTTCGTGGAGGCAATGAACACCCAAACTCCTTCACACAGATCCAATTACTGCATGGTAATTAATTGTTTGGATTAGTCTGTCCTGAGCTAAAACACTGCAGGATGTGGAGGACAAACAATGTCTGCTTAGGAAGGACTCATGAAAGAAAACAAGAATAGACAATCCAGACTTGTTTTCTAAGGACCTGTGCTATGCTTTACATGTTTGCATAAAAGATGTAAATCAGTTCTTTGGATCCAGGTGCTTCATTTATAGGAGAGTTGTGCTTGCATTCAGTGAAACATCTGTATGCCAGACTTGGGACCACCTGCAGTAACTATCAGCCTGTTTGAGTTATGCTCCTGACAGAGAATCAGTTGTCACCACCCCTGGAGGTATTTAAGAGACATGCAGATGTGGCACTGAGAGACATGGTTTAGTGGTGGACTTGGCAGTGCTGGGTTAATGGTTGGACTCTATGATCTTAAAGGTCTTTCCCAAATGAAATGATTTTATGATTCTGTCTCAAAAAACCTTGAAAATTCAGCCTATGAACTCCCGGTTACTTTTGTTATTGAAAAGAGCCCTACCTGAGAGGAAATAAACCTTGACATTAAATAATATGTTATTCTTTTATATTATTTCATATAATCCTAGAAATATTCGGGTTAGAAGGGATCTCTGGATGTTACCTAGGACAATATCCTGCTCAGAGCAGGGCTACTCTTAAATTCAGGTAGCTTCAGGCTTTGTCTACTCAGGTCTCACAAACCTCTATGCAAGGAGATTCCACAGCCTCTCTGGACTTGACTATCCTCAGGGTAAAATTTTTTGTCCTTCTGTGAGTACAAATTCTAGCTCTGTTTTCCCAGCAAGCTCCTTCTCAGTACTGGCAAGCTGCTCCTTCTTCCAGCTGAAGAAGCCCTGGGGCTCACAGCCTCTCTCACACGGCAAGTGCTCTAGACACTTACCATCTTAGAGCTCTCAGCAAAAGTCACTCCGCTTTATTAGTAATTTTCCATATCAGGACTGTTCTACTGGAGACCCCCAAACTGAGCATTGTATTCCACATGCAGGTAAATGTAAAGGGAAATAATAACTTCCCAATCCCTTCCTGATAATCAGTTTTCTGTGTTCACAGGATCACATAAAGGGTCAGGTTGGAAGGGACCACAGTGGGTCATCTGGTCCAACCTCCCTGCTAGTGGAGGGTGTCCAGGATTGTGTCCAGATAACTTCTGAATAACTCCAGGGAAGGAGACTCCACAACTTCTCTGGCCACCCTGTTCCTGTGCTCAGTCACCCTCACAGTAAAGAATTACTTCCTCATGTTCAGGTGGAATTCCTGTTACAGTTTCTGCCCATTGCCCCTTGTCCCATTGCTCTGTACCACCAAGAAGAGCCTGGCCTCATCCTCTTGATTATTACATATATTGATAAGATCCCCTCTCAGTCTTCTCTTCTCCAGATGAATGGCTGCTGGGGTGGACTCCTGGTCCTGTTTACTGCCACCAGGATCCCTCAGCCTTTCCAGTACAGACAATCAGCAAAGCCCCCAGTCAGTATTGTCCCAGAGGGCTGGTCACTCCTAGATAGAGGACTTTGCATTTGTCCTCATTAAACTCCATGAGGTTCCTCATGTCCCATTCCTCCAGCCTGTCCACGTTCCTCTCAAGACCATCAACTTCATGTCACCATTTTGATGTCACATAGACATACAAAGATCCAGTATAAAAAGACTGATTATGAATCCCTGCCTTGAAAATATAAAATAATAAAATATAATAAAGTTACTTTCTAAAGAACTTAAAAGACTGAACAATCAAATTAAATCCAGGTTCTCAGATTCTCTTTTATTACAAAACTTAGTAATTGCCTGAAGTTTGCTGCCCTCTATAGGCTATGTTTATTATAGTTGTGAAGAGAGTATTTTCCCGTGGAAAGCATTACCCTAGTGCAATAACATTCCAAGAAAGAGCCACTCTTGGTTTGTTTTATTAATAACACAGCATAAAATGAACAAATACTTTACTTAGTTATAGTGTGCTGTTGTGAAACATCACTATGAACCGGACATGAACACCAAATTCTGCACTGGAGGACAGGTCAGTGGAAAATAGACTAATTCAGTGTAAGGTTTCTGTACAGAAATATGGGTTCGTTCACCCATCTAAATAATAAATTTCTTGTTGGTGAGCACATGTGGGCTTGATACCAGAGATGCTGAGTTTGACAGTGGAACAAATATTACCAAAAGCAGACTGCAGGATGAAAGGATTTCAAAACCAGGATCAAAAACAATTGTGGGAAGAAACTGAATTTTCAAGGGATCCAGGCACTACTTTATATACAGACTTTTATTATGAAAATAAAATTGATCTTCAAGAAGGACATATTTTAATTGATCCAGGCAAAGAAAAACATAATAGAATATACTAATTATTCATATTGTTGCAAGGGACATGAAAAACAAAGAGGGTACCGTTTCCTGAATGCAGTGAGCAGGAAGGAGTAGATCCTGCTCTGGCCTCAGTGTTAACACTGTGTCCCAGCCATCAGTTTGTCTCATGGAAGCCACCTCATAGCACAACAGGAATGTAAACTAACACCAAACCTAAATGTACCACTTGTGTAAACTCTTTTTCTCAGCCAGAATAAAATCCCGGGTGTGTAGTGCAAGTGTCTTCCTGCAGGGTGGCTCCGAGCCCTTCCTAGCAGCTCATTCATTACTGAGGGTTCTCCTTTGTATCCAGACCGGTTGCCCAGAAAGATACCCCAACCCTGTTTATTTCTGCAAGTTTGAGCTGCAGTATGAGCAGTTGGATATTCTAGGGATGAGGTTCTTTTGCACAGTTAAAGCACCCTTCTCAAAAAATCCTCTCATTTTGCTGATTCACGGAGTTTGTGCAAGATGTAAAACACGCTCCGCTGTCACAGCCCGGCGGTTTCCACCACGTGTTGGGACAATCTGCAGACGCAACTCGAGAGGAGAAAGTCTGTGGATGCTGTCAATGCACCCACAATTAGCAGATGCAAAATTTGTGAAAGATTCGGCATGCCGTGCGGGGAAAAAAGGCTCTGCAAATCGAAATTGCTAAAATCACGGCTTGAGACAAAACGGCCTCTGCGACGGGAGCGAGCAATTAATTTTTTTGAAGGTTTTAGCGAAAGTGGAGAAGGCAGGAGAGTCCTGGAGAACGGAAGGGAAATAGCGAGGAAGGGAGGAGGGGCAGAGTCACGGAAAACGGAGCGGCGCCCCCTTTACCCCCGCAGCGGGTCCGGGAGCCGGGAGCACACATAATCCCGCTCCTCACCGGAATTTTGTCACGTGCCCACCGCGCGTGCGCTGGGGGCGGGGCTCGCGGCAGGGGCCGTCCCCTCCCGTGCCCGGAACCTGCGCCGGCGGTGCCGGCAGCCGCCCGGAGCGCAATCGGGGCTGGAGCGCGCTCCGCTAGTCCACTCAAGGGGTCGGTATCGTCCCGGCGGAGGCGGCTCCTGCCGCTGCCAGGAGACGGGGGGAGCGGAGCCGAGCCCGTAGCGGGGTTGAGCCAGGCCGGTCGGCGCCGCCACCGGCAGCAGGCAGGGACGGGCTTTCGGGTCTCTCCGGCTGCGTTCTCGGCAGGCTTCCCCTAGCCGGGGCGGGCGGCAGGCATAGGCGCTTCCCCGGTTTACCGCAGCGGTTGGCGCGGCCCGCCGCAGGCGGGGCAGCCGGGACTGCGGGCATTGCCGGAGGGTGGCGGTGCGGCCGGGTCGGGGTCGGTCCGTGCCGGGCCCGGCCGGGAGCCCCGGGGGCAGAGGGGCGGGAGGGCACGCGCTGCTAAGCCCTTCCGCCATTGGCCGGCGGCCGCGGGCCGGCCCGGTGATTGGACGGGAGCCCTGTCAGTCACTGTGCTCTCCGCCCCCTCCCCAGGCGACGGACGGGGCAGCCGGGCCGGGCCGGGGGCTCCGGAGCCCAGAGAGACCCCCAGAGCCCCGGCACGGCCGGCGGCACGGCCCGGTACCTGCCCTGCCCTGCCCTGCCCTGCCCTGCCCTGCCCTGCCCTGTCCTGTCCTGCCTGGGGGGCCGCACACCGGGGGCCCGGCGCGGCACTGGCCTCTGCAGGCCCTGCTGCCGGCGTGGGGAGTGTGGGGGGGGGCTGGCGGGCGGTCCCAGGCGCCGGGGTTGGGACGCGCTAGGTGTCCCGCGGGCTGTTCCTTCATTACTTTCTGACTCTCTGTTTCTCTCTTCTTCCTCCCCTCCTTCCCTAGGCTCTATGCGTGGGGTTTTCTGGGTTTGGTGGGGGGTTTTTTATGTTTTGTTTTGGTTTGTTGTTTTTTGTTTGTTTTTTAATTCCCGAAGTTGGTGAGATCATCCTGCTTGGAAGCTGCAGTGAGACAGAAATGCTTAAACAGCCCTCTGGAGGGGAGGTTTTCTCAGTCAAACACCGTAGTCAGTCGCCTTGCAATCAGGTGGTAGTCTTTCAGAAGATGAGTACCTAATTGAACGGGGGAAGTAGTAATTCATGGACACAGGCCAAAACCTAAAATCATAAGGTATATATTACATACATAAAAGTAATTGTAAAGTTCTGAGAATGGGCCAGAGTAACCATGAATTAACTAAAAGACTAAATCTTAGGTTGAAAATTCTAGAAAATGTATACTGTTGGCATGTGGGTCCTGTCTCTGCAAAGGAAGAGTAATCCTAAGTGGATTTCGATTTCAGCTTTTTAGTTAATACCCTTCAACTATTCCATACTCTGAAATATTTTAGTGACAAAGTACCTCATTTTTGATGCAGATAATACCCTTCAACTTTCATAACTAAAAAATTTTAAGTGTCAAAGTACTTAGTTTTGATGGCTTTTGATAAATAAGGATAGTAGTTGTCATCCCTGCAGTTATGTTAAACAGATGGGACGACCAAGCACTTCACACTTCTTTGACTGTTTCTAAGTGAGTCATTGAAAGAGTGTGACTAATCATCCTACCATACAGTTGTCAACAAAGGAGTAATTTTTTTTACTACCACCCACAAAATCAAAGAGATTTCCAGATTTTCTGTGGAAGGTAAAGAACGTCTCTTTTGAAAAACACTTTAAATTTAGTTTGAGGGGGACTACTTATGATGGACTTGTCATCCTCAGAACACATGTATATATATAATTTTTTTCTGTGTAGCAATACACTGATGTACCCAGGAAGTCGCTTGACGTAGTATGGTCGTTGTCGACATGTTAGTTATTTTAAGGCTTTCGTCTAAATAGCGACCTCACGTGAAACTAAATGAATTTTTTCTGTCCTCTTGCCCCTCCCTGCTTCACCTTCAGTCAAGTTGTAAGTCATCTATGACAGAGGCACTTCAGTATTTAGTGCGGTATGGATTGGGCGTTATCATGATAATAGTTAAATCGTGGGTGTTGTCAAGGTAATGATAGTGCTAATTAGGCAGGGGTGCGGTGGGGTGGTGGGGCTTGGGTGGGAGCTGCTTTTGTTTTGAGGAACCCGGGGTAATAAGAGGAAGAGCTGGCTGAGAAATCTGTATTTAGAAGTGTGATTTGAGAAGTGACCTGATTTGAACGTAAGCTCTTGTGGAAAGTGGAAGTCGGCAGTTAACTACAGATTGTGAGGCTGAGCCAAGAGGGCAACAGTGATTTTAACCCCCTCCCCCGCAAATATTATGGGAATGGAAAGTGCCTTGAAGGGGAGATACTCTACTTACAAAAAAATCTGAGCGAGTTAAAGAGCTGGGAGGGAATTTTTAAATGCATCAAAATGCATTGTTGCACACAGGAGAAAGATGACTGGAAAGACTGATTAGGAAGAGGTGTATAGAAGTGCAGTTACCTGGGGCAGGGGCTGACATGGGGAAGTAAGATGGGCTGGAAAATAGTGGGACCAAGGATACATCAGAGTGGATCTCACAAAGAATGTAAGAAACATATATTAAATGTATGCCAGCTTCTGCTGTTGGCAAATACGCTTTTGGATTTTTTTGTATCTGTTTGCAGCATTGAGATAAAGTTTTGCTCTTAATTGAATGTGTTTCTAATAGCTAGTTCATTGTGTCTGTTTGTTGTCTCATCACCTGTCCTGTGAAGGCTAATTACTGATCAGGAGTGTGCTGGGAATGCTATTCTGTGTTTGCCCCATAATTTAAACTTGAAGTCACTCTCATATGTGTGTGAATTGACCAAAAAAACCCCAAATGAAAGGTATTTAACCACGTGCAAGCAGAGTGGTGCCCTGTGGTTGGGATTTTTTGGCCTGATGATCTGTTTAGAGAAGTGATCTCTTTTGTCAGGTGTCTGCTTCAGCAGGTGTTACAGATGCTTTTTGTTAAACAGGGAGCTGCACTGAAAGGGTGCTCTTTCTTCTTTCAAACTGAGTGTTGAAGAGCAGGTTTTCTTCAGAAAATGGAAAAGTTGGGTAATGGTCTGAGATGCTGATAGGACTCAACATTGGGCCACATCAGAGAGAGGTGGTAATGGTACCAAAATGGAAGGTTATTCATGCCTTCTAATACTGTGGTCCCACTGGTTCAGTGTTTGGAAAGCGATGAGGAACTGTGCGTAAAGTACAGCCCTTTTCCTTTTACACCTGTTTTCCGGAGATAGGTATTCCTTTGGTAGGTAATCCTTGGATTAGAGAGTGCAAGAAAAATATACAAATGATGTAAGGATGTCAAGAGAGTCATTACACTACAAATAAATTCGCATGCTTTGTGCTATGTGAGGGGTATTACTGATGGAAATACCCCTTGGAAATCCCTACGGAAATATGTAGTCTTACCTTACTTGTGGTTGTCAGAAGTCTACACTGGGTAATTGCAGTCCAGTAATTAGAGAACTGTATTTTCAATTATACTTCATCTTTTAAAATGCTGCACACTGCTGTTGTATTTTACTTGGAAGAAGGGACGTAGATCTTATGTTATTTCTTTAACTTTCTAAAATATCCTTACCACTGTTTTTTTATTTTAAAGGTCCTATACCAAGCAATAGGTCCTTTCAGTGAGGAAAGGGGGCTTGAGCAAACTACAAGTAAAACATTTGCTTAATAAACTTCTCTGTTGACTTGACAAATAACATGGAGCTTGGTTCACCTTAATCATCTTTAGCTATTAATAAACTAATTTCATTGAAAATGGAAAGAGGAAACTCTTTACTGTAAATTAGGTAAATTCTTACTGTAATTACTGTGCAGTCTAACCTTCTGGTTTTTGTTCAGGACAGCTCACCATTATTATTATGGATCGCTCTCGACACCGTGCAGGAAATGGCAATGAGCAGGCACCTTCACGAGAGCGTAGTCGTGGTGAAGATGAGAGACAACGACAGCTGGAGCGCCTCGGTAGGGAGGAGGCTTACTACCAGTTCATTAATGAACTGAACGAAGAAGATTACAGGTTAATGAGAGACAGCAACCTGCTTGGCACTCCTGGTAAGATGTGGATACCTTCAGTAGAAAAGATGTAACGCGAAGTAACCCTCCTGCTGTCAGGCACCGCATGTGGTAGCATGACTCAAGTAGCCTGACTTCTGTGGCTTTGTATAAAGGGAAAAAACCTCCATATGGAACAAAATATAACACTTTCAAATGCAGCATCTTTGTATACAGGTAATATCCAAACCCAAATAACTAACATTCAGTACATTAAAGTATATCTGTTGAATATGGTGATTTTGGGGGCCTCTAAGTTGTTACTGGAAGTCAGCATACTCTTGACATACTCATCTTCCACCCAGGACCTACTTCCTTTGCTATCTGTGTACCTACATTATAATCCTACACTAGTGCTCTTTTCTTTCTGGTTTTATCAGTTCTATCTGCCTTCTGAAAATTTTTGTTGAAGGTAGAAAATGTTACTTCTGCATGGCTATTTTGAGGCACTCATAGTGTCTTATCTAACAGTGTTATCAAAACATAAATTATTTCAGGGGAAATAACAGCAGAAGAGTTGCAGCAACGCCTGGAGGGGGCTAAGGAGCGTCTGGCATCACAATCTGATCTGGATAACAGAGAAGGTGAAGGTAGAACTGTTGGAGGTAAACATTCTTCATATATATAGATACACATGGCACATGATGCATAAATGCTGTTCTGTACAGATATTTGAGAAAGACTTGATCTCAAGTCTTGTTTTATTCTATTGCACCTCTGGATTGTTAAAAAGTAAGATCTTGAGATTTCCTAATAATATGAAAACAAACTTGAAGTACTTAATGAAAACTGATTTATGTTGACCACAAATCATTTGCTCCTATTTTTCTTTGTTAGTAAATGTAATAGCACAAAAATTAGTTCTTCAATTCTTAGAAGTTTTTACCGTATATTAGAGCAGTTGAAAAATAAGTTAATTGGAAAACAGTTAATCTCTCCACTGGTTTGCCATTTTTGTTGTTTTATTTCCATTTTTTTCAGTCAAGCGAGGTTTGCTCATATTATGTGTATTATCTGTAATAATATTGGCTTAACCATTTGTCCAGTTCTAATTAGATTTAGGAGAGCAACTCGCAGCTCAGAAATTAAGATACCAAAGTTCTTGCAGGTTTCATGGACTTAGGGAGATGATGGAGTAAGTGGAATGTAATTTGATCCCTTCAAGGGAAAACCTTCACTGTTATCATGACCATTGGCCTGCTTTATACAGAGTTAGTGCTAACCAGTTGGGCTTGTAGGAGGAGGAGATTTGAAAATGGAGCTGGTGAATATTGTAGTTGGGAAACAGTATATTTGCACAAAAGGAGAAAATCTGTTGAAACCATGCATCCCACCTCGATGCATTCTTGTGTCACCTGCTCTAAGCTGTGGGAACAAGTTAAGCCAGTAGCACCTGCATTCAGTTAATCAGAATCAAAAGGGAGTGTTTCAACCTTGGAGCTGAGCAGGAGTGTGTGAATCAAAACACTGAGTTTGCAAAAAAGTCCTGGGAATTCTAGTTAACTGAATGACAACACCAGGTGCTGTTTACCGAAAGAACCCTAATAAAAGGGGAATGCAGAGAAAGTTCTGTGGAGAATCTCGAAAACTGAATCATGGTGTGCGTGCAGCCTCATTTCTTCAGTACCCATGTTTGCAATACTAAGTGATCCTGCCTTGGCAAGGGGTTTGGACTAGGTGATCTCCAGAGGTCCCTTCCCACCTTTGTGATTCTGTGGTCATTTATTCCACTGCTTAGGGAAAACAACTTTTAAAAATGTTTTGCAAAAGGAGAGAAAATCTGTTGTGCTTTTTCTCGCTGAATCAAAATGAGCTGATGAGGATAGCCCCAAATTGATAATTTAAGGAAGGAACAGATGCTGGACAAATACAACTAACTTTAGGCCTCTTGAATCTGAACACTTGCTCAGAAGAGGCCTGCTGGGCATATTCATTTGTGTGTCTGCTGGTGAGACAAAAATTCTAGGTTGAACTGGTGAGCTTTGCTGGTGTTTTTACATGCAGCATATTTTCATCTCTTAGCATAGCAAGAGAATGTCCTGCTACTCTATAATTTCTAAAGTTAGAGCCCAGCAAGCATAGAGGATTTAGAGTGCATCATAGTATGCTGAGCATGCAGTCATATGAATTTTTGCGATTCTTTGTTCCTCTCAGATTCTGATGTTCTTGGAGAAAACTCAAATGGTGACTCTTTGTTCGAATGGCTTAACACGTTTCGTCGCACAGGAAATGCCACTCGCAGTGGACAGAGTGGGAACCAAACCTGGAGAGCCGTGAGTCGAACAAATCCAAACAGTGGGGAGTTTCGTTTTAGTCTTGAAATCAACATAAATCATGATCATAACAGTTCTGAAACTGCTGGTGAGGAGTATGTCGATATAGATGCTACCAGACTGTATTTGGAAAGAAGACGTCAAGTAGTTGCCGGTTCAGCAAGCCCACGAACAAGGAGCATGGCTGCAAGGGAGGCAAGCAGTGAAGCTGCAAGGACCAGGTTTCTAGGACGTGCCATGACACTGAGGTCTGAAGTAGCCTCTCATGCAGTCTCGGGGAGGCTCAGGAGTAGAACAAGGGAGTTGACAGGCCTTTCCGAAACAAATAATACTACACGTAATAATTCTGCAGCTGCTGGTGAAAGAAGAGAAATGCCAGGAAGAGTTAATTCTGCAAGAGTCAGGAGCGGTAGAGCGAGAACAAATGTTCAGATGAATACAAACCAAAGACTAGAAATTCTGCGGCTGAGGTCTACCTTAAGTAGTCGAAGCCGCTCTCCGCTGCGAAGGCAAGGTGATGCTGTTCGCTCTGAGGAACGTGGTCAGAGGCAGGATAGAAATGCACAGCAGGTCAACAGAAGTAGAAGACAAATAGCTCAGGCTTCTCCACAGGCTGCTGTAGAGCAAGCAAGAGGCAACACTCAGGCTCCTCAACTTTCCAGTGTAGCTCCGTCCTCAGGAATAACTTCGGAAGAGGAGGAATCTAGTAGGCCAGTAGCTGCTGTCAGAAGGCATCCAACAATTACACTAGATCTCCAGGTGAGAAGAATTCGTCCTGGAGAAAACAGAGACCGGGACAGTATTGCCAGTAGAACTCGTTCTCGAGTAGGAATGTCAGAAAACACGGTTACCTTCGAAAGTGACAGTGGGGGATTTCGGCATACGATATCGCGATCAGAACGTGCGGGTATTCGAACCTACGTCAGCACTATACGGGTACCTCTCCGTCGTATTTCAGAGGCTGGGCTTGGTGAACCTTCCTCAGTGGCTCTTCGATCAATCCTTAGACAAATTATGACAGGCTTTGGAGAACTGAGCTCTTTAATGGAAACTGAATCCAACTCAGAAGCGCAGAGAGGTGGTCATCCCGTATCAGATGCACAGAATAACTCAAGTTCAGCAAACAGCAGCGATCCAAGTGAGGTTTCATCTAGAAATGGACACGTAGCAGAAGGCAGCAGGGAAAGGAGTGGACGGAGGGATGACAGTCAACGCCATGGGCGCCGTAACGAGAACCAAGATAACAGGCAGTCTCAAGATGTGAACAACTTAGTGGAAAATGGAACACTGCCCATACTTCGACTTGCCCACTTCTTCCTGCTGAATGAAGATGACGATGATGATCGTTTAAGAGGTTTAACCAAAGAGCAGATTGACAATCTTTCTACTCGGAACTATGGGGATATTCACACTGAAAGTGAAAGAAGTAAAACGTGTAGTGTTTGCATTAATGAATATGCAACAGGGAATAAACTAAGGCAGTTACCTTGTATGCATGAATTTCATATTCATTGTATTGATCGCTGGCTTTCTGAAAATTCCACTTGCCCAATTTGTCGGCAGCCTGTTTTGGGGTCTAATGCCACAGACAATGGCTAGAATCATTTGTACTGCTCAGTTCTCAAGAATTTGCTTCTGTTCTATTTCTAATGAGCCAGATGAAAAGGGGTCCATTTGTGGGGGGAGTTTTGTTAAATTTCTCTAAATATTATAAGAAACTTGTCTAAATCTAGCAATGTAAATACTATTTTTTCCAAATGCAGGTCTAGGAATACACATAGAACCAAATGATGTTGGTAAAGTTTCTATTTTTTTAGGTAATTTTGTTATGCTAAGCACTTTTGTAAATACAGAAATGCTATAGTTAATCAGTCCTGCTTAATGTATGTTTTTTAACATTGTAATGAACTCGCTTTATTTAGATGACAAATTGTTTCACACAGACCCACCACTGTGTTGAAAAATTAGTGGCTAAATAGCCATTTGTTAGCTTTTTGTTCTAAGAACAATTTCTTTTACAGGAAGTTTCTTGCTGGACATATTTGCTGAAGATATTTAAGTTACTTAAAGTGCTTATTTTAATAAACCTTTTTTTTTTTTAACGTTGAAATATCCTTTCCAAAAACTTGCCAATTTGGTTCTATTAAAAAAAATTCTATTGCAATTTTTGCATGTAGGTTTACACAGTTCTTAATGCTGACGTTCTGATTCAAAAGTTGATGGGTTAGTGGCATTATGAAATGTACATAATTAAATGCTGTCCTTGACAATCTGTCTTTTCAATAACGACAGCAGTCAAATCTGGTAATTCCAAGAGGCTGTGTCTTACTTATTTGCTCAAAGAGTAAATGAGCACCGAGGAAGCCTTTCTACTCTTCTGAATTACTGAATTGATATTCTTGGGGTTTTAACTGCCTTAGTTTAAAGAGGGACAATATTTCCTTGACTATTATATTGTCTACAATATGCATGTTTTGGGTATTGTACTCAGAAGAACAAAACAAAGACTTGAAGTGCTTTTGTACAGAAATTAAAGGTACACATGTAATATTTGTCCTCCTGAAACATGCCTGAGGACTAAATGGCAAAAGACACTAAAAAGGACAAAATAAGCTTCCCCAAAAGTCCCCTCTACCTGTATAATTAGATACTAAATTTTATACCAGTAACTTCCATTGAAATAAAGTTGTGAAGTAAATAATAGAGGCTTTGTGTGAATTACTGTAGATTGGTAAGATGATTTCTTATTCTTGATGTTCAGTCTGTTTTCACTTTATTCTTTCCTTGGTATTCCTCAGCTCTGTTCCTGTGTTTCCAGAATGCCTGTTAGCTGTTATGGTACATAAAAAACCCAGCACAAAGCACTCCTGGGGTTTCTGGAAGAAGCTGAATGTTACAAAGCTTCTGAGCAATGTGCATCTTGATCACTAGAGAAAGGCAGAACTGTGCAGTATCCTGGTGTGGGTGTTTGTATATTCTAAATGGTAAGAAAAATACTTAAAATGAACAAGTCCTACTGACCCTACTGACTTTTTCTTCTGCAGATGGTGGCCTTGACAAATGCGTTTCTGTGTCAGGTGCTTCAGTTAAGGCATCTGCTCATGACATCCTTGAAGGGGTAGTTGCAAAATCCTGTGTTGAGCTATTGGATGTCTACTTTGGTTTGGCAAATGAAAAGCTTGTGTTATAAGTTCCAGAGAAGGCTTTGGTTTTACTCGTAAGAGTAGTTCTAAGAAACTCTCTTTTGAGATTTAGGTAAGTTTAAGGATAATAAGTTCTCTTCTGATGTGATTTGGGCTGTTAATTACTGTAAACATTGTTGACCCTTCCTTGAGTGTGGCTTCCTTAGCTGCAGTACAGAATGAGGAGATGTAAATGTGATTATCAGAGCTAGGTTATTTTTTTACATTTTTTTCTGTTACTTCTGTTAGCTCCTGATGTTGACAGTATATGAAGATATGGATGCCTTTTTCTGCTTCCTTATCTCCTTATGGCTTTCCTTTATATTTTTGAAAGCTGCCTGATTCGAGGGGCACATTTGTAGAAGCCTGCTTTTGGCTCACTGTTGCCTTGCTGGTCAGGTCTTTTAAGGTCAATTTTAACTTTAATCCTTACAACTGCTTCACTAATGCTCTAGAGATAAAGGGAGATTTCCTCTGCCTTCTTTCACTCAGGGAGGATTTTGCTGTGTAATTGTAAGCACAATTCCGGACATGGTTCAAGACAAGATCCTCTATGACAGGGTACGTTTAACTGAGCTGTTGGGGGGAAACATCTGAAAGTGTGAGCTTTCTGTACAAACTGTATGCTATGGGAGCAGAAACATGAAGACTCCCATACTGTATTCTTGTCCTGCCCCATTTGAGTTGGTTGTTAGGTATTTTTCTTCCCTTGGAGGGATATATAACATATATGTTCCTCCACTTTCCTGGGAAATTGTATTGATGGGACCAATTAAATCTTAGTGATTCAGTTTGGTATTGCCTTCTTTTACCTGCTTTCCTGGTGATAGAACTTCAGTTCTATACCACCACAACCCCCCAAACGCTCCTTTGCCTTCTCTATAACTTGGGGGATTCCTACACTCATACCTGTGTTTAAGAGCTTTGTTAATTTATTCTGCATGCATTTTCTAACTCTTCTCCAACCCATCTGCGCTTTTGACCTCTGCTGCTGTCCGTTGCAGAGTTACAGTATGGCTTTTATGAGAAGTACTTGTTTTATACTGTAAGCTTTTTAATATCTTCCACTCCCTTGCTCTTGTGCTTTAGGAAGCAATGTCACCATAACACCTCTCTGTTCAGTTTGCTAGTGACTTAGCCCATACTCTTCCTTTCTTTCTTTACTTTTTTTTAATGACTGAGGTGCCCTATTTAACCTCTTTTTATATGTAAGCTATTCTTATACAACTAATCCAGTTGCTCTTTTGAAATGGGAGGACTGGTCTCATGCACAATTCAAAATGTGGATGCACTAGGTATTATATCGTGATAACAACTTTTTTTTCCCTTTTGTGACCTTCCAAATAATTCCTGTTATTCTAGGTTTACTTTTGTTTGCTGCTCAGCACTGAGTTGATGTCTTAAGTCGTGCAAAAGATTTCACAATCACTTTTGTGAATGTCAGTTGCTGATTTAAATGGACTATCGCATGCTTTTTTGTCTGTGTGTACTCTGCATATTTCCTTTTCTCTCGAGTTATTTTGTATGTTGTGCAAATCAAATTTCCTTTGTTTTTTCATCTTCCTGGGCACCTTACCTCCTGTGATTTGTCCTAGCATTTAATATCCCAATAAGTCTGTAGCACTTGCGGATTTGATCACTGATTTATTTTTTCTGATCACTTATGAGTATGTCACATAGCACAGGTATTTCAGTAGCAACATCTTCTAAATCGAGGTTTAACCGTTTATTTCTAGATACTTAATCAGCAGATTTGTGAGACTTCTCTTTTTTAATAAAAAAGAGACTAGGGGTAAATATATGAAGAATTTCAGAAAATAAATACATTGATTATCCTTAAGCTGATACTTGTTGAGAAGAACTTGAAATCTAAGTAAAGCACTGACTGAATGGTTGTTAATTATTAAGTTCCCTTAGTGGTCCCTGAATTGCATCTGATTAGGTGAGCTAATAACGTGTTTTATTCTTCTGTGTTTAAAAGGGCTTAGTAGAGGAATAATAGTTACTTACTCTTCATATATGCCCAGTAAAGGTGCCATAGCCTTTATCTGTATCCTCCTTCACAGGGCAGCTTTGTTATGTTACCACTTGTCATTAAAAGAAAATCTCTGATAAGTAAGCACAGTGATAAGACACTGGGTCTACCCAGGTTTGTCTATAAAATTAGAAAGGCATCAACATTCATCATCGCATATTTGTGCATCACATCCATCATCAAGAGCAAGATGGAGTTTGTGTTGTAGTCTATCCCTGGAATAACGTGCGGTCAGACACTAAAGCAAGTGTGTAGGAATAACATTGAGATCACTCACTTAGCTATGACTAACTTCATTTTTGCAATATGGTCAATCAAGTTCAAAAAAATAACAAGTCAGGGTATGTTTGTTTTTAAAGTGCTTCTGTAAACAAATGTGTTAAAGGTACAAATGTCTGGAAAATTAAATAAATAAATTTTTGATTCGTATTTGTTACTTAGAATGAAGATCAACATTTCCTGTACTATCCAAGATACAGTTTTGAAAATTTTGGCTCTCGGCATGCTATTGAAGTTCAGAGATTGCAATATTTGTAGCTGAGTTTTATTTACTTTTTTCCCCACAAAAAGAAATACCAAAGCCTAGTGTCCAAATTCTGGAATGCCACAGGTATATGTTCTTTTTTTTTCTTCCCTACCCTTGTAAATCTTAATTTTTTCTCTCATTAATACGCAAATGATCCAATAATACACTGTGTTCCTTCCTCTTGAAATGTCAGTATAATCTACGTTTTCTTATGGATATTTTACATTTACTTCACTTACACTTCCCAGTTTGAAGTTTTCTCCCAGTGAAATTCTCGGCTTATTCTAACAGGTTCCATTAGCATGTTTTTCTAATGCTTTCCAAAGTTACACTTCCAGCTGATGTGGAACTGTGTTTGCCACCCTCTCTGAGTTCCATTTCATGAACACATCTCATCTGCTTCTGGATAACTGGCTCGCATGGAAGGCAGCAGGAGCTAAGTACTTCCCAGACAGGTTTATCAAGTTAGGCTGTGCAATCCTAACACCATACTCTTTACAAGAAACCTCAAAACCAAATTTGGCCTCTCCTGTAGTTATTGTCTTGATGTATTTAATGTGGAATTTGTAACCTATATGTGGTGGTAGGTCCACACACTCACTTTTCTTACACCACTTCTGGCATCAGCTGTTGCATAAGGGATTCACCTGTTGGACTTTTGATTTAAACCATGTGTAATGATTTGGTCATCTGTGCAGTTCCTGCCTGTCAATTAATGTGAAGTTAGCCCTTATTGCTATAAAAATGTACACTGGAAAGAAGGTGTTACCATATATTGGCTTACCTGGCCTGCAGCAGAAAGCTGCCTGGTGCTGAGTTCTGGCTGTTCCTAGGTGTGCTGAGAAGGTGGCCTAGTCTGGATCGAACCTGCCACCCTGTTCATGTGGTAGACAGGAAGATCATGAGAAATTAGGGGCAATGAGAAACTGATTGACACCGTGGAGTTTGAAAGGCCTTCCTAAGGCAGCTGGGAGCAACTCTGTGGGAAGCATCGGGCAGGAGAGTGAAGGAGAGGGATTGTCTTCAGCAACTTTGAGGCCTGAGTTTGGATAAAGAACCAGTGTGAGGCCGGGCAGGCTGACACCTGCACAGCTGTGTTGGGATGTTCTCAGGAGAGTCCTGGGGGCTTCTGTTCCACTGAAGGAATTAGCAACAGGATGTGCATGTCCCCTCATGTGTGACACGGGTCCCAAGAGCGAAGATGAACTGTTTAATCTCTGAGATTGATGGAGGGGTCAAAGAAGATAGCACCAGGTACTAGGCCAAGTTGACCACCCAGCTGGTCCAGCTCCTGGGCTTTGTTTTCTCACTTTTCCTAGAAATCTAAGGCAAATTAGTGCCTGGTTTCAGTTTAAACTGAGGTGTATTAAACACAGAGAGTAAGTTGGGAAGTTGAGTATGACAAAACTGGAATATGTGAGAATGAAGGTTGTCTATGGCACCTGAAGTCAGCTTTTTAGTGCTTTTCTTTCCCTGCAAATTTGGTCTCAGAGCACCAAGTGACTCTGGTTCACTTACTGACATGCTAGGAAATCATTCCTTGCCTTTTGTTATATGCGTTGGAGTCTTCTGTTCTCTATGTTTCTGAATTGCTGTCTTTAACGAATGTATCTTCTTTGTGAGTTACTTCATGGATGCTGATTTTTTTTTGGTGATAGTTGGTTGTTCATTAGTACTTCTGTGAGAGAAATACCTGCTTTGATGTTAAAAATTTTACTTCTCATCCATCTTTTTTTTTTAAAACAAGCATTTATTTCTCCATCTGGCTGTCTTGTATGCAGGTATTTAATAGAGTATAGCTTACATAAATTATAAAAGAAAGCTACAAATAAGGAAATCTTACAGATGAACAGCATTATATCCTCCAGCTAAAGGAAATGTCCTGGTCAGCTCCTGCTCCAGGGTGCACAGCTATTGGTGCTGGCATTAGGCTGGCTGCTTCTCTGGAAGAAGTGACATGTTCGTTGGTGACATTGGGAAAAGTGATTTATTTTTAGGGAAGTAAATAGCAGAATGTGGGCAGAAGTTTTAAAAATAACAGTTTATTTAAAATTAGATATTTAACTCAGTTCAACTGGCAGCACTAACCCAGAGCCTCTAGAAAAGTCTTAATGTGAAAAATGACCCAGAGAGCTGCCTTGGACAGGGCCCAGGCAAAGATATAAAGAAATACTAGGCTGAGTTAATAGGTTTTTCCATTTTTTGCATGTATTATGCTATCAGCAACTTTCTAGCTGATATTATGGCTCTGTATGTCTCTCTAATAGTATATTCTTTAATAATACATGACATAGAAATGGATTCCTGTGTTGCCAAATAACTGCAAACTGCGCAGAAGTGTTTTAATTTCATCCTGTTCTTTAGACTCTTTCCAACTTCCTTTTGCTTCCCTTCCATATTCATTATGTCTTTTTATACACCTGTAACCATTTTCATTCCTTCATCTTAGGAACAGACTATTTCCACAAAGTACTTTCCTGTGGCACTACTGAAAAGTTCATGTGGATCGTGACTAGAAAGGGAGAGAGATTCGGGATAATAGGGGCATCACTCTTCCTGGTTTTCAGGGTTTACTGAGCACCAAGTGTCCCAGAATAGCTACAAAACTAATACAAGGGCATCATCCTGGTTTTGTGTTTCGGTGGGTCTGTGGCATATTTGTACCATAATAGTGATCTTTGCTTTATACTGCACCATAAACCAGAAAAGCAGGAGCAAAGAACTGAGAAAAGCAAGATATACAAAATATATTCACAGTGCTGTGGCCCAAAAGGTTTGTAAGACATTCTAATATGAATTCAACAAAATAATGCAGGAAGTTATGACTTATGCAGAAGCATCATCAAGACAGGTTGCACAACCTCTCTTGGCTTGACTCAGTGTCAAGGGGTCATTCTATTCATGCTTTTAGATCTTTAGAAATACGAGGAGGGAATTAGTTACCATGGGGGGTTGTTGTCTGCTATACCACTGAATCATAAGTGTGGCCTTTTCATCTAAAAACAATAGCCAAATGGAAAATGGAACATGAAATATGATAGTTTGACTGGAATGTGCAGGGTAGGTTATCAGACTGGTTTTGGCATCAAGTGTCTTGTTAAGCCACAGACCTGGTTAAATTATGTTAATATAAATATGACAATAAGGTCTGGCTTAGATCTGGGATAAATACAGCTGAATTTGTACAGCCAAGCAGAGGTGCACAGCCTAGTTCTAGTTATATAAGACTGTTGACTAATGTGAAAAGTGAATATATCAGTACCTAAAGAAAGGAACCAGAGGCATGTGTGAGAGAAGACAGTTCTCTGCAGTTATTGACACAACAGTTAGCAATGTACAAATTCGGAAATACAAAAGGAAACTGTAAATTATAGCAGGTTGTGTCCTACCACTTCATGCTTTTGCCTTGATGGGAAATAACTATTCTGCTTTTAAAAGCAGGTGCCGTTTCCCCATGTCAAGCTCCTGCTGAAGTAACTCTGCAGTCATGTAGTAACTACCAAGTGACTGATCAGAGCCTAGCCAACCTCGTGAGGAAACCAATTCCACCAGAACAGCTAGGAATGATGCAGGGAGGGACAGGACATCCTGCAACCAATTGAGGAAGTGGTGGAACAAGTTGATAACCAGAGTCTGCTGGGCAGTGTGGGCAAGAGAAACCTGTTAACAGAAGGTTGAAGCAGGCTCATTCCACGTGTGTTCACACAAATACAGGCCAGCATGGTGGGGGCAGATGCCTTACTTTCTCTGGGAAATCAGCATCTGAAGTGCCTGTTGACTAGTGCAGACAACATGGGGAATAAACAGGGAATCAGACATTTGTGTGCAGTTACAAGGCTGTGATCTCACTGGGATCACAGAGACCTGGTGGGATAGCTCACACAACTAGAGTGCTGCACTGGAAGGATACAGGCTCTTTAGGAAGGACAGCCAAGGACAGTGATGGGGAAAAGCTGTGCTTTGTGTATGAGAACAGCAGAATGCATGAGTTCAGTGTCAGGTTGGATGAGGAGCCAGCTGAGAGCCTACAGGTCACAAATGGTGGGCAGACCAACATGGTCATTGTAATGGTAACTGTCTGCTCTAGATCACCAGATCAGGAAAGAAGCTAGACGGGATCTTCAGACAAACAGTCCAGAAAATTCCTGGATTATCATTTCACAAATTCTAGTAAGTACTCTTGCCAGTCTTCTCATCCCATCAAAATTTAAGGAGTATTTCTTTCAGTATACACCCCTGAAAAGAGCCACTAAGTTGATCGAGGGTTGTAGGATTTATGAGTTACTGAAGAAGCTTTGAGGCTTGACTCTCCTTTTGAGTGTGCTGACCATACACATCAGTGCAGTCTGCAGGATTTCGAGGGAGAGAGGGGGCAGAAAGCTCAGGACTCTTGTTATCCAGTCACATAGTGTGGGTTTAATTGTGGAGCTGTGCATACCCACCTTTGATCAGAGCAGCATTCAGAAAAACAGACATGCCTACACTGACAACGCAGCACTCAGAGATCAGTCTTTAAAATTAAAAATATAATTAGCTCTCCTGACATGCTGTGCAGCTAATATGATTTCAGCTTGCACACAGAAACCATCAATAACAGGCAAGTACAGCATTCTGCAGACTTCCCTCAGCCTGCTCATGTTTACACCAGGAATGGGGTTAGCCCACCTTTCGGATGCACAAGGTATCTCAAAGCAAAATTTCTCCTATTTTCTTTTTTTCCCTGGACTTATACTGAACTTTGACTACTTTGAGCCAGACCTGGAGAAGGTTCACCAGATACCAGCACAGTGCATGTGGCTCCTTGGCATTCACACTTAGTCCAGAAGGTGTTTATCCCACCACTAAATTTATCTGTAGTGCAATGTAAATTGCCTGAAGTGCAAAAATGAAACATATACACAATAAAACAAAAACACAGCTTTGGTTTTCATCCACAGGTTGAATAGCTATAATAGCATATGTGGGACCACTTTGTCCCATTATTTTAAGCAATCCTTTTTAAGGGCCTAACTTCAGGCATTTATAACCCACGCCTGGGGTTCTTGTCCTGAAGTAAAGTAGGTCAGATACAGTATATTGCTTCTATTTCCAAGAAAAGCACTTGAAGTTTACATTGAACCTTTCCATCTCATCTTTCATACTAAGCCTTCATCTAGGCCAGTTCCTTACACAGCACTGGATCTGTTGTGCTGAGCATTCGACATACCTTACAGAGCCTGTGAGCTATTTTTGCAGTTCACACATATACAGCTACATTAATAATGGTTCATCCTTTACCTCCAGGGATGCGTGCCCAAGAAAGCATACCGTGTTGCTATTTTAATACAGAGGTCTTGCCCGTATCTGAGTGAGTAATGCATTAATAGGGCACTTTGGCTGCTGGTACTATTCCTTTCACTGGTTTTTAGACACATTTTGCGTGCAGTTTATTCCATTTGTTCCATGTTAACAGGGAAATAAATGCTGAAAGAACAGGAATTGCCAATATATGTATGAGCAAACAGCTAGTGTGTAGTTAATCTGCGTATGTGTAGCAGTTAACTTTAATACACATACAGTGATTTTAAAGAATCATATTAGTCCTTTCCCAGCCCAGTTGTTTGCACATACACACATACATTAAATTGAATGCTATAGGAAAAGACATGTATTCATAAGGAAGAAACATAAGCATCATAGTATAATGTTTGCATCAGAATTATTACATGCCTGGATTCAGGTCCTTCTGTTGATCTGTTTTAGCATTGCATAAACACAACAGTTGGGGGCTATCTCCAATATTGTGACAGCTGATACCTTTTTCCTGTTTGGACTGTAAAATTCCATTTTCTTATTTTGTTTTTCTTCATGTTTTTTGTTCCATGTGAGATTGATGTATAAACCCAAGTTTGGGGTTATTTCAGCAAAGGGTCTGTAAAATTTAGCATCCCCCCCCCCTCCCTCTTTTTTAAGGCACCTCCAAGTCCACAGACTCCAATTCTTAACTTTTTTTTTTCCTCCTGGACATGAATATCAAATGATGACTCTGGCCTCCCAGTTGATTTCACTCATTATTCCCCTGTATCCGTGCTTGTGAGATGCCTCTGAGAGTAATGCAATTTGAGACCCCAAAAAAGAAAGTGCCGTGATGAGATTAATTCTCACTTTGATGGTTGTAGAGTTGGGGAAGGCAGAACAATTTAAATGAGCCAGTCTGTTTTGGACAGAAGTATGCTGAGGGCAAAAGCACGTCCGGAGCCCCAGCGCAGGGCTTCTCGGCAGTCCGCGGCGCATCCCTGTGCGTTGCCTGGATCCGTTGAATTCATGTGAAACTCCCAGCGTCTGCGAGGAAAACATGTCGCACAGCAGGAGAGGGCGCCAGTCAACAAGGAGCAAGTGCTGGCTCGGCGGTGAGTCCTGGAGCACAGACCTGCCTCCGAAGGGGAAGGTGACCGGCAAGAGGGCAGGGGAAGGAAGCACTTTGGATTCGAAAATGCTCATTGGTCGAAAGGAACAACAGAAGTCAGAGGGTCTGCAAACAACCAGAGAGTTTTATTAGTAAATTACAGACTTTGCGTGGAAATTGGTATGTTAGCCCCTGACCCTAGGGGACGTGGCAGTGGGTTTTGGATAAAGGAGTAGGGTGAAGAGAAAAGGAAGGGAAAAGAAAAATTGAAGATTCTAATTAAAAAGGGAGAGATGAATTAAGGAAAGGAAAAGAGAAAAAGAGAGAAAAAGAAAAAGAGAAATAAAAAGGCATCACTAGCCCTCGCTCCAATGTTGATCCAGTTGGCGGGATGCCAATTCTGGTTTCAACGCTGAACCAGCTGAGGGGATGTAAATCCTGTTTTTAGCTTTGATTCTGCTGATAAATGGCAGTCTACCTGTGTCAGTCCAGCTGATGAGATATCCAGGATCTGGGGCCCCACCCAGGCTTGGGGGGTACCTTTTTATGGACAGCAACCTTTTTATGGTTTCTCACTTTCTATGCTAATTAGTTATCACGCGTAGTCCATTCATTTAGGCCTTTCTGGAAATAAGTCAGAGGGCTTCGGGGGTCTTTGATGGTTATAATGCCACCTTATAGTCCATGTCCTCTTCCTGCTAATCATTCCGGCACTTATGCTGTACTGTTGTGGTTCTTTCTAATGGAAAAATGCCACCCTACATCCACCTGGCTCCCCTTCTCTGGCCAAAACTTGTTCTTTCTCCTGGCGTGTTAATATCAGTAGTCCTTGGTTATTACCAACAATTCTCGTCTGTTATTACCAACAGTCCTTGGTTTGCTCCACAGCCATCTGGTTATCTGTGTTTGAGACATACACATTAGCCCCTTACCTTCTGGGAACTGAGAGCTCGAAAGGATCTCACTTTGGACCACTGTTTATAGGGTCATTAGAGAGTGGGCTTTAGTCATAATAATTTTTCATACTGGCCACAATTTGAGTCAGTATCTTTCTTTGAAGGTTTGGCAACAGAAATATTATTCCACTTGGGTTGTTATTCAGGCAAGAAAAATAAGTTTCCAAGGCTGTTCCTTAAAATACAAGTGCTCATTAGAAAATACTCGTTCCTGGGAATGGACATCGTTTCTGATAAGCTAAAGAGGGGCTTAGTCGAGGTGCAGTTCATCACGGCGGGGCCTAATGAGCATTTCTCAGATCACAGGGATCCGATTCAAGTCAGCTTCTCTGGACCTCTAGGCACTGGGGGAGCTGCTAGCACCGTGCGCCGGGGAGCGAGGGGAGACACGCTGCTCCTCCCGCCGAGCCCCAGCTGCTTCTAACAGGGAGAAGAGAAAAAAATAATTTGAGGAAAAACGCTTTCCTTTCGTGCTCTGCAGGGCTGGCGCTGCCCTGGGACGGAGGGCAGGGCAGAAACTCCTCGGACATTGCGCCATCGCCCTTTGTTTCTCAGGGCGTGGAAATACCAGCGGGACGATCGGATAAGTGAATGCTAATTGTGAAACAAAATTAATTAACTCGGGTTTAAACAAACCCGAGAAAAGCCAGCTGCGAAGTGCATTGAGCGGTGTTTTACTCCCGGTGTTGCCGTGGGGAGGCGGCACCTCCAGGCGCGGAGCCCGGCCCCCTGCCCGGCGCCGGGAGCTCTCCGAGGTGCTGCAGCGGGTCCCGAGGGCTCCCTCCCTGCTGTCCGCCCGCGCCGGGAACACGGCGTTCCCCAGGGCAGGGGCACTGCGGTCCTGTGCTCCGCACTCCCGTCGGAGCTTTGTTTCTCCAGATGGCCCAACAGAGGCCAGCGCCGCTCCCTCTGCCTCCTCTGCCCTGGGAAAACGGGGATGATGGCACTACCCCTCTGTAAGCTCCCTGGAGACCGGTGTCCAGGAAGCAGGTTTCCAGGCTGCAGGAATGACTCCTAGCAAAGGAAGAAACCACAGTTTGCAGAGCATGAGTCGGACATGTTTCCTGAGAAGCAGCTTTTTATCTTAGTCCACCAAAACACTGCAAACAAGGACAGACTACAGAAGAACATAGAACCATAGAATAGTTTTAGTTGGAAGGAACCTTAAAGGCCATCTAGTTCCAACGCCTCCGCCATAGGCAGGGACACCTTTAACTAGACCAAGTTGCTCAGAGCCCCATCCAGCTTGAACACCTTCAGGAATGGGGCATCCACAACTTCTCTGGGCAACCTGTTCCAGTGCCGTACCACCTTCACAACAAAGAACTTCCTTCTAATACCTAATCTAAACCTACACTCTTTTAGTTTGAATCCATTCCCCCTTGTCCAGTCACTCACTACATGCTCTTGTAAAAAGTCCATCTCCATCTTCCTTGTCGGGTTCCCTCAGGTCATCTGTTTTATATATATATACATACATATATTTATTTATATATATGTGTGTGTGTATAACTCTCTGCTATACTAAATTATATTTCAATCAGGTTTTGTCTTTTTTTTTTTTTTCCCCCCTTCTTATTCTGTGTTGTACATGACATTTTATTTTTTTCCGGTATTGAAATATTTTGAATAACATGTAAGTCACAGATACGCTATATACTTAACTCTTATTATTTCCAATCATATGGTGGCCTGGGCATAATAGATGGTTCAAAGCAAAGTTTGGAATATTTACACATGCTGCAGAATATGGTTCAGTCTTAACAAGTGTGTCAGTTCTCTCGAGCTTCTTTTCAGTCCTTCTGAGCACAGATACTTGGGACCAACTTTCGCTTTTCTGCATTTGTTTACAACCGTACAAAGTGAGTGCCACCAAATCAGTGTGGCAGTATTGTATTGCCTGCCTTGGATTCCCTTTGCAGCAATCTCATTGATTGCAAAACCAGAGAATATTGGACTCACATTAGCCAGTAACCTAGCTGTGGGACAGGGAAGTGAATCAAAATAATGAAAATGCACCTCAGGCATTTTGAGAACTATTTACATGCTGAAAATCAATCTTAAATGTTTCCTATGAAGACAGGCTGAGAGAGCAGGGGCTGTTCAGCCTGGAGAAGAGAAGGGTCTGGGGAGACCTTATAGCACCTTCCAGGACCTGAAGAGCTGGGGAGGGACTTTGTACAAGCGCATGTAGTGAAAGGACAAGGCGTAATGGCTTTAAACTGAAAAAGGGCAGGTTTAAATTAGATATTAGGAAGAAATCATTTACTGTGAAGGTGGTGAGGCACTGGAACCCATTATCCAGAGAAAGTGTGGATACGCCATCCCTGGAAGTCTTCAAGGCCAGACTGGATGGGGCTCTGAGCAACCTGGTCTTAGTGGAAGGTGTTCCTGCCCATGGCAGGGGTGTTGAAACTAGATGATCTTCAAGGTCCCTTTCAAGCTAAGCCATTTTATGATTCTATGATTCCTTCATTAAGCTTTTAATTTCTTCAATATTATTTTTCTTTGCTTAAGAATATTTTTTTTCCCCTTCATTACTAGCTATTACTAACTTGGCTCAGTATAAGCTGGAGGAATGTCTGAACTATACATACTGTACCGTATGTCCTTTCTGTGCAAAGCATTTATATGGGTTGTTCTACACACAGTTTTCCATCAACTGCCAGCCTGATGAATTCTTTCTGTTGAAACCATTATCATGGAACAAAAATTAATTTAGCTTACTGTATTTTGAATGTGTCTTTATAACCATACAAACTTGGAGTTATTCTGGTAAAGTAATAACACTGATGTAATTTTCCTGAACTAACTTGCAGAGATGAAGAAGCTGTTATAATAAGTTCTTAGTCTTGAGTATAACAGAAAAAAATACATTATTTAGTTTCATTGTTTTTGCTCGGGTTGATATAGAATGGGGTTGGTATTTTTAAGTTTTTCCATATTTTTCAGGGAAATCACAGATCACCTCCTTCTACAAAATTAGTATAAATTTCAGTTTTCAACATATCAATGTGATTATTCTACTCACTGTAATTTTATTTACATGTCATTATTCAAAAGTCATCTGGAAACTCTTGGTGTGCCTGATGCTAATTATTTTCCATTGGACAGAAAATTTCCGCTGGAAATAAGAAGAAAGAACTGTATAGCCTTGAATGAGCTTTGATCAGCACTTGAAAAATGAAGATACCCACATTTCCAAATTTTTGATCTTTTTTCCCCCATTGCCTTGACAGGTAATGGTTTACCCTTCCTTCATCCTGCCACCCCTTTACCATGCACCCCTTGAATGTGCAATTCATCATATTTTTTCCCATCTACAGGTTAAATCTGTGGGTTATGGGTAACTGCAGGAGGAATGTATTGTTAAGCCAAGCCCCTTCTGCTCTATAAGGTATAGGAGACTCTGGCTCCTTTAAGAGATTATAGATGAATCATACATGCATTGACACATGTTCACATATTAATGGTCACATCCTGTATTGGTTTATAGAGATGAGCATCTCTGAGAAGAAGATCCATAAATTATTTCACTTATTTTCTTAAGTTGAGTGATGCCAAGCACACTTTCTCTATCAATTTAGAAAGAGCAAGTCCTGGCTTTTTGACCTTTTTTTTTTTTTAACCTTTTTAAAAATGTCATGATAAGTGACAGATACCTCCCACGTATCTCAGCATATTGTCTGCATCGTGCTCATTTTGATCCTATGCATGTCAACAAGGGCAAAGCACCACAGCACAAAGATTTGATTTAAGACCAAGAGAATCTATTACATTGTTTTGTTTTGGTTTTTTGTTTGTTTTTTTAACACAAGCAGAGTTAGACAAGCAGAACTTGCATGTGATTACTCTCATTCCTGTAGCCTAACACCACCATTGCTGGAAGGAGGCCACAGGCTTATGACTAATATAATGATATATAACATAATAACATAAGGTGTAGAGGAATACAGGCCTGGTATGACAGCAGGTCCCCTGAGAGTGGGCTCATAGGACACTGTAGAGGAGGCATAGGATGATAGCCCTTTATAGCCCCAAGTTCTCCTTGGCACTGGAGAACTTGGGGCTATAAAGAGCTCTCCAGTAGTCAGCTAAAACAGTGCAGACTTGGACAAAGACAGCTTAGGGATTTACACAAAGAACAAGTATGTAACATACATAAATGGCATCCCAGATAATACAACTGGATTAAAGTGGAGCTGTAGACAAATGAAGGAGTAAGGTGTAAAGGGATTTTAAAACTCACAAAAAGTAGCCCCATATTAGTTCTTTGCTTTTCTCAGCAAAGAATTTATTGGGAACACATGGATGACCAGCCACAGTCCCAACACCCACTGCTTGACAAAGGCTGGCAGTGTTGAGTCTAGAGGGGCACTGGGAGGGTAAGCACAACACCAAAAAAAAGGACAGACAGGAAGAGTGTGTCTACAAAAAAACGAACTGCATTATTATTCCTAATTTTTTTCTTTTGTTTAAGTAGTAGTAGCATTCTTTAATTTCTTTCTTTTTTCTTTTCTGTATTAATTAGCTCTCACCTAATAGTTCTTTGATTAGTCTGAGAAAGGTGTGCTCCCTTTTTTTTCCCCCTACAACCAAACTCTTTGTATAACATTAGTAACTGGAACAGAGAACGCATCTTTTCGAAGTTTGGGCTTAACAGTCTTTCCAAGGTCCTAGACAGTATCTGGCACAGTCAGAAATAGCATAAAGATATCCTGTCTCCCAGTCTGGCACATTAACTACAGGACCATCCTTCCTGCCTTTGCTTTATTTATTACATTTAAATAATTATTATGCATACTGAGCTCTTTGAAAGTACATTGCTATAAATACTAGAAAAGTCATCACATTGTAATTCGAAAAATACCAGCTCCTTGGGTTTTTTTTTTGGTACATCATTCAAACCATGGAGCCATTATGACAGACCCCAGGGAATAATACTGCCCTGACTCATGGTCCGATAATACACAATTTAGTGCACATCAGCACTATGACAAAGACAGGCATTGTGTTACACAACGACAAAGGTGAGTCCTGCACAGCAGAACAATTGGTTTCTTTTCTCGAAGCTCAGCGTTCACCTGCAGCTTGTCAGCTGTTACTAATGAACATGAAACGCAGCCAACCTGAGTTCACCTCTGGACTGCACACTTAGATTTCCTGCGGGCTCCACTCTTAAGCCTGCTGAGTAGAATTCAGGTTCTTTCTCAGGTACCAAGATTATCCTGCACACTTGGCTTCCTTAGACATTTTTACAGTCCACCTTCTCCCCTCAGCTTCCTGTTAGACTGCAGTGTACTTATGACTTGTGACAGACATTGCAGGCAGGCCCTCTCAGACTCTCAGTCTATGCAGGGGCAAAGATATGTTTTCTTTCTTCCATGCCACTACACTTTACAGAAATGCCTGGTCATTAATGCCCAGGGAGCTTCCTTCCGCAGGGATACATCTCAGGCTTGTTGAGGTAAGTGTGGGTTGGGTAATTAAATCTCTTCAAAGTAGTTAAGTTTACGAGTGAGTAGCCCTGCGTAAATGCAAGGCAGATGGTGTGCTATCTGGAGCACTCTTTGAGAACATGGAGTGTGCAGAGGTTAAAGCAAGTGCAGTGCATGTGAAGGAATGAGTGCACTTAGCTCCTATGGGCTCACAGGCCAACAGGGCTGACAGCTTACAGTTAACTGTGTCCTGTAAACACAGTTCACCTCACAGCTAATTTCTGATTGAAAAAGTAAACATGAAACCAGGAGTTGCCATTCTTTTTTCGTCCTTTTTTTTGGAGCATTCTTTGACTTTGATCTGGCAGCTTGAACCCAAAGTGAACTTCATTTTAATTTGTCTACGAACTAAGAACATATGTGAATTGATATTCTGTTATCCAGGCAACTCCTACTGGTGCAAAGACACTGACTGCAACAGAAAATAGTTCGTGGAGAGGAGAAAGAGTAAGCTGATGGAGAAAATTATGTTCATGACAATAACCAGCTCCATGTCATGGACTTAAAACGGGAAAGGCATGCAGGAACGTCAGCCTTCAGCATTGCCATTACTGGATGGTTTTATTCACAAAAGCTCTTGTGCCAGCCTTCTCCCAGAGTGATAAAATCCACAAGTAGTTTCTCATAGGCAAGAAATGTCTGTCTGCAGCCATCCAATCCCAAAGCAAACATATTCAGGTGGGCTATGATGCACTCAGAGCAGTCCATGTAAAATGCCATATTTCTAGACTACTTTGTATTTATGAAGCACAAAGTGATTTGACAATAAAAATTCTATTTGCAACATTGTGTGAAGTTGTAGCTGGAAAGTATCAGTTTCCATATTATGTCTATGAGGACATCAAAGTACAGTAAGATTCAGCGGTTTAGCATTATTTATGACCTTTGAAATACCACCCACACTCCCTATCGTGCATGCTAGCCAAATCTGTATGGTAGAGTGGTTTAGACACAGATTCAGGGCCGTTTTTTACAGACCTTCAAGGTACTAAGAACCATTTCTTATGCAGTAGGTCTTCCCAAAACTCAGTATATCCTTTTCATGTGAGCTTCTGCCTCATTTAAACCATCCTACCTGGAAGCTCACTTGGTAGAGAAGGCAACCCCTTAAGACGTGGCAATCACTGCTAGCTATGCCAGGTTAAAACCAACATCTGCAAAGATTGAGAGGAATCTTTTTAGTTAATTTTTTCCCTATTCAATTATATTTCCTCTTTGCCCATCCTTGGCAGGTAAATTGTCATGGTTGCAAATGTTTTGCAGAGAAGGCTGACGCACTGTAAGAGTTAAGTCCTATACTGATTAATATTTTCTCTATTTCATTCTTTTACCTTTGATTTACCAGACATTCTGAGGAAGAACTATATCTTTTGTGATGAGGCTGGCACCATGCCACAGTGATGAAAGATGCCCTTGTAACTGGAACAAAGAACCCCGGCCAACCAAAGGATCCTGATCCCAGCGGGGGCTTCGCCGGGATTCTTCACGCGCCCAAAACGCCTAGTAAAATCCTAGTTCCAGACAGAACACCTCAAAGGAGCCCACAAAACCTAGGCCCTGACTTTACCGTGCCGCCTGCCATGGCTCGCACCGGGCGCACGGAGGCTCCCCGGGAGGGCACCCCCGGCCCGGCGGGGAGCGGGGCCCGGCCCGGGCCCAGCGCCTC
>JAWWES010000001.1:45157356-45191816 GCA_035583135.1 Lophotriccus pileatus | reverse complement strand
CAGCGCCTCGCCCGCCCCCGCAGCCCGGGCGCGGCGGTGCCGGCGGCCGCAGCGCGGCGTCTGCGTGCGGGGGGGCCCATGGCCAGCCCGCCGCGGCCGGCCACACCATGCCGAACAGGGCCGGCCTGGACACCGCGCTGAAGATGTCCCTGCGGCGGAAATCCTCCAAGATCCACTCCTCGGCCGGTGAGGAAAGAGCGAGGCGCGGCGGGCGGGAGCGGCGCGGGGAGCGGGCGCCGCGGCGGAGGACGGAAGGCGCGCCGGGGGAAGCGAGGCAGCCGGCGCCTCCATGGCGCGGCCGCCCGGCCCCGCCGCCGCCGCCGCCCCCTCGCCGGGGCCTGTGGGAATCCCGCGGTGCCGCCCCCGCCCTCGGGGTCTGCGGTCGGGATGGAGGTGCTCGCCGGCCAGCGGTGTCCGCCCGCCGCCCCCGCCCCAAGGGCACCGCGCACCCGGCCCCCGCCTCCAGACCCCGGCCCGGCACTGCACCCCGCGGGGCCACCCTAGCCACTGCACCACCTTCCGTCGGCCTGTCCGTCCGTCCATTCATCCATCCATCCATCCCTCCATCCATCCATCCCATCAGGACCCCCCAGGGCCCTCCCGGCACCCACACCCCACGGGGGAACAACCCGGAGGGGACAATGTGCCCCCCTTCTTTCCCTTTTGGTTCTGATAGTTTTTGACAGGGAAATTTCTGGGTGGGCATCTGCTCAGAGGGCAGTATGGCAGGTGGAGGGGAGACAGGGGTGCCCCGCACCACACCAGGCTGGTCAGGGACCTCTGTCCTGTGTTCTGGAGTCGGGAGAGCATCAGGCACTGCAGTGAGCCTGCAGAGAGATAAATGATAAAGTTTCTTAAGAGGTTCGTGTAGGAAAATATTTTTCAACTAGCTCGTAAGAAAATAGACAGAAATGGAATACTTTGAAGGTAGAATTCTGGTCCCAAAGGACTTTGACTTAATTCTATAGGACTAAGGTGCATTCAGAATTTAGTCGTGGTATGTTGTACTTAGGGATAGATGAAGCATTGGTGACCTTGTCAGTGACTTACAGGCACCAGTTCTTGTGCAAAATATTTAGGTGCTTAGTACAACCTCTGCGGTGAGTAAGGGTGCAGTATAATGCTGCTTTAGCACTTTTTGTTTCAATAAGGAATGTGCTTTTGAAGCACATTTCCTGATCAGCTCTACTTTGGGTTAAATCTCAGAGCACCTTGGAGAGCATTTGCTGGATTGCTTTTGGATGATGCTGTACTTGAAGATGTCCTCCAGCCACTTGTGGCTGTTCAGCTCATGGAAGCAGGCTAGAGCTAGCTTGAAGGAGAAGTCACCCTCCCTTTGGCTCCTCTGCACAACCTGGTCACTCCAGTAATATTTCTCTGTTTGGCCTCACTGCTTGGTAATAAGGACAGAACTTCAAAAACTTTTGCAGCTGCTGAAGTAAAGTGGGATGCTAAGCAAAGAGATGTGTAACGACACCTCATAGGAAATGGTAAGGTTTCCGAGTAGGATTTAGCATATTACCAGCTTTACTTATCTTCAGCCTAAGCCATTCAGATGAAACAGTTGCAGTTAAGCAGATTCCACTTTCCAGTATTTGGGGTTGTGTCCACTTCTGCAGTCCAATCTGAAACGCTGTCCTGTTACAGGGAGGCTTCTTTCCCAGAACTGGAATATGGCAGATCTGTTTGTGACCTAAAATTTGGAATCCAAACCGAGGTGCCCTTCCGATATTGGATACTTGGCCCTTGGAGAATGTTTAGCTAGTATGTGGGATACATAAGGAATTTAAGCTTTAACTTTTGTAAATCACAGAATCAGATTCACAGAATGGGTCAGGTTGGAAGAGACCACAGTTGGTCATCTGGTCCAACCTCCCGGCTCAGTCAGGGCCATCCTCGAGCACATGGCACAGGATTGTGTCCAGATGGTTTCTAAATATCTTCAGTGGGGGAGACTCCACAACCTCTCTGGGCAATTTGTTCCAGAGCTTGGTCACCTGCAATCCACCCTCGTACTTGTGCCTCAGTTATGCTCTAGGTGCTTGAGGCACCCAGATTTTCTAGCTGGGATTTATCTGCTCTGACTTTTACATGTTCTCTTCATTTCACATAAGTAGTATCCAAATTAGATCATACTTTGATGAAAGATGGGGTTGCTGTTTAAGCATTATGATCACTGCTTTGTAGCTATTGAACAATATATTTCCTATCTAGAGTATCTTTAAGGATGACAAGGGTAATATTTAGTATAGGTATATATAACGCCTAAAAAATTACATAATAGAGGTTTGTGTGACTTACTACATAAAATTATTAAAGGATATGATTGTAGTTGGTTTAGGACACTGACCAAACTGATGGCTTAGGACAACAGAGCCAATATCTCTGCCACCCAGAGAGAAAAAGTCCTGCCTTCCCCCTTCTTGTGTATTCCCATTGCCTTGCTTGTGTCAGCATTAGACATCAGATGGTTACATGGTCACCTGGATCGGTGCTGGTATGGCTCACTATCAGCCTGTGTGGTCTGAATGCCAGCAGGGAACAGAAAAGCAGGAACTCCGTTTGCTACAGCGTGCTGTGGCTTGGTGTGCAGATCTGCTGTCTGTGTGGGCCAAACAGGTTCAGGTGAGGGGCTTTGGGCTGTGTGAACCCAACTGTAAAAGCATACATTTGGAGATTGAGCCACTGAAAAGCAGTACAGAGGTGGTTGTGCAGTGGCATTGCAAAGACCTCTCTGAGCTGAATGGTGTGGAGGGGGAATTGGTCACCGTTTTATGATCCTTGGTTAGGATCAGGTAACCGTATCTCTATCCCCTGGGATTTTCTTGGCACCTATGTATCAGAATGTTCTACCTTCTTTCCTTTTTAGATGAGAAGATCTTCCCTGCTTTAAAGACTTGTAGTTTGTTTGCTAGTTCAGTTTATTTTTGAGGGAGTTTTGGTAATCTTAAAGTATTAGGTTTTAGTTCCGGTCACTGAGATTTATTTTCATACTGTGTAAAATATTTTAGTAGCTTATAGACATTTTTCTTTAGTCAAGAAGAACACTACCTCTGTGTCTAATGTCTTTTCATCTCAGATTTTCTACACTCATACAGTATAATATGTAAGTCATATGTTTGGTAAAGTTTTAAACCTGCTTAACACTGGTATGAAGCACTTTCCAGAAAAGCAGATGACGTGAAAAGGAGAATTTAGAGATGGAAAGTCACCTCCTGCCACTCAAATGATCAGTCCTGTTCTTTTTTATGCATTTTCTCATTAATCGATTTTTTTTTTCTTTGTACAGGTAAACATTTTTATTGCTGTAATGTTGTACCAGCTGAGCTAAATTGATTAGATTTAAATTATTCTCAAAGAAGTCTCCAACTCCTTACTGTTGGAACCACAGACATCAAAGACTAACTTGTTCTTCTCCTTCCTGCCTCCTTAATATCACTAAAAATAAGCAACTGTCAATAAGACATTGGATGAATATACAATGGCATTTTTATTTTTAGGGGAAAAAATCGAATTCCAACTTTATAATGGATTACAGGTACAAATGGTCTTGATGTTATTTACTGTGGTCTTTTTCAACTGCTCAGTGATACACAACAGCAAGAAGAAATATTTTTAGTGTTAAAGGCAGTAACAGAATCTTCTCTCAGCTTCTGAGGACCTGAAATATAAACATCATTACATGATATGAAACAATGTTCCTTTTATACATTTGCCATCTACATTTCCTGTGAAATACTTGTTTATAGTTTATGCTGTGGTTTTGGTCTTAAGAACAGTGACTATCTCTTAGAATCACTTCTTTCTAAAGGATCCATCTCTTTCTTTTGTCAGAAGAATGTCTACGAAAGAACTTTGGGCTATTTTTGTGCTGTGATATCATTACCATGATTGCTACTATTGGGAAGTGTCATACAGAGCAGTTATAACACCACACAGGTCATGTATTTTGCTCAAAGCTTTTGTTTTTGAGCAAAGATGGTTAAGCATTGGAACAGGCTCCTCAGAGAAGTGGTTGGGTCACCATCCCTGGAAGTGTTCAAAAAACAAGTAGACGTGGCACTTTGCAATATGTTTAGTGGGCATGGTTGTATTCGGTCAAAGGTTGGATTGATGATCTTGGAGGTCTTTTCCAACCTTAATGATTCTATGATTATTTGATTCTATCTGTGGCCACTTACAATCATTACAGGTTAGACATAATTCCTATAGATATATATGTAAAAAGAACAGGAGCTATAGGTGAAATACTTAATCAGCTTTGCATTAATTACATACGGCTGTTGATGCTTCAAATAAAGTGCAAATTTGTATTGTGGAGGACAGGTTCAGATCACCAGTGTAAGAAACACAGTGAAGGCTAGAAGCTTTCACCTTGAAGCTCATTCAAGTCATCTTTACTCACAGGATATCTACATCCCATTTTGCAGGAGGACCAGCAGTTGTCCTGAATGCATTTTTAAACAAACAATCCCTATGGAGGGGGGTCAGCAAAGTGCTGAGGTAAAAAACTCCTAAAATACTAACACTTAAATTTTTAAACTAAGAACAAAAGCCCTATTCTGCGTGAGAAATGTACCTGGCAGGAGTAGTGACAGTAGACACTGAAAGGAGGGGTGTACTTAGCAAATGCTTTAACTGCCCATGAACGTTTATCAAGAGTTATTGAAACATTTAGCAAGACAATTGCAACCACAGCATTGGCACACACAAATTCTACCCTGAGAATGTGATGAGAAACTTTTCCAGATGAAGACTAAACTTCTGCTTGTTTCATGTCAGAAGTTACTACTAAATAGACTACTCGAGTACATGTTTGTTTATGCACACTCGAACTGCGTGGTGGTAATTTTGTGTAAGTGTTACAGAGCTCCTGTTTCTTTTCATCCATGTTTAACTGGCATGTAACATAGTATAATGTGCAGCTTACTCAATCACATCAAAGGCCCAGTCCTATTTACATAAACACCAGTGACAATTATGCCTTTTGACAAAGAGCTCACCACAATAAACCCCATGTTTTACGTTACTACGTTTCTATAGTAGCACAAAGGGGAGTCTTCCTAAGCAGTGTGAGATCTTGCTCAGCTGTAAAGTGAGGTGGTGACAGTGACAGGGCTAACTGGAGGCCAACCTGAAGTTCTGCTGTCTTGGGTAACTCACTTAAAGCTTGTTTGGCTGTGATGAGAGTCCATTTGCATTAGGATAGGAGGGAATTTAAAATACCTCTGCTTACGATACTGAATTAGAAAATGAAGTTGCTGCACAGTTACTGTGGAGCAACTTCATAAATAAACAAGGTCCTAAGTAGTGTGGCAAAAGAAACATTTTTTTTGCCTTATTGTGATGGGGGAGGTGAGATCAGGAATAAATCCATTAAAGATCAAACCACTCAGATGATGAGGAATACAGTTATTCAGGAGTTAGTTGGGTAGATAAGAGATTTAACTAAGACTAATTTCCTAAGATTAAATGAAATGAGTGTATTTAATAAAAATAAAAAATTCCACTGTATGGTCAATATATGAAGTCTCTTATGTTATGCTATTTGACTATTCATAAATCCATTGCCAGCATATGTACTGTCTATTTATAGGAACTATTTTATTCCTTCTCTGCTCCACTGTTTCTCCACAGGACTTTTGTTTCAGATTTTAGTTCTCTAGCAGTATCTGCTTTTAGTGTACTTCCCTGTGCTGGGTAAGTCAGTGCTCTAATTTTCTGGGTAGACCTAAAAGCACTGCCCTGCTAGTGTGATTTGGCAGTAATGCTGTTGTAATTCCATGTAGGATTAAAATATCTAACAATAAAATGATTGCAAGGGGAACTGCTTGTCTGTTCAGGGTCCTAGAATATCGTCAAGATGATGAAATTGCTGGTCATACTTCCTGAATGAATCTTACTGGGTATAGAAAGAATTGTCGTTTAGTATTCCATTTTCACTGCCACAAGGTTTGAGTACAGTCTTGATCTCTGCCAACTCTGTTGGCGTATTTTTATGTGGAAATCTATGGCTTCAGAAATCACGTTATTCTAAAGTATTCCTTTTTTTTTTTTTTTTCATAATTAATCCTTCTTCTCTCCTCAAGAAGTTCCAAGCTGATAGCTCCCATTGACTCCACATGGCATTTTGGATGATCACCTGAAAATTGATGTCAGCATCTCAAACTGATCACTCCCCACTTAGTTAGTAATCCACAAGGCATTTTTATTGTAGTGAAGCCTTGCTATAAACAACCATGTGATCCATTTCTGCTCTTCTGGAAGGTTGTCAAGTGATACTCAGTAGACTTGCTACATGGTGGTACTCTGAGCTGGTTCATTTCCCTTTGAACATTCTTCTTTGAGCTGTCAAGTATACCCTTTAAATAATCTTTGAGTCTCAGAGAGCCAGTTTGCTACTTGTAAAGCAATGTTCTAAGCACCCATGTTAGCTTTATTACTATAACAGATAAGTGTTTCATATTTATTTTCTTGTACCATGTTGCACTGTGGCACATTTTAATTAGCCTGTAATAGTAGAAATATCAGAATATCTGTTACAGAGAGTGTCTGATTGCCAACATGTTCTTTTAAGGGATAGTTAATCACAAAGTCAGTCTTGTACGTATAGCTGAAAGAGCAGAACAATATATTAGACTTTTAAAAGGCAGATGAATATCTCTGCAGCAACAGCTTTCTGCTTCTGGGACAGCTCTTACATGTAGCAGGCCTTTTTATTGACACAAATATTTTCCTTTCAGTCTCTTATCTTTTCTAGCTCAGCCTTTTGGAGTAGTTGCAGGAAGGTAAGACATGACATCTGAGAGCTTTAGATAACTCTAAAGCTTAAAGGTACACTCAAAGGATAACTAAAGAAAAATCACTGACATGGTTGAAGATTGAGGAAAAAAAGTTAAATTTTATAAAATGTGTTTGGTTTTTTTAGTGCAAAATAAATTAAAAAAAATTATCAATATTGAAAATGTCCTATTTGAAGTTATTCCAGTATTTCTTACGAAAGCTCTCAGATTTTTGATTAGCATTATTGCCACCTTTTCATAATGAATCCTGTCTACTAGGAAAGTTCCTAGGCAGTTTTCTTCCAGCCCCAGGAGTGGATGGATGCCTGCCTCTTTGAATGTTTCTGGGTCTCAGGATTGGTTGAGCCCCATGTCTTACTATGGCAATAATTCTTGATTCTGGACATTTTTTAATATACAATTACTGGAAGCTAGAAATGGAACAACCACACCTGAAAACAGAAGATACAGAGTTTTGTATTTCAAGCTAAGGCACAATAAAGCAAACTTGACACGATACAGATTTTAATGAGTGACCCAGTCAACCTACCTACTTGCACGTGTCAGAGAAGAGACATGATCCATATAGTTAGAATGCCACATGCATCCATGTATGTGACATTCAGAGGAGTTTTCCCTTAGAAGAAACCCCAGCTAGAGATGTAGTTATCCTTGTGGCGAGCACTAAACCTACATTAAAAACAACATGAAGTGTCAGCACATTAGTCTCAATGTTCTCCATGTTGTGATGAAGAATCACGAGACATACTGTGGATTTTTGACTATGTTTCCACTGCTATTCAGCCTTACATAGAATATTTTTGTTATTTCTAGTTCTCATCAGCAATTTCAAAATTTTTTCATTGGGGCATCAGTGAATGAGAACTTGTCTTTCATTTGACTAAAATGGTAAGAGCCATGGTTGTGTCAGACTCATCATTCATAACAGATCCAACACCGTGTGTCGGTTTGTTTTAGCCAAGGGTTTGGTCTGTTGAGAGTGTTGTAAATCAGGACCTTCTTTGAGAGTGTTGTAAATCAGGATTAACACAACTGAATTTAAAGTATGCATTCTACAAAGCAGAGAAGGCAGCCTTATATCTTATGTAACACTGACTGCAAGCTCTTGATTTTTAATTCCTAATCTCTTGAATGCAGATGACCAAACCCATTTATTTGATTTCATCAAATAGGCAGGTAGGCAGGAACAGTGAAAGCAAAAGTGTTTATCTCCTTACAATAACATCACCCTGATTAATTTGCCACTTTGAACAGAAGGAGGGCTCAGATGTCATCTCCTGTTGACCCAGCATTGTTCTGCCTCTTTGTACAAAATGCAGTAAAAGCAATCTAAGATCCCATGCCTGTGAGATCGAGGAACATTCAACCCAATGCTTATACAATGGATATATGAAACAAATACCCCAGACTTTTCTGTGCCTTTAAGTACTCTAAGCAAATGCCATCTAAATAGATGCAGCTTATTTGTAAATGGGAGACAAAAAGATACTTAAAGAATATGTGCAAAGTCAACCTCACCCATCATAACTCTAAACAGATACAGAGGCTACATCTGCATTTGTCATATCAGTTACACAGCTGGGAATCAGGATTTAACTTGGACACTTTAATCTGAAATCCAGTTGACATTTACTCAACATTTCTGCATCACTGGAAAGGCTCAGCATACTTACTGCTTCAGTGGTCCTGTGGCTACTGAGCTGAAATACACTGACATCAATCCTGGTGCCTTGTTTTAAGAGGGACAGAAAGACAGGGGAATTAAAGTATGCAGGTACTACCTAGACTGGTGAGGGGACTACTCCTGCTTTACAGATTGACAGTCAAATCTTCTTCCTAGAGTTTCACTAATACAAGTGTGCATCTGGAAGCCAACCTTGTGCCATTTTATCTGCTTGGTCATAGGAGGAAAAAAGGAGCTTTCATGAGAGCTTAGCAGACAGAAGGGAGGAGAAAGTGCTAGCCTTTTCCCTCCAAACCCTTCCCCCAGCCAAACTAATCCTAATCCTGCACTACCTGGAGATTGAGGACTATTCACTCTTTGCTCCTTAACTAAAATCTTGATCTATGCTGAAGTTTTCCCACAATCTTCAGTAAGCAAAAAGGTATATACGCTCTGGTTTTGATCAAAATAGTCTTATCTGCAAATCTGAAATTTGCTTATCTGGTCTTTAAAACCTTGAAGGTCTTTATTAGGGTAAGAAAAGGGAGTGATCAGTCTTCAGAAAGAAAAAGGAGTGGCTAAAAAGATCCAAAATATTTGCCTATTGAAACATATTTGTCCCCATCTTTCTTGTAGGCACCCTTCAAATACTGAAAAGCTGGAATAACATCTCCCCAGGCTGAACCTTCTCCAGGCTGAACAATCACAATTCTCTTAGCCTTTCCTTGTAAGAGAGATGTGCTCCATCTCTCTGATCATATTGGTGGTCTTCCTCTGGACTTGCTATAGCAGGTCAATATGCTTCCTGTGCTGGGGACCCCACAGCTGGATGCAGCACTCAGGGTGGGGTCTCACCAGAGCAGAGCAGAAGGGCAGAATCCCCTCCCTCGACCTGCTGGCCACACTGCTTTTGATGCAGCCCAGGACACAATTGTCTTTCTGGGCTGTGAGTTCACCTTACTGGGTCATGTCCAGCCTCTCATCCTCCAGCACTCCCAAGTCCTTCTCCTCAGGTCTGCTCTCAGTTTGTTCATCCCCCAGCCTGTATTGGTACTGGGCATTGCCCTGACCCAACTGCAGCACCTTGGGTTGGCTTTGCTGAACCTCATGAGATTCCCATGGGCTAACTTCTCAGGCTTGTCCATGTCCCTCTGGATGACATTCCGTTCTTCAGGCATGTCAACCACACTACAAAGCTTGAGAAAAATATAAACTCTGAGAGTGTTCTTCTTCCTGGACTATATTTTCTGACATCCTGAATTCCAGTCAGTTTTGGTTGTTTTTTTTTTTTATTCTAGAACATGGACAGCTGGCAACCAAACCACAAGGGAGTTTTACGCATTACCTACTCAAGAGGTAGAATGGCACATGTCTTCCAACATTGCTAATGCCAGTTTATCAAGTGCTTCCTACTGTGAGATGTATGCTGTCACTAAAATTGCCCAATAATACAGATGTAGCTTTCCCTAGTTCATTCCAGGTAGCGCTTCTATCAGGGGTCTCTGTTAGTTGGGACTGTGAACACAGCATCTTCCATACACACTATTGCCCCATTATCATTTCCTCTTTTCTGACAGAGTGTCTCATAGGATGTGTGCAAAATCCAAGATCCTAGAGTAGACCCAAGAAGCTCTCTTTAGCTGTAGGATCTCCATTGAAAACAGCTGATGAGAAAGTCTGTTTTGTCTCACAGACACACCTGCCATTTAAATCACTGTCCATTTCCATCACTGACTCCATACTCCGTGCTATCTCCCTTAAGTGTACTTAGCCATGTTGGCTATGATAGGAGTTCAGGTTAGATGCAAAGGACCGTGTCTGGCATGGCATGGGAGAGAGAGCAGTAAGCGTTCCCAACCTGGACTGCAGAGGGACCTCAACAGTCCTAAACTTTGCCATCAAGAAATACTGGGCTCTGAAGGAGAAGATTCTGCAGTCCTCAACACTGGATGGTTTTGCTGAAGTTTTGGCCTGCTAGCTGATTACCTAAACCATTTTATTTGAGGGCTTTCTGCCAAAACCCAAAAGAGAGAAAAATGGGAATAAAATAGCTGCAATAATAAATCCGATACGATTTTGTTGAGACAGTGCAATTTTGTGTCAGTGCTAAATAGCATAGGATTTAAATAATTTAGTACTCCTTTTGGTCTTTTTGCTTCATTAGGCAGCCAAAGTCCCTGGGTGTGTGTACTTGCTGTTCCTGCTAGGATTGCTGTTGTTTACAGAGACATTAAACTCTTTTATCAGTGTCATCTTCTATGTAGAGAAATCCCAACAACCAAAGGCAAGAGTTAATCTTACACCTTCTTCCTACCAGAAATTCCCCCCACCTTTTTTTTTTTTTAATGAAAGTCCCTTTTAAGACACCCAGTATTTTACACACAAACATCTTGCTGAATTTCTGCATCACTGTTACAGGCTGCAAATCAAATCAGAACAGTTTTGCCTGCTGATGAGATGATAGGATATATATTTCTCTGTCCCAGTTCACATCTAGTCAGGGCAGATGGTACTACTGGAGTGTATACCGTCATTAATTTGGGACTCAGCAACTGTAAACAACCATATATCTTATTTCCATCAGAATTAGTACACAAACTAACATTCAGTAATAAAATAGCTGTATCCTAAGGAGAAGCCACAAAATTTACTGAGGTAGAGAAGGACAAGAGTGATGTGGGAGCTTGTGTCTTTGTGGGGAGCTAAAGCTGTCTCACTGCAGCACCAAGTATTTTGTAATCAGCATCTCCAGAGAAAGGGAATAGCTTTAGTTATCTACTTCACAGGGCAACATGAAGATTACAGGCAGCTACACAGTGTTTGTATGGTGCTGGAAAACAGAAGGTGGTATACAAATATATTTCTTTAGTCAAGTAAGTTTACAGCCATTAGAGTTACATTTTTTTCATAGTTGCCATCTGGCTTTGGTGGTGTCAGACCTCATGAAATTAAATCCACGTGGATATTCTGGAAAAAAACAAACATCACATGACCTCTTATTTAATCCTCCATTTCTTATAAAGGTTTATTGTTACAAGGGAATTTTATAAGCCATCTTTCTGTAGTTCTTTGGCATTATTTTTTATTGTTTAAATGGTTTATTAACAGTGATTCTACACTAACATAAATAATTCTAATAAGAAAATGGATACATTATTTTTTATAGACTAAAATTTAAGAAGAGTGATTAACAACCTGAAGAAGGGGGAAGGGAAGTCCTACATTAAGAAGATTGGCAGTGCTTCAACTGGAAGACTATGGTGTGACTGAGGCTATAGCCAAAAATAGAATTGGATTAACAGAAGAAAAGCAAGTAGCTAAAACTAAGGTCAAAGCAGAAATAGATGCTGTAGAATTATCTCATACACTGAAAGATAGGAAGAGATATTTGAAGAGTTTTCCTATTATATGCACCTGTAAAAAGGAAAATCAGTCTACAGTAAGAGGAACTGTGAAAGATGACTCAATAAGTCAATTAAGAAGAACTAAGCTTTAAAACATGAGGAAAAAATTACAGTAACCTTTTCTGGTTGTTTATGCAGGCTTTAAGATGCACACTATTAAACATAAATTTAAAAATAAGCTGTAAAAGATAGTTGTAGTAATACCAGCACTTAAAAAAGAAATAGTAAGAACAACTTATCTAATCATTCAAGTGGGGTAACACAGTGACCAGTCAAACTGAATAGGCTGTGCTTGAACTCCTCATCAGAAAGCAGTCTTAACTAGATAATAACAAGTTCCACGTGATGGCAATTATTGCAGCTGTGTTTACACTAATGAGCCCCAGATCCATAATTTGTTGGCGAGACAAGATAATGCACAGATAAGAAGACTTTAAAAGAGGAAAAAGGGAGTAGAAAGTCATATCTATAGAGATTTTGGTAGGATAAGTTATAGCCTACAAAAGACTTGTCGTTTCTTGTAGCTTTGAATTTCAGTCAGGTAAGTTTTTTTGAAAGGAGGGAAGGTTGCACTTATTAAATAAATTTATTTTTAATGCCTTCAGCTCTAACGCTCTGAGGTCAATAGTGACTATCCTTATCTCTTCTTCAGTTTTATGTTGTGGAAAAGCTGAAAGCTTGTTTTCCTGATAGGCAGCTTTATGCATCAATAATGTAAGGGTCTAATAGCAAGCAAAGCCCATGTCTCTTTTTTATTGTAATTTTTTTTTTCTTTTATCTGTGATTAAATATTGCTGTTAAAAGTATAGCAAAAACTTAAATCTGGACAGCAGACAATTATAAATCTATATCAGAATAATTCCTTCCTCTAATCATGTGTTCCTATTGTCACATGCACTTAAACTGTGTGCTGTGAGCACTATAGTGGTGGCTCTCAACAGCTGCGTGGTAGGAGTTACGTTAAAAATGAAATGTATGCTTAATGTGTGAGACTTCTTCAAGTTTATTAGGGTGTAAGGCTTATCAGTGGTGAGGAACTGTTGTTTTAACAATGAGCTCAGTATTAAGCTAGTAACTGAGTGGAAGGGATTTCTCTCCATTGAGTAGTTCTACTATTCACAGCAAAATAGAACAGCTGTGGGGGAATACTGGGGTAGTAATATTTCTAACAACCTCTAAACATGGTATAGCAAACTAATGCATACCAGTTGGGGGCTTCTGCTCATATATGACTAAATATCTTCTGTAATAGTCGTGGAGGAAGAGAAATGAGGTTTTTAGGCTTTCATAAAAAATAGCTGTATGAAACTTGTCCCCAGTAGTTATTTCAGAGAACTGAGTGTTTGTTTTGATGCTTTATTAAAAAAAAAAGGTGAAACATATTGGGGATGGGAATGTCTACTTCCCTTTCACAAGGTGTTTCCTCTTTCATGAAGACACTTGACCAACCTGTAAATAATCCAGGAATGGCTATAGGTCAGGACTATCTGTCCTGAAGAGTTTATCACCAGTTTTTCATCTTCAGCCATTCCTTGCACTGAATGTAAGGAGAGAGAAGAGTGACTGATGTCTAGCTGATAAGACTTCCTTAGGAATGAGACACCAGTGCTTGCTGTACCTGGATGGATGCACTGTCATTGGAAATTGAGTGAGCCAGTCGTTGATATTCAGCTTTCAGCAGAGGTTGGCTGGTTTGATTTTTTTTTTTTTTTTATTCCTTTCCTCCCTAGGGCTACTTTTTAATGAAAAACTCCTCCAGTACTAGCATATGAGTCATGAGCATAATTTCCTCTAAATTCATAGCAGCCCATGCAATACTAGATAATTAAATATTGAAAAGGTCTGTGATTCTTGTCTTTGTTCATTCTAGAAGCAATTGCAATAAAACTCTGCCTGTTGTAGGCAGGTACTGGAGTGTCTCAAAAGTGACAGATGGATGCAGTAAAAATTTACTTAAACCTCAGAAATGATGCAATAGGTCAAGCTAAATCTGTTTTAGCAATGACAAGCCCTATGTGAACCCTAGCAGGAAACCTATATGGTCACAACTCCAGCTGGTCCAGTCAGCATAACTCTGCGTAAACCAAATTTACTGTCACTGGTCAGCAGCACTTGAGGGGCTGATGTATGGGCTTCCCAGAAAAATTTGCAGAAACACCAAAATATGTCTCTTAGAGGTGAAGCCACTAAGACTGTTACTTCTTTTTTGGTGAGGGGGATAGAGAGAAGAGGAAAGAGTATTTTTTAAAACTCATACAGTACAGATGCTCCTGCCAAGATAGCTGTTCCAGGAAGAACAACCAGCATAAGAAGGCTTATTATGTTGGGATTTTTAAAATAAAAATGCTTTATTGGCAAAAATGTCTCCAGCTATGCTTATAGTATAGGATTTCAGCATAACAGTAGCAGGTGGCTGCAGCATTGAAATAACTGGTAATTATATTTTTGATATAATGTTCTTCAAAGGAAAAAGGAAGAATCCACATGAATTTGTAGCTCAATAAGCTTTATTTTCATCCTTGATCTGGTCTTCTGACTAAGGCTGCAGAGCAGAGATAAGACTGGCTGATACTGCAAACCTGTAAGCCTCTCTTATCTGTGACTGGTGCTCTCTTCCTTCAGGGAACAGGCAGAGGCGTGTGATGGCAGTTTTTCTCTTGTCCTTGGTTAAACATAGAACTGCTGTTGAATTTTCTCTTTTGGAAGTCTGTTTATACATCCATTAAACTGAAAATAAACTTGTCCTACAGCAAAGATGTTCATTAAGTTCACAAGTCTGTTTTGAGCTTTGTGCCGATGAATGTCTTTGTTAAGCTGCCTTAATCATAGCTGTTCTGTGCTCTGGTTTTGGTAGTCCTTGGTGGTACAGATCACTTGTAATCAATATGAGAGGTTCTGCACTAGATTCTACATCTAGTGTTCCAGGCTCAGAGTGCAGGAACTACTGTTTTGGGTCCAAATGTAAGAAACCTGAACTGCAGACACCCATTCCTCCACTCCCTTGCTGTAACTCTTCTCTTGAGGAGCTGGTGGTTTCAGTCCAGCATTCCAAATCCTCTGGAAACTGCCAGGCAGTGGGGAGGGCTGTTAATTCTTGCACGAGCATGTTGACTCCTGTTTGAAGGTGCCTTAAAAGGAAGAAAATGTCTGTTAGAGCCAGATAATGTATCTCAGGAATGTGTTACTAACTCACTGCCTATGTCCTGTGTTGTGACGGTGATATAGGACAGTGGAGTCCCTCTGCCATGTACCTGTTATTCCTAGAGCTCTGAAAATTAGTTGGCATGAGATTTATGTTGTCTTCCTGCTGGTAACAGTCAACTCCGTTGTCCACTCTGCCGCAGGGATGGTATTTCTTGTTTCTCTCGCTGAAGGAGTGTGACGGGTCCGCGTGGGTCTTGCTCATAGCTCTGGGCTTCACTGCAGTCTTCTACATGGATGTGAAGTGTGCCCTTCACCATGTGGGATTGCTGAACAGTTCTTGTTCTGAAAGTGGAGGACTAAAATATTCTGTCTGATTAACAAGACAGTATTAACTTTGTTCTTGCATTATGTCAGACTTCAATGTAATTAGTAGGTATTACATTAGAAAAAACACCAAGAGTTAAATAAGAACATGATAGACTAATTTTATTAGTTACTGCACTAGACAGTTACGAAAGATACTATTTTGTGCAAGGCATTTGGATGCTGCTTGACACAGCTGAAATATACTGCAATTAGAGAGAATGAATTGGTTGCCAATTTCCTTTCTTGAATGCGTCCATTAACAGTCCCACTAACAGCTGTAGTGAACCTTTAATGAATACAATAAGCCACATAATCCACATAAGCCTGTATGGCTTGGTACATGGTATGTTCTATAATGGTACCATACAGTCTTGTTTTCTATCTCATTTGCTAAGTATTTTATCAACAATGTGGTATGATTTTTATTAAAAAAAAAAAAAATTTGCCTCAGTGAGAGTAGATTATAACTTCATTTTCTCCTCATCATTTTTTTCATATCTACTTGGTTCTGTGTTAAGCACATTTGGAGAAAACCAGAAGTAACAGAGTAGTAAGGATATAGTTGATTGGTAATGTGCTGTTCTTACTTTAACATTCAATTGGGTAGGCTCATTTTGGTGGCTTGTGCAAGCAGTGGAAGTGCTCAGTGATGCAGACAGTATCTGCTTCATGCCAATTCAAAGGCTGGTCTGAGTATCTAGGAGAGTAGTTGGATGCATATGCCTGTACCAAATAGAAGGACCTTCATCTAACGGAGCCAGGATGAGGTAAAATTACGCCTTGCTTCTGCAGTAGCCTAGTCACTCCTTCCTCCAAGTGATCCTCCCCTGTTGTCTTCTGTATTACATGTAACATTGCTATAAAGTAGGGAGAACTGGCTTGAAGAAATGCTGGGAGGAAAGACTGACTGTGCCTGGCTGTATCCATCAGTCAGTCCTTGATGATCAGACTTAGTACTCTTTCTTCCCCCTTCTAGATGAAGGGATATATGGATTTGAAACCTTCGGATTCAAGGGAGTTTGTTTTAACCTTAGTTTTCTACTCTGTAGTCAGATATCTCCTTGTAAAGGCAGTATCAGCTGCCTTGTGTGGTGTATAGGTGTGCTCAGGGTCTGCCCATATGGTCATATACTTAAATATGTTCCTGAAAGCTGATGTTCCTCTAGAGTATGGATTGATGGATTTGAGGATGTAATATTTCTGTTTTGGACAAATGTGGGAAATTTGGTAAGGGTGAGTTGAGAGTGGCCCTCAAAGGTGTTGAGGGGGAGCCCCACTGTTTCAAAGCTGGCTCCACCTTCTTGCAGGGCCATTATCTCACAATGCCATAGCACAGGTCAGCATGCAGGATTTTGAAGCTGTCAGCAGGCCTAGTGAGGAAATGGGGTTCAGGAAGACATGGCTGGCTTGCTGCTGGTTGAGCCCTTTCCTGTGGCAGAAGTTGGCAGTGGTGAGATGAAGACATGGTGTTGGATTTCCTGTGCTTTTGCAGTAGGATCCATCACAATATGTAGAGGGCCCATCACTGGAGTGGTTGGCAATAGAGCTGTGGTCTGCTGTGTTTTGTTCCTAATTGTTAAAACTTGCCCCAATACTGTTACCAACCCCTATCTGATCAGGGCAAAATATTCCTCCTGGTGTCTGCATAATAGATGACATGCACTGAAGAAACAGTGCTTGTCTAATGTGTGCTTGCTTTCTGCTGAACTCTTACACAATACCTATACACATGTGTACAGACATGGGAACAAACATGACCTCCTGAATAAATTGTTTTCCCAGTGCTCTTACAATTTAATAAAGCAGCGGGCTTGTCTTAGTAATCTGACTGCTGAAGGCAGTTTAGCAACTCTACTGATCACGCCTGCTGCTTTCAGCTACAAGATCGTCACCTTACCCCAGTAAAGGTAGGAGCAATTGTGTTCATATGTCTCATAGCTGCTGCACAGTGCTGCCTTAATGGCTGGTCTAAACTGACAAATCCAGTGAATTATCTGCAGCCTAGTTCATTAACCAAGTTTGAACAGTGACTACTGTGCTATTAGTATTGCTAGTGGTGTATTTTGCATGCTGCCTTTCCTCTTCCTCTCCTGCTGCCTCTGGGTTAGCACTGAAGTTATGAGGATACCTGCTAATGCCCTGCATGTCTAGAGCAGGGGTACTGTGTTAATAGTTCATAGGGCTTACAGGTTTCAAGCAAATCTCGTTAGAGTGGGTAGGGGAAACTGAAGCTGAATGATAGAACATGCACAGTACTGGATTTTCATCTGATTCAAATTTGGATTTTGTTAGAGCTATTCTGGATCTCCCTGTGGTAGCTGAAGCCAGCTTTCCCCAAGACTTACCAGACTGCTTATCTTAGTTACCAGAACAGAGCTACCTCTACCTTATAGCCTGTCTGCCTGCTGTGGATTCTTTTGTGGGTTTTTTTTTTGTTTGTTTGTTTGTTTCTGTTTTGTTTGCTTGTTTTGGTTTCTGTCTGGTTTTGTTTGTTTTTAAACTCAATGGGTTTTAGTATGTAATGAAGATTGCTCATAAGGGAGTTGCTATAGATCCATTAATCATTAGAACAGCTTTCATGAGAAGAGTCTTGGGGCTGCATTAAATCTGTTTTGAACCTGTAGGGAGGAGGCTGTGCTTGGTCTCTCTGTTTGTAACTAGAGTGCATCATCTTTGAATCTTTAACTTCTCAGTTAGACTTTGGCCAGAGGCCAGAAATTAGTCCATAGGTCTTTGTTAGGCAAGAACTGGTAAGTGATGCAGTTTGCTTTTGGATTAGTGGATATGTGGCCTTTTGTTTTATGCGGCATTTTTTGTACGTGTTTCAGCTGGTAAATGAGTTCTTGTCTGGCCTGTTAGAAGGCAGCAGTCTCAGGCATAGGTCAAGTGCTACTGCCACAGGGTATGAGGAATGCATTTGTTTGCTTTATCCTGTGACCCAAGATCTTGTTAAATGTTTTTATTTTCCCTATTACAGAGATCTAGCATTCTTGCCTCTAGAAAGAAAAAAAAAGCTAAATCAACTCTAGCATTTTTAATGCACGCTTAATGTAAGTGCAAATAAATGCAAGAAGCTGTAGTGGTTTCAGGCTACTTAGAGCAAATAGAATTATCTTAACATAATGATTATTTGGCTTTTGTTGGTGTTTACCCAAAATGATATTAAGAGTAAAAGGATGAAACAAAAATGCCTGTTCTCTTTATTGATAGTATTACATTGTTTGCAAGTATTTAATCTTCTTTATTGACATCAGTATTTTGGTTTTCTAAAGTAGAAAGCCTATTTAATGTGGAAGCAAGTGCATTGATAAGTGAGACAAAAGCATTGCTAACTGGATTGCAAAGATCATCTATTAAAAGTCGCGCTGCTTTAGTTTGTTTTAGTGGTCCAAGTTAGTAGACCACAAGCTGGGTGGCAGAGTATTAATTCACAAAATTGAAAACAGTTCACTATGATTATTTAGTATTATCTTTAGAAAACAGGTGTTTAAGAGACATTGCTGCTATTTATTTAAAGGCTGGGTTTCTGTGCATTGGTTTTCATGTTAACTGGAAAGGAGATCCAGTGAATGTGAATGAGAAGTTGGTTGTCCTGCTGGTAAAATCTAAGAACTAATTTGTTCTGGCTGCAAGCTTTTTTTCCCCTGATGTAAATCAGTGTTTGAAGAACTGTTCTCTGGTAATCCTGAGTGTCTTCATGAAAGCCACAGATTACTTTGACTGATGAAGGTGTATTCCTAACATATATGGTAGGGGTGGTCTTGCTGTAGAAGTACAGAACTGGCTTTGGAGGTGCAATTAGCTCCTATGTTTTGTCATATCATATGTTGGCAATATGTTGCAGAAGACACATTTACAGTAGGAACAGATGTGATCCTGCATCTCCTTCGATTGAATACTGGAAGACTGCTCTGGACTACTTTGACAACAGAGGGTTCACCCTGTGATATCTGTTAATGTTGGCCTCTTAGTAAGGCAAACTGATCCTCTTTTTCTAGCCACTATTATGGAAATATGAGTGACTGTTATCCTCCTTTACGTTTTCTGTAACGATAAAATTTATGGTTTGTGCTTTAATTTTGACTGTGATTGTTTGATAAATAATAGTTTCTGGAAAGAAAAGCACTTCGTAAACATCAAGGGCACTTGCTGAAGGTAAATCTAGGAAGAAATGTAGCTTGACTGAAAACTTGTTCTCTCTTCCTTTGCATGCTAGGTATCTTAGAAAATGTATTTTTTTAAGATGATAGCTGCACTTGAGTATGTGTAGATGGGACAGTGTTTAGAGCTGTCCATAAGAAGCCTCTAAGCATGCATAGTTAGGTAGGTAGTAGTTACCAAGCAGCACAAATTTGGTGGTAGGTGTACATCATTCTTATCCTTAGAGCTTGCCTAGTTTTATGGTGTACTTCTGTAAATAGAAATGAGAAATGATACTTCAGCAAGATGCTTTTCTTTCTGACAAGTTGTGGGGGCTTCAGGCCACAGTAATATCTCTGTTGTGGGATTTGGTGTACTACTTTGCTATTAGCCTTGAGATTAAGGCTTGAAGTCAAATTCTTGAAATGAATTAATGTTGTATTACCTTGCTGGATTCTTACAAAAGAAGTCAACAACTTGGAAGACTAAGTTATTCAAACTAGAAAACTTCTCAAAGTGCAATAATTATTTTTTCTTTAAATTTGAAACTTACTGGTTGCTGTGAGACTGATCTGAAACAAAAGACTGCTAGCGGATGGGACAAAATACCTTTACTGCTAGTCAAAGGATGCCTCACAAAACAGAAGGTAGCATAACCTGGCTGTTTTTTCAGACTCCCATTTTGCTCTGGAAAAGACCCTTGGAATTTTCCTTCTTCCCTTCACCTTTTGTATAGGAAGTATTTGAAGTAATTTTTTTCACAGAGGGGAATATAGGAAGGTATCCTTTAGGGGATTACTAGATTGTGATGAATCTCAAATTTACTGATTTTAATATATATTTAAATAAACAGAATAGATATGTAAAAAGCTGAGTCCTCTGTAGATCTTATGGCAGGATGGACTTTGGTGCACAATAATGAAATCAAAATTGTTATACTTTTTGCCATTAAAATTTCATCAATGTGAATTAGCTGACTCATCACTAATCTCATCAAGATTAAGAGACCTTAATCGTACTCAAACAACATTATAGCCCAGAGTAAGAGGCTGGAAATTGATTTCTTTTTTTTTTTCTTGTTTGTACTGCATGTGTTTGCATACATGTGCTTACTATTTCCTGATTTACCACATGCTATCAGCAGCTTGGAGATGATCTGATAAAAACTGAACATTCTCTTACTAAATTATTTGAGGTTACATTCTCAAATACTAAATTATTTGAGGCCTCCCTAGCTGCTGAGCTGCTCTGAGAATTAATTCCCTTCCCAGTCTATGGTAGGGAATCTGAATCTTTGATTATGCAAGCTAGGAAAATATATTTAAAAGAGAACCTACAGCTACTGTTTCATTATTAACAAATGCCTGCTAGAAGAATGGTTTTCGTGACCCTGCAGGCAGTTCTATGCACATCTGTCAATGTTTGCCATCATGAAAGCGTAATACTGGTGCTCAATTCAAGTGTTATTTCAGGACCCCTTTGAACAGGTGCTTTATATAAATCTTAAAGGCAGAAATACTGGAGGAGGACAAAGAGCAGGTTTCTGAACTTAAACAACATCCAGCTATGAACAATAAACAGAAATTGGTTATGCCTTAACTTTTGGCTGGAAAATACTCTTAATTGCAAGTGATAGTAGCAGTTACTACCCTGCTTGCTACCTGCATTTATAAAGTTGATTTCCTAACTAGGAAAACAGAGCTTGAACTAGTGCGGTTTGATAGAACAGTACAATTATCTTAAATCACTTGAATACACTGTGACAAACTGATGCTACAAGAGCTATTTTTTAATGTTCAGCCATTCTGTTCTCGAAACAGCAGCCTCAGACAGAAGGGAGTAGATGCTACCCCCACCAATCTGTTTTGAGTTGACATGCTAAAGCTTTTTAACATCTTAGAATGAAATAGCAGTTAAACTAATAGTGGGTGGGATGATGAGGTGTAATGAGTAGAGAACTTGTCAGTTCATCCCAACAAAAATCTCATGAATTTTGGTGATACCAAATCCATTTTGAAATTATTCACATGTGGGCTTTCTAACTTAATGTTTAAACAAAATGTTCTGTTTCTGCTGTAAGGTACTAAGAATCCAAATAGTTATATAACAAATATAATTTATGTCTAAATATAACTGTAAAGAAGTACATTCCAGACTTGAGAAATCATTAGCTGCCACAAGACTTGAGTAATTTCTAATTAGTGTGGTTTGTGGCCAGTACTCACGGAGTCACTAGAGTAGGAACAAATGCACTTAAACCAGTTGTGGTATTTGGTTTCTGGCTTTTAGTCCTTCTTACTGGCTTGCCAGAAACCTGTCCTGTGTACTGACTGGCTTTCCGTACTGCAATACAAAGAATGAAGAGATATTTGCTTTATTGCAAGTTATTAATTGGGTGGAATTTGTTTTTTTTAACAACTTGGAGGATTCTGAGCTCTGCTTGTAGCTGTGGGCATTATGCTGGTTTCCAGTGCTGTGCTGCATTTCTCTTTGCCCATCCCACTGACTGTGTTCAGGGAAGGTGCTTTGCTGGCCAACACCTCGTAGATACACAGTCAAGTAGCCACTTTGTGTGGAATGAAGGTGCTACAGGTGCTCAGCACATAGTGAAGTGATCATGTATTTGAGGGCACGGGCAGAGGAGTGGCTTGAAATCTGAACTCTAACAGTGTTAAGCAGCTTAAACTTCTCTACAGAGCAGTCTTCTTTGAGGAGTACAAATCTCTTACTCCCTGCAGAAGGAAAGGCTCTGTACCATTTTTTGGTAAGGAAATGAAAGTACAACTATATGCAGAGGAAAAGCGGATACAATACTATTTACTCATGGATTAATCTGTGTAGGGAATAGATAATGTTCTCAAACGTTGTTCTCAGATGTTTTCCTCATGCATTATGCAACATGTTTCCCTAGTGAAAGCAGGATAAGAGCACCTAAAATTTTGAGTTACCTTCCTCTCCTGAGGAAAAAGCACTTTACTTGTAGCTAGCAGCGTCTTCCATGGTTTCCTGTCATTATGCTGCTCATAATTATTTGATATCCCTTACGTGATTATCTCTTGCCAGCCTTAGTGGTGCCAGTTGTCAGGTCACATCTGATTTTCTGCTGCATGCAGCTTCCTGTTCATGAAAGAGATGAGCTTGATATACCCCTCATATGTGGAGTCTGGCTTTACACAGGCATGAACAGAACTAAACTCCCAAGTTGATGGTGTAATGTTAGTGTATTGGTAGCTTCAGAAAGGCTGAACTGGCCAAGGTGCAGTTGGTACTGAAAAGCCAGTGGTGGTTCCCATCTTCTTTCATTGCTAATGCGGTCTGGCTTTTTCGGAGTACACAGCTGTCCTAGCACAACTGTACTCTTGCTAAAAATAGCAGATGTACCACTCAAGTAGGCCTGTGGCCACAGGGAAATATTCTACAGATCTAATACTTTGCTGGCATGGTTGCTTCTGACATAGTTGAAAAAACAAAATCCTTACCTCCTCCTGTGACTGTCCTCCAAGGTTTTAAGTTTTCTTTTCTATTCCCTATCCAAAAAGCAATCAAATAGTTTGGTGTGGGGCAGTGGGAAGAAGGGGAGGCAGACTGCCAGGAAGGAAGGACCCTGGAACACTGTTCTTAATGCTTGATAGTGATATATGTGGCCCACAAATAGGATTACTAGTCATGGTTATCCAAGGTGCATCTGACATAAGTACATGTGGCTCTAAAGGGAGGCACATACTCGTGGGGTTACTACAGGTGAAAAGGAAATGAAAACTACTCTTCCTTTCTTAAAGAAAAGGGGTTTTTATTAGCTGAAGTGATAGCTGAAATAGTTTTTAACCTTTTCATTTAACAGCCATAATACTTTGCTATTAACCTTGCTCATAGGCAAGAGAAAGTAAATTAAAAATAATCCTTAGAGACCCATTCATCTCTGCAGGTGTAATGACCTGTAACCTCACAGATACCATCTCTGGTAGGAACAGAACTTGAGTTCTACTGTATCTTTGTATTAGGATTTCACTTGAGAAATTGTGCTTTGAAACCTAGTGGGGAGGGGCTGTGTGTCAAAAGTCAAGGAACTCGGCAGGTCACTATTTCAAGTGCTGAAATACAGGATGATGCTGAATTCCCCCCCCCCCTTTTTTTTTTTTTAATGTTGAAACGTATTAGAATGTTTCAGTGAAAGCTACAGCTGTCTCTTTGTGCATGGGTATATGCAGACACCAACTGCACACTTGCCTTCTGTGAATGCAATGCAGAGCAGTTTGAAAGTGCAAACATATATTTCACAGATTACCATGGGGATCACTTTAATCAGCTTTGAGACCTGCTAATGCTGTAGAGATCTTTGAAGGACTACTGCTGTTTTCATCTCCATGCAGCCAGTGCAAGAAGGAACGAACATCATGTCTCTGTGCCGTCGCTGGAAGAGATGCTTCTCTCTAGGTAACTGTACAATGGGCAGCTGCTTTTGTTGTGCATTACACTGAACTGGGGGTGGACAGAATTAAGAACAACAGCTTTGGGAACACTTTAGAGCAAAAGGTCACTATATATTCAGTAAATCTTTCTAATCTAGTGTTGGCTAGAAGCCAGTGTTACAGGCCTCTGGGCTTTTAGTAGAAGACAACAGATAGCTTTAAATAATAAGCATATAAATGGAAAAACATTTATTCTTTCTGTTTAAATTGTTCTCTTAGAAATCAAGATCAGCTGTGCTTGCAGCTGATATGCTTAAAGCTGTTAGTAAATTGTTACAGAGCAGATGCATTACAGAAAGGAAAAAAGCACTTGGGTGTCAGAATGCTAATAGAATTACGATGTGCCAAGGATATTTTTAGCTTCAACCAATATTAATACAGGAAAACAGGCCTCAAAGGTGGGAGGAGAGAAGGCTGCAACTGCTTTCTTTTAAGCATTAGCTGTGACTGTCAGTTGTGCTAAGGAGATTTCTGGTGGCTGTTTTTGAAATATTCCACTAATCACATAACAAATATGCACCTGATAGTTATGAATAAGGCCCAAAATGGGATTACTAGTCATGTTTATCCAAGGTGTATCTGACAAAAGTACTAGAATTTCAGGATCTTTCTTGAGCAGTGGGATTACTGACAGGAGAGATGCTTATTTTTGTTTAAAGTATAAGAGTCCAATTTAGCTGTAGCTTCTGCCCCCTCATGTTCACATTTTAAAAACTATTTTAACAATCAAATCTGATTCATTCCAGGAATTGCAAATAATGAGACTGGAAGAAGGGAGTAGAATTACTGTCTTGCATTGTCAAATGCAATGGTTTCAGTTTGGTGGGGTTTTTTTTGTTTGTTTGGTTTTTTTTTTTGTTTGTTTTTTTTTTTTTTTTTTGTAGAGAAAGATTTTTTTTTTGAGCTGGAAATTCAAAATAAACTTAAATACAAAGTTGTTTTTATTTCAGAGACTGAAAGTGCATGTAGAATGAACACAATGTTTTTACGTGTTTGTCCAATTAATCAGCATTTGTCCTGTTGCCTTGTCCATAAAAATGCTTCTGTGTTAAATGAGTAGCTCTAAATCCAGTACCCTCCACATTGTTTCAGACGCTGAAGACTTGTTCAGTGTTTTCTAATGGGTGCACACGTTTTGAACTCAGTTAACAGCTGGTAGGCCATGATAATCCAGGAATTTAAAAAAAAAAAAACCCTACAACAAAACAAAAAACAATTTGTGAAAAGAGCAGTGAAATGTTGACATGTGACATTATCAATAGGTGAGCAGAACCATTGTCCAGAGTCTTAAAACCATGTAACCCCAAACCTAGAACACAGAAGCAGTGCATGGTATATTGACTTCTCACTGAACCAATGCCTCCATTACCTCCTTCGAAGCTGCCTTAGTGCTGCTTCTTGTGGGACTTGTTAAAGACATGTGCTGTCAGTTGGAAAAAATTGATGACACATTTCTTTTAGGATGCCTTGGTGGTGTTATAATATTTGCTAAGTTGTTGGAAATCTGGAGCATATGGAACTCATAGGTAGCTTTCAGAATTGAATCTGAGAAGTCTGAACAGCTTTGAGAAAATCTATTGCACATGAAGTGTTTGGATTTAAACCTGGGGGTTTCAATGACAGCTTGGGAGGTTCCTTGAGTTTACTGGAGCTGCAGTACTTGCCTATTTAAAATTCTGGTGTTGAACAGTAGTTGCTGAAGCTTAGTATTCAACTTCGTGTCAGGCTATTAGATCTAATTCATATGCTGCCTGAAATTTATTTTTAAGGCCTCGGATGTATTATTGATTCTTATAAATCAGACACATGTGGATACCAAAAAAACCCTCACTGAAGTCCAAGTTATGGTGACAAACTTCTAGCAAATAGACAAGTGAGTCTGGAGAACAGAAGGAAAGAGTAGAATAGAAGTGAAGCTTCTAGCAATACCATTTTTGTTTAGCGCAATATGGGGACTTTAACAACAAGCCACTCGTTTTAATTGGTGTCAATTATTAGTGCCCCTACTGTTTTTGTAAACTTAGTCTGGAAGCTGGGGCAGGGGAAGAAGGAATTAGCTTTTTTATTTACTAGTAAACTACAGGTTCAAACTTGGTATTTAGTTGACAGCTGTGGCTATGATGCTTGAGGCAGAATAAGAATAGATTATGTGCAGTGTTATTAGCTCTGCATTATCAGCAGAAGCTGCTTGTTTTTGACATTAAGTGAGAAGGTACAAAATTACTTGGGAGATGGAGAAGAGCTATTTTAGGCCAAGTGCTATTCCTCTTGTGGTCTCACCAAGGCTGCATATGAGGATTGTTAGAGGGAATAGAAACATCAGGCCTTTATTTTGTCATTCCAAGATGCAAAAAGAAATGAACCAGGGAGACCTTAACATGTACCACAGACAGCCCTAGGCACCTTTGCTTTCCCCTACCCAAGTATTTTGCCAACTCATTTTGGCTTTGAGTAATGTGGCTGTCTGCTGTTCATACAGAGGGAAGTGAATTTTATTGGATGGACCTGCTTTTTATCCCTTGTCTCACTAAGAATTCTGTCCTGTCTCTTGAAATACACAATATTTTGCATGACAGTGCCTCTGAATCTTCTCTGTATACAGTTTCTGCTAAACTGTAAACCCCTGAGGCAGCATAATTCTGTCTGCTGCTGTTCAGTTCTCTGAAGTGTCTCTAGCATTCTGCTAGAAATCTGTTTTGTTTGTGACAATATTTAGCTGCTTTATTCAGAGGAACTTGGGCGTATGCATCAAAATCCAGGCTTCAGCTTTCTCTGGCATGTAATTCCATTTTCAATTGGAGGCTGCTCCTCAAAACAAGCAGCGTTTTGTGCCTTGAACTTCTTAGAGTTAAGAACGTTCTAGTTAGTAATTTAAGATTATTCAGAAAGACCATTTTCAGTGTTGTCAAATTTAGTTTAAATCTGGGATAAACAGAGCATGCACAAAGCACGTACTATTCCTTTTTAGGCTTAACATAACAGGGCCAAGGAAATGTTCTCCTAATTTCTTTAATCTTGAAAGTTGCTTTTGTATCAGCTGAGACAAGACGTTTGTCATAAATCTGTGCAGTTCTAGTTAAGTGAAAGCTACTGATGTTGTGGGTCTGTTAACACAATTGATCAATCAACTATGACCTACTGATCCACCTGTACTGTATCTCTGTATCTATTATAACACTGCAGTTCTTCTGTAGTTACATGATACCGCTGACTTGGTCCTCCTTGAACTAAGTACATCCAAGCTCTTCTTTTGGCTTAGCTGAGCTCCAATTTTATAGCAGCAGTCTTTGCAGTGATCCCTGCAGTGCACTGTCAGGTGTTTGCACTACAAGATATTTAACACTTGTATGTTCCTGAAGACTGGATTAATGCATCTCTCAAGGACTGACACTTGCAAACTGCAATGTAGCAATCCAGCCTTCAAAGTAAGCAAGCCCAAATTAGAAGCCACTCTCCTGTCTTGTGTTGTTGACTGATTAAATGAAATTATCTCTCAAATTGGTCTCAGAGTACGCTGACAAGTGATATCTTTCTAACATGATGGCTTCTCTCACAGAGAGAAGCTTGATAGAAGCTCTTTCTGTGTGGCAGCTTTTCATAGTAGTTACTTACTCTTACAGGCAACTACTCTTGAGTTTCTTAAAACTTAAAGAAATCCATAAACATTATCACATTTGCTAACTTGTCTGCCTATCCATACCCTTCTTAGTCTTGTTAATTTTGATAATATACACACATTGCATAGCTATAAAGAGAAAAGGAGTTAAGTTACAGACCTGTGTCTGTTTAATTTTCTTTGCAATTTCTGGGTTAACTTGATGGATGACAACTTCCTCCTTGCACCCTGGAATCCAGAAAATAAGGTTAGTTTGCCCAGTTGTCTTCTGTTGTGCTTTTGAAGATACATTTACTCTTAATATCCTTTTGGGGCTACTGTGTTCAACTGAGACATCTTCATCCGACTCTTTCTTTCTTTGTTGGTCTATATCTTGCACAGAAAGTAATTCTGTGAAAATAAACCTACAAAACTGATTTCCTTCTGTGCATTTCAAAAAGATCTGCTGTAAAGGTATGGATGTCTTTTTGTGTCCTGATTTGAACAGGGAAGTTATCTGAGAGCTTTAACTCTCTCTGTCCCAAGTTTGATTTGTGGTAGGACTGTGCAACTGAGTTGCTTTAGCTGAACACAAGTTTATTTTACTTTAGCATTAGCTGTTGACAGACATAAAATCAGCTTAACTTTTAAGAATAAATTCTAGTATGAAGAACTCCAAACTGATGTTGTTTTGCTCATTTAGTATCCTCATAGTTTTGCTGGAATATGCAACTGCTTTAAAAAACCCAAACAAAACCAAACCCCTGAAAAACCAAACCAGCAATTACAGGCATTTAGAGAATGTACTCATGAGTTACAGAGTCAGAACTGAGTTCACTTCCAGCTTTTCTGTTTTATATTGTCTCTAGTCTGTAAGAAAAACAGTACCTCCCCTGGGACTGTACATAATGCTGCTTCTGTGTCTTTCTGCAGAGTAGTCACTCAGATATCTGCAAGAGCATTTCGGATACTAACTGTACTGATTTGTTGTCCACTTTATTAATGTTGCATGGTGGCAAGCATTTCAGCCTCTTAGTTTGCAATCCCCCATTGTAGGGTTCCTACTGCCTGGAATGACAGATATGGAGGGATAACTCTTGCGTCCAGCATCGCAGACATTTCCCGATGATGGTCTTGAAGGTTGGGTACATGTGTTCTCATGCACTGTGTATGTTGCAGCTAACAATTGCCTTCTGTCAGTAGAATTTGTCATGGCCTCCTTGTTATCCTAGATTGAAGCCCTGGATGTTAGTAGTCCAGTCTAAAAGACCTAAACTGCTTATGCTTAGCACTCATGTTAGCAGAACTGACACCATTCTGTTTTTAGGTAACTCTTTACCATCTAAGCTGATTAGACACAGAAACTCAGTCCTAGTGAAGTCCCAGGTAAAAACATGCAGTACTTTTCTCCTTTTTCCCAGTCAACTTTTTCCATTACTGTGAAAATCTTGTTACTATCATGTAGAAACAATTGTTTTTAGTAAACAGAAGTTCTGGTTGGCCTCAAACCACAAGGAACTTTCTTGGGGAAGCTCTATAACTGTCTATTCAAATTGACAAGATTGTTCATATTTTTGTGATCAAAGTTAATTGGGTACTAAACTTCTTAACTGTACCTGCTGAAAGCTTTGAGTTCATGAAAGATATGTTTTAGTAACATCCATGGTGCTGTTTACAGAACTTAAAGTTTGCAGTAAACCAGATCTAAAATACCACCTACTAAATACGTATTACTTTATTTAGCAGAATTTTTTTTTTAAGAAAATAATAGCTTAATTTCTTGATGCAACTTGCTTTACTCCTAAGACATAGACCAAACATCATCTAGGCAGAAATGTGCCATTTTTGCTTCTCCTTTAGTAAATGAAAGTCGTTTTGTTTCCAGTAACTTAAAGCAGAACAGTTCTTGCATGATTCTTAAGAGAAATGAGAGGTGTCTTGCAACTGTGGTATTAACTTCCAGGCTGTTGCTATTATGAATCTTGGTTATTTGCATGTAGATCATCTAAAGACATTCTTACTTTGCAGGAGTATGATGAAGAAATTATGTTTAAAAGTACTTTTGATAATAGAAAAGCTAGAAAATAAAAGCTCCACTGTGAATTCTTCCACAACATCCTTTCCTCAGATATGAGTATGCCAGAATGTTTGTCTACAATTTTACACTATGGAACACTGTAGAAGTTTTCTAAATTATTAAAAATTAAAGCTGTAGCACTCAGGTTTTTTCACATGAACTGGTTGTAACTCCAGGTTAAGATATGCCAGTTCTAGTGGGAACAAAGTTTTCCTGGAGGACCTGGTAGCCACGTTCATGCCCCACATCTCCTGTTGAGAGCATGCTGTGCTCTGTCTCTTTGAACTTGTACCTTATGCACTTTTAGATTAACTTTCAAGTGCATTTCTGTTGAGCAGTGAAAGCAGATAATGAAATAGTGTAAGAAGGAATGGTTTCAGGTAAAAACAGCCTACCAAGCCAAGCTTCGAAGTCACCGTTCTTATATTAACTTGTTGACAATTCTCAGCTGCAGAACTCCTCATTTGGTGTCCTCTTAGGTATTCAGTTTGTGACAGGAATCCCATGAAAAAACTGTTATCCCAAGAAAATGACAGTGTTACCCAATCTGTGTGGCTTGTTAAGAACTAACTTTGTATTTCAGAGCAGAGAAGAGTTGTCTGCCACTTCCCTAAATATGGCTCTTAGCTTCTCAGTTGTTCACTTTGCTAACTCTTTCTTTGAGGCTTAACTTACAACAAAAATGCCATGTGTTTGGTAAATGATGAAGTTTGGAGGCTTGTGGTGAGGCTCTCTTTCACTCTGAGGAAAGCAGTCTTTATTATGTCTCTTTATTCAAAAGTTACTACAGTTGGGGGCATACAGAGGACTCTGTATGGCTACTTAAACTTTGACTTGTGACTGTATAAGCTTAGAATTGCAGAGTTCTCACAGTGAGAAAGGACCTCTGGAGACTGAGACCAACTCTGCCTCTAGTGGGGGCAGCTTCTTAAGCTGAGTGTCCTTTCTTGTACTAGATCCGACTCCTGCAAAGAGTGTGCAGAATCAGTACAATGATTCCTGGCTGTAAATGCTCTTAACAGTGCTTTAGGTTCTAAATGACATGAAGAAGCCTGTTTGGTGAACTTCTCAGGTACAAACCTGCTTGTGGTTCTGCTGTAGTGGTGAGGAGCTTAATTACTCTATTTTCACTCTCTTAAAAATGGAACCTGTGTTAAAGCAATTAAGCACATCAGCAAGCTAGAAGAAAGTAACCGGCCAGCTAATCTTCTTAAGAGAAAAGTGATAATTTCATGAGTTCTCTTGTGACTTCTGACACTTGGCAAGCATCTTAAGTGACTCATCTTTAAAAACACTACAAGAATTAACAACACTTTATTTATTAATCGTATAGAAGCTGTGATTATTACTGAACAGACACTGAGGAGACAGATACACATGGAAAGTGTCATCTTTGCAGGCCTAGTAAGAGTATTAAGCCATAATTCATTGCTTTTCAAATGATAATAAATGCCATGTGAATTTGTCAGGGCATCAAGTCTGATTTCTCTTAATGATGAGAGAAAGCTATAAAATCTCCTTATTTTTGTCAAGCTTTAATCCTATCTTTTTTTAGAAAATAAATTTGTTACATAGTGTGAAGTAAGAGCCTTGAAGGAATGAATGGGCTTTATAAAAGGGAGTTTATAACTCAAGTCTCACTCACTGAACTTTTAAAGCACAGTGTGAAACAGTATTACCTGTGCTAAGTGTCTCATGCCTCAGAATTGAAGCAAGGTATATTGGACAATGCTGAAACTCTGCAAGGATCTAAGTAGTTGAATTACCAACCCTGAAGACATTTAAAAAAACATGTAAAAATGATGCTTCAGGACATGGTTTAGTGGTGGATTTGTCAGTGTTGGGTTCATGGTTGGACTTGATGATCATAAAGGTCTTTTCCAACCTAAACAATTTGATACAGACTTAAGATTAGTGTAGTTAAACATCCAAAGCCTGATGTAGCTAAGCATGTCAAATAAAGAGGCTGTAAGGGACAGCGGTCTGCTATTAATATTACTAGTAACTGAAGCATGAATAGTTTTATACAAGATAAATTGCATAGCAGAATTGCAAATCCATGGGTAAATAACAGAAAATATGCAGGTCTTGTGGGAGAGACACCTTCACAGGGTGGAAAGTGGTGTGCCCTAAAATGACGTCACTGAGTTAAATTCCTGTGGATATAGGGAAATAAACACTGCTGTGAATAACAACTGCTGAGACTTCAGTTTTAAGTTCTACCACTGTAGCAGGTGGTCAAGTCTGCTTTATTTATCCATAGCTTTTCTGAAACAAGGAACAGAGGTGGAGTTGCTTTTGCATGGCTGAAGTGATTGTCTGCATATGATCAGGTGTCCTTGAAGGGGATGCCTTCTGAAGGTGGTGTAATCCCTGGGACTGCTGCCTACCAGAAACCCCACAGGAGCTCAGGGCTCCTTAATTTTTTTAATTGCAGGAAAAGGAAGGCATCTACAGCCAGTATTAGAGGTCACTGTCTGCAGGCTTTTTGGTGTGATCTGCTTAGTAACAGGGAGGGAGATGAAAGGCATTCCTGATGGGCAGGATTACTGGATAATCTTCCAAAATGAGCCTTATTTCACTAAGAGTTGAAGCAGCTGACTTGAGCCACTTTGAGAAACAAAAACCTTTTTGCAGCTGTTTCTACACACGCACAAGTCTGCTCTGAAAAATATTTCAGTGCACCCAAAGAGTAAGGCAAATTGTCCTTGCAGCACCTGTCTTGGAGAGAGTAGCCAAGAGCATAGTGTGTTAAGTAAACCTAAAACCTCTGAACTTTATCATCTGTATTGACTCAGTTAATCCTTAAAGTTGTGGGACAGCTTCATAATACTTTGTGGAAAGGAGAACTAGTCAGCAGGAGAACTTCAAGCCTCAGAGGGAATTATGAAAAAAACCAAAACAAATGAAGTCTTTGGAAAAAAACCAGCAATTTTTACAGCATGTTTTTCTAGAATAATTGCACTTCTGTTTTGGAGCCTGACTAGGAAAACAGATGAAAGCTTCCTTGCACTTAATGCTCTTAAGAGTGTTGTTTGATCTCCTTTGCAGTTATGCAACATGGAATCAATGGGAAAGGACAACAAGTATTCAGTAGTGCTCTTAGTTCTGGTTTTTTTTTGAAGGGGAGAAAACTCAGCAAGGTTGAGCTGTTGTGGCGAGCTTCTTTAGGCTGAATAACCTAATATAGTATCATAATGGCATTGCCTTGCATAGTGTATAGTCTTCATATTTCACTTTCTGCATTTATGTCCTTCTTCATAAAGTAAAAATTATCAGGTTGGCATATTTTTGCTCTCTGAATTAGTTTCAACTGAAATGAGTTATCACTTAATTAGCCTCGTACTTACAAGTCAGCTTAATGTCTCCAAAGTATGAATTCAGTGTGCAAACGCTTGCCTTTGGCAAGTTGAAAGCACATTAGTGTGTTAATCACATTAGCTTTACTGGCCGGCTACTAGCACCACAAAGTTTGTGTGCTTGACTGTATCCTACTATGAATGGGTAACGTTGCCCTCCAGTGGCTGACAGCTAGAGGATATAGAGCATGTTTGCACTAGCAATAAAGAATCAATCACTGGGAAAGTCTGGGGTGAGTAGGGTGTTAGCTTAGAACTATATCCTGTTTAAATAGGACAAGTTTTCACACAGTACCAGTACATAAGTGTTCAGTATATTAAGGCTGTGTAGGATGGAAGGTTTTCTCTCAAACTTTAGTTAAGGAGGACATAATTTCAGGGGGCTCTCCTATTCATTGCAAGAGTCCTTTTTAGCCACTGTCTGATCAGATCAGCTTCTTTTGCAGTATGATCTTGAATTTATACAGAAATCACAAATAGATTTGGCTTTACAGTAGTTGCTTCTAAAGGTCAACCTTCACATGAACTTTTCAAATAATGCTAACATAACGCCTTTACTCGATTCTTACAAAACAAGGTGTCTTACTCCTATATAGAGACACCTCGGCTAGCTTGTAAATCTATGGCTTATTGAATAAACTGATATTCTTATCTAATATATTTACAGCTCACATAAGTCAAAGTATCTCCATGGCTTAGAATGGAAGGGGAAAGCAATAAATGTCTCCACAAGTTGTTAATGTTTTGAGGTCTGACGGAAGAAATAGCTAGCTCCTTTCCCTTATGTTTTCCCATTTTTTTTAATGCAAAGCTACACAATGCTTATGGAAGTCAATTCACTCCAGAGCAGCTGGAGATGAAAATAAGCCGAAGAAGCCTCAAGTTGAAGCTTTGAAGCTGTAAGTGTAAAGCAAGACAGTCCTTTTCTCATTTCAGGCTAACACTGAGTCTTGTCTTTGAGTACGGACTCCCCAGCCAGCCCCGGCCGTGGCCACCCCGCACGGCGCGGGCGGAAGGCCGCTCGGTCCCGCCGCGGGGGCCTGGGCGAGGTCTGGCGGGGATGCTGCGCCGCTCCCTGAGCGCAGGTCCGGGCTCGGCCGCCCGGGATGCGCTGCGCGCGGGCAGGCAGCGCCAGGGAGCGGAACGGACCGGGAGCCCCGCGGTGCCCCAACCACCCCTCCCCGCCCCGGCTTGCCCTTCGCCGGAGCCCACGAGGCTGGAAGGAGGGGGATAGCGGGCGCGGGGCTGGCCGTGGCCCAGGCGGGCGCGGGGGCGGTCCTGCCGGGGCGGCGCTGCCGGGGCGGGGCGCGGCCCATCCCGCCGGGCGGGGGGCGCGGGCCCCGCGCTGTCCCCGCCGCCCGCTGCCTGCGGCGGCCCCCCCCCCCCCCCCCCCCCCCGCCCGTATTTAACCCCCGCCCCCCGGGGAAAAACCCTGCCGGG
>JAWWES010000001.1:45050676-45157256 GCA_035583135.1 Lophotriccus pileatus | reverse complement strand
GCCGCCAGCTGCCTGCGGCGGCCCCGCCGCCCCCTCCCCCCCCGGCCATTATTTACCAGCCGCCGCCGTGGTAAACACCGTGCAGGGCGCGCTCGCCGCCGCTCGCCGCCCACCCGCGGCCCTTCCCCCGCGGCGCCGTGCGGCCCCACCAGCTGCGGCCGCGGCCCCGGGAGCTGCCGGCCCGGCCCCGGTGGGTGCGGCCCCTCGCTGACCGCCGCCTCTCCGCGCTCTCCCTGCAGGACCGGTCTGTTCAACCTCGGGCTATAAGAAGGCGGATGATGAGATGTCCGGAGCCACGTCCGCGGCGGATCTGGACGAGGCACCAGCCCGCACCATTTACTTGAACCAGCCCCAGCAGAGCAAGTTCCGCGACAACTGGGTCAGGTACGGAGCGGTCCCCGCTTCTCCCCTTCCAGGCGGCAGCTCGCACACCCCGCAGCCGTGGGCAGGGAGGGCTCCCTTTCCTGCCGACACTGCCCACACCGGGTTTCAGCACAGTAAAATGTGTCTCTGCCGAAGTAGGCGGGTTTGGTCCGGGGGACGGGGGGCACCATGGCACGGGGGAATCCAGCGGCAGCAAGGGCGTGAGCTGCTGGAGTTAACAATAGTGAGAGTAGGGAGCTGATGGAGCTGCATGGGTAAGATGCCTGAAAAGATCTCCACTTAAGGAGAGCCACTGAATTTCGGAATAACAGGAACTATTCAAGTACTCCTGTATGCAAGGGCTAACCCGTGAAAATTTAGTGGGAGTTTTGGATAGAATCCACTATTTAAACTCCACAAAGTGTTCTCTTAAAAAGTAGCATTCAGTTGAAAGAACAGGTAGATGAAGCATAAAAAAAAAAATTGGATAGAATAGCAAGGAAGAACATAAAAATACGTCTAATAGGATGAGAATGACTACAGCAACTACAAATTAGCATCCCCGTGCATAAAAGGCTGTGGTCCACTTGTGTTCTTCAGTTGAAGACCAGAGGTAATTTTTCTTTGGCGTTTGGAGTCTTTCATTGTAGGTGCATGTGTTTAAGATTTATACTGGTATGGCTAATGCCATATTATTGCAGTTTGGAAACACAAATAATATGCACGGAAACATGGAGTATGAAGATGTGTAACATCAGCAAGTTGTTGTGGCTGTGCTTGCCACACTTGCCTGGGGTTAACTGGGTTAGCGAGATGAACAGATGGCTCCTACCGTGAATAAGGAGAAGCGTTATTTATCATCTGTTTGTTAATGCAGATGTTTGGTTATTATTCATAGGACACTTTACACAATGATCGCCTTTATGAAAAGAGGAATTTTATATCCTGCTGAAGTGATAATTTCCATTAACCGTTCTATTGTGTGCATTATCAAGGGTAATTCTGAGAGTATCTTTTGGAAGGATGCTGGTGGTGTTGTCAGCACAGCAACTTATTTATGCCTAGTTTTCGCATCAACTTTGACTTCCTGTATAGTGTTCTGGGAAAGCCTATGGTTTAGGAGCAGTTAAAATGACAGATTTTCTCAGTGTCTTTGTTATCCTACATAGGTAGCAATAATGGATGTTGAGCATTTTCTTTCATTGTTTTATTTTCACTGTACTAATTCAGAAGTTACTTTGACCGTTTTCTGCAGATAGACTGCTTCTACTTTTCCTAACTTACAGAGGCGGAAAGCAGGCAATAGAGAGTTGACAGAATCTGTAGTTTAGGTTTTCCAGAAGGGATTCTGTTCTGATCTGGCTAAATCTTATGGAAAAGTAGCATGTGACTGCTACCAAGAACTTCTTCCTGACAGTGCTATTACCAGAGAGAGGTTGTGCCTTACTTGCTGTCTGGAAGCCATGCCCTAATAGCTGTAAAAGTTTCTCAAAACCTTTTTGCATCTTTGCTTCATGACAAGCAGTTTGAGTTATGAGGACTATTTCTGTGTGAGCGATAGGACAAAATGCAGGTAATGTAATGGCAAAGTAGACATGTTTTCATTACCTGATTAGGAATCTTAGCTCCTTAGTGTCACTTGGAAATCAAGTTAATTTTATAATAATTTGCTGCTGCTTAGTAAGACAGCTTTGATCTCTGACTTCTGAAAGGGTGACAGGCATTGCCTGTGCTCCTTCCATCCTCTGGATTAGCTTTTTTCCCTCAGCCCAGTGGGACTGAAGGCAAAGGTGACTTGAGCTGGTAATACCTGACTAAGGGGGCCTTGTGTGGAGTACGAATGCTTATTTACTCACTTAAGTATATTGGAGCTTCTCTTGAAGAGCTGCAGTTCTATATTGCCTTCAGACTTTCTTAGTTACTGTGTTCAGCTTCAGAAACTCGTTCAGCACTGGATTTCTCTGGACTGTTGGATTTGCAGATGTATTGTTTCCATAGGAAGCATTAGTGTACCACAGCAAGGTGCTGTGTAAGCGGGTAAACACCTCTATGTGAGGGCTTATGGTAAATTAAACTGAAGAAGAGGATAAAATAGCTTGTTTTAAATTATGTGAGTTGTGACTGTCATATTTTTGGTAGTCATCTTGTATTCTCTGAATAACAGTGGGAATATGTGAAAATTCGTAGAAAGTTTTCCAAATGAAGGGAAGTGTGAAACAGCTTGCTCAAAACAAAGCAAAATACAGAAAGAAATAGAGGTGCAGACTACGGAATAACTAAGTTAGTGGTATGGGTTTTTGTGTAAGATGTTTAGAATATCTTGAGCTGCTAAAGTTTTGGGTAGAGACGCACTATTAAAAGTGAATTCCGGTGTTCGTGGGAGCAAAAAGACAAAGTGGTAAGTACCAATATTTTTTAATTTTGAACAAGTTAGGAAAAACAGATAATTCCCTAACATCACTTCTGAATAGTATATAGTGATATAGCTAAAGCTAAGTGGATGGCATGATGGCATGAACACTTCTAGAAGTCTCGAAGCATGAGGATGTAGATGGAAGAAGCCTTTTCTCTTCCCCAGGCTTGCTGGCATAAATGGGACTATGAGGACTTGTAGAGAAATGGCTAATTCTTTTTGTATTCTTGGAACTTTGTCACAATCTACTTCAAAACATTGTGCTGTGTGTTGTAGGCTGGATTTAGCTTGGCCATTGACATGTGCGTGTATATGGCTGTCACTGTTTATTATTTTACTGCAGCAGCACTTCTGCCTTCTGTAGGAACACCTCTTCTGCCTGCATCAGAAGCTTTCAACCCTGCTATGTTCAGTTTGAAAAACTTTGTGTATGTGTTACTCTTTAGACCTTTTAAGAAAAAGTAACTTACGGTCTGTTTTCAGCTCAAGCATTTTGGAAGCTTTGAAATAGGTAAAAAATGGAACAAATGTAATGGCTTTGTCCAGTGCAGCTGTGCTTGTGGTATTCAGTATGTTTGTTTTTATGAAAGCTAACTAGTACCTGTTTTAACATGTTCAGTATACATAACTTACTTGTGTCTGTTTAGTCAGAGCATTTCTGTACTTTAAGTTCAATAAGAAGTGAAACATTTATGTTGGGAAAATTCCCAGACACTCTGTACACAGCTCTGTGCCACTTACTGTGACATTTGCGTTCTGGAGCAATCCCTATGCTTACTGAAGTGGCTGGACATTGCCTGCTGATGGAAAGTAGGGAGTAAGGTTTTTGTTGTCCTTTTTTTCACTCAGTGACCTCTGCCTTTGGTTTATTAAATTGCCTTTATCTTGACCCATGAGTTTTTTCCATCTTGTTTGCTCCACTTGCTCTGCTGAGGAGTGATAGAATAGATCAGAGAGCGCCAACTGTCCAGCCAAGGTCAACCCACCACAAGTTCAGAAACAAGCTTCCCTGTTACCTTGTAAAACCAGAGGAGTACAGGTGGGGTGTGATGATAGGGGCTTGGATGCTAAGTCAGTACTTCTGAGATCACCAAAGTAATGGCATGAATACTTTTTCCAAATGTATATTCCATGAAGGCTGGATATTTTACTTAAAAGTGAGAATGTTCTATCACTTTTGCTTTCATGTAAATACAGTTCCTTGATGTTGTGTAGTAATACAAGAATCTACTCTGACAGCACTGGCTTGTGCTGAATGTGTAACAGTACTGAAACTTTCCTTTAGTGCACGCAGTAAAAATCTGGTTAAGTGATTTGAGCCCCTTGCTTGTTGCGTATGTTAATACTGATGCAAAAGAAGTCAGACTTCTGGTTTGTTGATCCAGGAAGAGCAAGTGTGCTGAGAAAACTTGAAGAACATTGGAAGTTGTCTCTGAATTTGCTAAGTACATTGCAGTTGCTCTTGAGAATGTTGCTGTAGGTGATATTCTTCTACTCTAGGTCTGGTAGCGCATCCTGGTGCAAATCTCTTTTGCATCTGAATCAGGACTCCAAGTTCAGCCTCAGTTTGTGGCTCGAGTGAGGTTGGGGCTGAGCAGCAGTCAGGAAGGGCAAAATTTGACTTATTTTTAGTGGATCTTGAATCTAAAAGTGTTGTTATGCAAACAGAATTTGGTGGCTTGATCTTTTAGGGGTGTCCCAAAAATTGCATTCTGATATCCAGAAAATCCTCAGTTCAGAAACTTTTCTTCCATACAGGCAAAAGTTAAATTTTGTTAAAAAAGGTAACGATCAAAAATTCCTCGGTGTTTACTTTTAAATTGTATGGGGTCTTAAATCTCAAGTAACCAGGTGAGAAAAAAATTCTTGTCTCATAAGGCAGAATTAAATTCCCACTGAGGAATTTAGCACTGAAGACTGTAGCAAAACATCTAGTAGCATCACAAGTTCTGTATTAAACAGTCTACTGTTTATCTGTAATCCCAGACTGTCCTGTCTGTGTCTGCAGGAAGTTTGCTGGTGACAAAACTGTAGACACAATCTATTCCTCTTTTATTCCATCTATGTGTTGCATTAAATGAAGAAAAGTGCATAGCTTTCTTGACTTGTGAATAGGTGCTGTAGAAGCCACTTGTGGTTTAGAGGTGTTAATGCTTTTTGAATGTGTGGGGAGGTTCTCACTGTGCTTAATGAGTCCCCACTGCTGAAATAGGAGTTGCTGGTATCACTAACCAATTAGTATTGACCCTTGTAACCCGAGTAGCGTTCACAATGATCTGTCGTTTAAAATGTGGATGCCAGTCCACATTTGTCTGCATTACCTGAATTTATTTGCACTTAGTGATATAGCTCAGGGTTCATCTTGCACTAAAATGTAGTACCTGTGCTCTTTAGGTAAAACTGCCCCTACTTCTATTTATTCTTGTTAGAGTTCAGGCCCTGGCTGTTTGTGTTACTGTGTGTGTATTACATTTGGAAGTCTCTTCTGTTGTCATGTGAACAGACTGCTTGCCTGACTGCAGAAGAGCATTTTGAAATTCTTCAAAGAAGGGTTGTATTATTATATTCTAAACAGTACAAGTCTAGTCACGTGTTAAAATAATCCTCTAATTCTGTTCAGTTCTAGGTAGATACTGTTCTTAACAAATAAAAGTCCTTAGTGTTACATACACTTGTAAATAAGCAAAAACTCGTTTCCTGCAGTGCAGCTGTTGCTGATACTGCAATCTATCACAGTGAAAGAGTCTTGAGTACAACTGTAGAAAGATTCTTTTAACCATTAAAACTCACTAAAACTAATTGATATTGTGTGCCTGGTGTTGTGTTTCCAGATTGTATTGATATATTTGAAGTTGCTGCATTTTTGGTCTTAGTGGGCTAGTCCTGTGGCCAGAACCCTTAACAATTAAATTGTTGAATTTTGCATAGATGAAATGTCTGGATGAAAAAAACCTCAGATGTAGAAGTTCTAGTGCCCTTACACCTGCTGAATGCAGAGCTCTCTGGTCTCCTGAAATTGTTTTGGATTTTTTTGGTGTGATAAATTTCATAGATCAGCAATAGCAACCCAGCAGGGGATTTAAACTGGGTAGCCTTCTTTTAGATAAAGTCACCATCTAAGTGACTTTCAGACAGTGGAGCCAAAACTTAAATGGAGTCTGACTTCATACAAAGCTGTTTTCCCACGTATTTGTTGAATAAATATTGGCCCATATTCAGTAGTGAGTTTTTTCTCCTGTGACTCTGCTTTTTTATGTATTCCTCCCCTGTTGGTGATCTCTGTCCAGAGAAATAGGTGAATAGGTAGAGGCTAAATGTTTTTGGTGATTGTCTGTGAGGTTTGAATGAAGGTGGAGTCAAAGCAGGTGTGTTTCAGGTCTTAGAGGTGGCAAGTACAATAAATCACACTTTGTCGAGTCTGTGCTACAGACTTCACTGACTACTAGTGATCTGCAGAGAAAGGTAGGAAAGCAAGAAATTCTCTTAAGTGGACCTAAATAGAGCTTAAGAACTGTAATAACTGCATTCCAGATAGTTTCTCTGGATTGTGAAGATAATTATATTTCTCTCAAGACTGACTAAATATTAGTCTCTTTTACCAACCCTCTGCTTGTCACTAAAATAAAAGCTGCTTAAATTGTGTTGAAAAATGGCTTTAAAACCTGAAGTTAGCACTCTGGCTTTTAGTCAGCTAGCTACCATATGTGACTTGTTTGATATTTTTTTCAGTCATCTTCACACATTGATGCTCTTTGTTTTTAAGTGAAGGCTATCTTCTGTTTGCATGGTAACTAAATGTGGTACTGAACTGACTTTATTAGATAGTAGTATTTTGAGGTTAAGTGTTCTGATCAGCTCTGTTTTTATTGAGTTGTATTTGCCAGCAGGGCTATTGAAAAGCAAGGGTGTATTTCTGTAGTGATGACCTGACAAGCATGCTGAAATAGTATCATGCCTTCAGAGCTTTTGGTACTGTTTCTAAACAGTCTTTCTTTAATGTATTTGTTACTGAAAAATAACCAGGAATCTGTTCCCGTTTCTGTAGGGATTTCATGAATAGAGAATTAATGGAAAGGCCTTTTCTGTTTGCATGCTTTAGGAAAAGCCTCCAAGGGTACAGGACTTGGAAGCAGAAGTGCTACTGCTTCCATTAAATGTGGCCACGCAGTCGTGGTTTCTGGGTTAAACTGAGCGTAAGCAGTTGTGGTAGTGCCTGCTCTGTAATAAAACTGCCATGGGCATTACTGTAGGAGGCTTTTCTAGTGGAAGCAGTACTTTGGTAGCATCAGCTACACTGGTTGTTGCAGTCACAGTGCTGTGCTTTGCATTGTTAGCTAGAAAGGTGTGGATAACACACTAGTATTTTGGCTACTGCTGAGCAGCGCTGGCACAGCACCAGCACTGTTTCTCAACATTCCTTCCTTCCCCCATCAAGGGCAAGATCCTGGGAGGGGACACAAGTAGGCCAGCTGACCCAAACTAACCAAAGGGATATTCCATACCATGATGTCAGCTCAGATATAAAAGCTAAGGAAAGGAGGAGGAATGGGGGGCATACATTGCTTGCAATGTGTGCCTGTCGAGGAACTGCTGTGCATGCTGAAGCCCTGCTTCCCAGGAAGTGGCCAGACATTGCTGCTTATGGGAAGACTAGAATAAACCTTGTTATTTTCCTCTCTGCTTGTGCATGTGTGAACTTTCGCTTTTGCTTTAGTAAACTGCCTTACCTTAACCCATGAGTGTTTTCCATCTTATTCTCTCCCCCCTATCCAGCTGGGAAAGGGAGTGATGGAGTGGCTTGGTGGGCACCTGGCATCTGCCAACATCAACCCACCACAACAATATATGATCTTGTAAGATGCCTTAGCACTTAGGGAGAAACTGTAGGGGAGTGCAGGGAAAGATGGAAATAAAACAGGCACTTGGTCTATGGACAGTGGTCATTCCAGAGCTGGATGACAGATACTCTAATGTGTACTCTAAAGAAATTTCTAAAGAAATCTTGGTTCTTTGTGTTGCTCTGTCAAGCTCTAAGCAATATGTCTTGTAGTGTTCAAGTAGTTGCACTTTTTACTGTGCTAGAGCAAGTTTTGCTCCTTTCACACTCCTCTGCTCTGACCCGAGTTCATAGTGTGTCTGAAATTGTCTAAAGTACTGAAGCACCACATACCCTTTTCTTAGCTGACAGGTGTACAGGCTGTGAACAGAGCAGTGAAACCTTTGCTGGCTGGAGTCTTCCTCTGTGAGAACTATAGGCTTGAGGATTCATCTGGCAGAGCCCTTCAATTGAATTGGGGGCTGCATTTGTCCAGGCAGAAATTGCAGCCTGTTATGAAAAGGGACACTGATTTTTTAGGACCTTATTTCCAATCAGCTGATAATCATTTCATATGCATACCAGTAATCGTTTCTTACAAGCCTTCATGATATTTTCTTCGGGGAATTTGTAAACGGTTGATTTTTTTTTATGTCTCTTTAGCAAATTTCATGATCAAAATACACCATCTTCTGTATGGGCAAGGAGGTAGATGACCTTTCACTGTCAGGCACATGCTAAAAGCTTTGATCATAACACTTGGATTTAGAGCAACCTCAGTGTTCTTCATGGCAGCACTGTTTGTTGGTGAGATGTTCCTGTGAATGGGCTTTCTCTGTACTCAGTGTATTAACTGGATGCTGTTTTTCATGTTAATATCACTTGAAATGTGTAAAGCTTGCTGCTGTGCCTCCTGCAGCAATGGTGACTGCCTTCAGGTAGCTCGTGTCATACCGCTTCTGTACTTGAGAGCTGTAGCGGAACCTCAGATGCTGCTGTTAGACTTGCTGTTAAGTGTCATGTGCCTGGCAGGACCTTAACATGCACACACCATTGCACTGAAGACAGTATTTGAGCTCTTAATTCAAGCAGATCTTGGGTTTTCTGGGTGTTGGGTTGTTTTTTCTTTTCCCCTTCCTCCTCTGTTAGAGGGCATCCGATCTTTTGTACGTGTTAGTGGAAACACAGCCTGTTTGGTGAGAGAAGAGTTCAAGTCTGTAACATGCACTTTAGTTACCCAGCTCCTTTGCTGTGGTTCAGATGTCTGTGCCAGGCTTTCTTAGCAAATGTTCCTGCAAATTGATGTGTGTTAAAATCACCAACATCAAGCAGTATTCATTCTTAAACTCAGGAGAGTTTTTGAAGTATATGAACTGTGGCGTGAGTAGTTGTGGGTGAATACTAGCTGGGAAAAGACAGTTTACTGTACTTATCACCCCTGTAAATGGACCACATATGTCTCATGGAGGTCCTGTTTTCTTAATCGTGATTATCCTGAAGGTGAAATTCATCTCAAGAGTTATAATTCTAAAGGAAGGGTTGGAAGTGCTTTAGATGGCTGACTGTAAAAACGCAGAGCTGTATTCACTGCACATTGCTAGCAGACATACATGTCTCAAGGATGTAACTGCTCTGCTTTGATTACTGACAAACTTTTCCTCTTCAAGGATTATTTAGTAAAGTAAAACTTTATAAAATGTTTTTGAGACACAGGGATAGTGGCAACAATGGGAGTGATTGTGCAAAAATTGCATATGAAAAAATGGAGGAACTTTACTGGAAAACTGCTACTGAGTTCTCAGTGCACTTTTGACTGCTTTTCATTTGAGTGTTATTGAAATAACTAAGTGATACTTAAATAATATGGTAGTAGGTTTAAGTATATGAATGACACTAATTTTTTCCAAATTATACACTGATTACTTTGAGAAAAATCTCTGCGCTGGCCTAGAAACAGTGGGGCCGGACTCTTTCAGCTGTACTCATGTGTATCCAAACTCATTTGTTTAACAGGGTTTGGTACTGTCCCTCCCGACTTGCGCAGTGGTGTAACTTGAAGCTTGACTTACACAAATTAGGTTGCATGTATAGATCATCTATAGAACATCTTCTAATGTTTGCACACCTGTTTAAATGTTACATTTGTGTGGTTAAGCAAGGGTTGCGTAGTTAACAGCTGTTGCTTCAGGAAACACCAGTTTGTTTGGTTTCTTCCATGTGCTTCCCTCACCCCCTCTCTGGCACAGCCTGTTCTGTGAACTGCAGACCTGGTATTCTTGGATTTGGGTACCAGCCACTTTGAAGACAAGATGGCTCTGACTGGGGCTAGCCAGTGCAGATAATTATCTTTAGTGACCAAAACTCTGCTATGAGTGAGTAAGCTGATTGATTACTTTTTTTTTTTAATCTGTTCACTTGTAGATTTTAGTTTTCTTGAGCTTTGATTATTCTGAAGTCATCTACAATGCATCTATCTGTTGGGAGGGAGCACAAAGCTTTTTTATATTATTTTTAAGAATTGTATTTGTCCTTTTAAGCATTGTTCTTCAGAGCCAGATCAATCAAATGCTCCTGCCCAGCTTAGACTACTAGTTAGCTTTTGGTAAGAAGTTTTCTTTTTTGAAAAATAACATGTACCTGCTTTTTATACATACGTGTGGTTACTCTATGGTAACAGCTGAATGTGCCTGTCTCTAAAGTTGTATATATTTTCGGTAGGCATCTGTTGTGTTACTTAAGCAGCAGAAATGGAGTGACTTAATATGTACAAAACTTTGAAAAGAGCCTTATTGTGTTGGCATTAACACAATTGTTAGAGTAAGAATCGCCTTGGGACCAGCTAACCGTGAAGTTGGTAAGTGGTAGAATGTTTGTAATAATGTTGCAGTTTGGTTGCAGTCAGAAAAAATTTTCCTTTAGCATGGTCATAGCAATCTGATATCCAGAGGAATACTCTTCTACTCTTCTGATATAAAATCTGCCAGTGGTTGATTTTTTTCTTTAGTGCTGCTTGGGGAGTTCACTTTTAGTCTAAACTGTTAACTTGATTAATCCATGTTTTTAAGTCACAAGGTAATTCTGAAATGAGTTTAATTATGTCCTGTATTAAAGGAAGGTTATTACACATGAGACAAAAAAATAGTTAGAGTTGAAAGAAATTAATAAGGACTTCAAGGCAGTAATGTCATTTATATAACTGGACTATGTTACATGCTTTAAACTTGTATGCATGGTTTCACTCAGTTGGCATAGTTGATAGGGTCTATGTTGAAGTCCAACCACCTGAAATTTCTGTAAAATATCACACTGGATATAATATGTGATTCTGCTGAGTGGTTGTAGCAATAAGAAGTTGATAGACTGTAGCAATAGAAATGGTGTCATGTTTCCTCTTATAAGACATCCAGTTAAAGTAATATCTGATTTCCATGAAGTATAGGAGGGAATTGTAGGTGCTTGAAGAGAAAACCAGGTGTAAGATGCATCTTCTCTGTTTTTAGTTGATCTTGGTTGTTTTTTTTTTTTTTTTCCACTTGCCCCACTGATTCTGCTCTACTGTTCAAAACAGAGCTTTGTGGAACAATCTGTGCCATATTGTATCTCATTACTGCTTGATTTTGGAAGATGCAGCAGTGTCTCATTAGATGGCTTGGAGTTGGGGGTGGGAAAGAGAAGAGGAAAAGAAAAATGGTTAAAGAAAATAAGTTTTCTCGGAGAATGTAGTTCTCTAACCTTGTACGTGCAAATATAAGAGAACCTCACTGAACTTAGCTGCTTGTGGGTTGTAGTAAGAGTTTTATGCATAGCAATCCATTGTGAATGGCAGATCATGTAGCTAAAGCATTTGATTATACTGGTCCTTCACGATTTCTGATTAGTAATGCTATAGATTTTGGTTGACCTGGAAGGTTTATTGGTGGCAGAGGAAGGACCAGGCATAATGGAAAGGTGCTCTTGGCACTTCTAAGAAGCTGCAGTAAAACAGCAACTGGGAAACAATTTCTCTTTTTGTCTTGAAAGGAAAAACTTAATGATCCTTGTTCCTTGGAAGTACAAGACTTCTTTAAAAACCAAAACCAAACATAAACAAAAAACTCAAAACCTGAAACCAAAACAACTGAACAAAAGGATACTTCAAAACTCTTGTCGCTGGTTATCCAGCCTTTGCAAGGCATACGGAGCTGCAAGTGCATGGTTGTTAAAACTCCAACTCATGCTGATGCCCAATAGTTGTAGTAGGGGGATGTTCAGTGCTAATTGAATGGGGAAAAGTAAGGCAGAGTTGTGCTTTCTATTTTAAAAATATTTTTCCTTGTATAATAGAACGCTGTGTGCTACTGGATAGACTTGGTCACTTGCACAGCTCAGGCAGGTTCTGCTGCATGGTGAGTAGCCTTGCATTGTCTCAAAAAGGCATGTAGATAAATGGGTTGTAAGTAATGAGTTCAGAAAGTGAAGACTTTGCAAGATCGAGAGTCTTAATCTCTTTTAGGTTTGTTTTGGTAACTTGGCATCATGGGTGGCTCATTTGACTAATTTGAAAATGGAACGGTTAAATCATCATGTCATCTTGGAGACTTTTTTCTGAAGCTGTATTCGTGCCCGTTGTAGATTTGATGTGAAGATTACAAGAAATTGCATAGATGACATAAGTGATTAAGTCTAGTTAGTGTAATATGTTTTTGTTTTAAGGTAGAAGAAATAGTTATATTTCAGTGTTACATATATATGTGTTACAATATTTATATGTGTAAAAAATAGGGGGAAAAAGGCAGAAAAAATTAATCTGAAAAAGCGTGTATTGTTCTGAAGGATTACTTGTAGCTGAGTGGTTCTGAACTAGGAAGTGAGGCATTTTAAAAATGGCATTGTAGAATTTCTTTCGTGTTTGACTTTGTCTCTTCCAACACTTAAATTCCATGTTTTGATGAAGGGTAAACACCTGATCAGGTAACTGGGATGTTCATGGTGCTGAAGTTTGGATGGATTGTAAATTCTCGGATAGTTCATGTGATAATAGAGGTACTAGTGATGAAAGTGGGACTGTCAGTCTTTTGGGTCTGTGATAGCTCTTTTGTTTGGTACAGGTCTTTATCATAACAGAAGCAACTTACTTTCTCCATATACTAAATATGCCTTTACTTTGTTATCTTTGAATTACTTTCTAACACTGGCTTTTACAAGACTACTTCCAGTCTTAAGTCATGATCTGTGATATTCTGATAAAGTACTAAGATGAAAATCTTCTAACCTGCAGCACAGCCAAGTACAGTGTGGTGACATTTCTACCTCGATTCCTGTATGAGCAGATAAGAAAAGCTGCAAATGCATTCTTCCTCTTCATTGCCTTATTGCAGGTATTGTTTTATTGCTTTATCTTGTTAATGAATTAAAATAATACAAGTTATTTCAGTTATTATGCTTAACTGCAAATAAAATCTTAAATATATTTTAATAGTCATAATAATTAGGTATGTATTAGATAATTGAAATTGGAAGACAATTTAAATACTCTTTTCAAAGCAGTTTGTAAAGTCAAGCTCCTTTTTTTTTCTTATGAAGTATAAATAAGTATTGTCATAAAACGTGGAATTGTTGACCATAGTGAGAAAAGAATGTGTGAATTCTTGTGAAACTGCTGTTTAGATAGTCCAAGTTATCCCTGCTTCCATGTGAATTGCATAATTTGAATGCTTTCCTTGTGAAGAGAAGAGATATTTCTCTTCAGGTACAGCAATTTTATCTTGTAACTTTATGGTATCGTTTCTTCAAACCTACTGAGACCTTTGCCCACTGAAATTGGGTGACAATCAGGCACAAATCAGAAAGCTCTGTGTTGTCTCTCCTGAGAGCTTAGCATAAAATTGAAATTTACTGGAAATTAATTTTAAATACAAATATGAGATGGGTATCTCTTTTCTCTCTGTTCACAGCAAATTCCAGATGTCTCTCCAACAGGAAGGTATACCACCTTGGTGCCATTGCTATTTATTTTAACAGTTGCTGGCATCAAAGAAATCATAGAAGACTATGTGAGTATGGTTATGGGGAAGGCTAAAGCCAAAGGCCAAATGTTTCAAAAAAAAAGCTATAAAATGCCATAGAGCCATGCATCTCTGAAGTCTTGAGTCATTGTTCAACAGCAGCAAAATATCCTTTTGACTTTCAAAGCTCTGAACTTGACTAGAATTTCTGTAGCCCGCTGAGATAAATAAGTATTTTCATTACACATGATGAAAAAGAAAACAGTAGAAGTCAAGATGCTTGTTTTTACCTCTTCAAACTTGCTTATTCATGCTTTTACTAGAAAGGCACTGAGTGTGTGCTGCTGGAGTCCTGACAAATATGTGGCCTTTTTAGATGGTCTTGAAAATGGGGGCAGGGAGGAGGCAAGCAACCTGATTACAGAGCATCCTGTTTTGGGGAAAATCTGCACTAACATGCTTGGATACCATTTATCAGAAAAAGATCTTTCTGCTGGCAAAGTACTGAGGAATAAAATTATTTAGGTATCAGTCGAAACAACAGCACATAGAATGTGTAGTACAACTGCCATCTAAATATAGTGCTCTTCATTGTTCCTTTTTTTTCTTCCAAAAAACCAGTTTGAGTCATATTTTTTTGCCATTGATACAGGTTTGAGCCTGATGTCCAACATGGGGACTCTCAGTTTGAAGTTACATTATACTGTTTTATAAACCATTTGGATTTGGGTGATCTGTGTGGCTTAAACAGAAAACAAAACAACAAAAAACAAAATCAAAAGCAAACCAGCAACAAAAATACAAAGGCAAAAATGACCTAATGTTTCATCTTGCACTTTTTCTTGGTTTAGCTCTAATGGTTTTGGAATTTGTAATGAAGTGTAATGAGGTGTAATAAATGCTTTGTTTCCTTGCAGAAAAGGCATAAGGCAGACAGTGCAGTGAATAAAAAGAAAACAATAGGTAAGACTAAATACTTTTAAAATACTTAAAGTGCAAATAGTGAATACTTACTTTTGAACAACTCTGTTGTTTTAACAGCCTTGATGGTGGGGAATGCATGTCTTGTGGACTTGGTAGTTACCCGTATTTTACGATACGTTAGGATTTTACTTTGCAGAGTGTTTTAGACTGATGATGGTCTGACACTTAAGGGTGAGGCATTGGGGTGATTATTAGACTTTGTAAGTTCATGTAATGTCAAGGTTGTCCAAAGGTATATAGTTCTCAGGTCCTCTGAGAAAACCAAGCAATTTTCTTCCCTGCCAGACTCCATCCTTCCCCCTCTACCTCCAAAAAAAAAAAAAAAGCCGACAACTGAAACACTAGAATTTGGTGTCAAAATAATTTTAAGTCACATTTGTAAGTGCTTGCTGTCCATAAAACATAAGAAATCTGGAAATTTTGTAGTTTTGCTTTCCTGAAGTGTTAGTGAAATAAATTTTAACACTGTTATCTACTGAATGCGTGTGAGTATCTGTAACATATTAACACTCATTGGCACTCTGTACCTGAAGACATCACTTTGGTTTTCTTCATCTCCCTTAACTGAAAACCTGTACAGAAAATACATAGACCTTGTCAATGGCCACTGTGTGATTGGCCCATGCCATAGGGAAGGTCCATGTTCCCATGTTGGACAGCTTCTCTTCTGTTCCTTTGTGCAGATCTGCAGGTGAAACAGGAACACAGGAATTTGAACTCTGAGTAGAGCCCCTTCCTCCCAAATACATATACTTGAAGTATCAAAAAGATAGAGGAACACTTCAGGGAACATGGAGAAGTGAATAGCCTGCTGGCTCTGTGCTTCAGATAGTTCTGCAAATATTATGCCTGTTACTCTAAATGAATTTTGTGCTTGAAAATTTGGGTTGATCGTTAAGTTTGTATCTTCATCAAAAAGCATTGCTTTCCCAGTTCTCCAAGGTAATTTCTCTACAAGAGTCTCTACAAGATGTTCCAAGCACTGTATACGCTTGAAACTTGTTTCGAAAGCTGTATTTATTAGTCATTGCAAATTGGCAATTAAGTGCCTGCAGCATAACAGGCCCTGTAATAGGTAATAAGAAAGATGGCCCTTTTTAAGGTTACAGAGCCAGTTATAATTCATTTGTAGCTACAGAACATGTGGTAACAAACACTTCAAGGTAAGTTTATCACAGTTATTGTGGAGAGACAACCTTAAAGAACAAAAGGTATTTGAATCTAGCTAAGTTGAACTTAGCACTTGAAAAATCACTTCAGTTCAGGTTTTATTTTTTACATTTGAATACTTGAAATAAATTTTCCATCTGATACTTAAAACCATATCCTCATATTTCTTAAGAGGAAGGCTAAAGAGGCTCATCCTTGAAACATGTATTATCAGAATGAAAAGCTAATTTAGGTTCAGAGTGGGATTAAGATGAATTAATTTCAGGTTCTCTGTGTGCCTTCCTCTTATAGCTGAGTGATATCTAATCAATGCATTCAGTATAGAGAGCAGTTGAGCTCACTAAGAAGTAGACACCTGCTCTGTGCTTGGCTGTGTCCTGAGCTGAGCTCCACTGCCTGTAAAGGCCAGTTGCTTATTTGAGCAGCATTTATGTAGGATTTCCATTTATCTTCATGTTTGGTTTTTTAGAGCAGTGGTGTGTCTTCAGAGGGCCTTTACTGTATTAAATTTAACTGGAAAACATTGGTTTGCTTTGCAGAGCGGCTTCGGTATGTAGGAATTAAATTCCCTTTGGAGGAAACTAAACTGAAAGTTCTGCTCTGGGTGAGCGCTGTAAGTTTCTGTTAGGAGATGGAGCCTCTAAGGCTCTTAGCCAGAGTTTGATGTCTTTGATGACTTCACATGGTGTATATGGAGGTGACATTGAATCAGACCAGACTAGTTATAATCCCAAACTAAGCCCCTGAGCAGCACCTTGCATAGACTTAGAGGGCTCAGTAATAACTGTTCTGCTGTAGTGGTTCTGCCATTGTCAAATAACAGAACTAAGTCATGAGCATTTAGTGCTATATGGGGTGTAGTTGAATAGTAGACACGCACAAGACAGGTAAACTGTGGCACGAGTCTCATGGGTAGATGCTTGCCCTTCAGGAGCTGCACTTGAAATGGCCTGACATGCCTAGGTGTGAGTGACAGCATTAAGTCCTAGATCTGGAATATCGTTACACTGGGTTTTAGTCTTAGAAAGTCTTAGATAGAAGGTTTATATTGAAACTCTATTTTTGAGTTGGAACAGTCTATTTAGGTACTTGTCCTTCATTACTTTAACCAGGTAACTTTTGACAGTGAATAATTTATCAATTTTATCTGTAAGTATTCTAGAGCAGGCCTGTCCTTTTCTGTCCTTTGGAGTTAACCACAGTAGAAGCTGCAAAATCACAACTCAGAAATTTCAGTGTGAACTTCAACAGCTAGGATTTTCATTCTGCCAAAGTTGGTCATTTGTTTTCAGCAGGGCTGCAAACATGCCTGCTTGGCATGTAAGACTCAGCCTTAAATGGGCAGTTGGTAATGGTAGTGAAGGTGGATGTGTCAGAATCAAAATATTATGAATAAAATGCAAGGAATAAGATGAGAAGCGAAAATTCTGTGGTAAATCATACACAGATGCTTCCTGATACTGATTGACAGTGGGCAGTAATGCCCTTTGTTTTAAGGAAGGTCACTTCCCACAAGAAACAACGCTGCCCGTCTGCAGGTTAGTATGAAATGATGCCAAGAAGAAATCAGGCCGCCAACTGTTGTCTAGCAGGGGATAAAAATTACATAAATATGAAGGGCAGATTCTTCCTCTTTCTTGGATTCATGTGCCTACAGCTGTGGACAAAAGTGTTGTCTCAGCTTCTGAAAAGTACAGTTCTGATCTGTGTGTCAGTTCCTATCCTGGTCAGTGTTTGCTACTGCTGATATAGTTGCTTTGAAATTTATCTGAATCATGGCCATTTATTCTATAATATAACTTTAAACTTTCTTTCCAGTTCTAAGAAATGGGATGTGGCAGAACATCATGTGGAAAGAGGTAAATAAAACCTGGGGATGGGAGGGAGTGAAAGTAGATTTTGAAGAATTACCCTTGCCAAAATGAATTAGAATTAATGTACAGGATGTGAGAGTTCTCTGTCTCTTGGGATGGGGCCGGTGGGAGGGATCTGTTCTGTTGTCAGAATTGCCCTGAGCAAGGCACCTGAGTACCTACTTTAAATCCTAGTACTATGTTACAGTCAAATGCTAATGAACTGTTGTGGTTTTGCTTGTGTAGTTAATGTGTAAACTGTAAAGAATATTTTGTTTGTAGTCCACATCTAGAAGAGTAACTTTCACTGCAATACTGTACCTCCCCTGCAAGTCTAAAAGAGCCTTACTTTGCTGCGTGTGCTAAAAGGTTCCCAGGTTTTGAGTCTAATTAGTAAGCTGCTTGTTCAAATAAGGAACACAAGCCCTGCTGCTACTGAGGCACTTGGGATCCATGTTTTGTGAAGCCCCGTGCCAGGATCTGGTGAGCTTTGTTTCTAGGACTTGGAAGTTACTGAAATGCCTTAGGATATATCGATCTAATTGTGGCTCTTAATGCCTTTTAAAGGATAAAATTAGCCTTCTTAGCTAGTAATTGAAGAGAAAGTGCCCCCTGTTAAAACCTCTGGGAAATGGCATCAGCCTCAAGACACCTCAAAGCAATCCTGCTGAAGTGTTAGGCTATAGTAGAAACTAAAGATTGCCAGGGCTTGTGGTGGTTAGTGTTGGTTCCTGTTGATGCTGTTCCATGTCCTATTTTTGTAGAAAAGATGAATTGGTCTTAAAGTTGAGGCTGGAATCTGTTTTTTTTAAATACCCTTGGGCGCTTCCTGAACTGACCTGTGTCTATATCTGCACGTTGTCCAGGCCTGCATTTATTGTTAGAGAATAACAGTTCTGTGCTATCCACTTTGATCACTTTAAGGCAGACATCTGATTTTTTGGGGGGGGGGGGTTTTTTTCTTTTTTTTTTTTTTTTTTTTTGGTGCTGAAATTGATAGGGAATTTATTTTCAGTGGGATCAGAGTAAAACTAATGAATCTGCTTGTTCAAACATGCCATCTGTTTCAATTTGTAAAAATTAATGTCTTAGAAGTATTTTAAGCCCATTTCAGACTTGCTGCAGTGCAGTGGCATCAAGCAGCCTGATGCTCATCAGGCAAACCTGTTTTACTGTTTTGAGAATTCTGCTTGATTCTTTTTAGAATGAAAGTCCTGTGTATGTGACTAATTAAAGGTGGTAGAAAGTCTTGGGTCTTCAGTATTCCAGAATTCTAGACTCTGCATATCTCATGTAACTGTCAGGGAAGAACTGGATTATGTTAGATATCTGTAGAGATGATACTACTTGCTAGTGACGGGTACAAGCAGTGCATCTGTGGAGAATTAAGGGAAAATGATAGTCAGGATTGGGTAGGTAAGTAATAAAGAGAAGGAGTAGAAGAAACTCTTGATACTTGAGGTAGGTGAAGTTTAAAGATGGATTTTTTTGATTTCCCCTACTGACAAAGTTTTCAGTATGTTAAATAAGACTAAAGAAAAACCCTTAAATTTGGATACTGGCAGAATTAAAGAAAAAACTAAGTTTTATTAAATATAAGCCACACAAGTTCACAATTGCAGTGAAAAGTACTCTGACTTCCAGAAGCGCTGTCTCTAGCTGTTCTGTGCATGATGCTGTTCTTCTGACTGGGTGAAAGAAAATAACAAACTAACATTCCAGACAAGCAAACTATTTGTTTTTCTTTTCCATGCTACTGTACTCCTGACCACAGGTAGCAGTAGGCGATATTGTGAAGGTCACCAATGGGCAACATCTTCCAGCAGACATGATCATTATATCTACCAGGTATCCAGAATGGGTGTGGAAATGATGTGTCTGATGAACTGAGGTGCAGAGGACTTAAATCTCTGTATTTGTTATTAATAAAACCAGACATCAGATGGCACTAATTCTACTCCACATCTAAAATCAAATTTTAGCAAAGTCAAAACACTGCTTTACTAGGCAATGATTCATGTATCATTGTAGATAGGCTCCTCAAAAAGAAGGCTTCTTCAAGACTTTACTTTGTGAATTAGAGGTACATAATACTATGTACTGATGAGTTTATTGGAAGACTGAAGGTCCTTTACACAAGCTTCATGCAGTCAGTGGCTCTATGGCCTTCTGAGAATCCCTCCACTTAGTTAAGGAAGCTTAAGTTTTCTTCCAAGTAATTACACTGAGCGTTCAGCATATTTTCCTTCCTCCCAGGAATGCTTTCTCTTTAAATTGTAAATCTAAAAGTGTAATCTGGTTGGCATCAAATAACAGTATTTTTTTGACTTGTTTACTGCTTGTCTTGGATACAACACACATATGGCCAATCTCTGACATGGTAGGAAATAGTAGCCTGTTGAGTTCTGCTTGGTTTAGTTTGACTGTGGGACAGCTCTTTATCCAGATATGCTGACAAATGAAGCTTGGTCATAGAATATCCTGAATCAGAAGGCACCCACAAGAATCACAGAAATCCAGCTCTTGGTCCTGGTTAGGACACACTAAGAATCACTCCATGTGCCTGAGAGCATTGTTCAAATGCTTCTTGAACTCCGGCAGGGCTGGTGCTGTGTCCACTTCCTTGGGAAGCCTGTTCGAATGTCCAGTCACCTTCTTCAGTGGATGGAAAACGTTTCTGTAATAGCTAACCTAAATCTTCCCTGACAGAGATTCAAGCCATTGCTTTGGGTCCTGTCATTGGTCACCAGAGAGATCAGTGCCTGCCCCTCTGCTTCCTCATGTGGGGAAGTTATAGAGCACAGTGAGGTCTCCCTTCAGTCTTTTCTTCTCCAGACTGAGAAACCCAAATGTTCTCAGCTGCTCCTCATGTGGCTTCTCCTCAAGGCCTTTCACCATCTTTGTTGCCCTCCTTCAAACACTCTTTTCTTATCTTTGTATCTTTATTATTTTATCCTAAACTGCACACAGGATTTGAGGTGTGGCTTCACCAGTGCAGAGCAGAGCTGGACAATCACCTCCTTTTGACTGGCTGGCAATGCTTTGCCTGATACCTCTCTGGGCACAGTTGACCATCCTGGCTGCCAGGGCACTGCTGACTCATGATTAACTTGTTATTGACCAGGACTCCTGGGTTCCTTTCCATGGCACTGCTTGCCACTGTCTCATTCACCAGTCTGTACATACATGCAGGGTTGCTCTGCCCCAGATGTAGAATCTGGCACTTACCTTTGTTAAACTTCATGTGGTTGGTGGTTGCTCAGCCCCTTAAATTATCTAGGTCTCTTAGTTCCTAAAAGCATTTGAGTGGTACTTGGCTTCTAATCTAGATTTTGTATTGTGTAGAACAACTTGAAGCCAAATCAAGACCATAGTCTGCTTAGACAGATGAAGTTTAAACATAAGACAATATCACACAATATTGTGATGGTAATAGCAGACATTAGTACAGTTCCTGTACTTAAACGTGTTTCTAACACCTGAGTCATATGGCACCTTGCTGTTCTCCATAATTTTCTCCTGTCTGTGTGCTTTTCAATAGTGACTGCAGGTTGCTCTGGTCTGTAGGTCATAGTTCTCTTACCTAACTGAACTTTTAATGGAACTTGTTTTTCAAGCTTTTCTGTTTTTTTGCTCCATCCTTCTTGTCTATCCTGTTTCTGGGAGGTTTCATTTTTTTCAAAGCTGTGTGTAGAAGCTCAGTCGTCTTGAATTGCCACATGATAAAGGATAGAGACATCTTCATTCCATGGTATACAGTATTGTATTTTTTTAAAACCAACACCAAACTTCAAATAAGCAGTTGTCAACCTTAATATGCAGTTAAGCTAAGCTTTGACATCAGTAGTTTTCTGTTTCAGCAATGAGGAATATTCTACTTAAGAACTTCTCTAATATCTTACACTAAAAAACCGTTCTGATATATTTCTTTACTTGTGTGGGTCTGCTTTTTGTTTTAGTCTACTATTCTGTTCCACTAACCTGCTGTCACTAATAGCCACATAATAATTAGAGAATTTAACCCAAGGCATGTTAATTTGGGAGAAGCTTTGCTTGAAATAAACAGCAATTTCTATGGCAGTGCTGCTTTGCAATTGGTATTCTCATGATTCCTTTAAATGACAGTATTAAGTGTCCTCAGTTCACCAGAAAGCTGTGCATGCTCTGAAGAATTTGGGGTCTTATGCTTGTGTGTTATCTTCTGTGTCTGAACTGATTGTCAGAGGTGAAACAAACAGCTGGTTTATCTTGACTCTTTTTCCACATAGGAAGAAAGGAGACATCAGATGAATTTTTTGTAAAGAATAAATTTATATGAGGGGGGGAAAAATCATTTGAATCCAAACACAACTCTGTATGGAAACACTTCCACATTTCTGTGGAAATGAGAGGAACTGTATTGCAAAAGGTCTCCCTTCTGTCCCAAGCACTTCAGTTGCAGTAGATAAGCTGTTTGGCAGAGGTACGATTAGCATCAAGCTGAACTTCATCAGTGTTTTTCTTGGGTTCAGTTTGACTTTGCCCATACAGGAGGAGACAAAGAACAGACTCTAACTGTATTTTTTTTTTTTTTTTAACAAAAATTTGGAGAGAATAATGTAGTTTCTTTCTGTATTACAAATGTACCTGTCCATTTCTTAATTATTTTTGTCCTAAGGAGCCTTTATTACTGACTCTTCTGCTGATTGAGTACCTTTGCTGTTAAAGCAGTTGGTTGCTTTGGAAGCAAAACTAGCAATGTATCAAGAATATGGGATGTGATATGCTGAAGAAGCACTTGTCTGAATCCAGATGGGAACCTGATATTCCTTAGCAGCCTGAGAAGACAAATGGCAGGAAAATAGTTTTGGTGGTTCCATACAAAATTTTTAAATCTTTAGTGGTATGTCAGGAAAAGAAGTGGTGGTAGAAGTACCCTTCCTTATCAAAGGTGCTACCCATGCAAGCCCCTCCATGTTAGATGTAGATAAGAGTTTAACTAATGGAAAATTCAGCTCTATAAGGAATATTTTCGGCTCTGTTGCTAAGGGCAGAAATATCTTTGGAAGATGCAGATCACAGCCCTCAATCTTAATCTCAATTAACCTTTTTCTGACGCTCAAAAAAAAAGGTGTTTAGCACTGACTTCAGATGAACCTCCACAAGCCCCTCAGCTTTAAGGTTACCTTGCAGACATGGTTTTTACTATTCTCAATTCACAGACAGAACTCAATAGCAGAGAGCATTACCCTTTTCATTCCAGTATATCCCTTCTTTATACTATTAAATAATTGATATTTTGTCCATAGTTCTTGCAATGTGAAACAATTTTATGGATTACAATTCAAAATAATCCACTTCAGGCATAAAAGTTTGTTAAATTCTTACTGACCTTCTGATTTAGACTTGTCTTTCTCTGTACTTTGGTGTATTACCCTCTTCTTATCTGAAGACATCTCTGTTAAATATGTACTTTCAGCTGAGTCTTTCATAGTTGAATACCAGTAGGGTTTTCTGTCTTCTGCAGTGTATTGGAAAAGTCTGTTGTGGACTATATTAGTGCAAAAGCAGTATACAAAAAATACTGAGTTTTAATATGGAAAATCTTATGCTCCTTCCAGTGAACCACAAGCCATGTGCTATATTGAAACAGCTAACCTCGATGGGGAGACGAATCTTAAAATACGACAGGTAAAACAAACTGAATTTTATCTTTGATTTTTTTCATTTGGGTATTTAATATTAGCTATGAAGCAGCATCTACCTTAATTGACAAGAATACAAGTACTCTTTTTGAAAAGAAAAAAAAAAGGCATCTCTTTTCCGGTGGCTGTAAGCTGCCTTTTCATCAGATACAAATCCAAGCAACAGAGCTGTACAATTGTACAGGAACTAATCTGGAGCAAGTATTTTAAGCCCTCAAAGACAAACGGACCTTGGTTGTGTTTTGCCAAAAGTCCAGGAAGTGGGATTTACGTCCTTTACATAAAAAAGATCAGCTATGCTTGTGATGAGAGGTGCAGTTTCTCCTGTCACAAGTACCATTCTATGAGCATTATGCAGAGGCAGAAGCTGAGAAGAGTCTTTTATATGTTTATTTGTTACCTCTTTGCAGTGAGTAGTGGAATTTATTTGGATCTTTCTAATCTGATTAAAAAAATCAGATTTGGATTTTGAAATACAGATTACTTGTTTTTAAGAATCTGTATATTTGCTGTTTCTTTACTGTGTTTGTAGAAATGTGATTTACTGTTGCAGTTCTGCTTAAAAAGTCAGGTCTTGAGTTTCTGTAGGATCTTATTTGCTTTGGGACATGTGGTTAAAATACAAAAATATGGCCTTTCTCTGGCTTGTGGTGCTGCAGTCAAATTCTGGCAAAAGAAAGATGAAATGGATCCCTCTGTTCACAGATGAAAAGCAGTGGAGCACTGTACATGTACACTGAGATGGAGTAGCAATACATTAGATTACAGTTGCATGGCAGATTGATCATTAACCTTGAGTAGGATCAGAGCATAATGGCTGCAGTGACCCAAGAGACTACACTTAGCAATGACTATATTTAGCAGCAATAACACATCAGTGGAATTATACTTCAGGAGAAAAGCCAGGCTTGTTTATACTGCTTCTCTTCTACTTCCTCTTACTTGTGTGCAGCTTTGTGGATGGAACTTTGTTCTTGGTTAAAGGGAGATCACATAGGTAATATAACTATCTTGTATAGAGAGTTTAAATCGATCTTTTTAGCAGGTTCATATGTGTCTGTAATGAATCTTCCTTGCACCATTTTCCTAGGTTGCCTTCTGATAATTTTTGACAGTCTCTTTTGATTTGGTCTTTACAGGGCTTGTCTCAAACTGCTGGTCTCCAGTCCAGGGAAGAATTGATGAAAGTATCTGGGAGAATAGAATGTGAAGGACCCAACCGTCATCTTTATGACTTCACTGGAAACTTGCGCTTAGATGGCCAAAGGTGTTAACTTGACAACAAAGCCAAAGTCACTTGGTTTGGGAAAATGTTTGTTGTGTTCTTTGAGTCTATAACAGTGAGCACATCCATGTTTTTGCTGTGGAAGAGGAAAGTAATAATTAATAATAGTTAATCAGAGCATCTGCCAATAGAAGATAACACAGTTCTATCTTTATATGGAGCATTCTGCTTGTTATGGGAGTCTTGGTTTCTTTGTCATTATGGTGATTTTTTTTTATTAATAAAGGTACATGTAAAGAGAAGGAGTCAGGAGTCAGGGCCTTCTTGTTACACAAGATACACAGAGAAAATAGAAACCTGTCCCTTCCAGCTAGAGCCAAAGACTGCACGAAGGTCAGCTCTAGAGAGAAAAATGATCCCAGAATATGGAGGCTTTATCAGTGCGACTTTGATTTGTTGCAACTCTTGGAAGAAAAGTATTTAGTACTTGAATTCACAGATTTTGAAAGGTTAGTAGGAACATACAGGTTTCATTTGGCTGTACCTGTTTCCTTCACAAAACCTGTATTCTTTGGGCAACTCAGCTGTGTAGTGACAGATGGAAGAATAGCAGATCATCATTTGCATCTCACTTGAAAATCATGTGGGTAATACGGTTTTTCGCAAATGCTTGTGTAATGGTATATGTGAAACAGTGTGCTTGGAGTGGATGGTCTCTTTGCAAATATGATGCTTCTCTGTCCTTCATACGAGAGAGAAAGTAGTAGTCAAGGCCAAGTGCAAGATAGGCTTATGTCTGCTGTGTAAGTTCTCAAGTTTCGGGTAATTAGAACAGCTCCCTTGCCCTACTGTGCTTTAGCAGGAAGCAGACTTACAGAGGTTTCAATGCTTTCTTCAGTTGTGTGGACAATCTGAGGTCATTGTATTACTTTCTCCTCTCCCCCCTGCCCCACCACTGGGGTGTAAGTCTGAAAGTAGAATTACTGCCCTTAGAGTATTACCAAGAATTGAAAGATACACTTCTTGCTTTGCAGCCCAGTTCCCGTTGGTCCAGACCAAATCTTGCTGAGGGGTGCACAACTGCGAAACACTCAATGGGTCTTGGGTATTGTTGTGTATACAGGACATGATACAAAACTCATGCAGGTAAAGTTTTTAAGGAGATTTAAGTATAAGCTGGTCATCTCTCCTGTGTTCTCCTTGTCATTGATTTGATTTTGTGAAGTGCTTTGACTCATTATAGCTGTTAAAGACTTGGAGGCCTTGATGAATACAAGGGTACTGTTGTATTTGAGTTTGCATGTGCACATATGTAAACGCTTACTGAAGTATTTGAAAGCAGTTCAGTATGTAAGAACTAACTTTCATCTTGATTTATCTGGTAGCTGGATGACATTTAAAACTGAGATTTAACAGCTGAGGACATAGTAGAGACTGTGGAGTTGATTAGATTAATACTACTATTGCCCTAATGGCAGGGAGTACCTGGAGAGACCAGCAATATGTATGTGTTGCTCACTGCTGCTGACCCAACAGTGGATGGACAGGAAGTGCTTTAATGAACTCTAAAAATAAAGACCGAGTTTTGCCTCTGTAATTTTATTTTGCATAAGCCATTGCTAGGCTCTTTTTTTTTTTTTTTTTTGCTGCTGTTTAGAATTCAACCAAAGCACCTCTGAAGAGATCAAATGTGGAGAAAGTGACCAACATGCAGATCCTGGTTTTGTTCTGTATACTCCTGGTAATGGCCCTTGTGAGTTCTGTAGGTGCCTTATTATGGAACAGAACACATGGCGAAGTCGTCTGGTACCTTGGCTCCAACAGTGAGTATGCAGGCATTGAGCCAGAGATGTATCAGACTGTAGGGCCAGCCAGGCTCTTAGCTTCATTAAATGAATGCATAAAATAAGAAATAGAAAAAGAAGAAACAAAGCCTCTTTGCTAGCTTTTTGATGACCCAATTTTTTTTATTTTTTTTTTTTTTGAGAATGGGCTGGTGTAAGTGAACTTGGCAGTGAGGCTTCTGTTAATAAAACCTTTTAAAGGTTAGGTAAATATCACTGGACTACCACTCAGGGAACAGGGCAGAAATAGAAGAGGGGCAAGAATTATTACTGGATACCTGGTGTTCACGTTCTTCGGTCTCTGTGGAGATATCACACACAAATCAACCATACCCATATTACCATACACAAATTTATTCTCAGAGGAGGTCATGTACTGCTGTGCCTTACATGTATCTGACTGCATGATAGACAGTATCAAGCTGATGATGCTGACTTCAACTTCGTGCTTCTATACAGATGCAAAGGATTTCTCTAACTTTTTTCCAGTCAGAAATGCTAATCTGCTTTTTTATAGAAAACTTAAATACTAAATGGTTAGAATTCTTATTTATTGGATAAAGTTTCCGTCTTTGACTCCTATTATTTTGTTGTGAGAAAACTGATATTTTAGTGTGTTTATTTGAAGAGTTTTTTTTTTATTTCACTCATAGTCCTTGAACTTATTAGTTCAATATCACAGACAGACATAAGGAATGGAGCACTGTCCAATAGACTTCCATTTTGAGGAGGTTACATTAGCTATAAAATGTTACAAGCATCTTTAGATGCAGATCTTAAAACAATTATCACAAACTGCAAATGGCTTGTCTGCTGATGATTGCAAAACAGATGGCAAGTGTATCTTGTGCAGTTTAAGAATTGGGATTGTGGTAGTAATGAAAAAAAATCCCATAGGAAGAGCATGGAGGTGCCGTGTTTTTGACTCTGGGTTTTTGTAGTTGTAATGTCTTCTAACAGTAGTGTCAGCAACTTTGAGAGTTGCTTCCCTGCCCTGCCCCCTGTTTTTTAATGAGTAAACTTAAATTTGTGCCTTCCAGTGGTGGGAGCAATACAGTTAAAGGTGAATTGAATTAACTCTTGAACTTGTAATATAAAACCTGTTCAGCTTGAAATAAACTAGGATGATATAATAGTCTGTATAGATGCCTTTTTGTAAATTGAGTGCACAATTTTTATTACTTCTATAGTTGTCACACACAGGAAAGACACTTTTTCAGGTTATGAAGGTAGATATTAATTTTTTTGTTAAATGTCTAATCTCTGTAAAAATTGTATTGCAAAATATTCCAATACCAAGCAAGTTTTTATTTTCTGTGAACTTACCAAAGATATGGAATTAGGGTGTACTCACACTTGGACGTGCCTGTGTTCAGACTGATCTTCACTAGGCTTCAGCAATTTTCTCTGGATTCTGTCTCCTTGTAGTTGTCTCCCCTGATTTCTAAATAACTTGTAATGCTGAAAACCCTTAATTATGAGCTCTGACCCCGTTGTGCTGGGTATTCGGTGTGCTGACTGTAGTGCCTGCCTCAGCTTCTAGGAAAGTGAAGAGCATACAAATGTGGAGACTTTGGTTGTAAAGAGAGGCTCTGGGCAGCACCATGAACAGGAACTTTCTTCCTGACTCTGCTGAGTCTTGTACATTCCTTCTGCCTGTCTGTAAATGCTTTCCTTTCCCTTTTAGGACCAGTTGTGATGGCAGACTTACTCAGGCAACCTGCCCAGTATTGTCACAATTAATAACAGCTTCTTTGCTTAAGCAGGACGCCCTAGTTCATTTACTAGGTGTCTGTTCAGCAATTGTTTGTTCTGTTAGATTTCTTTAGTGTGGGTAACTTTTCAATTCTGACAATGCTGTCAGATTTTAGAATTAATTTTAATGTTTATTTTTTGTTTCCTAACTCCTCTGAGACAAGTAGGCACTTTTCTGAAAGACAGCTATATTACTAATGATATTAGTAGCTCTTAATTGGGCAGTTGATACATCAGATCAATGTCTAAATTTGGGTTATAGTGGGAAATATTGTACTTCTTGCCATCTGTTTAGCAAAAGTTTTTCAGAAAGTGTTCTCTTCTTTAATATATAGCATCACAAATCTTGCCCTTCTTCACCTGGCATAATATGCTTGTATTCAGGCATGTGTTCTGTGGGTGTTTTATATATATACTATTAAAATCAATATTAAAAAGGCACTTATACTAGGTGTTAAGACACTTGTTGATTATTTTAGCACTGCTAAATCTGACTAGGTCAACTGCATAAAGATGATTGCCCCTATACTGTCACTATACCACTGAGACTTGTGTCTGCTCATGTCCTTTGTCTTTTGGTCCTCAGAAATGCTGTCTGTCAACTTTGGATACAATCTGCTGACATTTATCATCTTGTACAACAACCTTATTCCAATCAGCCTTCTGGTGACATTGGAAGTTGTCAAGTTTACTCAGGCTCTTTTTATAAATTGGGTAAGTAACAAGAATGAATATATCTCAGTTCTGGATGTTAACATTTAAAAAAAAAAACAAAACCAATACTTAATATCTTTAAGACTTTTAATTAATGATACAACTCGGAAAGGCAGGGAAAAGCTCAAAGGATTTAGTCTGTATCAGTTCTGTGTTTCACAGGAAATTAAAATACTTAGTCATAGGAATATCCCCTGTGCAAATGATGACTTGTATTTTAGGCTTTTAGGATGAGAAAGAAGTCTCAGATGTTGGTGAAGGAGGTCTCTCTGCTGACTCATGTTCAGCAGTTATCTTTGGAAAACTCTTCAGTACCTTATAGCTCCTCTCAGCCACAGCAGAGGGAAAGACTAGACTTATTTAAAAGTGTGGTATTGCTTTTTCATTTTTTTGGAAGTTGTTGTGGTTTGTTTTATTTAAATTTTCCAGTATGGATCGTATTTTTGTAAGGAGAGAAGTTGTTGGTGCCTTATGCAACCAAACAGTGATCTTGCTCTGTTCAGGCAAGCTTTGACTTCAGAAATGTCTTTCTCTAGTTGAGGACCAAAAATACTGTAGTGATGTCTCTTAAGCTGAACGAAACCAGGAGGAATACCTTGTGCTGGTATGCATTAATCCTTGGACTTTCAGTAATGTAGTAGGTTCCTAAAAATACAAGTAAATGAGATCTAATATGTCTGTTACCTGAGCTGCTCATGATGTAGGAGAGATACTTTTCTGAGAAGTTGCTTTGGTTTGTATAGCAGCTGGGTTTTTTTACTCACAATAAAATGTAATAACAGAAGGAATTAATTTCATGAAGCCATTCAAATTGTCTCTTCAGGCATAGACGTGGCTAAAGCAACTAATTGTAATTGAAAACGTATGATTAGCATGGCTAATGCCTGTTAAAGCTTCCTGCTGTACTGTGGTTGGTTTTTTTTTTTGCATTGCATCTCTCGTTTGTTAACTATCTGTAGTAAAATCTGGCTTTTCTCATGTATGTGTATTATGGAGGTATGCTTTGGAAAGGAGGCACCCGTATTCATCCTGGGATGATGTTTGTCTCAAGCCTTCAGAACCTCCACTAATGGCATTCAGACAGTCAAACCGAATTGGAGCCGGCTGAAAGAATAATGGATGTTTAATTTTAATAATATAGGTCTAATTTTGCTCTCATTTCAGGACATAGATATGTATTACCCTGAGACAGATACACCTGCAATGGCCAGAACCTCAAACCTTAATGAGGAACTTGGTCAGGTAAGACAACACTTTCTTCAGTGCCATGCTTGTGCTTTATTCTGGCAAGATGGAGGATATGAGAGCAAGCGGTCCAAGTCTGTTTTATTCTGTTGCTCTGTGGCTCATCTTAATGGGACATCTTTGTCATTAGTCCCAAGTCTTACAAGTAAAATAATGAGATACTGTAGGATTAAATTTAACATAGGCAGTTATTATGCTTAGGAACTGAAACTCTTTTGTATGTTCACTCTAAACTGACTTTTTTTTCTCAGGGGTGCTGGGGAGATGATCTGTCGTTGTGACTGTCTATACCAGAACAGGATGTATAGGACTAAGACTGGCTGAAGAGGAGGCCAACAGCCTCAGCCTGTGTTTTTAGTTCTTGATGTATCAGATTGCTTCATGGGAGATGGGGTATAAAACAAAGCAGTTATATTCCTAATTTAATCTATGTTCCTTCAAAAATTTCATTTTTCAACAACTTGTAGTTGTTGTAGATTTGTTTATTCTGCAAATGACATTTCTTCAAAATAGAAGGGCTTCCCAAAACACTTACTGGAAAATATGATGTTGCTATTGGAGTTTTTTAGTGCCATTGAGAAATCCTACCTTTTTTCTTGACCATCAATCATAGGTCTTTAACTGAACCTCATGAACTTAGTAATTGTGTGATTTGGTATTAAAGACAATGTTTATACATTTAATATACATAATTATTGTGTGCTGCTCAGCAGAGTGGGAGTCAATGTTCTTCCTTTTTAAGCTAATCGATCTTTTTGAATGCTAAAATTTGACTTGTGTTCAAATTACTTTGATGTGAACTTATCAACCTCTAAATTATGGCATTTTTGTCTGAAGTGAAGATAGGTGGCATAATGTATATTGTTGACCCATATGTTATTTTCAGAAATTACTTACTAGTGATTCTGTGTAACTTGACTGAGTTTTTTGATTCATTAAATGAATTACCTGTTCACAGGTGCCTTTAAATTTTTTTGTGTAGAATTATTTATGGCTTGAAGTTCCTCAGATGTTTGGGTACCCACTTTGACTTCTGACTCGCACAAACTCTATTTCCAATGCTGTATTCAAGCAGCAATGTAGAGCACAGCTAAAGGATTACCTAACTAGTAGTGTAGTAGCACTGTCTTGAACTGAATTGCATTTATTGAGGAAAAGCTTTTTCCAACTCCAGGGAAAATATTTTGGTCTTTAAATTGCTTAACTCTTGTGCTAGCACCATCCCTTCCTACATGTTGCTGGTTGAAAATCATACCTGGTGTAGAGGTACAACTGTGGTATTTAACTTGCAATTATTTTTGGTCTGTTGTAGCCCACTGCAGGTGGGAATCTTGAATCTGCTCATGCTCCAAGATGTCACATTGCCGTGTTGGGGTGACCTCCAAGTTCTGCCTGAAAGTCATTAGTTCCATTAAGGGATTACTAATTTGGGCAGTGCTGATGGGGGCTTGCACTTAAGGACTGTTCATGTGTGGATACCAGAAAAAGCAGCTTTTGACTACAGGATACCAGTTGAACGTACCCTAGCATATTCCTTGCACTTCAGTGCTTATGGTGGGAAAACCACCCCAAACACGTTCTCAGTGATCTTTGGAACACAGAATTTCTTCTGTTTGTTAAATTGTACTGACCCTTAAACAATCTTAAGAGTCTTTGTTTTAATTTCCAGTCTTGCACTCTGACTTCAGTACAGCTGAAAGATTTGGTGAATGTCCAACTGGCTCAAGCAACTACATCTGTAGTGACCACTCTAGAGCCTTGGCAATTGATATGTACTATTTGACCTTTTCTACATTTAGAGATAAAAAAGAATTAATGCCATTAAACAGCTTTCCTGATTATTTATCTGTAGATCTGGTAGACACACCAACCTGTAATAAGCTTGCATTGGCCAGTATTGTGACACTGAGTAATGTGTTTCTTAATCTGTTTGCCACTTTAAGTTTTGTAACTTTACAAGTTGAAAACTGGACTTTTTTTTCTTCCAGGTGAAATACCTGTTTTCTGATAAAACAGGCACTCTAACATGCAATATCATGAACTTTAAGAAATGTAGTATTGCTGGAGTGACATATGGGTAGGTATGACTCTTAAAAACTCCCTAGGTTAATGTGTGCCTACTACTGGTACAGACTTTTATATTGGAAAAGGATTAGAACATTCTCTTCTTCAGTTTATATTTTAGTGTATTTTGTGGTCTTAATTAATAGTTTTAATTTTCATGTCCATGTCATGCACTGCAGCAACAAATTATGAAAGTCAAACCTATGGAGCAAACATGAAATAAAGGCAACTTGCTTCCTAACTTACCTGATCATAATTTAAACAGAAGCAGAAGTGCTAAATAACCTCTGGCCTTTCAAGAGGGAAGAAGCTGCAGCCCAAGGGTAGCAATTATTAGTCATGTTTCTGTGACTTGTTCAGATGAACCAGGATTTTTTTAGAACAGGGTAGTTCTAATTGTAGAGTTTAATATTCCTTGCCTAGGGATACCTGCTTAACTGGTTTTGTTCTGCTTCTGTGAAAAGGATCCCTTTGAGTCATGCCAGTACTCCTTAGCACTTGGCCTTTCGCATACTAAATTTTTGTATTTGCTTAGTTTTAAATGGGTAGTCTTAAGATTTCTGTGCAAGTTAACCTTTGAATTTCATGGTAACTAAATTAAATACCTTAAGAGGCAGAAAACTTGATTCTGATGTATGAACAGCTGAACCCATGGTTCCAGCATATGTTTTTGTGTGATGACTCACTGATCTTCGCCTTCTGGTTTTTTTTTCTTTTTTTCCTTTTGGTTACCAAAGTGGAATAAATGTTCTTTTCTTTTTCTACCCCTCAGTCACTTTCCTGAGCTGGAAAGAGAACGCTCATCAGAAGACTTCAGGTAAATATATTCCAGGATGTTTGTGCTCTATATAGCGAAGTGGGTACAATCTATATAAAGACTACTTTCCAATTTGGGACTGGAAGAAGCCCAAGGGAGCAATGTGTTTGAGTAAAATGGTCTTTCAGTGGGAGCCTAATGCAGAGCTGGTGGGTGGTGATGGATCTTCTCCTCTGCATAAAGAGATGGTGTGTGAAGGGGGTGAGGAATAGGCAGTGGCTGGGGTGGCTTGGATGCTAATGCAGTGCTTATTTATAAATGCAGACAGTCAAGTTAAAAGTAAACTGCCTTACAGTAACCCTACCCCCTAGCTAGAGATAACATGTTACCCTTTTTAATCATGAAGTACAGACCTGACAAGGGGAAGAAAAGGGAGTTCTTTGTTAAAATGCTATGTTTTAGTAATCAGATTGGGAGAGAGCTTGATATATACATATAGGTGTATCATGTCAAAAGAATCCTGCTCCCTTTTATTCAGAACTTTAATGAATAGATGTCATGGATCTGTCCCATTCCATAGGAACGAGTGAAAACCCAGGGGTGTTACAGAGGTGTCAGTGTAGCACATTGAGATTATCAGGAAAAGGGGGAACAGCCAGGGAGGACTGACATGGAGTTGAATGGCAAATATAGGCAAGAAGTGAGTTCCCACCCAAGAAACAGGTAAACACTGAATGCTGTTAGAAGAGTGCTTGCTTATGAGCTAAGCTGGGCTTTTCTACTGGCACAGCTCGTTTGTATTATCTTTTAGGAAGGTGATACCATGATAGGTTGCTACTTCTGCTGAGATGTAGTTTCTATTGGTGCCTCTTTTCTTCCAATATGTTGCTGTTTCTTTAGTTGCCATCTTTTATTTCTCTGTACATTATTTTTCTATTTGGTTCTGTGGCAGTTTCTTTCAGGTACGTACATGGACTACTCTGACTTAAAATCCTCCGGTGGTCAACTTTTGAAGCAGAACTCTGACTAGGGAGGGAGCTTAGGGATATTGAACTTTGATCTATTTTATAAGCAAATTGCCTTGAAATCCATTTATTTCAAGTATGCTTAAAAGCTGTTTTTGCAACATCTGTCCCAGGAGGTGCATTGACACTTGAATCTTCTCAAATACACTGTCAATGATAACCATTTTTTGCTGTGCCCATTTTTAGCACTTTCTGCATTACTTTGTGATCTTTTGACAATACTTTCAAGGACACTGGAGTCTTATTTTGTTTTTTAAACTTGCTTCCTGAGAAAATAGATGAAGTATTAAGATTGCCAATGTCGCCACTTGTTCCAATATGCTTGTTTTGCTCTGCAGCCAGCTACCTCCTTCCACGAGTGAATCATGTGAATTTGATGACCCCAGACTGCTGCAAAACATTGAAAATGATCATGTAAGTCTACTCTTTGAATATTGTGCCTCTTAAATGCCCTGTTCTAGGCCCGTCTGGGATTGAATGCGGAACAAATCTATTTGTGTGATGAAGTCTGCTCCATGAGTGTGTCATGCAAGCACAGAGGGGATAAAAAGGAATCAAAATAGCTCCCTCCAACGCCTTTCTGCCCACTTGTCTTACTATTGAATTAAAGAAGGAGTAGCATTGATATGGATACCAGCTACCTATAGAACAGCATCATATATGCTGTCGTATATGGAAGATAATGTTTTTGTAGCAAGTAATGATAAAAATTGTAATTCTTTAAAAGAAAAACTGACTGTTCAAACATCTGTACTGTTAAAATACTGTTTTTAACAGTAACCTATAGCATTAGAAGGTGGTTCTGGTAGGAGCTTTGCTTCAAGTATTGCAAACGTTTGGAATTTAAGTTATGTAAAGGATATAAGGGATGACACTTAATTGCAAATCTAAGCTTAGCATGAGGCTTAGTAATTAGTAATTTTAGCCTAAGTGGTTGAGTCCTAAAGAGTCCTAATCTTTAGGGTGTCAGTTATTGTTTATTCAGAAATCATGTGGCTATGAAGTGCCTGACTGGACACCAGACAATTCAAACACTTGCAAGAAGCATGACCCTTGTTCTCTGCAGGCTGTCTCTCAGTATGGGATCTGAGCATTGGCAAGCACCAACTCCAGCAGCTGATTGTTCTTTTTCGACAGTATAACTTCCGTAACAGGGCTGGTTAAGTCTAGTTATGAGCATCTCAAACATAGTTGCAACATAGTGTTTGTGTGCAGGAAAGCTTTGTTTGCTGCTGTACAGTTCTTAAGAACTTGAAATGCAGCATGGTGAAATATCTGAATGAATTCTTACTTGATGTGGCACTATGTATTCCTGGTGGTGTTGGAGCCTAAAGATGGCTCATGTGCTCTAACCTACATCAGGGTGACCCTCGCAGTGCAGTGCAGCGGTTTCCTACGTGGCTTTTGTAGTCATGTTCACTGGAAGGATTTTCCACTGAACATCACTTGGAGCTAAGACTTGGATATCGTCCTGTTCCTTTTTGTCCTGTTTGTTCATTTATGACTACAGTTATGTCTTGTGGCAGTTGGTGACTCTGGGTGTTCATTCTGGTTTAGGAGTAGGCTGCAGATAAAGCTTGCTTGGCTCTTGCTGGCTGCTGTACAGAGAAGTGCTTTGGTATACTTTAGTAGACTCAGCAGAAGGGACATATATCAAATGAGTTGTGAGAATGAGTGTCTCATCTAGCCTTGAGATGGCCCCCTATTTTTGGGCTATTTAATTATTTGATCTTCTCTGTGTAGAGTTTCTACTTTTGGAGATAGAAGAAATATTTGCTGTTGTAGCAGGCAGATAAACAGTTTTGGTAGCTTTCTTAGGTGTCACTTAGTCTAGACAGCTGAGAAGTCTTTGTTCTTTACATGCTGAGCCTTATGTATCAAGCTTCCTTTTGGGTGGGAACTTAAATGGATAAATACTGTTGTCATTGCACAGCTGACTGTTGGCACAGACAGTCAGTGCTGAAACTTCTGGCTAGTAAGACTGAAGATGTGCCTTGTGTAGGCCAAGATTCCCACAGGAAGTGGGAGTTCAAGGATTACATATGACAATTTGCTTGGCATATTCAGGGATATTTGTCAGACTGTGTCAGTGAGATTAGGGATGAACTCCAGGATAGTGGTATAGGAAAGGGTTTCAGTAGCTTTTTTGCATTTGGTCAGCTGCTAATGTGAATAAACTGCTTCTTTCTGTCTAAAACTCCATAGTCTCTTATTTTTCATAGCTAATAGATAGCTGCAGATGCCATTTGCAGATGTCTGACAATTTCTGCTCATCTGGTGAACTGAGGTGATATCTAGCACAAGCTGCCTAGTGGGGCTAGGTGGTACTGTACTTATTTGGGCAATTAATTCCCTTTAAACATTTGACCTTTTGCAGCTGAAGCTTTAAGTGTGATGTTTTACAAACTCTTATTAAGTGGTCATTGCTCTGGTCTTGAAGATTTTAGTTTTTTATTTTTCAGTCCAGTCACAAGTGTTAGTTTAGAGCTGTCTCAGTGCCAAGTAATTTTCTTTCCAGATTGAAAATAAAAAATTAGCTACTTAAACTCCAGAGACTGTCTTCCATCTGCTAGGAAGATTTTTAGCATCCTGTGTCACCTCTAAATTTCATAGCTCTTCTGGGCCACTGGTGTGTAAGGGCTGACTGATAGCCAAGTTCACTCTTGAATAGCAGTTCAAGAATTATTGCCCCATAGGAAATGTTTCAAGGAAAAATAACTTGTCTTGAAAACATGTGGAGGTTTCTCTTGCCTGCTCTGGGATTTTAATGTGGAAGAAAGTACCTCGGTTTGTCTGCCTGTGCTTTTTCTTTGGAACTGCTTCTGTTGGATGAACTCTGAATGATGCTGTCTTCTCTGTATAGAGAAAGTGGCATAAACTCCTAGTCTAGTAAGAAAAGATCAGTTGTTTTCTAAGACTAGAAAGAATGTTTGGTGACTATGCTAGGTGGTCTTTATCTTGGTGCTTGCTAGTTGTGTATGTGCTATGGAGATGCAAGCCTGTTTACTGTGTGGTTATGTTCTACCTGGTGATGGGAGAGCAGGGAAGGAGGTCAGGGAGTGAAGGAACTAGAGACTTGGATCTCATCCTGGAGTCCTGCATCTCCCCAAATTCTCTTTGAACTTCATCTACCAATTCCAATTTGCATAGGAGCTTTGTTCTCTCTCTTGGCCAAGAAGCAGGAAAGTATAGCTACATGAATTGATTTAGTGAGTAGTATGTGTTACGAGTAGTTTAGCAGCTGGCCTGGCAGAACAGACAACTGTTGTGTTCATGTTCAGCCTTTACTACACTGAAAGTGTTTGTTTAGACCTTGCCAACATGTCTACTTATTTTTGTGAAGTGTGTGGAAACTGAGGCTATTATCCGATCAGGCTTTTCTGAAATGACAGCTATCATCTGCTGACTCTTAATTCCTTAGGAAAGCAGAACCAGAAAGGCATATCACTATTATCTGGGATGAAAAACTGGAATTTGGAATACAGTAGTGCGAAAAGTATGTTTAGGTAGTGAGAGCTTGGGGAGGCTTTAGTTCGGTAAGTAACTTGCTGGAAAACTGTGCAAACTTCTCATTTTATGAGCTCACAACTAAATTGTTAGAGCTTGGTGAGAAATATTTTTCACTCGTCTGCTTTTGTTCTTATTATGTATGGGACTTTGCTGCTGTTGTTCAAGTATAAGACAGTATCTTAATTATAGGTCGTATTTCCTTGGTTTTGAACAAGATGAACTTGCATTCAACTCTCTTGATATTCAAACACTGGTTAATGTTCTCTTTGAGTCTGTGCCTGAAATATCCTGGTCCTCTCTGGTTTTACCGGCTTCTCTGTTCTGGAGATGCCCAACATGGCTGGATCCTCACACTGCTCTCCAGATACTTTAGTGAACTAAACAGTAGGAAGTTAACATCTTTTTAAGATGGTGAGTCATAATTCTCCTTGGTAATCAAATACATAAGTATTTTTGTAGTTGTTCTTGGCAGAATTTGCCACTTCCGTCTTTGAAGGAGTAAGCTCAAGTTGTTAGACTGTGCATTAATATCCCATTGGCCATTTCTAGGCCATTTGCTCAAAAAACTGTCGGTCCTTCTCATCTGGAGATATGATGAATGGAGCACTGATCTCATACTGCTACAAGTAAAAGGAGAGATGAAAAACCTTTAACTTCACATGCAACTTCCTTGTAATTTTACTGGTTGGCTAAAGAAAAGTAGTTTGTCTTCAGAGTGCCAAGGCCCAGATAAGGACATATGTGACATGTGTGCAGTTATGTAGCTCTGCAGAGTGCAGTTTGCTCCCTGAAAGACTGAGGTTTGGCTTAGTGTTTTAATCCTCTGAATAAGGGAACAACTAAGGGATAAAAAAGTTGTGATGCAGCTTCCTCCTGACCAGTGGTCTGTGCGTTGCTTGATAATGGATATTGCTGTGCCTTCTAGATAGCTAAACTTTGCTTTCACAGAGGACAATGTGTTGTAGATAACAATCCAGAAACTGCTTCCAGAAATAGGAGATTGTGGTTCTTAACTTGTAGGGGCAGTAAGCAAAATAATTTAGCCACTGGGGTATATCCCTGGTATAGGTGCTTGTGCACAAATTTTTTTCACGGACCTTTAGGAAAAAAAAACAAAGAACCAAAACCAGAGAAAAAACTAGTGGCTTTTACCCAGAGCTGTTGCCACACAGGGATTAAAATAAGGGGGAAAAGGCACTTGAATTGAGAATTGCATATTGGTTGGTCTGATGAAAAAGAGACTAAAATGTGCAAACTTTGTTCCAGCTACAGATAAACAGAAATGGAATAAATAGGGTGGGAAGAAATAAGGATGACTTTAACAAATGAGCAGGCAAGAAACGTCTCCGAGATCATCAGTAAGAATTTGACTACTAAAATATCAGAGACTTAATAGAGGAAAATAAATAATAAATTAGAATCAGTTAACCTGTGGGACTTCTGTCCTATGCTGGGGTTAAACTTGACATGTTGGAAGGGATGTGTTGCCACAGAACCCGTTAGTGAATCATCTGCTCACAATCTGAGAATTTGAATGCTCTACCCTGATTCATGCCTGTGCAACAAATATTGTCAGTACTGGAACAATATAGAAAGGAAACAAGCGACAGCTGTGTGGAGGAGCTGTTGTGATAAGCTGGGACTCTGGTGATCTGTTGCAACAGAATTGGAAGGCTGCCCTTGTGAGCTGTGAAAATATCAACACAGCAGAAAATTATGTTGCCAACTTGAAAACATAAATAGATACATAGGAAGAATTAAAATCCATGTCATTACTGGAGATAGGTTGTTTCCAGATGATAGAGCACATACTGTGAAAGCATATTAAGGTGCTAGGTGATAAAAGTGTAAGAAGCATATCAAAGATCTGTAGCAATGGATGCTGAAATGAGAATTTGGCAGGCTCTGCATTTTGAGATGGAGATAAAACTTTATTTGCTTTCACTGGAAATAGTGGAGAAGCAGTAACCTCCTGACTGTAATTTGCTGTGGACTTAACATTTTACACACTGCTCTCCGATTATATTCCATGTGTTCATTTTCTCTGCACCCCAGCAAGTCACGAGTTACAGCTGTTGTTATTTTAGTGGCATGTGACCATACAATTTGAAGGTTTCAATATGCAAAGATAAAGGTCCCATGTAAAACAGTTACTTTGAAAATCTTCACGACAAAGTAGTTGAAGTAAAACAAGGTATAGGTCTATGATTTTCAGTCTTTTTATTACATTATTTTCTAATACTCTTACTTGTTTACACGTATTGACACAATGTTTGCCAGCTGACATGGTTTTGTGGCTTTTATAGTAATTTAGCCTAGCCACGACTTCCTACTGATTAAACCTTGTTATTGCCAGTGTGTATCCTCTGCTAATAAAAACTTTGCAAACTCACAGAATTTTTGCACATAAAAATATCATCTAGCTTCCAAAGTCAAGTAAGGCTTTCTGCAAAGGTAGAACTACTAAGTTCATGTCTGACTCAGTCACTGAGCAAGTGGCTGCTATGAGGAAGACACTGATGCTACCAAGTGTGGATGTTATGGTTACAGCAGAGCTGGGGAATGGGAACCATGTATTCACTCTCAGCTGAAGTGAATCAGTTGTGCCTGGTGTTGAGCTGGGTAGCTGAGTACCATTTTTGACTCCTATGACACTATAAATACTGTGCCAGAGATGGAAAAGGTAGAAGAAAGGGGTGGGGGACTCAATTTCAAATCTCTGTAGCACTGTATGCCAGAGTTGGCTGATCAGAAGCCTGTGATTGAAGTGCTGCAGCATCTTTGAGTTGCAGACCTGGTGTCTATCTAAGCACTCGGGGATGAACAGTATTTTGTATTCTATGATGCTGGTGCTGAATATGTAGGGACCATTGCTTAATTTTATGCTTGACTGGATGCTGTATTCCTGTGGAAGGGCACATGATGTTGCCTTCTAGAGGCTATTCATCAACTGTCAGCTCTGGATGCTTACTGCTAATGGTGCAGTTGCATCAAGTTTAATTCTGGTTTAATTCTGTCACTCTATTAGAAGCTGCCATAGTAATATTTCCTGTTGCTAGATTGTCATCAGCTTGTGGCAGATGTCTTCACCTATATGAAGCTTGGGGTGCTACAGAACTAATGCTTTTATATTTGGGGAGGTGGGGAAATATTCTGTCTTCACAGCTCTCAGCTTAAGTGAGATCTTTATCGTTAACACAATTCGTCAGTGCTTTCCGTAAACTCTGCTGTCTCGACCTCCTATAAATAGAGAACAGAATAACTTTTTTTTTTTGGTTTGTGGTACCTCTGTGGTCTTCTCAGTTTAGTGAATAGATGCCTCAGTCTGTGTGTAATGCTAAACCTCCCTCTCCTGATGTTTTGTCTAGCCCACATCTGTACACATACAGGAATTCCTCACACTGCTGGCCGTGTGTCACACTGTTGTTCCTGAGAGACAAGGAAATACAATCATCTACCAGGCCTCCTCTCCAGGTTGGTTGTTGCTTTCTTTTTTGGGAGGGAAGGAGTTGAAGGAGAAGAAGGTAGATGGGAGGTACATAAATTTCTATGAAGATCATTGATTTTGAAAGCACAGTGCCCCCCATGATGCTAGCAGTAGGTCTGGCATCTCCTGTCATTGGTACATGCTGCTTTTGAATGCCTCGTAAGAAACTACAGCGTCCATGATGTTTCTTTAAAGATAGGCTGGGCTCACGATGCCTTCTGCTCTCATGAGACCTTCTACACTGGCTTTCTGTAGGGATGAGTCTGTAGAGCTGATTTATGGAAGTAATTATTTGTTTCTGCATTAACAATTACTTGCTTTATTTGGTATAAGTACAGACTGTCTTTTTCAATCTGGTAGGATCTGCGTAAAGCAAAAGAGGAAGCGATCAGGTGCTGATACATGACATGGTATGACCAATAGCAGAGTCCTGGCCACATTCAGGCCTGCCCTTGACAGATTTTTTCCTCCTTTAAGCTAGCACAGAGGTATTGAAGAGTATAGTCATGGCCAGGATGCAGAACAGCATGACCCTGATCTCCATCAGTTTTATCTGTTAGTGAGGATATTTTTGGAATTGCTATAGTGTTGTTTTGAGTGAGGATTTTCACTCAATGAGGATTATCATGTCTCATTTATGTCTTAATAGTGTGTCTGAAAAGTAGGGTGAAGAGCCCATGTAAGGAAGCTTTGGTCAGGATGATGAACCATGAGGAGACTAATAGTACTGTAGAGACATTAGGGTTGCTTAAATTGGGCACTAAATTCACATGTATGCTGGCTGTGCTTAATGACACTTGCTCCTTAATGAGGCTCTTAAAGTACAAGTGTTGGCTCTGGCTTCAGCTCTGTTATTTGAACTCCTAATGACACTGCTCATTTCAGTCCCCAGAAGACAATGCTGTATTTCTATAGCATGTGATCATAGTGTCTTTACAGCAGAAAATGGATTAAAGGCATATTGTAGGAATTTAGAGTAACAACATAGCTTTGATCGTGCTTTCCAAACAGGTATTTCCCCTTTTTCAAGTAGAAAAGTATGGCTCCTCCAAAGAATAGAGTTTAACGCTTCAGTAGTTACGGGATATTTTATATGAATTGAGTACAAAGTTTGTGTAGTTAATACTGCATGGCGTTGTAGAGCTAAGCATTGAACATTTTTGTGGAAGGGTGTGTAGTGCTACTCTAGCAGCTGTACACAGGACAGTATATGGGAAAGGGGACTTCTATTTTGGCAGTCTGGCGTATTTAATATGGGTTTTGGAGGCCTCATACCAAATGCATACCAAATGAAATTTAAGCTGTTTGTTTGTTTGTTTGTTTGTTTTGGCAGATGAAGGAGCATTAGTGAAAGGAGCAAAAAAGCTTGGTTATGTCTTCACAGGACGGACTCCACATTCGGTTATCATTGATGCGGTAAGTGGTAGAAGTGCATGGTACAGGCTGCCAAGCTCATGCAGAGCATAAATGTGTCCTGTTGGGTGGCTTCTGTGAGGGCCCCTTTCCAGGCTCCTTGGAATGCTTACATGCAAAAAGGCTTTTGCACACAGGGCGAAGTTGTTTTAATGTATTTGAAGATGCAAAGTCCTTTACCTTTCTGTGTGGCATGGGCAATAGGAAGTTGCAAGTGTACATGGGAAATAGTAGCAGTTGTGCCTGAAAAATATTTTCCTTGTCTGGGAAGCACAGATGGGAACACTCACGCTCAGAAGCAAATTCACGTCTGGCTGACTATTATGTTTAGTGGTTACAATTCTTCTAAATGTTTCATTTCTTGTATTAAAAGGATTTTTTTTTTCTTCTGAGTAAGATGTTCTGCATCTTCTTAAGAATATGTACCTACTCAGCAAGCGCTGGATGCAGCGGTGCATAGTTAATGGGTTACAGTTGACACAGTCTCAAACTCACAGGCCACATTCAGACTCAAGTTGCAGTCTGAGCTAAAGTGGCTCCAGATTTATACAGATGCAGCTGGTAGGGTGCTTATTACAAATGACGGATGTATTTTTGTCCTTTCTCTTGGGTGTATTCACTTTCAAATTCCTTGGAACACTGTCAAGGTAAACACTTAAAAAACACCTCCTAAGACTTGTGACAAACTTTTACAGTTTCTCAGAAATTGCTTCTTAGTTTAAAGGGAAGAACTTAGGATGAGCAATCATCTAGAGCTGTATGGGGGCTTCTCTCCTTTGCAGGATACTCCTAATACTAAGTCAGGAGCATGGTCAGTCTACAGGCAGCAGTAAAAGCTGTCACTCCCAGAGGTTCCTGTCCCTCCTTATTGAATGTCAGTGGCAGCACATGTAACATGGGTTGGAGATGCCTTTTCATCTTGGGGATATTCTGAATTGATATCTGCCTTGTAGGACAATAAGTCTGTACTGCAGTTAGATTTTACTGCAGCACTTCCTTTAACCTGGTGCTGCAAATACCACTGGAGTTCTGAGACTCCAGTAACTCGCGCTGCTGCTTCTGTCTTTTATATAACAGGTATGGCAGGTGTTTTAAAATCTGGTTCTTTCTTCAGGTGGTTCATGCTCAACCCTCACAGAGAGTTGTTGGTGATAAGAGGAATTTCTCCTCAGTTAACTTTTTTTTTTTGCCACGAAAAATATAATTAACGTTCTTGTAAATTCAAGCAAAAGAAATGCTAAGGGAGTTCAGTCAAAGGTTATTGTAATACCAAATCTGGAGAGTATGTTTATTTAACTTGGGAAAACACTCATAGCCTGGTGATGGCTGTTAAGAACTAAATATGCAGCTTACCTTTCAGAGCATGCTTATCGTTTTGCAGTAAGATATTAATTCTGTTGTAACAGTGTAGCAATAGTAAATGAAGGATGCCACAGAATTGGATGTGGAAGCAAGTTCATTAAATAGGGCTCTGCATGCGTTAACCAGCAGAGGGAGCCATTGCCGCATTTATTTGTACTGGGTTGTGTGAGAGACGCCTGACCAGCTTGCGTGTTTTCACGTGTAAGAAAAATGTGGACTGTACTTATAATAGTACGTGCTTTCTTTTGTAGCTGGGGAAAGAGAAAACCTTTGAAATTCTTAACGTGCTGGAGTTTTCCAGGTGAGTTTTCCTCTAATATACTAAGTGCAGCATAATAAGAATACCATTCTTGTAAACGTGTTATTGAGGTAAAATTGCAATTAAAAAGATACAGCTGATGCAGTAGAAAAGCAGAACGTTGTTATTTTTGTCCTGCCCCTCCATCTTCTTATTTCTGGTGTAGGATGAATACAGAGCTGGTGGCTGTGGCATGTGAGCATGAAACTCTTCCTTGCCACTGCATCTCTGATTTATTGAAGTGTTGCTGCTCTGGAAATGTTTGCTGTAACTCATGGATATCCTGATGTTTTACTTGTCTACTTGAAGAACAGCTTTGAGATTACGCTTTTATAGATCTTCTGTAAATTATTTGTTTCAGAGTAGATGCAAACTGCAACTGGAGGTGCCCTTTCTTAAGAACCACTCCATCTATGAAAACATAAACATTGCAAGCACTTCTAGCTTGTCAGGCTCATTAGGATGGGCATTGCTTGTGTAGCAAGAAGCTTTGTTTGAATTGGACCCCTAAATCACTGGAGATGATTTTGTCAGTTGATAAGTTAGGTTAGTTTGGATGGTGCTATTCAGAAGTCTTGTTTGTTTGTTTGTTTTTTCCTACTCTTATTGTGGATTAAAACCTTGAACTCTTGTCCTCTGCTGTCTTTGAATTGGCTGGTTTTGCTCAAAAGGACCATGTAAAACTAAAGGTGGGGAATATTTGGGTAGACATCTTTTCTTGTGCACTGGCTTGCTTTGAAGATTATTCTTGACTACTTTCCCCTTTCCTACTACATTATGTAGCTACATAAGCTACTTGTGAAAAGTAGCTAAAAAGGCACTAGAAGAGACTTTGGGGGTTTCTGACAAGCTGACCACAGTACCCTGATGTCTATAACAGGAACAGCTGTAGCCTGCTTGCAGCAGAAAAAACCTGTCTTAGTTCTCCCCTGCAAGTAGCAACTTCCCATTTGACCAGCGAGGAAGTTCCTACAATTAGATTTCAAAAAAGCATATGGAATTTTCCTAATGTCATTAGCACATTTGCAGAAATTCTGGCTGCAGCTAATTGCTCCTCTCTTTATAAAGTCTCAGAAAGGATTGTTTTATCTTACGATACATGCCAAGAGCTTGCCTACTTACGCGTTGGTCTTGACCTCTGAAAAGAGGCTAGATCTCCCAGAGCAACTTAAAGAGGAGATGGAAGATTGCTCTACACTCTGATCTGTTTGTACACATTGGCAAAAAGGGAATGAGGAAGAAGGATGCTTCTGAATTGTCCTTTTGCTAAGGAAAAGGTTTATACAAAACCACATGTTCCCTGGGTTTCCTTGATGAGAGTTGATTTGATTGTGTCTGCTTCTTACAAGTTGTGTTGGTTTTTTTCTAGTGGATCTTTTAAAGGAGAGATTACTAAGTAAAATGCCAAAAATTATCTTTAAAAAACCCCTATCCTTGCCTATGTTCCTTTCTTAAATGTCTATGTATGGTATGCTACTGTACACATTTATGTTATTTTTAAGATACATGCCAAGCTTGACTGTCTTGATAAGCAGCCTTGCTCAGGAGGTCTGGCTTCCTTCTACGTAATTGCAGCTATATAGGTCTGAGTGGACCAATATAAATAACCTGTGGCGAGGCCAAGAACTGGTCTATACCATGATTGCATTCTACGGTGTTTCTGCTTTCTTTTGAGTTAGGAAGTTAAGTAACTGCCCTTGACAGTGGATAGTTGTTTCAATGTCTGTTATGCATATAATAAAGATGCGTCCAGCCTTAATGATTCTATTTCTAGAGTGAGTTCCAAAAACAATTTTGCTAGAGGAATAAGAAAGTTGACAGTAAATGTGACTCCCATTTTTTCCAGAGCGTTTTATCCTATCTTGTCTTTTCCTTGCTTGCATTTGGGTGTAAGGCTGTTCTCTGGTTAAGTGCTTGCCAACAGGAGCCATAGGGCTGAAGCTGGAAGTGGGCAATTTAGTGTTTCTTCTTGCTGTCAGGGGTTGTGCAGTCTTAAGTTACTACTCCTGTATCTCATCCTATCTCAGATGCACAAAACACATGTGAGAAAATTCTCTGTCTAGAACAGGAATTACTCTTGATCACTTTGACTAATGAGAGCAAATATTTTTTATTTTTTTTCAATAGCAACAGGAAGAGAATGTCAGTGATTGTTCGAACTCCAGCAGGACAACTACGTCTCTACTGCAAAGGGGCTGTAAGTAATTATGCTGCCTAATGGAGAACTAACAACCAGTTATTGTTTCAACAGCTGTGTCTGATGTTGGCATTTCATGTCTCATACATAATACCTGTTAGCTTTCTGTTTAAGGCCAAGTGATTTAAGAGAGCTGTCATTCTTCCTCTGGCTCCTTTTGCAGGCAGGAAGATTGCTAGGCTTTCTACTGCCCAGTTAAAATCCTGAAACTAATGGGAGCAGTACCCTTTTCTTCAACAAAGTCAAGATTTCACCCAGCTGTGCTGTGGGAGTTCAGGAGCTGGACTAAATGCTGTTGTCTGAATTTATAATGTTAAAATCTGTTCTCAAGTGGTTGGCTGTTGATTTGGTTCTCTTGCACCTCTGCACCTGCTGTTTGTCATCATGACTTGCTCCATGTTGTGCTTCTGTCTTCACTGACAAGAGCAATAACTTACCACAGTACAAAGTCTGCAAAACTAGCATTGTCCACAGCCAGAGAATGGTTCTAATTTCAGCGGCAAACGATGGACCCAGCTTTTTTTCAACAGGGAAAAACTATTTCAGACCTCTGTAAGCATCTGGTTTACTTGAATTTGTCCTGACATATAGGTCTGGGTGTGCTGCTCTGCTGCTTCAGTTCACCTCCCCTGATTTGACAAAGATGTGCTGGCTTCATGCTGGAGTGGTGAAAGCGTATTAAGACTGCTGCCATTGTGCATCAGTTTACAGTTGTACGTCTAGTAGGACCACACAGACTTGCAACTGCTTGTTGTTCATGCTGTGCCTTAATTCACGCATACTTTTTGAGTGTGGCACTGGAGGGGATGGAGAACAGAGTTTGTAGTACCAAATTGCGTCTTGTCTTCCACATGAGCAGCCTGAGATGTGCTTACAGAGTATAAGTGTTGCAGTGATTAGTGTAATGTGGTGGTTTGTCTGCTGCATCTGCCACTCATTTGAGGTGTAAGTTAACTGCCTGTTTTGCATTAATTGTTGCACATTTTTGTAGTCATCCTCTGTCCTGTTGCTTCCATAGTAAATTGGTTTGTATTCCTACCTCTAATCAATGCTAGATGTAGGTCTGTTTACTTAGCTTAAGAGCATATGTATGAGTAAAAGTAGGGTTTCAGTGTTTTACATGTTTGTAGCAACTTGCTCTGGTAGTTGCAGAATAAAATCTGGAGACTCTAGATATATAGGTGATGGTGCTGTACTTTGATTGCAGCTGTTAGCCTTTTTAATTGTCCTTTGATTTAGTGGTGAAGAAGGCTGTTGCAGGAGGAAAGTTTCTTCTGAGAGAATTTCGCAGTAGAATGAGATCATGTTTCTGCCTCTTAATTTTTAACATCAATGGAAATCTTTTCTAGAAAGGATTGTGGGAAACTCTTGTTCTGCATGGGACTACAGTATGTACTGAACTTAAGACCAAACACTTGCTCTCTGAAAATCAATAGATTGGCTTAGTAAATTAGAGAGAAATGTTCTGTACTACCCAGTAATGGTGACTCTTCTTTATGGAAAGAGGGGAGAAAGGCAGAGTGTACTTCTGTCCCCATTATTTAAAGTGGATGCAGTATCCCTGCCACTGGACACAACCCAAATGACTTAATCAAATCAGAATCTATAAACACCAGATGTATTACTTATAGTTTTGGTTTTGATATTAGCAAGTCCATTCAGGTTGCTTCACTTGAGCTTGTAAATACACAAATGGAAACTTCATATGTAGACTTACTCTGTTGTAATGAATTTGGTTTTAATAGGATAATGTAATTTTTGAGAGGCTTTCAAAAGATTCCCAGTATATGGAGCAAACACTGTGCCATCTTGAATACTTCGCAACAGAAGGTAAGAGAAACAGCATGCACTGAGAATTCAGTCTTACCAAATTACTTGCAGCATATTCTGCATTGTCTAAGATAAGCAATGTCAAATAAAGTGATTATGAAGATAAATCAAGAAATATGTAATCAGCAATTTAACAACTGTTGAATGACTTTAAGACCAGGGGGGTTTTTGCCCTGCTTCTGTATGATTTCAGTAGGGAAGTGGAAAAGATGGTGTTCTCTCTGTCCATGATGAAGGGAAAGGGTATAAGTTGTATTACCCAGAATAACTCAATTACACTGGAGTTAGAGTTGTAAAAGTTGAATGCCAAAACCCTTGGCTTTACGAAGCAGAGTGATCATCTGAACCTGCTGGGAAGTCTCATAGACTAAGACATCAAAGATGACCTGAAATGATCTGTAAGGCCTTTGGCTGATGTTAACACCTCTGTTCGCAGGGAAGCACTTGGCTTTGTTCCCTCTTCTGCAATAGCATAAGATACTTGTGCTATAGTAAAACCATGACCAAGGGATTTTCTTCCTAAATCTGAAAACACAATTCAGCTTTTAAATATATCTTTTTTTGCAGACTCTCATGTTCCCAGTAATGAAATTTTTGTGTTTTATGGCACAAACTCATTTCTGCTTGATTCATACTAGAAAAAAAAATACCATTACTTTTCTACGTAAATTTGTCATTGGTCTAATAAGTTGGTTTTCATACTTCATGGACCCTATTTGGTATATCATACATGTCTGTCTCCCATTATTGGTGTGAGTTAGGTTTATACACTAAAGGAGAAATCAATCTTGCTAAAAGAAAACAGGGATAATGCAGTATGTTTGACTAAGTAATGCCTCCAATCACAGTATGTAGCCAGTTCTTTAATTTGATCTTAAAAATACATGAAAGCCAGCCTTGTTTTCATGCTCACTTAAAAGGTTAAAGAGGATGCTTTTGTTGGTCAAGTATGGCTAGACTGCAATAGTAAAAATAAGGGATTGGAGACATCTGTGTTTTTTACCCATTAGACTGTCTTGATTTGCACCAACATAAGTAATGAAATGAGCCTTTTGGTTTACATTTGTGGAAATTCAAGTGCTTTAAAAACGTTGAGGGGGATTTTGTGGAATTCAGAGTTTAGCAGTCTGTATTAATAGCTCCTGTTGTTCTAATGAGAGGGTTAGAATTTTGGGTTCATTAATGATTTGATGATACTCTGTGTAATTTTACTGTGGGTAAAATGGCTGCCTTATGTTTTGTAGGTCTGAGGACATTGTGCATTGCTTATGCAGATCTGTCGGAGAAGTCTTACAGAGAGTGGTTGAATGTCTACAATGAATCCAGTACAGTTCTGAAAGACAGAACTCAGAAGCTGGAGGAGTGCTACGAGATCATCGAAAAGGTAAAACATATTTCTTTGATCAGATGCAGGTTCCCTTATATGTGTATTTTTCAGTGGAATTTGGTCTTTATACGATAAAATACACTGTTAATTTTGTAGATGAGAAACTGAAAAGGTGTTCTTAGATGGCAGCCTGTTCAGTCCATAGATCTCTCAAGTTTTAATTTGTAAGTCTGAGACAGACTTACGGATAAAAAAAATTATTTCTACTTATAAAAGCTTTTCACACACGTTTTTTTATCTTGCTTTTTTGTGTAAGATTTTTGTAGCTTGATAAAGCTAATGTATAAAAATCATTGTGTTGCACCAAATTCCCATGCACTAGTATAGGAAGAGATGCACTGCTTTTCATACAGCAGTCACAGTTCAGGTTTTCTGAAGGCTTCATTGTAGGCACAGTGAAGTGCTTACCAAAGCCTGTAGTTGCATGGACTGAAAAAAAGGTGGATAAACTGCGCTCCATGAAAATTGCAGAGCTCCTAATTTTGAAAGGGAGAGGTAGGTATCAAAGGAGCAATTCCTAAGGGCTGATCCCACATAGAATTAAATGTTCAAGTGCCAACACTAGGGGCCAGTGTTTCCCTGAGCCTTGTTAGTCTTGCTGCTTTCTGAAATGCTGATAGTTGCACTCCTCACCTACACGTGTTCATACTCTTCCCCCCTTGCTTCAGGTATTTCACTCTCATTTTATTTAGTGGTTTCTTTCTAACATGATTTGAAGTTCAGTTTATTTTAAAATTAATATTAAAAATGCTGCTTAAGTTCTGGAGCATTCTTGGTTATTGGGGCAGAATTGTAGAATGGCCTGGTTTGGAAGGGACTTTAAAGGTCACTGAGTTCCAACCTCCTGTGATGGGCAGGGACTCCTTTCACCTAGACCAGGTTGCTCAGAGTTCAATCCAAGCTGGCCTTGAATACTTCCAGGGATGGGACATCATGAGGAAGTTGAGACTAGGATGGGAGTTAATTGTCACAGGGTAACAGAAAAGCTCCAAGAACTCTTTCAACAAGAGCTGAAGACTGAGGCTGTCTTTTCAAAGTAATGCCTAAAAATCTTCTTTGGTGTTACAGTGTATCAGTAACAGTGGCTGTCTAATCCTTAATTCTGGGGAGTTCCTTTCAGGGTTCTGCTTCTTGCACTGTGCTCCTGTACTCCTCTGTCACTGAGGTGAAATGTGAACATGGCTTTAACTTAACTTGAAAGTGTGTTCTCAAACCTTAGATCACTTTTGGTCATCTACCTTCCACCTTTTTTTGCAGTTCAGCATCTTGAAAAACAGGGAACCCACACATGGGCTTTAGAATTGGAGTTCTTGGACTTGGTGCCATATTGGCAAGAACTATCCGCTGTATGCCTTTCCTGTTATTGTTTGCTTGTTGGTCATACCAAGGAACAGGGTATTTCCAGATAAACTGGCTTGTGGCTGTGACATAAAACATAATGTATTTTAACAGGCTGATTTTTTTTTTTTTTTTTTTATTATAAGGGCTCAAATTGAGAGCAAGAGAGCTACTTTGTTAGCCTGAGTGTTGAGATGGCTGGATCATAGTACAACTGCACATGTGGAGACAAACTTGAACTAGCTTCCTTCCCCAGCTGTACGCTGGCTGAGAGGGCTTTGGTGGGCGCAGTAGTAACTCCCCATGTCAGGTAGCTCAACCATGCTGATCCCTGTGCTGTCATGTTTAGCTGTTTTAACAAGTGATTTGGGGAAAAAAAGACATTGTACAATTGCTCACTAAGATTGTGTTTGTAGCAAGGTTGAGAACATTTGTAGGGCTTAATGTTTCATTGGGAGGCTATAGGGTACTAAAGCATGATAACTTGCGTGAGTTGATTCACCTTTACCAGCTGAATATCTCATAAGAAAAATGAAGCTGTGTCAAGACCTGCAACTAATATCAACTTACATACCTGTATGAATAACAATTTGCTCTTCTGTTCTTTAAGCATGTAGATTCACACAAGCAGAAGCTGCTTTAATGCCTTCTTCATGGCATAGAAGGGTTTGGGTTCAAAGGGGCCTTTCAAGATCATCTAGTTCTATTGCCCCCCGCCCCCATCATGGATAGAGACACATTTCAGTAAACCAGGTTGCTCAAATCTCTACCCAGCCCATCCTGGGACAGCTCTAGGAATGGGGCGTCCACCACTTGTCTTGGCAACCTATTCAGTGTCTTGCCACTCTGATCTTTTTCAGTTTAGAAGCATCACCCCTTGTCCTGCCACCTCAGCTGTCTTTATCCGTATTTTGTGTAAGCCCACTTTTTATATAGAAAGGCTACAGTAAGGTCACCCTGGAGCCCTGTTCCAGGCTGAACAACAGTAACTTTCCTAACTACTTCTGTTCACTTCATCTGTCTTCATTTCTGTTGAATAATTTTAGTCTCTACCAAGAATAGAAGCTTGTCCTTTTTCTGTGCAATTACTGAAGTGACACAGTATACCTTAGCTCAATTTATATCAATTTATGTTAAATTAAAGATCTTTGCATGTCTAAGGAATCATTAATATACTTTTAAAGATAAAATCTCTGTAGGCTGTACCTTTTGACAAGGTTTATTTCTTAGCTGTTTTTTTCTGCTGCACTTTTTTTTCTGTAAGGTAGCCAAATCTCTTCAAGAAATTACTTTAGAATTGCATAAGAATATGGCAAACTCTGTAGTTTTCAATTCATTGTATGAGGCATGCTTTTCTGGCAGACACCTGTACACCGTCTAGAGATACGTGGGTTGATTAATGTTCATACCACTTGTGTTACATAAATGTAGTGATTATATCCATAAATAGTTGCAATTATTTTTGCTTTGAGTGTATGTACATTTTATGGACAGAAATTAGTTTAAATGATGTGATGCCAAGTTACTTGTTTTGTGAGCTTAAATGCATAAACTGTGACCACTCATCATGTTGCTATGGTGGATAGTGAATGGTCTAGTATATATGTTCATCCATAGGTTAGCTTTAAGTTTTATATCTTCAATTAATTATTCTTGAAATGTTGCCATCTTTCTGATCAGAAACACTCTGTTCCATTCTGTACCTCTTGAAATGTGAATTGCGTGCAGAGGAAGTAGAATAGCCACACCAGAAATTTACTGTAACACTGCTTGTCAGAACGCAGTATTAACCATGAGAGGCAACATGCTGTCTTAATTCCTTTTTGAGTGTGTTCAACACAGAAGTTTTATCTTCAGAAAACAATCCCTCAAATGCTTTTGTTTTTTTTTTCTCAGGATTTGCTGCTTCTTGGAGCTACAGCCATTGAAGACCGCCTGCAAGCAGGTGTTCCAGAAACAATAGCCACACTAATAAAGGCAGAAATTAAGATATGGATTCTGACGGGTGACAAACAGGAAACAGCTCTCAATATAGGTATCCATTTTTCTAGTTACTCTGAATTTGTCTGATACATAGCAGGTTACATGCAAGATGTGCTGTGTGGGATTTTCAGCAAGATCAGGCCTGCTTCATATAGGATGGTTCCTCTGCATGACTTTGGCGAAGGGGTTTTTTAGTGAAATCTTCACTATGAATGTCAGGCTATATTCAGATTTTTTGGTTTTTAAGGCAAAAGGGACATTTCTGCTCTTGATTAGGTGCAGCTCTTTTATGGAGTGAATATATGTAACTCTGCTTTCTGATGGAAACCAAAGAGCTCAACCAGACTGTTTCAGGTATTCTGTGCATTGTATGAAACTGGTTTAGAGGGTTTTTTTCTTACTGACTACCTTTTCTAGGCTTTATTAGAGTTTGGGATGTGGTGGGAAATATGGTAGTGCAAAGTGTCTAGATTACAGGTTCTTGCAAACCGTGTCTGTGAAAGGAGGTGAAAGCTTGAATAATTGACCCTAGTGGCACATCTGTTAGTTGAATACATTGTGATTGTTAGTGGAAGTGTGTTGCTACTGAGTGTGTGTGTGTGTGGATCAGTATGTGTTGTTTTATTGAGGTATAACCCAGATATTCTTGTCTCAACCTTGTTGCATTCTGGCTTACAGGCTACACCCTTTGTAATGCAGAAAAACCCCAATGTGTACTGATGTGAAGAGTACAAATTCAAGTATTGATTGAAGTACAAATTCAAGTATTGATTAGACAGATGTGCTTCCATACTGATGGAATACAGTGGTAACCTAAATAAGACATAAGTGTTTATCTGGTTACCTGTTTTTGCAGCATAAAACTGGAGAGTTTTAAGCACTTGTAATTTTAGAGCTGTTATTAGAAGCAGCCCTTAAACACTGTTTCTTTTTAGGGCGTAACAGTTTATATTCCCAACATCTATCCAATACTAAGATTTTACTGTAAGGGTGGGCTGAACTGGAGGTTCGCATTGTAATTTCCATCCTGTTGCAATTAGATGCTGTGCTCTCTAGCACTTCTGCTGTTGTGCTAGTCTTGCATTGGATATGCCACATGAGTAGATGTAGTAAACTCTCAAAACTCAAATCCTTCAGCCTTTTCTCAGTGGAGTGCTTTCAGGGTGGGTAACCTGGGTAGCAGTACCTTGTACTGTCACAAAATACAGCTGTGATTAAAATTTCTGAGCTGTGCCTATGCTACCATTGTGCTTCATGCAATGCTAGTAATCTCCTAGGGAGTGGCTACTCAGGTCTTAACTGAGTAGTAAAGACTTGGTAAAGGAGCACACATCCCCTGCTATGCCATCACATACCTCCCAAAAGTAGCACCTTTGGCAATATAATACCATGATGCTCTTGCATTCTTTGTGATGATTTTTCTCCCTGTCATGGTAAATGTGCCTAGAAATGGAAAGACAAAGTAGTACTTTGTGGTGATCTGACATTGCACAGGAGTAAGTTCAGTTACAGGCCGTCACAGTTCTACCAGGAGTAGCCTGAAAACTGCTAAGGTTCCACTGCTGCATTCAGATTTCCCAGTTAGTCTGTTTAGGTACAGGTTAAGGGGAACTTCAACAGCATACGTTGTTTTCTCAAGCTTATGTTGACTTCAAGATTTTCTTAACAGTGATGCTCTGTAACTGAACTTAAATTATCTTTAGCAAAATTTCAAGCATTTTAATTTTTTTGTCTGGTTTGTTTTCTTTTTTTTCCTTTTTCCATTTTGGCTGGCTTAGTGAAATTTCAGAATATAATCTGCTTGACTGACTAGAATTTTTGGGTACTTCTCAAAACCAGATCAAGTTTCATGTGTTTTTATATGTTGAAGTTGGTATCAAGAGATGGAATTAACTGTTACAGAAATAAGGTGGATGGCTTAAGTAGACAATTGATTTAAAGGCTAGTTATCTGGTTTGAATCACTATATGCAGATTTTGGTTTCTTTGCAAGCAGTAGTCAATGAGAGGAAGGAAGCATCATCTTTTGACCGGCCACTATAGGCCTTGGTAAAAAGTCATACTCAGTCTTTCGTGTAAGCTCCCTTTATGTACTGAAAGGTCTTCCCAGAGCCTTTTCTTCAGGCTGAACAACCCCAACTCTGAGCCTGTTTTCATAGGAGATGTTCTAGTCTTTTGGTAGTTTTTGTGGCCCTCCTCTGCACCCACACTAACAGCTCCATGTCTGTCTTGTGCTGGGAGCCCCAGCACTGGATGCAATACTACAGGTGGGGGTCTCCTGTTCAATTTTTCATCACTTGGTATCCCCAGGTACTTCTCAGTAGGGCTGCTTTCAATCCATTCATCCTCAAGTCTGTCCTGACTGGTATTTCGTTTTGCTGCAGCACAGGTACAGGACCTTGCACTTGTGGAACTTCATTAGGTTCTCATAGGCCTACTCCTCAAGCCAATCCCAGTGCCTCCTGGTGGCATCGCTTCCCTCGAGTGTATCAACTGCACGATTCAGCTCTGTCTTGCCTGGAGACTTGCTCAGAGTGAACTTGACACGGTGTGTCACTGGGGAAGATGCTGAATGGTATCGGTCCCAGAACTAACCCCTGAGGAACACTGCTCATTACTGGTTTTCATTTGTGTGTTGCACCACTGAGTGTAGCTCCTTGGGTGTTGAACCATTGACTGCAGCTCTTTGGATGCAGGCATCTAGCCAATTCCTTACTCATCTAACAGTACATCCATCAGAGTATTTTTCCAGTTCAGAGGTGAGAACACTTCTTGGTGAGCTGTGCTTTTTTTTTCAGTTGAGGAAACTGAATGCCAGCACACATGCCTACATCCCTATGCAAGTTTGAGCAGGTCATATGTGCCCTCTCTGAACACACAGGATAATCATTCTTGCCTCAGATGCTGGATTCTGTATGCCTGCAGTACGAATGTGCCCGCGGGCTATGATCTTGAACTCTGGTGAAAGCAGTCTTTCTCCCAGGACACTTGAAGGGAAGTAAGTCCCAGAAGTACCTCATTCATCTGCTTCGTGGACTTTTAGTCAGACTTTTAAATTACAGAGCTAGATACCAACTTGCAGGTGTGGATTGACATTTTATATCTGGCTTTGAACCAGCAGCTGATCTTACTCTACTCAGAAGCATTGAGAAAACTATGTACATACATTAGAGAATGAATTTTTGCTTGCTGTGTTAGTATTGCCAATAATAACTATTATAAAACTATTATAAAACTTTAAATTATTACTGCAAATGTCTAAGATTATTATTGGTAGTCTCACAGTTGCCAGCTACTTTGCTTTACACTAGAGCTAGATTTTAATATCATCTTAGTCCCAGAATTGTACATAATGTATAGACCTTCTATAAACCCTTGTTAGGCTTGGCTTACATTATCCTGTTCCAGTCTTGATCTTCCTGTTTTAATGTGATAGAAAGATGCAAAATAGCTGCATCTGCAGGGTAAGTTCTTCTGAATCCATGACTTCCAAGATGCACAGCAGAGAAACTCTGTTTTCCACAGTATCTTTTTTTCCTCGAGCTTGACTTGTAGAGCATCTTGCTCATTTTGAAAGAGGTAAAATGAAGCAGTGGTTTAGAAATGACAGCTTGCTATTGCAGCTGCTGTTCTAATCAAATACTACTAGAAAATCCTTTTGAAGTAGTTATGCTGAATTTATAACACCCTACTGTTGCCATTGCCTGGGAAAAGAATAACCCTGAAATGGAATGAAGTGCTTAAATTTGTAATATTCTTTTTTTTCTCAATAAAAATAAGGAAGTGAGTTTTCAGCCTGGGACTAACTTTTAAAAATGGCAAATTGACTTGAGGAAAAAAGTCAGTGTTTTGTCTATATCTGCTGGAGGTTTGTTACTCAGTTCTGTACTACAACTTAAAACTTGTTCCCAGGCAGAATCAGAGGCTGTCTGCAAAGCTTTCATGCTGTAGGCTGCACTTCATTAGAATATATTTCATCCTTTTCCCAATAAGTGTGTGTGAGTTCAGTGTCATTCTGTATTGTTTTCTGAAGCAGAATGTAAACCTTGGCTTGTTAACAACTAAGATGAAAATGTATTTGCAAGGTTGCACTTGATATCGATAGTCTAGACAGCTGTGAAAATGGAGGACAAACTAAGCTTATGCAGGTAATCAAACCTGCTGCCTGAGAGTGCCTGGCTGTGTGACTGTAAGCATGTCTTCCACAAAGGAAAATGAGGGATTTGGTTTCTTGACAGAAGTCACTCATGCAGGCATGTTAACCCTGGATTATGCCTACAAAACTAGCCCAATTATAAAAACTTTGTAGCCTGGGGAAATTATTTGCATTGCAATTGACGAGCCAGTTGGCCTTTCTAAGGAACCAAGAATCCCATAGAAAATTTCATGCCTCAATTTTTCTGTTGCTGTTGTAAGATATGGAAAGAGGCACTTCATCTTTTTACATTGACTATACTGTTATGCTTTTGAATCAGTCAGCCTTGCAGTGGTTCCTCCTTGGGACATTACTCTTATAGTGCAATAGCCTGCAGTCTCCATATAAGAGAAGTAAGAGACTTCCTAAGATCTCACTTTATTTGACAGCAATTTCTTAAACTTGCTGTAATTCATTTCTATACAAAAAACACAGTAGAAATACAGAACAATTCTATTGTATTTCTTTTTACTGTGTAATTTAGATGAGCACTAAAAGGTGTGTGCTTCAAATAAATTTATTTTCTGCTGTTTTATTAAGCATATGTAACTGTGTCAATCCCAAGTGAACTTGTATATGCAGGTGAGCTTTTAGGATAAAGCAGTGGGGCTGGTCTGATGCAAGTTTGCATTTGTCTCTTGCCATTAGTATGAGTGGGAATTAAACTCTTTATTCTGTAAATGCTTATACTTTTATAGACATAAGAGAGGTTTTGTTGGTGTTATTTTGGTTTGGGTTTTTTGTTGGTTGTTTTTGTTGGTTTGTTTTGGCTTTTTTTGTCTTGAGAATTTTTGTTTTCCATTTTGGTGTCCTGGAAATTGTACAGAACTGCCTTCTGAGTGCTGCGCCAGAGTATGGCAACTTGCTCTTGTTCTTTTATGTCCTGGTCCTGCGCTAAGGATAAGCTACTACAGTTACCTGGGTCCTACAGGACTTGGTAGGGCCTCTCTGTGTGTCGGTGATCCATACTTTTTAATGATGCTCAGAACATTCCGCACTGAACTCTCCAGAGTAAAAAATGCTTACACAAGCCCAAGTGTGGGCTAAGGGAACTGGGTAGCACCAACTAATCCATGTGTGCACTTCTGGTCGTCTGGCATAGTTGTAACTGTGCGTTCAGATCTGTTCCTGTGGTGCGTGGAAGGCAATTCTGCCTCCAGTGTAGATGAAAAAATAAAATAACTTTTGCTGTAGGGCTGTATTTGATTCATCTAGTTCACATGGTGCTTTCTTTAATTAAAACATCTCAAGTGATGTATTTAAAAGTGCAGAATAAAACTCAGCCTGTGTTGCTAGTAAAATTGTCATGTTGGATTGTGTCCTATGCACCAATGTTTCCAACAGTCTGTCTGATAGGAGTAACTGCTCAAAAAGTAAATTGTCATCTGATCTATAGATGCTTATCTTAAGGTTGAGCTCAACCTTAGCTAGTCTTCCAAAAAGTAAATCCTTGTGTTTTGTTTTGTTTTTTTTCTTTGTCTTGCAGGGTACTCTTGCAGACTCATTTCACAGAGTATGTCTCTCATCCTGGTCAATGAAGAATCACTAGATGTAAGTAAGCAAATTCTGTTATAATTCTTGGCAGAAGAAGGTATTACTAACAAGACGGAAAGTTGTCGAGCTCTCTCATTGAATTCCTCTTGGTTGTCCTTAGGGGTAGCAAGATAAACAATTCATGCTAAGACATAGGTGTGTTGTGCAAAATGTACTCCTGAGGTCTCAGTCACAAGCTGTACAAATCAAACTGAAGTCTCAGAACAAGAAATTTATGAGGTTCATGGGCTTACTTCTGCTGCAAACTGGAAAAACATGCAGCATGTCATCAGGAATATAATTAGGCTTTAAGGTATAGATATAGGAGTAACAGGTTTGAAGAAAGAAAAAAAACCAAAAAATAAGCTACATAAGTAATTTCAATGTAGTAACCTATCTTCAGTATTGTATGGAACAGCTGTAACCAAACCTAGGCTTAAGCAAACCGCGTTGTGAGCTTGCCTATGTACAGTAGCTTTTAAAACCGTAAATCAAAAGTTGCTGATGAATGATTGCCATGCTCCTCATCTATGTGTAAAAATTAACTAGAAAAATCATACACATGTACATGAATCTTCCCAGAAGATCTTTTTCTGTTTTGTGTGTTTCAGTGTCAGTTCAGTATTTCATATCACTTTAATATCTGATTTCTATTAGAGTTATTTGTAGAACAGATGAAAGGATCTATAATAGTCAGCCTCTGACATTTGCATTTAGAGTTGGCAGTTCATTGTGCTTGACTGCAAGGGAGATGCAAAGCCTGTATCTTAGTGTCAGAGGAGTGACTGGATACCTGCAAATCTGCTGCAAGTGGGTAATACTATTTTGGTATATTATTAGGTGATGGTAATATTTGATGGTAATATTAGGTGTGGGTAATATTATTAGGTGATAACTAAAGTTGTCACCTGATAAGTGTTCGTTTCCAGTTGCCTTGATGGGATTCCAATAATTTCATGTGTGGAAATGTTTGTTTACGGAATCTGGCTGTAAAGAGTGTTGGAAATTTATCAGTAAACATAACTAAAGGAAGCTTTCAGAACATGACCTTGACTTTCGGCGAGCTTGACAGCAAGCTGTGTGGTGCAGTCGATACACTGGAGAGAGGGGGTGCCATCCTGAGGGACCTGGACAGGCAGTTCAGTAAGACCGAGTGCAAGGTCCTGCACCTGGGTTGATGCAGTCCCAAGCAGAAGTACAGGCTGGGAGGAGAACGGATTGAGAGCAGCCCTGAGGAGAAAGATTTGAGGGAGTTTAGACAAAAAGCTCAGCATCACCCAGCAATATGTACTTGCAGCCCAGAAAACCAACTGCATCCCGGACTGCATGAAAAGAATCACAGCTAGCAGGTTAAGGGAGGTGATTATTCCCCTCTGCTCTGCTCTCATGAGACCCCACTTGGATTGCTATGTTCAGCTCTGTGGCTCCCAACACAAGAGAGATGTGATCCTGTTGGAGCGAGTCCAGAAGAAGGCTACTAAGTTGGGGTCTGGAGTGCTTCTCCTATGAAGACAGGCTAAGATAAGAGAGTTTGGGCTTTTCAGCCTTGAGAACAGAAGGCTCTGGGGAGACCTTATAGTACCTTTCAGTATCTAAAGGGGACCTGCAGGAAGGCTGGAGAGAGGGACCTCTTACAAGGGTATTTAGTGGTAGGATGAGGGGGAATGACCTTAAGTTGGAGTGTAGGTTTAGATTAGGTATTAGGAAGAAATTCTTTACTGTCAGGGTGGTGTGACACTGGAAGAGGTTGCCCAGAAAAGCTGTGGACACCCCATCCCTGGAGGTGTTCGAGACCAGGCTGGATGAGGCTTTGAGCTGGATGAGGCTTTTGGTCTTGTGCAAAGTGTCCCTGCCCGTGGCAGGGCAATTGGATCTAGATGATCTTTAATGTTGCTTACAACTCTAACCATACTATGATTCTATGGGAAAAAAAGGGAAAAAAAAAAAAAGGAAGAAATCGAGAACCATGGCATGTCAGATGAGGAGAAAAAAACCCCTTATTGGTATGTAGTTGATGGCCTTTTAAGTGAAGAAAATGGATGATGACATGATAGATCACGAAGAAATACCTAATATTGCAGGTGACTGCTGCTTTAACTCAGGTACCTTATGTTTTTCAAAAACGTGGGCACAAACTTGTGGACCTTCTGGTTCATCAGAAATACTTTGTTTTAAATCAGTCTTGTTTTCAAACTGAAGTGCATGTGTTATTTTCCAAAGAACTCTTGTTACCCTTTTGAATGTAGAATTGATTTTTTTTTTATAATTTTGAATAGGAAATCTGTTGATAATTGCTGCTAGTTCTTTTAATTCTAAGGTGTCTCTAGCTACTTTCTGCCAGTTTTTCAGTGTGGGGTCTCCATAGTAATATTTATTTTGTGTTACGCCTGTAACAGAAATCTGGACTTCTGTTCAACCGAGCTTAAAATCTATCACTAGAAGATTCTCACACTATAATTCTGTAGCATTATATTTAATATATTCCACCTCTGAAATCCATTAATACTAAAAATGAGTTTTTTACAAGATCCAGGTTGAGCTTAGAGCCTTTAAATATTGATACACTCAGCGCTTTGTGCAGTCCCTGTGTGACTTTCCCCCCCCACTTCTGCTCCTTGTCATGCAGCAGCAGGTGAGATGTGATCGAACAACTGTCTTGGTTTGGTTTTGAGAGCTAATTTTTTTCGAAGTCATGCACTTCAGGAGAAAAATCAATCATTTCTGTTCTCTTCAGGGAACTCCTGGGAATAGAAAAGACTAATCCCTAGCTTGATTCAGCTGAATTCTAGAAACTTAGCATAGTAATCTGCAAATGTCTATCCCTTATAGACTTAACCAGATGCATACATATACTCACTGGTTTTCTCTTTTCCTAATAAAGCTTTTTGAAATGAGAATATTTTGAGCACCAGACTTACTTTGAATGTAATTCTTAGACTCAGTTTCTGTTTAATAAAATTGGAACACCATAAAATCTTACTGTGCAGCTCTTAACCTGGAAAAATTTCTTTCATTGGCATCTCTTAGAATTTGAGTTGTGAGAGAAGTGAGAGGGGTAGCTGAAGAAGGGAAATTAGGAGACTCAGAGAGACTCTGTGTAGTGGATGTTACAGCCAAGGAATGTTGGGTGTGTTCCCACCCATCAGTCCTGTAGAAAGAAGAGCTGGGAGCTGTATCAATTGCATATCACATAGGGTTGTATTTGATAGCAGTAGAGGGGCAACACTGGAGGGATGCAGTTCCTGTGGGTGGTATTTTGCTGTAATTTTGTTGATGTAAATAAAGCTGCACAGTGAGTGTGTTCTACAGAACTCATGTGCCTGGACTGACAGTCATTGTCTGGGGTTATACAGAGACGTGTAACCAACAGCAAATTGATACTCCAAGTGTAAGAATTCTCAATATGGGTGTCTGCTAATCAGATAGGACTAAAAGTATAAGCAGAACTTGTCTTTGCTTGCTTTTGGGATCCTGGTTTTCTTGCAGGAGAAAGGACATCTTTGCTTTATCAGTGATGTCACGCCGATTACTCCCGAAAAATGGGGGTTAAGTTATTGTCAACTTTTCAGACTAAAACCAAAGTTACCTAATACTCCACATGCTCCAAAGCATTGGTATCATGTCTACTTCAGTCATGCTAAAGGATAATAAGGTATGCAGATATGGCTGGGAAGATGAGAACAAACCCTGTACTACTAATACCTTGTAGATGCTTTGAAGGTTACATCTTGTGTGTTGCACTAGGGAGGAAACTGGGATTTTTATCTTTCCTGCTATCATCTGCCCACATGATAATTCTGACCAAATTAATATTCTGGAAAACTGATCAATGCAGGAAAGCTCAGTTTTAGCCAAGCATCAGCTGTCCTTCAGCGAGGCATCTGCCGTGGCCCTCTAGTGTCTTGTGGCTAGTAAGTTACTTCAGTAGTTACCAGTCATCCTGGAATAGTAATCAGCTCCTATGTGGACACTGGGGATTTGCCAAGGGAGCTAGTTAGGAAAAGAATACATTTCTCTATTGTACCAAGTTTATTGGTCAAATTTCTATTTTTCTTAATCTGGAACTAGGTATCAAGCCAGTAAGTGGTGACATAAGGAACAGTGTCTAGTGGTCAGATAAGTCTTCGAAAATGTTAGGTAGAAGGGATTTAGTGTTTTTCTTGTTTGTTTTTGAGGAACAAATAGGATCTTTCATAACTCAAGGTATTTGCTAATCTGTATAGAAAGTTAGTTGTATGGATGTGGAAAATATACAGCTCTTGGTGTGAAAAGCTGCTTTGATTTGAGTGTGCTGCGTAGAATTAGAAATGAAAGAATATAGGTGTTACCCGGGCCTGTAGGTTTAAATACACACAGCGCTGTGTAACTTAAGTATTAGATTACCATTTTTTCAGGAAGTAATACTAATAGGTTTGAGCTGTGAGTGGTGAATGAGTTGGGCTGGTATTTTTGTTTCATCCTGCTTTTGCTTTTCAGAATTCATTAATGACTGTTCTCCCTTATCTGTGGCTCTGTTTTTTCTGTTAGTGTTTTCTGGCACTGTGATAGTTGATGTGGATGAAGTTAGGGGTACTTGGACCTGAAGGAATGCAAGGACCTTTAGGAGTCCTAAGAGAAGGTTACTAAATAACTCTTCTTTCCATAGATGGAATTTTGGGGGTGGGGGATTGGAGGGGAAGAAGGCTGAGGAAGGCTTTTAAAAAAACCATACACACTATTTTCAAAGTTACTTTACTTTCATATGTTAAGTTTTATGACTGGTTGTTTTCGACAAGAGCCAGAAAAAATGTTGCAGTTTTAAGCTGCAGGTATTTAGGGGGTTAATGCCTTGTCCATGCTGAAGGACAGAATAGATCATATTACACAGAAATGGAAAGGAAGCGTGTGTGTTCCCTGAATTCCATCTAAAATTTGCTGTCTTGTTTATAAGAGTTCTCATATGTTAGAAGAAAATGACTGGGAACAAACCCTATTTCTCTTAAAACTTCTAATGATCTTCACATGTGTGAAGATCAGATGATCCTGAGTATTATCCAGATCTACCTTCTGTTGTGTAGGTAACAATATAATAATGGCTTCAGCTGGATGGCGAAGGAAGTATCTATGTGCTTTGACAATGGGATTCTTTGCAGCGTACAGATACGCTTATTTCTGTTAAGCAAAAAAACCCACGGAAACTTAAGGATGCATAATGAAGTGTTAAATGTATTTTGTTAAATGAGAAGCTACCAGGAAATGCAGTTTTGGCTGATATTAAATCATGATGGTGTGTTTTTAGGGGAATAAGGTTAAGCTGGTGTCATGTGTTAGGTAGATGAGTTATGGATAATGATCCTCTTGATTGACATGGCTAATACTGCACATCTGTAAAAGGAATTCAGGTTTGTCTTTTGCGATGAAGAGAAAGAACTAAATAGTTCTTCTCTCAAGATACTTTTGTATCTGATCTTTTGCTTTTATTGAAGGGGAGTCTCTTGTTCATGCAAGTTTGTCGGGGGGGTTTAAGAACAAGCAGAGTTCCTTTCTTGGTGCAGAGCCAGCCTAAAGCAATAGGATTTATTTATCTGCAGTGTTAACTTGATGAAGATAGTGGAGAACTAACTGTTTCAGGGTAACAGTTAAGATATGTATTGATCATATATTCAGACAATAGATATATGGATATTTGTGGTCTTACTTTTTTGGTTCCCATAATATTGACTTAGTAGTACTTTGTTAAATCCTTTTCTGAAGATTATTTTCTTTTTCATGGTAATTAGAGAATCATTCTTGCAGCTGAAGCTTGATTACTCCAAGCCTGCCCATCAGTCACATAAAAGAATACATTTCCTTCACATGGGAATGAAGAAAAAAACATGTTTTACATCTGGTTGAAGCTAGAAAAAATCCCATAGAATTTCTTTGGGTTGATCAGTCTGTCAGAAACTAAAATTAAACAGTTCTCTAGCTGTATGACTCTAATACCTTAGTATGTGTTCTTCTGCTTTTTAACGTTCTACGTAGAGTAGAACTCATCAGAGGAATCTTTTAGAGACTTCCAGGTTCTTACCTACCTTTGCCGCAATGTTATATGCTTTTCTTTTTTTAACTGAAAAATGCGTTAAGGTGAATTTTCACACTTTAGTATCTCGAGTCGTTTAACTGAGATAGTGATGCTGGATGATCGATGTTTCTCTTTCATATTTACTAGGTGTTTTAATCAGCTTATCTTCTACAAATCTAAGTAATGAGTGTGATCTCCTCACCATAGCTTCAAGATAAAAGTGATTTGGATATCTTGAATTTTCAACTAATTCAAATCCTAAATTATCATAGCCCATGTTCTAATCAGGGCTAAAATCACAGTTCTGAAGTGTCAGAAATATAATATTCTTTTGGAGAGCTTTGGGAATGGGTGCTCATCGGAGCTGAGGTGATTCACACATCCTTCTGAAGCACGTCTTTTCTCTGAGATAAGAACTGTTCAGCTGTGGGATATTCTTGTTTGGGGCCTCTGCTGGCATATGGAACAGTGACTGGAGAGTAGAAATTAATGTTCATACAAACTTTCCAGATTTGAGCATTTGCTTCCTCTTCAGGCTAATACATACAACCTCCATTCAACTCTGATCTGCTGTGAGACTCCGTAAAGGAGAAGTGACCCCTGAGACTACTGTACATTCAAGTATTTCTCACCTTGGGATCATTTTGATAATAGGTTGACAATATCCAAATTGCACTAGAGGACTGAGAAATGACAGTGAGTACTTAGTGAAAAGCTGGATGTAAAATCTTTTTTCATTTTCTGTGTCCAGCAAAACTGGCACATCACAAGCTTTCCTCTGATTTCAAAGATTGAGGAATTTGGTGTCCGTTATTAATTCAAGTTCTTGTAGCTAAAGTGTAGTATTCACTGAAATACAGCTATTTGTAGAAAGACAAGGTATCAAATTCTACAGTACCATTTACATGGCTAATGGTGACCAAAGTTGTCTGGCTTCTGGCTTCAAGAATTCTGTGTCCTTGGGATGTAGGGAGGAGGGGAAAGGTCAGCAGAGCGTGTGCTTTTAGATACAGAGTTTAGTAGTCTGTAGAACTTGGGGAAAATGTGGATTAATAAAACCAATTAATACGAAAGGGTTTTGTAAGATCTAGGTTGGTATGGTAACATTTGTCTTGATTATGGAATCAAAATTTCAGAACTTATCTGTAGGTAACAAAGGGAAAGGGGGGGGGGTTCCCAACTTAACTAGCTGATTTTTTTTGAAAACTTGTACTTTCTTTTCAAGTTATTAAAACTTAATTGGTCTGTCTATTGTAGGTTTAATATTATCAAGTTCCCTGAGGGATTTAGAGTTCTATCCAAGACTTGACAGACAAACTCTACAGTTCAGTAGACAGAGTTAATAGGTTTAGTAAATATTAATAAAATAAATCTATTGTATAACTAAATCCTTAGGGAAATTATTCAGGTGGTTTAATTTTAAAAAAGAAACATGATCTTGATGATTTTGTGGAGGTTTCTTATTAAAATTATTTTTAGTAATTGAAGTGATTATCATATTTATTAGATGAACTTCAATAAAAACTTTAGATGTATAGGGTAAACTGATAGGAAACCTAGCTGGTGTGTTTTTAAAACTCAGGGAAAAAGAGGTCTTTGAAAGCTAGTGTTCACTTCAGGGAATGGTGTTTGTTTGACTAGAAAAGAGAAGCCTGCCTGGGGCCTTCTTACAGAGCATCGCTATATTCTTGGCTTAAAAAAATAGTGAAAGTGCTGGAAGCTCTGAGGATGAAAGCAAATCAGATGTTGTGTCCAGCTTCTTGGTAGAGCAGGTAGCAGCGTCTCTGCTAGGCAACTGTTACAGCGTGTCAGTAAGATTTGTTTCCAGTTCTTTTTAGAATTAGACTAAAGCAGTGAGACATGAGCAGTGCAGCAACAGAGAGATTCTTACTTCCTAAGCTACCTGTGGATGTCCAGGACATGTCAGTCTTCACCAGCTATATATGGGAATAGAACATTGGTTTAAGCTGTAGGGACTATTGATCAGCAACGTTAAGACTTTGCCAGGCTTGAATGCAGAGATGAGTCTGAATTTATGTGAAAAGCTGTTGTAAAGCCCTACTTTATAATATAAAGCAGTTCAATTCAAACAGAACCAGTATGTGTGTGCTGGCTACCCTGTGACCTCTAGGTGCATTATACCATGCAGTCATTCCTAGCAGTGACAATTGCCAACAAATACATGTCAGTTTTAATGCGTTTTGTTTTTAAGTATGCAAGGAATAAACAAGTCTCTTTTTGGGGGAAAGAAGGGGGATAGGTTATTTGTGGGAGTCTGGCAGAGTATAGAGTAGCTAGAAGAAGATGACTTTGCTCTGTGGTTCGTTGCCCAACAGCAGTTTTATTGGAACTTTTATTGTAGGTGGACAGACTATTTTGCAGAAGTCAAGGGCAGTGGTGAAATCAAGTGTGATGGTTTTGGAGGGAGAAAAGGCAACAGATGGTTGTTTAGTTTGTTTGGTGTTTGGGTTATATTTGGGGCTTTTTTGTTTGTATGAATAAAGTATGTGAAACTTCTTAAGAAATGGAAATTCTTTAGCTACTTGAGGTTACAAATAAAGTATACCTTTTGACAAATAATTTGATTCACAGTTGTCCAGCACTCAGGAGCCACATAAACCTTCCGTAAGGAAATCTGCAAATCAGAGGGATAGTTCTGGCAAAAAGTGTTAGAAAGTATGTTTGCCAAGAATACTAGGAGCTCAAGGTGTCATGCTCAAGGAAATAAAAAGTTGTTGCTGTAGCTCTTGTACAGAACCATAGTAGAGTTACTAGCCTCCCAAGAGCAACGTAGATCTTCAGTGTAACTTTCTATAGTGGTCACCTACAGGAAATTCTCAAACTAAATATTATTCAAAATAATGGTAGTCATGTAGGACCAAGCATGGATCTCTGATGTCTCTTAATTTTATAAGTGATGAAGCACTCCTTCTCAGACTGCCTTAATCTCTGCACTGGGAATTTGTTACCTTGACTTTTTACTCACCTAACTGCCTTGCGTTGCCTACTCACTGAACATAAAATCTTGGGATGCCTCTATTTTTCAATCACAGATGTATCTTCCAAAAAAGTGCCCGATTCCTTACTTGGGTTTTGGCTGTTAATTTACATGCTGTTATTGTTGCTGTCAATGGTATTCTAAGATAATTTTTTAAAAAATGGATAGACACTTGTTACATATGTGCTTAACAGAAGCCTGGTGCTAATATCAACTACAGGTAAACTGCATATTTTAAGGACTAAATAGACTAAATAACTTGGACTAAAATAGGGAGAATTTTTTTTTTTTCATATTCTAATAAGACATGGAATACACTGTGCTGTGAAAATGGCCAGTGTGGTTGTAAGACCATGTCTGCTGCCTAATAAATGCAGTTTCAGTAATCTTGAGTTTGGGTTCTCATGTACGGTTGGCTGGATACAATTTTCTTTTCCATTAAGCATTTTTGGAACACATCATTCTCTATGAGCAAAGGTTAACTAGGGCCTGAAGGAAGCCCGAAGCAGCAAAGTACAGATGTATTTGTAGCACTGACCAAGCTCACTAATAATTACTGCTACATATTATTTAAAGGTAGACACACTGTTGTTCAACGTCTTCCGAAAAGATGGTGTTCTGCCCTAACTAATTTCAATGTCCAAATCCATTGTGGCTAAATACTCAGTTCTCACATGGTATGATTTCAATTTACATAGTCAGAAAGGCAGCCTGTATGATGTCAGAATGAATATTTCGGTCTTAAAGTTGTGAATGTTGTTGCCTTAACTGTGTGTTTCTTTGCAATGGAATTAGAGCTCTGAAAATCATTATGGTGCTGTCTTTTGAAACAGTACATTTGTGTAGAATTTTTTTAGTGTGGGCACGATCACCTTGTCAGCTAATGGTATAAGGTTTAGGAGGAATGCAGTATTTGGAGACTTGAGAGGTTGGGATAAATGGGGGCTCAGTATCTCTGAGTTTCAGAGGTCTTGCATGCAGTCTGAGAAACTGTTGTGATAAACTTCATTATTTTTGGTATTTCTGGTTCTTGTCAGAATTCATTGCCTCAGGTAAAGCATTTGTTGACTTTGAGAAGGCTTTTGTGGGTTTTGTGTTAGATCTAAAATACTAAATTGCTGAAATCAGTTGTTACATGATATTGAGGTTATATAATATTAAGACTCTTTCAGTGAGTTATTATTTGTTTGAGAGCTCTTCCATAGATTCTTATCAATATTGGAACTTCAAGATTATTAAAGTAGTTGTATGAAGTTACTTGAAAGCTAACCTTAGTCCAGCATCAGGATAGCTCTTATGAAATGGTCCTTGGATGAACCATTCAGTCACTGAAGCAAGCAAATATATCTCATTTCCATTCCTCTCAAATATACTACCTGGGATTGTTGTTTCCAGTGTAGCTTTGAAAGTACAAAGACACTTAATTGGCAACTGAACGGATGTAGTCTTTCAAATGTGCCATTCTTATGGAATTTCAGTGCTGACTGAACTATGGATGGTCAAGAAACTGCCTTAAGCATTGAAGGATGTGATGGCAAGGGCAGATGGTGTTCTACTGTCATTTTATGTAGTATTAAATAGGGCTGTGTTTAGTGTAGGCCATTTTTCTATTCCTGTTCATCTTGGAGGTGCTCAGAATGCTGAAGACTTTACTGAATTTTTTTCCAGTAATCTTAGTTAAGAAAATTACTAGGAGTGCTGCCTAGGGAACAGTTGAGTGGAGGTATTTCCTTTCTTTGACCTTCAAGGAGGCCAGTGGCAGAGTTGCCCTCATTCCTGCTTGTATCCTTTTCCACCACTACATAAGGATGTGTCAATGCCAGACCATGACCGTGCAGTGCCTCTCTGAAGCTGCTGTCAGGAGACTTATGCTTGTTCATGCACATCACTCTTCCCTAAGGATATAGCCTATGCTAACAAGGTAATGCTGTTTAAGGCAGTCAAGTAGCATAAAATAATCTCAGGCTACTGACAGATATTCAGAAGAATCTTGGTGCTCTGTACTGTCATCTCTTATAAATGCCTAGCTTTTTATGTTTTATCATGTTTTCATGTTACGTTATATTCATGTTTCTAAAACCCTCTGTATAGGCTTCAGGGTCTTCAGGAGCCCCCAGCCATTCAGTTTTATCATTAAACCTATTCTCTTCTGAGCAGTTGAAGCTGTGGTATAGTAGGGAACCCTTTTTATAAAATAAATTAATTTGACTTGGAAGTAAAAATCAGTTATAAAAAGTGACAGTTGTATTTGAGATTGTGGACTACCTGTGGTGAGCTGGTCTGTACACCCAGGTACTCCTTCTGAGACTTCAGGAGGTGAGTGGAGGTTGTGCCTTGCTGCTGGTTGTCGTGTGCCATGTGGCAGTGGAAGGGCTGGAGGAGCTGCCTGCCTTGTGCCCTGTTTGAAGGGTGGAACTGGAGACAGGAGGGTGGGTTTTGGTCTGTGCCACATTTAGTTTGCCCACACGTGTGCTGCCAGTTGGAGCAAAATGAATTGCTCCAACAAAGCTTCCTTGTATTTTCTTTTTCAGAGCTCTTTATTTTTTGTAGTATTGTAGAATGGTCTGAGTTGGAAGGGACCTTAAAGATGATCTAGTTTCCAACCCCTTCTACCACGGTCAGGGGTGCCATTGCCTACATCGGGTTGCTCAGGGCCCCATCCAACCTGGCCTTGAATGTGTCTGGGGATGCGGCTTTCACAGCTTTTTTGGGCAGCAGTTTTCATCCTTTTGTCACTCTAATCTGCTGAGCTTGGATTGCAAGACAGAAAACTTGCATTTCTTTTGGTGTTTTGAAGATAAATAACATCAAGCATGAATTGATCTTGGTAGAACTGTATTAGAAAATCTGCTTTGTAGACCTTCTCTGACAAAGGTATTAAAGCTGGACAATCTCATGGTATTTACCTGATATTATTGTTGTGTAGTACTGATTTGGTAATCAAACTGCAGTGGAAGAGTTTGCCTCACAACTAATTTTATTTGAGCAAAACTAGTAAGTAGATTGAACAGGCTGGCTTGCATACAACTGCTTGGGTAATTCTGCCGTGCTTTTCTCATTTCATGACCTAATGCTTTGCAGATAGTTCTGTTACGGGTATTGTATCAGCTGGACAAGTATGTAGCTATCTGGATTTCTGGAGTCTTGATATTATAACCCTGACTTCTTTAGTTTTCTTAATTTATGTGCTGTGCTAGTGTTGTGGATAGCTGTCCTATAACTTTCTTTCAATTACTGAATGAGAGTTATTTGATCTCTATAGATCTAGAACTGTTCATATAGTAAAGATCTCTGCTGACCTAGCAGGAATGTTTCCTAGTATCTTTCCTGTGTTACTGAGTAGCATTTTTCTTCTTCCCTGTGCTTACCTGTAGTTTCACACTGTAACTTACAGATTTCAAAAACTGTAGTCCAAGGTAAACATTTTTAGGTCTGCTGTTGTCCTCTTGCTTGGATGCAAAGCTATAGAGCTCTCAGTTTTGAGGCATGAGGGGAAATCCAGTTTCCTACATCTTTGCTGCTCCAGTGTTCCCATCTCCACTTCTTCCTCTGACACTGTTTCCCAGGTGTGGGAGTGTCCAGGCCCTTGTCCTTTAGGGCATGTTTGGTGTTTTCCTTGTTCACAGTGTTCCATATCCTTTATCTGCCCTTGTGGGGCAATTTGGGTGCTGTTTTGTCTTAAACAGAAGCATGGTCAGGCTTGAGTGCCTTATTTGTAGTTACTTGATGAAGGGGCTGGCTCAGGCAGGAGAAGGCTGCCTTGCTGTCTGCTTGCTGGGCTCTTGTTTTGTCAGAAGTTCTGAGAGGGCACAGGTGGAACTGAGGCCAGGAATGGAGTGTCCAAGATAGCTTGCCTACTCTTGAGCAGCTGCCAAAGGGCAGGAAGCCTGACCTAATTATTTAAGGAGCCGAAGTGATCCCAGTTGGATGGAATCAGTCAATTAGCGTGCATGTTCCCCATTTCTGGGAGGCTCTTGGGGAAGAGGTAAGGTCATGGGAGTGCAGCTTGTATCAGATCCTTCTGGCAACACCTTTATTGCCTAGTCAACCATGGGTAAAAAAGAAAAATACACAGTCCAAGGAGCATGAGTAACTTCTGATGCTTGTCATGCTGTAAAAGTAAAAGTAAAATCTCAAAGGGTATTTCAAGAACTGTAAGTTCTCTCGTATTTCTGCTCAATACCTGTATTGTGTCTAAATCAAAACCAGAGCTTTAAGCAAGCAACTTGGGTTAAAAGCAATCTGCTTCTTAAAAGTCAGTTTTATTATAGAGTTTGCCTGTGCTAATCACTCACTCTGGAACTTTCTCTGCTTCACTTGGAGAAACAGATTTGGTAGTACACAAGCACTTGAAAGGAAGACTAATGTGACAGGTTGGCTTGTTGCGTGTTTGGGTCTGGCTTGAGTAGCTTAGAGTTTATAGTTTGCTGTTTGGCTTAATTCTCAAAGCAGTTTCCTTTTACTTAAGTGCGGGAATAACTTTGGCTATGAACTCTGACAGTGGTATGGCCTCTGTTACTTACACTAGCATGCAACTGAACTATTAACTGCACAGATGCTAATAGTGGCTGGGGTTTTTTCAATGGGGATTTTGGAGAGGAAATTGAGAGTAGAAGACTAAAAATAATTGAAGCTATAGCTTTCCCTAGCCCTATTGAAATTTTATTAGTCTGTAGAGAAGAAAATTCTGTTCTTCCAACTTTATTGTAATGTCTTACAAATTGACATTACCTGAGGTGAGAAGGTAAAACCAAAACTTTTTCAGACTGCATATGTAATATGACTTGAAACTATGAAGTTTTTTTTCTTAGTAAATTGCTGAAACATGCTTATGTCTGTACTGCCAAGGGAAGTGCAGCACGAGAAGAGCATGTAGTACAAACTGTTGTACAAATCAATCTACTCAATATTGTGTTTCCTATGTATGGTATTGTTTTGGAGAAAAGATGAGTTCTGTCATCTAGTCTCTGTTTCATTTTGACTAGTGTTCAGCCTTTACACATTAATATCAACATGGATTCCCTAGTTGCTAGCAATGATAAAACTCCTGTAGTGTAGCCTTGGCTGCTTTGTTGGCTGTTATTTCTTTCAGAGTAACTTTCTTGGCTGAATAGTTCTTAGCTGTTTGTGGGCATCTGAGTGTACTAACGAAACACAGAAGCATGTGGTTCAGACACTATAACAGAGAATCCTACATCATCATGATCTAAAGCAGAAGGTTGTAGTGTTTTCTTGATCTGAAAGGTTGATTTTTATCTTTGAGAAATTACTTTGCAGAAGTGTAACTTCATTGGGGTTCTAAACAAGAGCTTGTTTCTGCTGTGGAAAAGGTTGACTGTTATATTTGAAAGAGAAAAAGTAATTGGAACTTGTTTGACAAAAATAGAAGGAAATAAAAGGCCTATTCTGTTGAATTAATTTCATAAAGCTGAAATATCAAAATATAAAGACACTGAGTCATTCTAGCTTGTTAGCAAAACTGACAGACTCTGTTCCCTTTGCAGAATACAGTTGTTTTTAGTAATCATGCAGCTGTGCAAGTGTCCAGAACAAGCCTTTTTTTTTTTTTTGGCCTTTCTATAGTATGAGATATAAACTATCTTAATGTGTACCATAAACTTTTCTGTAGTCAAACATCTAATATGTATTGAAAGCAATGTACAGATTGACCTACATAGAGCAGTTGTGGAGTAAATGAAGTCATATAATATGCCTAATGCTATTATTAGTGTGAAGAGAACAGGGTTTTTCTATATTCTTTGAAATCCTTGGTCTTCCCAGGATACACATGTTTCTTGGTAAAGTTAGAAATATTAAAAAATGCCAAACTGAAAAAATGTGGGTATTGTCTTGCATAGCATTTGCAGAACACTTGATGAATTGTCTCTTTGACTTCACTTGTTTCTACCATTGTTTCTTATGCTGCAAGCTTTGCCCTCTGAGAACTCAAAGGATTGCAGAAGGCTCATGGCTTTCAAGATGGTGCCTTTGGCAACCATATTCTACTGGATAACTACTTAGGATGTCAGTTTTTCTGGTCTGAGAATGCTGAGACTTTTGACACTTTCCTTGATTTTTTTTTCTTTGTTTTTTTTTTTTTAAGAAATCAGTATTTTAGTTAAGGCTTAAAGTCAAGATTCACAGTTTTAAGATGCCAGTGCTATAATCAGCATCTTTCTCTTTAATCTGAGGGAAAATTAATGCTGCAGGAAACTGCAGATTTTGTTTCAGAAAGCTGAAACACTAGGACCACCATTCCTGGCAGCACACACTGCCATGATACTTAATCTGCAAGATGGGAAATGACTAGTTAGTGCAGTCTTGAACAAATCAGTTCTACTACTTAATTTGGTGAAAGCCTCTCTCTCCTACTAATTCTTCTCTCCTTCTCCCCGTGAAGCTCCCAGCTCGTGGGTTGCAGGGAGGGCTGCATAAACACTCCTTAATACAGGCACTGCTTCTCTTTACTGAGAGCTTCAGTTTAGCATGCAGCCATCTGATAACCAAGCATGAAGTTTGTTTGAGCAGTTAACCACATAGTCTTCGAGTGGTCAGCTGTTTGATGCTCCTCCTTACTGTGATCTCGAAGTACTTGCAACACTTTATGCAGGATATGTGTTTGAGAGGGTATATCTGACCGAGACATTTGGAGATGATTTTTCTGTGATCAGACAAAGCTTGTAAAAACGTCTGTTTCATTTTTCTTTTTAAACTATGTGGAACATGTTTGGAAATCGACGTACTGATGACAGAATAGATGTTCCTTCAGGGTGTATTTTCTTCCTTATTTAACCAGGTTCCCTGGCTCTTTCATAATCAATTTGTTACAGAACTGAAAACATCCTAGAGTAATTGTCTACAGCACTTTTTATAGCTCTTGATGGTCGAATTCTTCTGGACTTTCAGCTGCCCCTTGAGACAAAAGTATTGATATGATCTGTTTATCTAATATCAAGGCAAGATTTGGTCTGAGTATGTGTTAACCTGAGACTTGTTATGCAGGTTAAGAACTCTTGGTATCTAGACGTTTTAAATTACTTGGCTAACTGGGAAGGAGTTTCAGGTTGAAGTTAAATTCAAAGCTATGAAAATGATCTGAATGAGGCCATCGAATATCTTTGGATATCTCCATACAATGTTTTTTTTGGCATGGGAGGAGATCCTAATTATCAAGCAGAATCATGGTGCTATTTAAAAAGCAAGTTCTACTGTGTAGAATCAGTGAGTCATTTGGTTGGCATGTTTTAGGAGTGGGTTCTTGTTGTCTTGTCTTATGTTTTTAGTGATATTTGCACTTGCTGTTTAACAATATTTGCTTAGTATTTTATATGTTGTGATTGTTTAAACACCACAGTGAGCTTAGTCACACAAATGGGTTTGGATGAACAGATGGCATCTTGCTGGGGTTGTGTGTAACTGTGGTATCTGGGCTTATTAAATACTTCCATCAGAGAAATGCAGATGCTGCTTGATCAACTTCAGACTCTGATGGAAAGGCTATAATAACATCTTTTGGTAGAATTATTTATTCATACTACTCAGAGTTCAATTAACTGCTCCAGGGGCTTTATGGGCAATCTTGTTGGGAGTGATTTAGAAATGGCAGGTTTTCTATATGGCACCTGCAGAAATGGTTTAGAATAGACTATTTTCCAGCGATTGTACAAACATGGTCCTTTTCCCACTAGACTCAGAGAATATTAAGCTATTTTGGCATTTCTGTCACTGGAATCTGGGATCAAATGTCTTATAATTAGTTCAGGCTGAAGTTCTGTCAAAAGCATGCTTGTTTTATATTAGAGAGGGAATATGGGGCACTTGGTTATTCCTGTCAGTCTTTCTTTGGAGAATTGCTTCAAAGTGATGAAGTCAAGTAATTGATTGGGACTTATAAAATCAAATTAGTGCCGATTAGTGTGAAGTGTCATTGGAGAAGGTCACACTGTGTGCTCTTATGTATCTCTTTAAATCAGCATGTGACACAGGCTGAGCACAGCAGTAGTACTAAACAACAGCTACTGATGAACCTGTTTGATTTTTTTCTTAAATTTTTATCTTACTTAAAAGATTAAATTGAAGGTATTCATCTGGGACCTGATCTTCCATGATCCATTTGCTGAATGGTTTTGTATGTATAGGTCGAATTTGTAATGAATCCTGTATTTTAAAGTATTCAGGCTTCCTAACCTGGGAGATGCTCATACTATTTCTTTTGAAATGTGAAGTAGTGAACTACTGATATTTCATTACTATTCATCTTTTGAAGGTTCTCTTGGCTCTCAACTCTAGAGAGTGTCCTTATAGTCTCTTCTTCCTGTAAAGCTAAGGAATGGATAAAATTCAGTTTTAGAAATGTGTAATTTTCAGAGGCATCTCTCCATAATGCTGTTTTCAGTGAGTTAGTAAAAGAACAACCTCCCTGCTAATATTTTTGCTTCTGGCTTTACAGGAATCTTAGAGGTGATGGGTTTTCATATGGAGCTGTATAGTTTTTCCTTGCATATTGCTGAGGAATTTTGGTACATAAGTTTCTTTTCCATGAGTCATGTTAGTGTATTTTCTCCTCTTGCGTTTTCTGCTGTAATGCCATAGCTCAAAAGTCCCAGTATAACTTCTGCTCCTTCAGATAGGCTCTTCTTGTGAGACACTTCCAAGCTCCTCATGTCTCTCTGTACTTGTATGAGCATGGGATGGCATGTTCCTGCTTTTCTGGTCCTTTATTCTGCTATCTTCTAAAAGAAGCTACAGAATAAAAGGAAACATGCAAGATCATGTTATTGCACAGTCAACCACACAAGATGGGGAGAAGAAAAGGAGAAGGTGGGTCATAAGATGAGTGTGAGTTAAATGTTGTGCTGTAGTGACAAAGGCAGAAGGCAAGAAAGTATGGCACTGGAATATAACTTGCTCTGTTCAATATGTACTGCCTCATCTGTCACAGTAAGTGGCAAGAATAATGTCTATACTGCGGTCAAGTTTGATTTTGGTTTGGTTTTTTTTCCTTTGGTTGGTTTTCTGTTTGTTTTTGTTCGTGTTTTTGTTTGGGTTTTGGTTGTTTGTTTGTTTTTAGTATTGTGATATGGCTTTAAGGGTATAAGACAGCCAGAGCAGTTTTGTGGGTACTCTTAAGAATTTCCTCATTGTTGTGAAAGTATGCAAATGTTTGTCTGCAAGTTGTTTGTAAGGTTAATGTGGAGGTCCATGTCATTGTAAAGTTGTTTGTATTAGGCCACACATATCCTTATATTAGTAACTTGATATTTCCAATTCTGCTGTTTTCAAGTTTCCATTTAGTTGGCCATAAGCCATGACTTTTTTATCAGTTCATGTAATCAGGTGACACAGTGCACCTAGCAAGCACAACTTTGTTTGGATTGATATTTCCATCCACAACCTAATTCTGAAAGTACGCAGGAGTAAATAATCAGTTGTTTGAAAACTGATCAGTTGTAGGAACCACAGAAGAGAGGGAGCAGAGGAAAATGGGAACAAGTCCTGCAGCTGGACTCTTGCTGTACACATGAAGATCACCTTCACTAGACTTTCTGGCAATATGCTTTGCACCCTTCCTTATAACTAGGTCTTTGTAATTAGCCTATTTGCTTTCGGAAGTTGAAGTAGTTTGCTGTCCTAGTCATGTTTGGTACAAAACTTGGAAGACTGGCAAAAGCAAGGATCTGTTTAGGAAGTGGTATTTCTTGATTTCAAAACAGGTTTCGAGGTTAGCTCTTGCAGATGTTCTATTTCTTGTGGAAAGCACTTCCAGTGACTCTTTTGCCCAACAGGTGTTGCATAGTGTTTTGCTAGCTTTAGTTTAAACATTAAATTTTTTCTTGCCTTTATGTTGATTATTCCTGTTCTCCTGTAAATTTGCTTCTGCCAGATGTCTTGACAGATCTCTCTACCATGGTAACTAGGCAGATTGAAGTCAAAGCCTTCACCTAACATGTGGTAAAGTTTTTAGGTTGCAATTAATATGTAGTGGAAAATCTTCCATGAAGTTGGGTTGGCTAGTTTTATCTTGAATGGGGTTAAGCTCTCCTTGGAAGATTTTTCATTTAATTTCATTTAACACCTGGGAGCAGGGGGCATGGCTGGTGTTTTGAGTTGAAACCACTTTTTTTAGCACAGTAAACAAAAATTGTTACATGTTACGATTCAGGTTATCAATGCATAGGAAGGAAAACAGAAGTCAGTAAAAAGTATATCGTTGGATTGTTAAAATAGGTTGAGCTGGCACTGCAGTGCACTTCAATGAGTTAGAAGATTCTGCAATTTAAATCTCGTATCAGAGTTAGTGGTTTGGAAATTAATTATAGGATGATGGAAGAAGTTAACTTGAAAAAGTCTTTAAACTGCTATAAGTAGCAGAACTTTTTAGATAAACAAGTAGTATATACAATTGACTTAAACTTAGAAATTAGTTTAACTATAAAATAATATTTCTTACTGCAGGAGCTTGTTCTGTGAGGGTCATGTTAGGTCTTTTGAGATGGAAGAATGGCCATGCATGGAGGGTACATGAAATGTAGATGCCCAAGAAGGCCAGAATGTACAGCTGATTTTGGCCTTATAGGGGTATGTCTATCAGACATCACAGATCCAGGGGTGAGTGCCTCTTCTCAGCTGAAGAGGCCTTCTTGCCTACATGATGCTACTTGGCACGTTCTCTTCCCAAGATCTTTTGCCTTGTGGGCCATGTATCACTGTATGCTTATGATGAAACATGAGTATAGCGGCTGCCCAGATTTCTGTTGTTTCTGTCTCTTGCTGTCATCTCAGTGACTTTGTGAGCCTTCCCAGGGAAATGCAGGGGAGGAAGGAGAAGAGGGGATTTGGAGCTGATCATCTTATAGTAATTGTCCAGTTCTCTGCGTATGAGCTTTTTTGTAAGGTAAGCTTAGGGAATAGCTGTTATCCTGCTGGAGTCTTTGGCACCCAGTTTTTGCAAGTCCTAGTGATGTAGCTTTGTGGGTTTTTTTTTATTTTGTTGGGTTTTTGTTCTTGCCTTTTTTTTTGGCACCTGTCTAATACTGGGGTTCTGTGTTGGGTGCTGAATTGCCTCACACACCATCATTTTTTGCTGTAGTGTGCGCACTTTGTAAGCTCTCGTGGAAGGAATTGGGCAGTCTCCACTAAACAAAAAACCCAGTAACTACAAAAAACCCACCCCAAGGCACACACAGAAAACCCCACTAAAGATTTAGTTATATAGCCTATGTATTAATGTTCCCAATGTTTTTTATTGCAGTACGAGGAGTCTGTTCTTGTTTTCAGTGAAGTCAGCAGAGCTCTGATTAAAGTTCACTCTGATTGCATTGACTTTCCAATTGACTTTAAGCATCATGTGAAAAGTATTAGTATTTGCTCTCTCAACCTACAAAATAATAGCCTGGGAAATCCCAGGATTTGTTAGTCAGTTTCGTAATTCAAAGTTGGGCTCAGCAGAGTTTTTTTTCTGAGGTTTTAGAAAGTGAGAATATACAGGCATGCCATCAGAAGGTTTGTTAAAGGTCCTGAGAGTGCAGTCCAGAGAAAAGACCACGCAAACTCTGCTTCAGGATGTTTTTGTTTTCTGCCTGTCAACAAATTACACTGTGCTGTGAAGATTTGTAATAGGGCACTAATAATGTTACTTAGTGTTCTGGATGGAAACTATGCACACAGAAAACAGTAACATCTGAAAGTTTATTTTAAGGCAGTAATGCAAGTAAATGCTCTGTTCAAGCTTTGTATTTGTGGTTGTAACTTCTTAAAATGGAAATGGAAAAACAAATAGGAAAAGCAGGTGAGATAGGTTGATTGTGGAATATAGCACCATGTCTCGAGTTTAACTCGAGCACAGAGACCATAACAATTTCCCTTAAATGCATCTGTAGACTTGTTCATACTTTTAGAAACAAGGCCCTCAGTCATGTCAAATGTGCAAAAGTAGAATACAAATAAATTAAAACCTATTTTCCTTATCTTCTTCATTTGGAGTTATGTGGTTGATCTTTTTTTCATGTTTGTGCTCTGAAGCTCAGTGGTCTTAGGAGTTTTTAAGCCCTTGTGAAGCTCTAAACTGATCCTGTTGCTGTGATTGAACAGACAGCTTAGGCAGGTGCACATGTCCTCTACTGGCACATAAAGTGTCCATGTTTATTGGAATAGCCCACTGAATCAGGGCTACTAAACTGATGGATTTTTCAGTTTTTATGCCTTCTGACTTTGACTTAAGACTGTGTATTTTTAGTATTTGTTGGAAATTGATATGCCAGTACAATAAGTTCTGATTGGCAGGGACCTTTCCAGGTTTCCCCCAGAGCATCTGGATGCTTTGTGTGTCTAAAGAAAATCTTGAGGGAAGGAAAACAAAGTTTATTATGGCTAAGTGAGATGCTTGCAATATTCACTTCTAACACTCTGTTTTTGTCAGAACTCCTGACAGACTTTCCATTTACACTTGATGGGTACTCAGTAAAAAGGCAGGGATATTCCACTGGCCTGAGTTTATCCAGATATTTTCTTAAGATTACTGTTGATTTCTGCTCCACTATGCTTGTTTTAATAAAGGATTGATTTAGTTTTGCTTGATGTGACTTGAAGAAATTTATCCCTTGATGTCAAAGACAGAGTAAAAGCTAGGTATTAGAGTAGGGATTTCTACTCTAGTTACCAGTAATGGATTGCCCACAGAAGGATACAGTTGCCCATGGTTTCCAAATGTTTGTTCCTCTGCTTCCTTAGGAAATCTTCATTATATGTATACCCAGGGAGTTTGAGGTCTGGTTTATTCTGCTTAATTGCAGTGGCCTACAGGAGCAGTAGTTTGTTTTCATTTTTAAAACGTGGCATTTTTAAGTAGTTGGAAGAAGCAGAAATAATAATTCATGTGTTTTTTACTGTATAAAGTGTTAGGTTGTAAGTTAGACCTGTGTATGGATGAGTATATTAAGAGTTTTATAAAATGATGGTTAAATTAAGTGCCTAATTTGTAATCCTTAATTTATAGCCTTTTGTGGTATTATTAACCTTGTTACTAATCCTATATAAGATGAATAAAGTTCCATGACCAGGGCATGAATTGGATGAGGCTTGCGCATAGCCGTGATAATAAGCTGTGGAGATAGCAGTAATCTCATCTGATGAGAAACATTACCTTTTATAAGACTTGCTGTTGCCATGTGGCTTTTTCTTTCGAGCAGCAGATGATGGACACTGGATAAACGTCCTGAACTTGCCCTCAGGGTTCTCTTCTGCCTCTGTGGGAGAGAGTGGTTGAGCCATGGCCCTTCATACTTCTTTGGGTCAGGTGAAAAATGAGGATGTTTCTCCTGAAGTGCCCAAAGTGCTAGATAGGAAATAAGGGCAGGGACTGCCCTTGGTTTCAAATAGCCAGTGAAGCTTTTAATCCTGTGGGTACATTCAGGAAAAGGATGGGGGCTAATTCTGCATTTGAGAGCAAGAAAAATGTTTGAGCAACACTGGCAGGAAGCAGTAAAGAAAAGAAATGACACTCCAGGTTTCCAAGGGTGGGGATTCTTGGAATAAAATTTTATTATTGATAACATTACTGAAACTGTATTCCTTATACCATGCTTGAGATTTCTGTCAATGTTGTCACTGCATAGTAGTGTTGAACTAGATAAAACAACTTTTTTCCCTGAAGATATACCCTTGTTTTCCCAGCTCTGGTCTCTAAAGGTTTAAGCACAGTCATGTACTTTGTGTTAAATTTTCAGGTACAGTCATGAAATCATAAATCTAATCCCTTACATTTTAATGGGGAAACGGGGAATAATGCAGTCCTTCTTGTAATGAAGAAGGTGCAAAAGGTAGTCTGAGTCTGAAAGGGCTGAATTGTGCACTCTGTCATACCTATTAACTTAATCTGTAAATTTTTCTGCAGTTTGGGGCTAGTTTTCTTGAGAATCAGAGTGAGTTTACTACTGTATCAATGAGTGGGGTGAGAGAAAATGAATTGCAAAGCAACTTCCTCTCTCCCCCCCGCCCCCCTCCTGCCAACTTTTCTCTCCCCTTTGTGTGAAAGTGGCCTGATTCTCCTGCCACCTGTTTTGCCAGAAAAGTTAATTCGATCGGGGTACAGTTGAAAAGGTTGTATGCCAACTACTGTGGGCACATGCCTCATGCAGGACTGTGCAGTGGAGATGCTGGAGTCTGCACTGAAACAAGACGTGGTTTCCTAAGCAAGCAGAGGCAACTTTTGATGATTTGTGACAAATTAATATTTCTGCACGAGATCCTGTAGAGACGTGAACTCAAGTCTCTGCTGATTTGCGTGCACGTATTCTGAGCTCTGTTGCAAAGTCTGGAGGTGCCTTGCTGTAGTTTGGATGCACTTTTCTTATATTATGAAGAAACATGATTTCTTTCTGTTTTTTCTTCAGGCAACAAGAGCCTCTCTGACTCAACATTGTACCAGTCTGGGGGAGTCGCTGGGCAAGGAAAATGATATTGCCCTGATTATTGATGGCCACACACTGAAGTATGCCCTTTCATTTGAAGTCAGGCAGAGCTTTCTAGACTTGGCACTCTCCTGTAAAGCGGTCATTTGTTGCAGGTAAGAAATCTCTGTGACTTTTTCGAGTAACAAAATGGGTGCGAAGCCTGTGAAATGCAACCTACTGTGCATCCTGCTGCTAAGCAGCTTGCTTATTAGTGTCTTCCTTGCTCCTATGGAGAAGGAAGCAAGTCCTTCACTAAAATTGTTATCTAGTAGTGCGGTTGCTTTTGCCACAGTCACTCCCAGTTGAGTTTGATCTCTCTTGTAAAATGCTGACAGATCATGAGATTTAAAAAAAAAAAGAATCTTCGTTCACTCCTGTTATATATTCATACAAATTGACACACTGAGTATCAAAGAGTACAAACTGATACCCTCTGAGCCTTCTCTAGGCTGAACACTTCCCGTTCTCTCAACCTTTCTTCATATAAAAGATGCTGTAGCTCCTTTATCATCTGTGTGGTTCCTGCACTAGACTTTGCCCATTAAACCTGTATGCATCTTGTATTAAGGATCCCAGAACGGGACACAGCATTCCAGATGTGACCTCACCAATGCCAAGTGGAGAAGGAGGATCACCTCCCTTAGTCTTTGGCAGTGCTCTTTACACTGCAGCCCAGGGTTCTGGTGGTCTTTTTTTGCCACTAGGATTCCTTGCTGGCTCACGGTCAGCTTGTCCACCCAGACCTGAAGATTCTTCTGGACAAAGCTGCTTTCTAGCTTAGCAACACCCACAGTTTACTGGTGCAAGGGGCTGTAACTCCCAAGGCACAAGACTGCACATCTCCCCATCTTGAGCTTCATAAGATTTCTCTGCTCAGTTCCTCAGCCTGTCAAAGGGAGAGGCCTAAAGGGAGAGGGCATTAAGTGTTAGAGCAGAAGGTCTTACTTTTGCAGCTGTTTCATGGGAGTGAACAGCAGTGTTTTACGAGGGGGAGCTAACGCAATTGCAGCGATCTTTTGAATGCGACAGGCTCAGATGTAGGGCCAGTAAGAGGGTTGGTGTAAAGTTACCTTGGACTTAGAGAGCACCAAGTGCCCAGGAAGGGAATTGACCGCAGGTGTGGACTTATGCTCTATTTGTGAGGAAGTTAACAAACACTGAGCAAATAGAAAGCTCTTAAATTTGTACTCTATAACAATGCTTTGGTAGAGATCCTTCCAAGGCAGTTTGTTAGTTTATTTCTCAAAGATTTGACAAGTTAAGTCAAAGACCTATGTAGCTGAAACAAATAATAAATTGCAAATTATGAAAATTATACACAAAATATAAGTAAGATAATGAATGATCCTGTTTTGTAAAGAAACATGCAATATTGGGCATTTCTCTCTCATTTCATTATGGGAGCCAACAGGCATTTTATTTATTAGTGAATTAGCAAACTGAGGAATAATGCGGAAAAAATACTATAAAGTATAAATCAAAGTGGAAAAGATGATGTAATTTCATAGGCTTAAAAGGAGGAATGAAAATAACTGAGTTTTAAGTCCCCAGGGAAAAGAAGGAATGCTTTTAATAACCTTTCAGGCTTTGCAGGAACCTTCCATTTACTTGCCAGGTGCTTGGTACTGAGGCAAGAAAAACATTTTTTTTTTTTAGTATTACTCTGAGCTGCTTTTGATAGTACTTCATGTGTAAAATAAGATAGTGCACTTAAACTTCACGGGAAGAAGTTTTAAAATGTAATTGGCATAGCAAGAGGAAGTTTCAAATTAAATAGTCTTCAAACAAAAATGTTAATTGGGAGGGGGATCTGGGTGTTTAACTTAGTGGTATGATGTTTAACCACTGTAGGAGGAGTTGTGTTGCTATTCCTAATGTTGCATAAATTCATGGGACTTAATATTTCATAAATTTGCTAAAACATTTTCATCTCCTCTAGGGAGTTTCAGCTGCATTTGCCATTCAAAATTTTTTTTTAAAAGTATACTTAAGATACACTGTATATTCATTTACTGGGCTTTAGGCATAAACTGTAGTTGAACTTGATTCTCGGGGGTAATCTCTTAAAATGAAACTGTAGTAATCCTGGCTCCATTTTGCATTAAGAGGGAGAGATGGTATCTTGTGATGGGGTTAAGTCTTCCACTGTTACAGTGTTTCTAGCAGGCCACTGGCACAGTGGAGAAAAATATACCCCTCGGGAGACTTGGTAAAGCTAGCAAAATCAAATCAAACAACTCTTTAAGAAAAAGCCTTGTTTGTTAAAAGTTTTTCCAGAGGCTGACAGATTGTATTATCTTCCTTCATACTGACTGGCATGTCAGTGCGTCGAGAGCAGGCAAAACTTTTCAGTGGATGTAAATGTTGTTTTGAGGGCAGTTGAACTCGTGACTGAATTTCTGAGATCTGAACTGTTGATTACCTGTCTTAGATTTTAAAATGTTCCTTAAAGGACGTGTTTTTATTGATGTTTTGTTGGAGAACCAAAAGTTAAGGCTTACATAGAAGTGACATTATTTTTTTAATAACAAAATGGAGTGTTATCACTCATCTAGTGTTTTTACACTAGCTAGTTTGTACAGCAGATTGCTGTGTTTGGCTTTGAATATAAAAGTAGCAGAGAAGTCTATAACTTGTGTGTTATGGCATCATATTTAATTCTCTACCGAGGGGCCTACCTTGAAATATTTGTAATTGAAACGTGTATTGTTTCAGAAATACTTTTTTAGGATTATGCTTTGGGAACTTTTTTTCTTGTTTAATAGAAATTTTCTACAAGTGACAGTGACTATCCCTTTTACAGGTTTAATACCATATTAAAAAGACTTGCATCAGAAAGAAGCAACTCAACAGCATTTTAGAAGTTAAATAATTCCAAGCAGTTTTTAAGTACTTCAGTACATAAAATTAATGGTTGGACAGTAGAGGTGGTCCTTTAATTTCTCTTACAGATGTAAGCACAACAAAAACAAGCATCTCCAGAGTGGTGTGACCACATCTGTCATTGGGCTGCCTTAGAATTGTTTTTTTTCTCTTGTATTACTGACCATTTCTACAATACTGCTTGAGTTGATGGTGCTAGAATGTTGTTTCAGTGGAGTAATACTCTTTCCCAAACATAGACTTAGATCCTGCAGCTTTTCATCTGAGTGAACAATGAGTTAATGCCCTTTTGGAGGGGTTTCAGGCAATAGGAAACCCAAGAAAAATGTCTCAATTGCTGTAAAATCTGTCAACTTTTCTACTATACTTTTATGAGATGTCCTGTTCTGCGGAGATATCTATCTATATAGCAGTGCAGCAGGAGCACAAATGTAGGAAATCCAGAAACACCAATGTCTGTGGCTCTCTGTGATTTCCACAGGAGCTCTTGCCATCTCATGGCTACTACTTCATCATGATTTGGCTTGCTTTTAGGTGTGAAAGGTATGTGCAGTTGTTTCCAAGTGTCTGAATAGTGACTGAGGGCTTCTGCCCAACCTCACCCACTTGGTTAGGTGATAGTGGCACAAACTGTTGCTTTCAGTACGTTGAGCAATGTTGGAGCTGCATGGATAATGGTTGGCAACTGAGTAAAGAAGTAAACAAGCTGAGAAAATGGTTGTTCTTTAAATAACACTCCAGCAACAACAAACTCCCTTGGTTTTCCATCTGCGTTGCTACTGTGTGTAGTATGCAAGGGTAAGGACATGAGCCCACAAGCATCGCTCTAAGAACAGCCACTAAATGTTGTGGAATAAACACACCTTTTGACTAGAGCGTACCTGCTTGGGTGTTGGAAGGGGTTTAATGAACTGAAAACAGGAGGCTGGATAAGGGAAGGGAAGAAGTGACTTGCCAAGAGTACCTGTTGCTAATTGCTGTGTCACTTCATCAGCTAAGTAACGAAACGAGATGGGCAAAGTTGTCTTAGCAGTCTGAGTTGTAAGGCCGTAGCTTGAGTGCTTCTGGTCTTTTGTCATTATTTGGAGGAGACATTAATAATATAGCTCACAAAATGAACATCTGGAATACTTCTTAAATATTTATGCCCCTAAGTCTCATATTGTGGCTAGTGTTAGTATTTGACAAAATGATTGTTCTGTGCTGTAGTTCAGAATGTATTTATTTATTAAATCAAAAAAGTGTCCTGTTGGCTTTCATTAGATAAGATCCCCATTTTCATGAGCAATGCAATTATGGTTGAGTATGCAAGCCAATTCTAATGTTAATTGGTCCCAAAGAATATCATGGATATGTTATACTTTGCTGTATGTACATTTGTTTCCTCTCATCTGTCACCTACTAAATTATCAATGCTCATTTTCATGTTCTATTTCTGACAACTCATGACAGCAATATTCATCTCATGACTTTAAAAACCATGAGGGAAGAACCATTCTGACAGGTTTAAATTTTGTAGATAATTGAAGTGGGAAGAAGGTCTAGGCTTGCAGGACTGTGGTGTTCTTTGCACTCCTGAATAAAGAATACTCACAGATGATTAGAAATGATGGCCTAAACTGTCCAGTGTGTATGTCGGGATGTGTAAAGTGATCTTGGGATTTTATGGTTACTTTTCTTAAAAGCCTGTTGGCTGCTTTGTAAGAGCTAAGTAAACTTGCAAAATGCCACCAGTTCTGTGTTGGAAAGCTAATATGGGCCAACTTCAGGAGAGCCTGGTCTTAGAAATTTTAGTAATTATTTTGTCCTTTGAGTGACAGAGTGAGTTTCTGCTGAATGTTCTGGCTTCTGTTTGTTCTTGTTAATCAGTGTCCTGAGCTTTGACAGCTCCCGAATCTCACTCATGTAGTTTAAATAATTCAAATACATAGCTAGTGTTTAAAGGGGGGAAAAAAATTACTGTTGTTTTCAGTCATTTGTCTGGTTATCTGACAAGTCAGAAAGCCAAGACTTGATAATCTTGAGTGCATTAGTGTTTCTCCAAAATATGGCTGTATCAATTAGATGCATTGGTAAACATCCCAGACTCAAGGTAGTATTTCATGAGGCAATACATGCGTAAATCAGAAACATCCATGAATCACTTGTTCACTTCCCTAGGATTGTCTTTATTTACATTAGATACATAAACAATTAACAACAATTAATACTGTTTTGACTGTTTTTTAAAAGACACAGGTGAAGCATGTTTCTTTCTTTCCCTTGGGGAACTACTCAATTGTCTGACAGCTTGAACTTACATGATTCCTGCTATATGGCCAAACATTTCTTATCGCTTAACTTTTTGTCCCATTATTGTGACTGTGACTATACTTAGAATTATTTTGTGTTTCTTGCCATGTACTTCAGATGAGGAAATAATTCAGAAAAAGTGATCTCAAAGTTAAACCAGTGTTCCAGTTTCCGCTGCTATTCACAATTTGGTAAAATATTTGGTAAAATATGTGTTTCAGTGTTGAGTTTGTTTATATGGGATGACCAGCTGAGTGAATTCTCACGCCCGTAAGTGTGAGTATGAATGAAAAATTTGTTCGTGAAATATTCTACTTCACCTGAACTTCCTCTTTCTGTTACCATTCTTACTAGCAAATTCACTTACCAGCACGTATTTGGAAAAAGTTTGAGGAAAGGCACATTTTCTGTATTTCGTGTCCTGATAAAAACTTAACAAGTTACTCCTCCAAGTGCTGTTTACCCTAGTTGTTATTTTTTAAGTTCATTTGTTGCCTTTTTGTGTTGTGAGCCTAAATCTTAGCACTTGACTTGATATATTTCATAAAATGCAAGAGAAATTTCTGTCTTGAGCAATGGGGTGGTAATATCGCAAACAGTTCCAAATGGTATCAGTATCATTTTCTTCACCACACTGCAGTACCTTGTCCAAATTGCTACTAGTCGCTTCAGTTTCTGAGCAGGAGCAGCCAGCGGTGCTATGTTTAGCCCTACACTTCCCAAATTGGAAAATAAACATTCCATAGATACTGCACATGAGAAAACACTGTGCTGCTGGAACGTATGCTATTTTAGAAGAAAGATAAAACTGTGGTTTGGAATACCTTCTGTTCCATGAGAAATTCATAGTCCTGGTATATTTTTCTTTCCACAAGTGTTAGTGTGTTAACCCCTGTGTTTTGGTCTAGTTCCAACTTGAACAATTACTTCCTTCTCACTGAAATTCCCTCTGCCTTCTTTACTGAATATAATATTCTCCACTTCCTATGCAAAGCTGTTGAGGGTGACGGTATGAATGCTAAAGGTCTCTGGATTTTATTCCAGAGGTAGTACACAGAGGTCGTGCTTGTGAAACCGGCCTGAAACTGTTTGTATCACTTCATTTTAGGCTTCTGTTTTGTACAAATAATTTTGGAAGCATGTGTTATCACCACTCTCTTTAATCAAAATGTGTAGAGGTTTGTGTTTTGGGGTTTTTTTTGGAGAGAGGGTTGTTTGTTTTGTGTGTGTTTTGTCTTTTGGGTTTTTTACAGTTGGGGGTGGTGGATATTGACCCTGGGCTTACCAGTTCTTCCAGTTTGCCAGTGGAATTATAGATGATGAATTAACTTGGTAACTTAGCTGTCGACAAAATGGTTGAGCTCTTTCAAGATGCCTTGTGTTGCATATATAATATGTGGTCCCTGTCAAGAGTGTACAAAAACATTCGTTGGTGTATACACTTCTTGTATTTCATAAGAACAGTTTCTTAATAGGATGGAGTGCAGGCTAACTGCAGCTCACTGCCCTGTCTCAACTGAAGCTTCTTCTGAAATCTGAGCTGTGTCAGACATTCCGATTCTCCGTTGGACCTCAGTTATGCAATTTTTTTCCTGTTTGGGCATTCTAACACAATTAGGCTCTTGACACAGTCATCCTTATTTCTAACTGCTTCTTGTTTGTTGCACCAAATACCTTTTTCCTGAGTTCCTGGAACAGTATGTTGTCTGCCAGGGAGTGACTGAATGTTTCCTCTTAAGGAATTCCCTGCTGGTCCATGAGGCTGGATGGAGGCCAAGGTTCTGGCACCTTTCTGCAATCTTGCAACTGGTTTGTGAAGGCTTCTGACTGTGTAGAAGAGTTCCTTAATTCCTTGCTCACCAGGTTGAAACGGCAAGGAAATATTTTACCTTGTCTGTTTTCTTATAATGGTTTGTAGAATGTTACGAGGGAATAGGTAACCTCATCTAGATCAGTGCTTACTATTCTGAATTTCCTTCTCTAAATATTGGGCAGTTATAAAAGATTTCACAACTTCTCCTAGGAGAGGATTTGAGAATACTCCTTGCTTTTATGGAAATCCTTATTTTTGTCTTCCAAATATTTGAATTTCACTAATACCCTGATGCTTGAATTTACAAAGGACAGAGGCTTCTAAAGAGTATGTGGTGCTCCACTGCATTCAGAAATAAGACTCAGAACAACTGTGATATTACTCCTTTCATAAAATTCAGTGGAATCTTGTGCTCTATCCCACAGGTCCACCTAAATATTGTATTTTCCATTGTTAAAAGTACAGGCTATAAAATTACAGAGGCAGTAATAGTCTGTTCTGTAAGCTTCTTAGTACTACTGGGAATTGCCTTCATGAGAACTCTGGGCTTTAGTGTACTGTAGTAATATGCAGGACACTGAACTGGTAAAATAGCTCTCTGGTCAAAGTTTCCAAAAGTGCTTAGTGTTGATGGAGGCTGACTCTAGAGTATGTCTGAGTTCAGTAGGAGCACAGCTGAATCCATACTAGATATTTGGAAAAATCTGACCTTACGCTGAATAGAATGGCTAGGCTTAGATATATTTTTCTGTTGTTCATATCTCTGATAGTAAACTTGCTTGAGGAAAATAGAGTTAACCTGATTTGATTTGACAGGCTAGACTAAGACGCAAACTCTTTTGAGTTTGCTCATGAGTAGAAAAGTGAAGAGGCACTGACTCCAGTGGGTTGTGCAGTTTTTGGCCTGCTTATATGCTTGAAACATATAGATCTTATAGACTTGCCTTTTCTTTAACTGTATGAGTAAATCCCACCATATTCTGCAGGACAATCAAGGCCTGCCCCATTGGAAGCCATTTAGCAAAATAATCTGTGTTTCTGGTGTGATAGCTTTTGGGGGGGGTAGATTTGCCTTTGTACAGTTGCCCACAGAGAGCAGAAGTAATTCTTTGCAGAATCTTCTGTAAGGTATGTTCGTGTGCTTATGCAGAGCGATACTAAACTCATCCCTTAAAACTGAGAAATCTTTCTCCCTATGCTAGTCATTGTCCTTAGTACTTTTAAGAAAAGGGAAGCTAGCAAATGTATGAGGACTTGCAAAAATATACTCTAAAACTTGAGGAAAAACTAATTTTCTGCTGTAGCAAAACTACCATTAAACTTGAGGGGCTATGTGTTCTCAACACAACTGGCAGGATTAAAATGGTAGAGGCTTGGATTCTGCATTTACCAGTTGGCTCTTCTTGTGTTTTCTCTGAAAAAGGAGGTTTATATTGCTCCAGCCTATTTTGGGAAAGCTGCTTTGATATCTCCTTTTGCCGTATGTGTTGCATGAAGTTTTCTTCTCTTTTAAACTTGCTTCTCGGGTAGTGTCTAGAATAGATGATACAGTGATAGGCATTGAAAATCATAATGTTTTTAATATCTTGCTCCTTCATATCCCCCTTACCTTACTGTTTTCCATGTCACTTATACTTTCAGTTGCTCCATATCACAGTGCCCCCTACAGGGGACACTTTGATCAGAACGTATGAACCTGTGTAGGATTTTGCCCGTGTTTATCTACCTACATGTAATCTTGAAAGAGCTGTTGCTTGTGGGCCCTAATAAGGGAGAACCGAGAAATCTTTAACAAAAAAACCTTGTGACATCATGTGTTAGGGTCTCAAAATAAAGACAAGCTAGTAACTGCATATAGCTGGGCTGAATACGTCTATTTGGGAACTCAAATGCCTATTATCTTTTTGCAAAATAGCTTCTTATTCTTCAGAAGGGTGTGCTGAACATTCAGAGGTTGCTGGCTGAACTGATTCTCCGGAGTGGAGAAGCAGGATTTGGCAGTCTCTGTGGAGGCTGAAAGGTTTTAAGAATATTTCTGCAGTTCAAGAAAGGTGGCTCTATTATGTATATAGAACCATTTGCCCTGGTTCAGTACTCTCTGTACTTTCTCTTGGTTTTAATCTTTCATTTGGTGAAACATTAAGCTCAGAAGTGTCTGTACTCAGATGGAGGGTCATTTTTGCATATGATGTATTCTGTGTCCAAGTCAGTGCCAAGTTTCTCTAAAACTTTCTTCCTTTCATTCCTCATCCTCTAAGTGAGGTACTTCCATATGCCTTGGTACTGGGTTGTACAGACAGATCATCCAAATCCAGTCTGCATTGTGTGATGGGTCTCTTGGAATGGTGTGTCAGTGATTTTGTCCAGGCGATGCAATGGCTCTGTACACTGCCGTAATGGTATGAGTGTGTCCAAGACTAAACTATGATGATGTTGAGATCATTGCCCACAGATTAGATGTGTGCACATGTCTTGACTCTTTTGAGGGCTATTTATGGGGTCTTTAAGTGTTGTTTTCCCATCCCCCCATGAGCATCCTTAAAACTGACATGAGTAGCTGACAAAAACTGACAAAAGTTCATACAATTGCCAGAATTGATATAGACGTATTTTGAGACCCGACTTGGCTCTGCTTTTTATTGGAAGGTAGTTGTACTGTGGGGTTTTCTGCTGCTCAGATTAGGTCTTTGTAGACTTTTGAATGTTGATTGATATAGCGTAAGTAAAAATGTGACTGAGTTAAACCGAAGGACAACCTCCAGAGCAACAAACTGGATTTTTTTGTTACTGTGCAAGATGTAGCTGTTTTACTGTTCGTTAAGAAGTTCTGATTGCATCTTGGAAGGAAAAAATCAAACACTTGTAAGCAGTTCCCTTCAATGTATCAGATGTGGTTGCTTTTAACCCATGGTGCTTGTGACTGTCCCTCCACTGGTTCTGGGTGACTAACTTAGCTTTGTTTTTTCAGTACATCTGGTTTTAGGAGTCTAAGGAAGAAATCTGTGCAAGCTTTTTCCTTCATTGTTTCTCATGTCTGTTTCTTTTGATAACCAACATGTGTGGGCTCGAAATCTAAACTGTTCAGGGATGTTTTATTAGGGTAGACTTTTAAAGGCAACATAGAACTAAGTTTTATCCTGCCCAAGTGTAAGAATCTAATGAATGTTTTTCCTTTAATTGCTGAGCTCAGGAGTTCTTAGCACATTCACAGGATTTGCTGTTTTTGTCTGGCTGGTTGAATGGGTGAAGTAAACAGTGGTGACTTAAGAAAAAAGGTCTAAGAAGCCCACTTCATGCTTGTTGACAATGATGGAGTTGTTCTGGGAGACTGTCCTGCTGTACCTGGTCAGCTTAAACCCTGTTCAACTGTTTTGGCCGTGTCTGCTTCTAACAATGGACTTGAGGTGATACAGAATCACCACATAGGTCAGGGTGGATGGGAACATAGTGGGTTATTTGGTCTAATGTCCCTGCTCAAGCAGAGTTATCTTAGAGCATGTGGCACGGGATTGCATCCAAACGGATCTTGAATACCTCCATTGAGGGAGAATCCACAACCTCCCTGGACAATCCGTTCCAGTGCATGGTCACTCACACCATGACTGATACCTGTGATACCTGCTATCCTGGAAACAGCACAGGTAACAAAACGAAAAAATATTAGTGGCAGTAATATACAGTTAAAGGACAGTAATTCAAAGATGTGGTGAAGTAATTTCAAAAGTACTGAATACTTTTCTGAAAACTGTGTTTGTGAAAGGTTCAGTACCTTGTTTTATGGCGATGCTTAGAAACTTTGAGAAATTTTCTTCTCCCCAGGACAAGGTGACTATTATTCACATTTTGGACTTTATTTTTAGAATTTTAAAATACAAAGTACCTTCACATTTAGAGAGTAAATATTGCATGACTATTTTTAAAACAGATGACATGATGCATGGTTTTCTGGTTTGTAAGAAGCTGATGTGTGTCTACAAGTATATGCAAGGTTCATGCCAGTTTTATGGACAAGAAGCTGCAGGCATTTTTTTCTTCCTGTGACCACTTAATTTTATTTCATTTTATTAATGTTGTGGCTAACCTGGCAATCAATATGGACAGAGCACAGGCATCCCATTTGGGCTGGCATACCTGACAAAAGCAGGGCATGCCCCAGTGGAGGCCAGTGGACCCAGCAATTGCTGTCCAGTGCACTGCTGTGAGCGTGCTGTGCTTGTGGAGATCCTGGGCTATGAGAAACTGTGTGCTTTAAGAAACTGAATTCTGTTTTCTAATGTTTAAGCAGGAAGTATATGAATGTTCAGTGGTGTGGATTCTGATTGGCCATTGGGGTATTCCCTGCAGCGAAAAGACTGTTTAATTTGTCTCCTTGGCTGGAGAGGAATTACCCTTCTGATACTGTGTGGCGCTTGGGCGTCAGTGCCCACTGTCACTTACTGGGTCTTTGCCAGAGCTTTTAAAGCAGTTAACATGATGTCCTGATGGGACTGGAGAGTGTAGACTACCTCAATCTGAGATGATAGTCTAAAATCAAGTAAAGAGTGAAGGTGGGGGTCATTTTTGTACATAATAGCCAGTGGTCGGGGGCCCTTAAAGCATAACACAGTAGTTGTAGCCTTCCCCAAAGCAAAAACTGCACCTGATTTTGTTTGAAAACAGAGAATGAAAGAACTCCTTAAACAATTTGGTTTCTTATAAACCTGTTCTAATTACTATTGGTATCATTAAATTACTTGTTTTGCTCATCCAAAAGACAAGTGCTTCTTATGATGTGGACAAAATGTGTTCAGTACCCAATCTGTGGTGTGGTTAGTGGGTCCCTCCCCATCTTAACTGTGAAGACCTGAGAATCAAAGGAAAGCTGTTACTTAAGTAAGTAAATGAATTCACATTAAACTGAAAAGAACTATATGCAAAAGAAATTGAGTCTGATTTACATGACAGAAATAAGGAAATGTAGAGTTAAAGCTTCAAATTTGCCTACAGTTCAATTTGTTGTACCACACATTGCAAAGTTTTGGAGATCCTTTCAGTACTCAAGAGAAATCTTGTGACTGAAGAATGCATTCCTAGTTTTAATTATCTTCTTTTGTCTCCAGAAAATGGAGAGGATCATATAGAAATGTCAAAGTCCAGTAAACAGATGGCAACAGCTTCTTTAGACCTTTTGTCATTTATTAGATGAATAAGCATTTTGGGACCTTTTAAAAGCATATATCCTGGACCCAATACCATATCCTTAGTCCTGAGAGCTCAATATTAATCCTTTGATACAGTTGGGATCTATTACAGTATATAAAAAGCTCCACTGATTCAGATCTCTTTTTTAATGGTATTTGTGCCTCTTATCAAAGATTGGCTCCTGATGTGCGTTTCACAGCCGTGCTGAAAGGAGAAGAAATGTTCCAGGAGTTCTGGCTTTTTTGTAGGCATCTCCTGGGGTAAAGCTAGTGCTTGGTCTCTGCAGTCCTTCACTTGAAAGATTGGTCGTGTGGAGCACCCCAGGTGGTACAGGGGGTCAGACTTGTTGCTCTTTCAGTGACTTGCAGCAACATTTTCTGTTCCTTGGCATGCTAGGGTTAGATGGAGTTTGTGAAAACGGAAAAGAGGTTTTTTTCTCAGTTGTAGGTGTCGCATGGAGTGATGGAGGCAGATCGGTCATTTCAGTTTCTCCACAGCAGTGTGAATTTTCCTGGGCCCTCTTAACATAAAGGGAATTGCAATGAGCCTGAAGAACTTTGCTGAAAAATATAAGTTGCTGGGGTCACAACACAGAGCTTGGAGAGTGGACAGTGCAGGAGGGAAAGGGATACTGTCAGCTCACCCCGGAGTTTTTATACTGTTCCAAATCCATTTGGTTAATGTGTGACACCTACTTCCTCCCTACTAGTTTGCCTGTGTTTTTGTGTTTAAAGAACAGGGGCATTTTTATTATGGGATTCTGGTATGGGTTCTCTAATTTGTGCTGATGTTTTAAGGTGTCCAGCCATGTTATACATATACAGCAGTGTAACAAGACAGCACTATCTAGATATTAGAAACTGCATCTTTCATAATCATGGTCTCTTTTTTATATCTGATTTTACTCTTCTACAACCACTGTTTGCTTTTCCTATATCCCCATACACCTTTCACCTTCTTCACATTGGGCCTTTAGTTCATTTTTGGATATTAGTTTTGCATGCCAGGCTGACAGGCTGATCTGTGATGTTGCCAATTTGCTATGTTTAGGGCAAAATTGATTTTTTTTCTTTATTGGATATGTACAGCAGAAGCCAGAATTTTATGAGATGGTGGAGAGCAGGAACAGGGTGGCAGCAGTAATTTAGCTGAAGGTGCAGTAAACAAGCCCAGCTCATGCTCAGTATTCACACTACAAGTCCAGAATGAGTTGGAAAGAATTTTGGTTTTGGCCTGAGAACAAGAAAAGGATTAAACCCAGTAAACTTATTTTAAGGGTTTTTTTTGAGAAAAAGAAGGAACTGAGTGCAGAATGGAGTCCAGTATGGTGTTTTATGTAGTGGTGACTGAAGATCATAAAAAGACTTTCTTCTATTGTCAGTTCTAATTGGAGGCTGGCACTGATTAGCAAAAGTAAAGAAGTCTAGGAAGGGAAAGACAAATGGGGAATTTTATTGAGTGGAAAGCCCCTGAACAAAAGAGGACTTTGGTTCCTCTACATTCTAGTGGTTTTAAAGAAACTTATGAACTGTTTGCCTGCAAACTATTGATTATTCTTCTCTCATCTCTTTCAAATATGTCAGTGGGAGGATAGGAACAGGTATTAGTGCTAAGTAACTCTTCTAAAGATGGTCTGTAGTATGGTTTGTTAGGAATTCCTATAATGTGAGCTTGTCTTTTTTCCCCATTCATGCAGAGGTGACAGTGACATGAGTATCTTACCTGGGACTCTTTAGCAGTGAAATCTGAGATTTGGGACCATATCTCCTGGTGTTTTGAGAAGATCCTGTTGGAATGTCAAACATTTAAGTGCTAGTAGTATGAAGGCTGTATATGCATGATATAGTATAATGCATTATATAGGCCTATGGATCATATGGATTTGACTCTTAAGTCAATTTAAATTGTCGTGTCTCTTCCAGTTTAGCACGACATGCAAGGTGTTTGTCTGCATGTGGCTTAGTCACACCTTAATTTTAAGAAGCATCTCAGCAGTGATGTAAAGATCAAATTGCAATGCTGAAGTTGGCAGGTTTCAGAAGCAGGGAATGCCAAGGCAGAAATGCCTTTTCAGGAATGGGACAGTCAGCTGAGAATCTATTTCAGCTTCTTACCTTTCACCAGTAGAAGCAACGGGATGGCTCTGCATCTGTGGTGCTTGTTTTGAACGTCTGAATACATGATTTGTGCTCCCAATTTGCTATGGAGACTTGAGACACCTAACCTTCCTCAGCTCTTTGTGAAATCAGTTATGTGTGTGATGATGCTTGTTCCTGCAGGCTTTGCACAGTGAGAGGCTGTATTAACGTGTTGTTTGTTACAGGATGGTTTCAGGCAAGGATTGATTCTGCAGATACATGGGTGGGAATCTGTATTTCACCATAGTAATGAAAAGACATCTGTAAATGAAGAGTAGCTTTAATTTCAAATATAAAGGGATTAGCTACCCAATTTACAAAATTTGCAAGTGGGTTTTGAAAGGCTGATTATGGCAACAGGTAGAAAAAGCAAATGCAGCACCATATCTTAAAGTACAGGAACAAAACGTTGTTTGACTGTGAAATTAATAAAATATCTAGCTGGCTTAGGTGCTGAAAGTAGTTGGGCTGCAGCTGCCAGCAGCTTCTTCAACAGGATGAACTGCATAGTGTGAAGTCTAGGCTTCTGTAGCCAGGCTGTATCTGTCTGCTCGCCAGTGTCTGCTGCGAATAAATTGGCTCCCTGTATGTATGTTGACAGTGAGAATCCTCAGTGTTAATTCTGCATCCTTACATAAAATATTAACGCCAGCACTGGAAGGTACATCTGTAGTAGACTTGAAAATAATAGATCTGTGACGGATGAACTGCTGGTATCTGTAAATGACAAAGCATACCATCTCCTCCTAAAAAGAATTAAATTACAGTATTATTTTGCAGGTAGAGAAATACCTCATGTAACGAATATTTCAGCAAGCCATGTGGAAGCTATTCCTTGTAAAACTTGGGGGAAAAATCCCCAACTTTGTTGGCTCAAATATCGTGTGGACTAAAAATTTGCTGAAGGACCTTAAGCAAAAATAGTAGATGTGGCAGTAATTTGAGCTGCAAGGCAGAGAGCAGTGCTTGTAGGGTAAGTATCAGGCTCAGTTAGATCAAGTGCCTTATTAATGATTTAAAGGAGGAGGTGAAACAGCTCATCAGTTAAATTCAGAATGTGATACTAAATGGGGATTTTTTTTTTGCATGTTCAGATGGAAAGAAAACATGGAGTACAAAGTATGGAGTGGTTAAGTCCTAGAAGACAGTAGAAAAACAAGCTAAAAAAAATCTTGCCTTTTTTAGTGAAAAAAGAGAGCTGGCATCTTTTTTATGTGGGAGAAATTTGTTCAGCATGTTTTACCTGGCTGTGTGTCTGCCTTGGCTGTGCTAGTGAAGAGACGTGCTTTGGCAGCTGTAATTAGTGTTGAATTTTGATTAATACCGAAGACTATGGGTAGAAATAAAAATTGGGTCATAAATACTGTAACAAATCAGAGGCTATTGTTCATGAGACCGTGCTTCTCTAAACAGAAGCCTGATTGTGCAAAGATGCTGAGGGCCGATATCCCTTAGGACTCAAAACAAATGAGGGCATTTAATACTTAAGAAACCAAACTAATTTTTCAAAGTTTCTTTCACAAAGGGGTAGTTATCAGAGATTATGCTCTGAGCTAAGCTGCAGTTGAGCCTATTGTTACTTGGTGTTTATGCAAACTACTGTTTCAAAATATTCAATGGCTCAATGAACCAAGTTTTTTTTCTGCTATTCTGTTTGTAGGGCACTCACTGGAGGAATGGGGAAAAGCCAATTGTTCCCCCCTGCCCAGTCTGTGTATGTGTGTGTACAGTGCCTGTGGGGTATTTCAGAGAAGCAGATGAATGATCTCCAGTGTATTTTTACCTTATAACAAACTTTAGCTGTGTAGGCAAGAAGTAGGTGATATCAATGTTGTTTTGTGTGCACTGCTGTGTGGAGTCAAGAGCACTGACACATTTGCAATAGATCCCGATTCATAACTTCATTAGCTTTCAGGGAACAGAGCAATTCTGGATCTACTAGTGCTATATTTGTCAGTCTTGCCAAAAACATTTTACTAGTTGCTGTTGTAACTGATGCTTGATATTATTACAACTTGGGGAATGCATTGTTTTATAAATGACATTAATAAAACATGTAATACTGAGGAAATCCAATGTTAGCAATTTTACAATTGGTTACACTCATTGTAAAGGTAAGTTTAAACATCCTAATAGAAAACGTTTGACAGTTTTCTCCAAAATGACCACTGATACATTCTGCTTGATTTAATGTTGATAATTAAGACAGACAAACAAGACACAAAGTACTTAACATTTGCTATTACTCTTTTGAAAAATGACTTTATATGGATTTTTTCCAAAGCCTTCCACTCTTTCTGTCAAATCATTCAAGTATTTTGAGGATTTATTCCTGTCCAGTAATTTTCAGAAGTGCTGTGATACTCTGAGTTTTGCCAGTACTGAAGAAGGGAATAAACTTTCAGCTAGGAAAGGGTGGAACTTGGGTGGGCTCCAGCAGAGGAAATCTCGCATCAGGCAGTTCATAAACTTCCAAGAAGCCAGTCCTTGGAAAGACAGCAGTGTACATGATGAGTTTTGTGCTGCTTGTAGTTGCCAGAGGATCACTCTGAATGTCATTGCGAACCTTAGTTACTGGATGTAGTATCTTCAGTAATTTTTGAGTAAGAGGGGTTGTTGCACTGAAAGAGAAAATCTGGAGGATGAAGTGCCTCTAGAGAAGTGCTTATGGCAAGTACAGAGCGCAAAAAGAAAGTAAGCTCAGAAAAACTGGTATTTGGGGAACTTGCGAGATGAGTGGTGAACTGCTGAAATAAGGGATAGGCCACTTCATCTTGAGAATCCAGAGTAGATTTGAACTGAAGTATCCCAGGCTACAGCTTAGTAACCTCTTCATGATGAGCAAACAAGCAATTCTTGAAAAGGTTTGCACAGTTTTGTATATAGCTTATACCTCTTCAAGTGGGCAAGGCTTTAAAAAAAAGATTGGAACAATCTCATACAGCAGTATTTCTTGTGCCTGGGATCTGTAGAGGAGGTTCTGTTTCTACAGTCTGTAGTCTGTCACAGAGGTACTTGGACTTCCTGTGATGGAAGCAACAGGGGAAACATGATGTTTTATGTGTGGGTTATATAGCAGACAGCGTTTCTCTGACGCATGGAAAACAGGCAACCCCATTTTCCCTGACTTGTAGAATGAGATTTTTGGTCCGGTAAGTCTTCCTGTGAAGTTGAAGAGGAAAAACAAGTGAGATTTAAACATGGGTTTATTGTCAAAATATTGTTTACTCTTTTTAGGCACAATATTTAGGTGATGAGGAATAACTGAATCGAGTAGCTGAGTGGAAAAGCCTCTTGGATAGAACTTACTTTTCAACAGTGGATCTACTGCAACCTTAAACAAGTCTTTCTAGTAACTTCTTATGTTTACTGGTCCTGGAAAGAACAAATCTTACCCAGCTTTACCAACTAGTGGCTCTCCTGTGATTTTTGCCAGGCAAGATAAAAAAGCAGTCACCTTATACCGTAGCAATTTTGGTGTGTTAGTAGATAATTTTAAGTATCAGTAGCCTCAGAACTTATCACAGGTAGGGAAAAAGCTCTTTTTTTTATAGTAACATTTCACTTTGACAATCTGAACTAACTTGCAAATTCATTTAACCCAGGCCTATCATTGACTAAACTGGTTAGCTTTTGATGGGCATTTGGTAGCAATCCAGTGATGAATTCCTGTTTAACCTTGATTTCACTAACCAGTTCTCTCTAACAAATGGTATCGCTGTCTGGAATTAAGGCAGTTGAATGCTCCTGAACAGCCAGGCCAGTCTACTGCTAATGTATAGGAACACATCTTTTTTTTCTTTTAAGCAACTTACTTAAAGAGTTTTGCTTTCTTTGTGTTTTTTTTTTACAGTCTTCGTGCGACTTGTGCAGCATGGAAGAAAAGTAGCATAGCAGAATTTTAAAGTCAAGTTTCATGGTGTCTCTAGGTTCCCTCTCTTGGACCAAAAGGAACATATAATTTAAGTGGTGTAGAGGGTATCCTTGTGTACTGAATTGAAAAACTATAAACTATAAAAGTTCAATTTAAAAAAAACCCAAACAATCAAAAAAACCCAAACAAAACCAAAACGTAATCCAGAGAACCTTTAGGGTGAAAGATACACTACGTGTGGAGTAGTCAGTTTAGAAAAAAACTAATGTCTTGTGTAAAACAGGAAATATTGGAACTGGGCATGAAATTGCTACTATAAGATTGCAAGTACTGTTCACAGCTTGTACCAGAGTGCCTTTGGGCAGAGGAGCTCTGTTCTATAAGGAGCAGGATCAGTAGTTGAAAGTCAAGAGAAGGAATGATATTTCCTAGAAGGCTGCTCCCAAGTCCTGACAAGAAATAAAAAATTGTTGGAATGGTCTTATTTCCTGTGTACTGTCTCACAGCTTGCATGTACCGTTTAAACCCTGATAGGATCAAATTATGCTGGTGCTGTCTGTGGTGGTTGGAAGAGAAATAATTAAGTATCCCTTTAAAAGTTAAGAAGCTTCCTTTTCTTCCTCTAAATTGTACTGTTAGTTGAATGGTGTGCATAGCTGTCAGACAACATGATAGGGAAACTTATTGTTATGAAATGCAGTGGAAAATTTTCTGTACAGCACTGTGAGTAGAAGGCTTGAATGACCCTGTTTTAGTCTAACATTTGGGAACGACTGCGGTTAAGGAAGATAACACAGAAGACAATTTAAAGTATCCTAATATTTGTCTTATTAGCCAGTTCTTGAGGAACTAATTTACATGAGCTATTCCCTGGAGGGCCTGGCATAAATCCTCTCTGAAAGTCAGCTGCAGTAACTCCCTGATTCCCTGAGGATGGCAGCCTCGACATGTATACTGAATTGCCAGGCATAGTATTTATCTGAAAATGGTTTAACAGGTGAGCATTGGACTCTCCCTTTTTACTGGCCATGTACTGGCTTTTATTCATTTGTTTTCTTAGGATCTCTGAGCTGAACTGATAATTTTTTCCCCTAAGTTCTGTGTCATTCCAAATAATTGTGTACTAAATATCTTCTTTGTAGAAGAAACAAATGCAAATCTGCCTTGAAATCAACCCTGATGAATAATCACTTAAAACATCGGGTTGCTTGTACATTTTCTTGTTTAATGCTAACAATCCAGCAGCATTTTCCAAACATATTTGAACAGGAGCAACTACGCAGTTTTAGAGATTTTATAAAGCTGTTTTCCAAGAAGGTTTGATGTCAGAATGCAATGACTTGTCTAACTGATTTAAAAGGTTGTAAAGGAAGTATTTCTTTATTAAGGTTTGTCTTTGGCATGTGTAGCTTTAAGATATGGTAGAAATGGACAGTTTTTCATAAACTTCAGAACAAGCCTGCACTCCAGTGTGAATACAGTCACTGATACAGAAGCTCAGACATAGATTTGCAGATCCTACTGACAGATGCCAGTGTCTAGAGGACACTGATCAAGGTGGTTCCCTAAAGGTGACTGATACCACACAAATATGAGGAGTAAGTGAACATTTGTTTTTCTACTGTGCTACTACTACAAATCAGAGTGGAATGTCTGCTCGGAAAGGACAGTTGCGGGAATGTTTCAAATTTCCTTGATCTTTGCAATAATAAAGCTGCTAGAAACATCTGAGGCTCTGCCCCTCACTTGCTTTCATTTGATGACATGGGGGTAGTGCTCAGTGTGAGCTATTATAGAGCAGTAAAACTCCTTCCTGTTTTAAGCCATGTCAACAGAAGAAGGAAGGAAAAAGCAGAAATTGCCTGGTGGGCATGTTGTTCTTTTGCCCTTCCTTGTTCTTCCCAGTATTTTTCAGTGTGTTCCACTTCATTCTCCTTTTTTTACCAGGTGACAAATTATGCGGTCTGGGGTTATAAGTTTGGGTGTACATGTGGTTTAAAGACTCAATAGTAAAATTCTCTTTGCTATTGTCTTCTGTGAGGTGCTAAATGCCACCTATTAGATGCTGAGCACTTGATGCAATGTAGCACTAGGATTTTAAATTAAGTTTGTGCTTTATTGAAGAAAATTTAAGGCATCAATTGAAACATAAGCATTGAAAGCAGGATTACCATCAGGTGGTGATGATATGTTATCTCTGAGGTCAGATTCAACATGATACTTAGTACCTTTGGAATAAAACTGAACACTCCACTAAAACCAAGGGAACTTGGTTTTGGGATGCTTGTTATCTGCAGGCTTGAGCCTGTTTCTGTGTTATAGATTGGGTACAACTGCAGTCTTTGTAATATACAGTTGACTGCTTTAACCATCTTGAACGGTCTTAGAGACTTTATTTAGTGCTCGTCCATTTGAAAGATGATAGTTCATGTATAGCTTTTCAAAGGAAAAACTGCAAGAAAGCGTCATCTTCAAGAATACTTGCTGTTTGCATGATATTTATTTCCAAAGTTTTATTGTGCGTGTTCTGGATTTAACTATACTACTATTCCATTATGTCTGTGAATTAAAATAAATGAGTCTAGTTATTTTTTCTTAGTGTAAATGGACCTTCAGGGCTTCATGTTGTCTAGAATGAATGATGATGAATTCATCATGTTCTGTTGTAGTACTGGCTGAGTTCCTGAAACTGTTTGTGTACAAGTGCTTTGAGAGCTGCTGAAGATGATTTTGTTTTGTGGGTTCTGATAATGGCATAATTTTTGTTTGGTGCAGCTTTATTCATAGCAAATTAATATTTTTGTCATGAAAACCTGTGTAAACTAGTAAGGCAGAATATGACATAAAATTTCTGCCTTCCTACTATTCCTGCTTGTTACTGAAATTGACTATCCTGTTGTATTGGGTTACAGGAGGGTTATAGAGAATTTTACTAGAAGTTATTCACAGTTCTGTGTAAGCAATTGTGCTTTTGCCTGTTCATTCTCTATAGTGAAAATATCTTTGCTTATAGTATAATGAAAAAGCATATGGCTCTTCTTGGAACCACAAGGAGAAGGAATCATCAAGTCTGCATGGATTTTTTTGTTAAGGAAGACATTGAATCCCCTTTACATGCAGCAGGGGCAGCTGTACACTGCAGAATGAAATGCAGAACACTCACTTGAATTTTATTGTGGCAATGAGAAGTAATACCAGGAGGATGGTTTTCTTTGACCTGTAAGTTGCAATTTGCAGTGTAAAGCAGTGAAATTGAAGCACAAGCTGCAATTCCAGCCTCCCTTACTTCCACTGTCTTCAGCCCTGCCAAAATCCAACCCCCAAGACACCTTCCCCGCCTCCAGCACTGCAGTCTGAGTTAAATAGTAAAAACAAAACAGCATCTGTGCTTGAGAGATGGCCAAGATGGAATTAGATTATTACCAGAGAGTAAACATGGTTCTGTTATCTTGAGGAAAACAGCCCTCAGCAGATATGTCATCTTTCCTAATTGGACCAATTTGCAGAAATCAGTTTAATGCATCTTTTGCCCTTAATGTCACACTTGCATTCTCAGACAGAGAAGGTCCCACCAGCAAGGGAAGAAGAGGCAGCCCAGGCAAGGCGGAGGGATGCTCAGTGCCAGCTTCAAATGTTGAGGAATGTGAGAACTGACACCTGTCTGAGACAGTTCTCAAGCTGTGACATGCAAAGCAGTCCTCTCTGGGATTTAGCAGGGGAATGTGTTATGGTATAGTAACAGCTGGCTACAAATAGGGATAGCAGTCTTGAAAGCATAAGCAAAAGAAAGCCCATGCTAAGCTGGCTACTGTTTTCTTCCTTACACTTTTTTAATCAATTGTATGGGTAAAAATGAGGTTTTTGGTTACTCTGTTGCATCTTCTGGTATTTACATTGTCAAACTGCTCTAATTTTGAAGGTTTTGCTGTTGGTTCATTACAATATCTGTCCTACCCCCCACCATTACTTCCCCTTCTGGCTGAAATGTTTACTAACTTTTGGAATAACTGTAGGTGGTTTTTTTCTTAGGTTTTAAAATATAATAAGTTCCTATTTTGCTTTATGCCGTGATAATTAGATTGAGTTAGTCAGTGAAGATCGACAGGTCTGTAAACATATTCTTCTGAGGTGGGAAGGCATTAGCAATTAGTCTACATGTCTTGGTCTTATGAATTGTGTCATTGGAGATGGAAGGAAGCCTAGCAGGGGGCTCCATGGACCTAGGGTTGATCACAGTTTTACAGCATAGGGTCACTTTTAGAATACATTTCCCACCACTTTATACTTCAATGCATTTCTTCCTATCACATGTAACAGGTGGGATTTGGAGGGAGGGTGTGTGAGCGGGCAGTGAAGTGGGCCCCTACCAAATCTTCACCTTTTCTTGCTCCAGTTCTGCTTGGGTGAGTCTTAACATAGATGTGGCTTGACCAGATGATTCTGCTGTGCTCTTTGGTATTTTGGGACACTGTGAGGTTGGACCGTGTAGCCATCCAATGTGCTTTTTGAAAGACTGTTTCATGAAAGGCCCAATAGCTGCAGGTAAATGAAATCAGGTGGCTCTTTCAAGCTGTTCTGGAGGTTTAAATGCTGCTGCTAAGAATTTATGCAGCTGGGCAGAAATACTGCAAATGAAGAGATATATTTCAGGCCACTGGGGAAGTATTCCTTATAACTTGGTGCATCAAAGCCTTGCATAAAGGTGGAGATGAAAAGTTGTGAAGCAAACAAGTCAATAAAAGAAATTAAAACAGAATAATCTTAACAAGGTAGGAAAAAAGTGTATTTGATGTGCCGCAATATAAGGGCATTGAGCCTGGCTGATGGGCTGGATGAAACATCTTTGTTTCAAAGTTCAAAACTACTTTGAACCACACAGTGTTTCAGTGGAGCAGTAGCATTGGATTCCCTATTGTATTTGTGTAAAAACAAAAGATGGACATCATGCTGAAAGATTCCTTCAGGACATTTCTGTGACCTTGAAATTGTCTAACTCTAAAGGTTTCTAATAGAGATTTCAAAAAAAAATTTTTTTCCTACAAAATTCCATTAATCAGAACAGAAAGCCTGGTTGAAATATTAAGAGATCTGAGTACATTCAAATGAGTGTGAAAAATATGTGCATGAGAAGTGGAAAACAAAGCAAATGTGTTTTAAGGGTTTTAATTACTTCTTAAGAAAATGTAGGAAGGTTGTCAGTGGGGAAAGTAGTACTTTTCATAAGTACTTTGAAGCTTTTAGTTGGTTGTTTTTTGGATTTTGTTGTTTGGATTGTTTTTGGTGGTTTTTTTTGGGGTGGGTTTTTTTTTGTTTTGTTTTTTTTTTGCTTTTTGTTATTTGGTTGGTTTTTTGTTAATTAAGAACCAAGAATTTCATATTGCAAGGAACAAGCATTGCTTTACCAGACCTTGTTGCTTTCTGGAATAGAAAGTGAAGGTGTGAAGACTTCTGGAACCAAAGTACTTAAGCAATTGGAAACTTGCCCTTTTTAGATCTCCAGTATTTGTAGTGTTTCTGTTGTAAGAGAACTTCCATCCAACTTAAATCTCCCTGGGCTAATGTAATTCCTGCCCTTCTCCCAGCTCCACCTAATCTGCAAATTGGAGCATTCTCTCCATGCTGCTTTAACATGTGTGGATTCACAGTGTCCGTAAGTTATGAGTGTTCACCTGAGGCTTGACTTGGGTCTGAAAAGCTTGTTGAGCTCAAGCTTTTATGCAAAGTAGTTAGAGGCAAATGAGAGGGAAGAGCAGACTGCAGGGCTTAAGAGGTGATACACAGGTCAGACCTCCACATTTCTTAGCTGTGGGGTTTATACTGTGGAGGTGAGTGCACAGCACAGGAGCATGCTTCTACAAGTAGATCTTTCCAACACACCCACACCTCATTTCTGCTACAAAGTGAAGACAAAATGTGTTTATAGGCACAATGGATCAGAAGGCAACATGAGTGGCTTGGATGCATGGCAGTGATTAAAGGAAAGAGCCATGGAGCTTTGCGTGTGAACAGGGTTCTTGTCAAGTGTGTTCATAAATGTCACTTGGCTTATCAAAATGATGCAGTGTCAAGGGAAAACAGAACTCCTTCAGGAAGTTCCCTCTATTTGTGAGACTAGGGGAGTTCATACAGACTCTGTTAAAGCCCATTATCTGCAGTACAGTTTGATAGTCTGTGGTAGTTGGTAGCATGTAACAGCTTAATAAGGTGTATCATATTGAGGCACTGAAAGATGAAAACAATAAGATAATCACAGATGCATTGATGAATGTCATGTGTGTCAGGCCATGAGCTGCAGTGAACAAAAGACAGTTGAGTCAGTTGCAATGAAGCCTGTGAACACATTGGGGTAATTTGCCTCAAGGCCAGTGTTTTGCATGGTGTAATGTAATGGCCCGCCTTCGCGAACGAAGAGCCGGGGAAGGTCCTTACCCACATATGCAGACAAGGCCTTCGAGCCTGCGCAGTGGATTTTTTAGGTGA
>JAWWES010000001.1:45003794-45042809 GCA_035583135.1 Lophotriccus pileatus | reverse complement strand
AGCTGCTAATGCTAAATATTCATAATTTGTGTCTGACATGTGGCTGTAACTTCCCTTGGAAACTTTTTAAGGTGAACTCACTGGAAGAACTCAGTTCTACAGAGGACTGACTAATCATCCGGATGATTCAAGCCTCATTAAATTCCATGGACGGATTAAATTTTTGACTGGGTTTGTAGTAACTACTGTCAGCTTCTAAATTGAGTAAAGAGCCACTTAAAATGCATCTGTGGCTTTCCTAATGTCTTACTTGTGCTGTTTTATAAATGTCACAGATAAGTAGTCAAGTTCAGGAAGGGATAGAGAAGACTAAAAGTGTGTCTCAGATATAAAAGGTTGGGAAATCTTATTGTAGAAGTTAGCATTGACTATGATAATTATGGTTCAGTGCAACTGAAAAAGGTTTTTATTAAAACCTCTGTCTTTGGTCAAACTTCTTTGCAAGTATATGTGACATAGCATCTAGGAAGATTCTAACTCTAATGTATATACTTAAGTTTCATAGCAACTGTATTAGAGAAATTAGGCTAATGTTCAGTTTTCAGTTCTACTACTTATTCCTGCTCAGTTTTTTAAATTAGGAGAATTAGATCTAGTTCTCACTTTCTCTTTATCTAGCAAAAGTGAAGGCAAGAAACTAGAAATGTCTATTACTACGAAGCCTTTCTCTGAGAAGTAGGGTATGATCAGACATTATGAGCTAATGAGATGAAAATGTTACTTTTTACTGGATTTGGAAATAGTAATGTAGAGAGTGCTAAAAATCGAAGTCTTTGAGAGCTGACCCTCTTGGAAGCAATCTTTCCCATGTGGAACTTTTTTGCTGGATCAGAGTAGTTTCTGTTGAGTCTACACTGGCTGTCTAGCTTTCTCAGGAGATGTTTATTTCTTTTGATGGATTGGCTTTTATGCCAGATGTATTTTTTTTTAACTGAAAAGTCTGTGGCATAAAAATAACCAAGAAATTTTATAGTGTCTACCCAAAGAGCTGTTAACTTAAAAGTTGCCAAGTCTAATGTATCCACTGCTAAAATACAAAAAATTTAAGTAAGGAAATTATGCACAAGGTTATTTATATAACTTCAATACCAGTGGGTTATTCAGGCAAAAGAAAGGGGATGGTGTGATGGTGAGAAGAATTTGAAGTGCTGATGGATGAGAAAAAGGCAAGGCTGGAAGGAGAGGACTGTTTATCTGGGGAAGATGCTCCAATAACATGGGATGATGACTACATGTAGGGGAAGGAGATGAGGTCACTTCTCTACTGCAGTGCTCAGTTATGCTGGCTCACTGGAGACCTTTAGCACACAAGGCAGCATGTGCGCTAAGTGTGCTTGTTTGAAATCCAGGCCTTGCTGCTGACACAACCACGTGGGAACCCTCTTCAGTCTTTTACTAGGGAAGTGCCTCCATTGTCACTAAACTGAGACTTCAGGAGTAGAACAGTCTAAGTAGAATAGACCTCTGGAGACCGAATCTGACCTCTTGCTCAAGGCAGGATTGTCATCCACAATACATCATGTTTGCCATAGCTTCTTGTAGTTGAGCTTCTGAACAGAGGTTCTGCAACCTTTCTGGCAAATCTTTTCCATTGCTCGATACCTTCATGAAAATATCCATAATATCCTTCCTAACTGCCCCTGCTTTCAGCCTGTGGCCATTGGCCCTTGTTTCGTTTTTGATGCAACAGGAGACTTGAGATAACTCGGTGTTATGCATTAGTAGTAGTTTAGCAACTATTGTTAAACTTCCTCTTAACTGCACAAGCCCAAGTGATACAACCTTCTCTTACAAATTACGTATTTTAGAACCCTAACCATCTTAGGAATTTTCTGCTGGACTCTAACTTCTCCCCTCCTTTCAACTTGGGCTCAAAAGCTGGACATACTATAGATTTTGCCTCACCTGTGCTGAGAGGGCTCATAATAACTTGTGTCTCTGTCCTGGTCACTCTTGTGTTCTGGGTCACTACCTAGTGGCGTGCCTCAGTCACACTAATTGTGCACTTCTGACTCACACTGAACCTGATGCCCATCATAACCAGGTTATGGGTTATGGGCTGACCATTTCCAAGCCTGCACTGGTACATGGGGTTATTCTTTTCCGAGGTGTGGAGCTTTGCCCTTCTCTATCTGAACTCTGTGAGGGTGTTGGCTCAGTCCCTGAATTTTTGAAAGTTCCTTTCAATAAAAGCCCTTTGATTCATTGTAGTTTAGTCCCCCTAGTTCAGCATCATCTGCAGACTTGCTGAGGATATCCCTTTTGTCGGCATCTGGGTTACTGATGATGTTGAGCAGGATGGAATCTTATGATACCTCTGATCATTGCTGAGTGGACACTGAATGTTTGACCTTGTTCCTGTGAACTATATTCTGTACAAAGAATGTTGTATTAGTTATGTCTCAAATACATTAAAATGGCTGGATCCTCACTTGGACTAATTGCTGTGCCTTGCTTAAGCATGTTGGCTTGTGTTTGGGGTATTATTTGTACTGGATATGAACAATAGATATGAATAAACTCTGTGCTCCTAGAAACTAAATAGCAGGATCTTTACAGTACTATTATACTCGAGTGCATGTAGAGAATGAGCAGTTAGTTTCTGTTTCATGTAAATCATTTGAAATTTTTTTTTTTCATTCAGAAGATTTAGTAATTTACTTTTGGCATTTAGTCTGTTTTTATAGAGGTTCTTTTGTAATCTAAATTGTTAGCTTTGATTTTTAAGTCACAATCAAATGTGAGTGTAAGGCTATTAGTATTTTGTGATCTTGATGTTTTTCCATTATACTCCTGGGAGAGTTGCTCATAAAATATCTCTCCATCTTCATGAAATGAGTGTTTTATACACTTTCAAGTTAGTTTAGAGTTTCTGTGGCCTCCTGGAATCTTGTGGTAGAAACCTTTGATTATACCTTGCACATCACTGCCAGCAAACTTCTGGCAAGGCTACTCCAACCCTATTTGGAGAAATAGGATGTAGAGAACTGTATAAATTATACAAAGAGCAAATACTTTTTAAGACTTATTTGAAGAAAATACAGTGCCTAGAAGATGTGTGCTGCTGGTTTCTTTGGTAGTTAGAGAACAAACTGTGCCATAAGAACTCTTACGGTGGATTCCCATACGCAGTGATCACTAAAACAATTGACACATCTGATTTTAGGAGGCTTGAGATCAGCCTCTTGTATATTGCCTCAATCTCTACCCCCCTTGCTCCCCAGGTTCTCTGGCACAGTTTATTTGAAGATAGTATCTACATACCTTATGTCCTGCAGTGTAGAGTAGCTCGTAGAAGGCATTTGTTGTATGTCTGAGTCTGTTGAGCAAGAGCGCTTTTCACATTATCACATCTGTGTTCAGCTTCTGCAGTGTGTCTTAAGATCTTGCTTTCCAGTTACCAGTTCATATTTGAGCGTGGGATTCACTTTTTACCTCAATACCTGTTTGGCTATAGCATTTTTCAGTGTGTTGTATTTGAAAATTAATTGCTGTTACTTGAATTTTGACAGTATGTAAAATATATAAAATTATCAACTTTTGATATCTAGTAAACAGATGTAAGTGAACTTAAGCTTCCAAGTCTTAGCTTCTAACTAAAAGATAGACTAAAATTTACTGTGTAAATTGACAGTTGACTACATGCTGCTATAAAAGGTGTGTTATTGAGTCAGGTGAGCATGCATCAGCTCTAAGCCCTTCTCTAAACAGAAGTTACTGTAAAGTCTCTTGATGGGTTTAAAAAGGAAAGCATCAGCTTAGCCTTACTGATATGCTGTGGTACATGTGGAGAGTATCCTATCTAACTCAAAAGAGCTGCTTTCCTATTTCCTTTAGAGCCTGTTTTTCAGCACTGGGCAACTCATTGTTTTTCCTCACAGGTTTTTTACTTCTAATCTGGTTTGAGTCATGAAGAGTGTCAGTGAATTCAGTTTGACTTCTAGCAATTCCTTTTTTGCCTCAATTTCCATGGTATCTTTTTAACGAGATGTTTCATGTGGTCTGGCTCATTTAGCTCTTCCAGTTGTAGCTGAGGCTATGGGTGATCTAAGTGTTACATTAGCAATAATAAGGTAGTTCTGTCTGATATTTCAAATTTCCTTGTCACTAATGACTTGGATACACTCAAATTCAGCATTACTTTGGCACTAATGGTCTGAAGCAGGCCAGTGCTTAAAAATCATTGTTGCGGTGAGAGGACACTTTTCTTCTAAGAGTACCTATGGTACAGAAGTGTATGTGGAAGAAATCTGTTCTTCTCTGTCCCCAGTAATGTACTGGTACTTCATGCTGCCTCTCAGTTGCGCAACAGTTCACCTTAAAAGACCACAAGTTAATAGGAAAGGGCTCATTATAATGCCTGCTAAAATGTTTCAAAGCTGATTTTGTGTCCAGGAAAGAAGGTCCTTTAGGTAATGTCCTTCTGCCAGCTTTCAGGAAAAGATTAACTTAAATGCACCTGCTTTCTCTATGCTGTTTCAAACCTCCTTACGTATGTTCATATGTCTGTCTTTATTCCCTTAAGTAGAAGGGGTGGTGGAAGGCACGATCTATCTTGGCAGCAGTTACTTAGTATTAACTAAGCGTGTCCTGTGGGACGTGGGCATATATGTCACCAAACTGGAACTGCAGCATTTTGTGTCCTTTCTGTAAAGATGCGAATGTCTGACATTCTAAGACTTGGCTCCTAGTTCTGTATTCTTAACCTAATTCAGGAAGCAAAATTGTTGACACGGTTTGAGATATTAAGCACAATATTTGTGCTTTTTTTTGACTGTCTGTACTCCACAGAGCACTGTCTTGTGCAAAGCTCCATCTTTACTGGTATGGCTGGATCCTGTGGTCTGAAATATGGATGAGAATAAAACTAAAAATCCTATGTGGAAAAGAAAAACAGCTCCAAGATTTGAGACATGTTCAGGAAATCAGACGTGTAATTTCTTTGATGCATTTTTTTGTTTGTTTTTGTCAAAACCATTTAGAATCCCTTTCAGTAACAGCAAGGTGGCCAGTGTGGAGCTTTGAAGAGGCATAATTCTAAAGTCAGTGCAAGTTTGGGAAAACAGAGGAAATTGGGTTTTGTGAGGCTTTTTCTTCTGTGTGAGGCGCTTCAGGCTGTGCATATATATGCTGTTAATAAGAGCAGTAAGGAGCAAGCATGAACACAGGACTGTGTGTGTTCGTCTTGTGCTGTTGAAGTACTCTCTGACTCTGCCTGGACTGCACCAAAATGCTTGCACAAACTTCTGGGGACAGTCCACTCCAGCAGCTTGGCTGAGATGAGACTGGACCAGGTTGGCCTCTTCTTGCCTGACAGTTGCCAACACTGTTACAGCAAGTGGTGTACTTATGCTTCATGTGACGGCGTGTGGGGCTTTGGTTTCATGCGCTCTTCTCTGCAGCGGAGCCCTCACACTTGAAAGGTGCTTGACAAACAGGAATGCAAGGCACCAATACAGTTGTGTTCACTCTGCTGTCTGTTTTTCTGGTTTGCTGTTACAGAGGCAACTGCTATTAATCAAAGTTGTTTTCATAAACCACAGGACATATCCACGCCTGAAACAAGATGTGGATGTGTTGAACCATGGTTGAGGGTTACAGACGCCCTAGAATATGGCAGTGTTAGTGGCTGGCTATGTGCAGAGATACAGACATACTATTACTATATCTTCATGGTGTTAAATTTGGTCATATTAACTTATACAATAGGTGGTGGCTGACAACTACGAAAGCACCCCCTTACCCCTATATGCTGTACTTTAATGCTTTGATTAATCATGAACTTAGTGAATAACTGACTTTGCCAAGAAAACCATGAGGAGGGAAAGGAGGAAAAAGAAACCAGTAATATTCTAGAGCAGTATTGCTTGTATTGAATCTGAGGTTAGAGGTTAATGTCAAAATACTTCTTTTCACCTTGTGTTTGGGAGTAGTGAGAATGCTGTGAATGTTCTGCTGTAAGTTAATACCTAACCTGGCTTTGGACGGAGCGCAGATTTAATAGCTGACCAAGACTGAGCTGATCCTGGTTGAACTTCCAGTTGTCCATGTCTTTTCTATATAAAAGTTGTTTCTGAATTTTTATTTTTAATCTTAGTGGGAACACCCTGGTGCTCAGCTTCCCCGGCTGTGGAGAGATTATGGAAAGCAGAAGTTCAGGGCTTTTTTTTTCTAAATGTCTAATGATTTAGGGACTTTACTTGTAGGTGTTTTTTTCTTGTTAAATAGAGACTGTACTTCAGGGAAGGATGGGAAATAACTTGCATTTTGGTCGTGTTGTTATGAAAATTTTGGGACCTCCCTTTTCTTCCCTGATACATGATGACCCTGATTTTTCAGGTATAGTGGCAACTCTGAAATTGAAAAATCACACATTTTTACCGATGTGATACTTTCACTTTGGGTAGTGGGTCTTCCACATGATTGCAGCCCTGTGACTATAACTACTGGCTAAGAGACCCTGCTCCAGATTGTGTCTATGTATCTGTTCCAGGAGCATGTAATTCAGAAATCCTGGGCTTTTTAACAATAACATGTAATTGCGAGTTGATTGTTTATATGTATTCTTATATTAAGTTCCAGGAGACATTTCATAGAGAGGGTGAAAAATAAATCACGCAGAGTTACTGAAAGTCAGAGTGAAGAAAAAAAAAAATCTGTCGTTGCTTGTAGTGCTGCTGATGGCAGACTCTCTCAGATCTACTAGCTACATATCCCTTCATCTTCCTTCCACATCAGGGTTTCTGGTTTGTTTCTTAGGTGTGTGATCCTGAAAGCAGTACTAGTTTGTAATAGTAATGCCTTACAAAGCTGCTTTATTTTGTATTTCTGAGCTGTAGTTAAAGTGGAGGAGCAGAGCACCTGTCAGGCTCCTGAAAGGAGGTTATAGGGAGGTGAACATCGTTCTCTTCGCCCAGGTAACAAGTGACAGGACGAGAGAAAGTGGCCTCAGGTTCTGCCAGGTGAGGTGTAGATTGGATATTAGAAGAAAATTTTTCATTGAAAGGTTTGCCACGCATTGGAATAGGCAGCCTAAGGAAGTGGTTAACTCACCATCCCTATAGGTATTTAAAAGATGGATAGATGAGGTACTTTGGGACATGGTTTAGTGGTGGACTTGGAAGTGTTAGGTTAATAGTTGGACTTGATGATCTTGGATATCTTTTCCAGCTTTAATGATTCTGTGATTCTATGATTGCTGCCTGTGTGGTGTGGTTGATGCTACCGCAGTATTGCTATTCTGTTTCTAGAGGCAAGTGCTCACCCTGGCTCTTCCAATGGGTCTGTTGGCCTTACCTCAGGGCACATCCTCATTAAATGGGCTTATGTGCTTATTAATGGACATAGTGTTAATTTTCACTTAATCTCACCATGTATTGCAGAATTCTGTAAATGACTCTGCTCTGTGAAACACAGGGGTGCTTGCTCTCTGTGCATGCCCTCAAGGTTATAAAGGCACTAGTCTGTATGTTTTGCAGACTGAAATTTTTTTGCTCTGTTTCTAGAAAAAGGCTGATTTCTGTGTTGCATGAGAACTGCTCAGGCTGATTAGCATGGAAATGAATATGCCTTAATCAGCTTGGGGTGAGGGAAGCCCAAAATTAATTTGATACATTAATTTCACTTAAAAAATTTATTATATCTATTGCCACTAGTGACCATTACAGTTAAAAATGCAAAATTGTCTCTCATTCAACACTCTGCTTATGCCAACTCATCACTTTGCAAATAATTTGTTTTTCCAAACTAGATTTTTCCTATTTAATCGTTGCCCTATAAAGCAGGCTGGGGGAAGGGCAGTCAAGAGAGAAACGTGCAGTGAGGGTTTCAAAGAGGAAGAAGATGCTGACTTGAAATTTAACCCCGTGTTCACTGATGTGTTGTATATTATATCACACTGCTTAATACATTAAATCCAGTTTATAAAGAAATTATTTCCTAACCCTTGTCCTCTGGAGATCATTTCAGTGGCGACTGTGAATGGCAAATGAGTTATTGAAATCTGAAATGGAAGCAAGAAATTCTCTAGTGATACATATATTAAAAAAAGAAATTTATATAATTAGGAAAAAAAAATATGATAATACTAACTGAATTTATGTTCTTCCTGTTCAGAAGACTGTATAATTCAGTGTTTTTATGACTACGAAGAGAACTTTATATTAAGAAGGTGTATCTCAAGTGATGCGGAAGGAACTGTTTTAGTAACCTTTAAATTAAAAAACTGCCAAAAGTCCCATGAGCATGTATGTAGGAGTGTGTGCATGTATTTTGACTTAGTGCCCTGCTGGGCATCAAAAAATACACTGTTCTGGATAACCTGCAATTTGGATGCAATGTGTGCTGCTCAGAAAGTGAAGTGTATGACTGTCATGTCAGTGAGACTGAAAACCTGAAGGAAGATATTTTTTATTTGGTACTTATTATAAAATCAAATGAGGCTCCTGATAGGTGAAATAGGATGTAAAGCTCTGATTAAAGTAGAAAAATAGACTTTTGAAACCGGTCTGATAAATCTGGATGAGTAAAGGAATTTGAAGGACTGTCTGCTCAGGAAAAAAATGAAGTGCGGAGAAGTGAGATTGCAGCTGAGATGACAAAGGGTGATCAAACTGTGGTTGTTCTTAGAGAAGCCAGTAGAGGTTTGGTAAGACTTCTGGTTGTCTGTTCAGAAGAGAAGAGGCTTTACAAGAAAATTAGCAGGAGCTGGAAGCACAGTCAAGAAGTGAAGATTTTAAAAGAAGAGATGATGTATCAATCAGTTCAGCATCAGGTGCCTATGTCAGAAGGAAGCAGGCATTCTACCTTTCCAGAAAGGAGGTGAGGAAAAGCCTGTGCACTTATTAATTTGAAGGTATTTAGCACTGCAGTAATGTAAAAGAAGGGTTTCATCCTGTGTGATTTTGCATGTCGGTAGTAAGCTTTTTTTGTATGAACTGCTTACCTTCAGTCCTCTTTACCTTGGTACAGAGGAAAGGGCATTTTTAAGAGAGATGAACTACAGCCTGCAAGTACATGTCTAAAGACAGATGAATTGCACTCTAGAACTGTCTGTTTCTCTCCACTGACTGTAAAAAGAGTGTGGCATGATACGTGCAGATAGAGATGTCTCCACTGAAGACACGTAAATGTAGTTGGATGGATACCATTGGTGCTTTTTCATGTACGTTAAATTATCCATCATTTCACTCAGTGCTGTCTCCAGAGTTGTACTGGCTCTGTACTTCACCAGAGCCAGTCCCTATGAAAGTTGTCAGCAGGGGAAGGAGTTTCAGAGCAATTAGTAAGTGTAAATATAAAGCATTCAATGTGATGCACATTTTGAGTCAGTGTGATGTGTATGTGCTTTTGTTCACTTTTCTTCTGTGTGGGTTACACAGAAGTCTATCCAAGATATCTCAAGAGCATCATGACTGCAATTCAAGCCTAACCCTTTTTTGGATGACACATGGTTGAGATCTGCATCCTTGTTTGTGTCAGGATAAATCATTGTAATTAAGGACTTCTAAATGTGATGCCATTGTGACGTTCCTTGTTTTCTGAGCATTCCTGTTAGTGGTGTGTTTATTCATCTGGCTTATTTTTCTGGGAACAAATGCATACACTTATATGACAGTATTGATAGCTGTCAGCTTTCTGGGCTGTCTCTCATCTGCCTTTTCTGAAGATGAGGTCACTGAGCTTTTTGAAGTACTAGTGTATTTTATGATGGAATAGGGTAAAATCATGTTCACTGCAGTAAAGGGTAGGCTCTTAAGGGCCTTTGTGTTGCATTAACAAGGCATTTCAAGGAAGTAGAGTATCAAATTCATGTTTCATGTTAAAGACATTATTGCCTTTGTTTGTACCTGTTAGAGCACAGAAGCAGAAGACAGTAACACTTGAAACAGCTTTCTTTTTTGCCTTCCTCTTTGCGCAAATAAACATTAAGATTTAAATTGTGGGTAAGAATGTCCTAATTTTTAATTTTATATTGACTTGGGGGTGCTGAATGTGTGCAGTCCTCAGCAAAAATGCCTTAGTCTCTTTTTTTTTGTTTGTTTCTTTTTGTAGAGAGGACCCACAAACAAAAAAAGTCCCCCCCCCCAAAAAATAATATGTGTAGACCGAACAGAGGAGATGGCTGAGACTAGATATGAAACTGTGCCTTGCTTAGGCATGGAAGAGCTTGTCTCTTCATGGTCCTTGTAAGATGGGCTGCATATAAACTGATGTCTTATAACCTACTCTCTTATACCCTACTCTTTTTCTGCCTATATCTTACAGATAAAAGGATTCTAATAGAGTTCACTTATTTTGTTGTTTATTAATTGTGTCTCTTTTTATAAAAGAGTTGATAATTGCAGTTGCTCGTTCTCTGTTAGAACCCTGTCTTCATTTGGTCCTTTAGACTTGAATGCAATAAATAAAACTAATTATTTTCCCAAATACTGCATTTTTATTTCTGATCCGTGTTTATTTCTGTATACTTCAAAGTGTCTGCAGTGGTTTAAGTGGCTTGTAGTTTAAGGGCCTTGTGTGAAAAGTATCATTTTCAGTTACTGTCATGTGTCTGTAACTGCAGTAAATACAGATACACAAAGGAACGGAGTTAAGAAACTGTTTATCAATTCTTGCTGACAGCATCATGTGGAGTGTAGCTGACCAGTGTGACACAGGGCTGCTTGTACTGATTGTGTCCTTCCCATCTCATGTGTGACTGCATCCGTCTTGATGTATTAGGTGGAATTTGGGAATAAGAGGATAGCTGCCTTGCCAAATTGCAGAAAGTATGCAGTAAAGAAACTGATTGTTTTAAATCAGTTTAAGTACATTAAAGATGAAAGCTCTGTTGCACTGCTTTGCTGGGTTAAAATGGATGCTTGTGTGGTTTGCTTTTATTTACTTTTGGGGTTTTAAAAAATTTTGGTACCAAAATGAGTTTGTAAATAGAATGTTTGATACTTGTTTTTAAAATATCAGCACTTTACTGTTGGCTTGGGAGGGGGTTTGTTGGTTTTTGGTTTTGGTGGTTGGTTGGTTGGTTGGTTTTTTTGTGGTTTTGTTTGTTTTGTTTTGTGTCATGTTTTGGTTGTGTGGTGGTTTTTGTTTTGTTTTGGTTTTTTTTGGTGAAACTTGTCACTGTGTTGTGACACAATTTATTAGTTACTCTGGTTGTCCCATAAAGTATTCATAATGAAAAAAATTGGAAGATTTTCATCTTGTTTAAACTCTCTTAAAAATAAAAAGTAAGGCTGACCAAATCTCCCAGCAAAATGCTGAGTCAGATCACAGAATATCTCAAGTTTGAAGGGACCCATAAGGATGATAGAGTCTACCTCCCTGCTCCTCACAGGACTACCTAAGACTAAACCATAAAAGTAGAACTGTTCTGAACAGGCAAAACATACCAGGTAAGAAGTTTGCTCATAAACATTTTTACTCAGGCTTAAGAAGCAAATGCAGACTAAATGTTTAAAGCCATCTGGCGCTGCTCTGCAGAAGTCAGTGGGAAGCCACTTAAAACATCTTCTGTGGTAACCACTTGTGTTACTGCTCTGTGCTCTGCCCTGTGCTGTTTTTTCATGAGCTTCCTCTGAGTTCAAGAGGGACGTTTAAGTATTTACTGATAGTAACAATATAGTACTTTGTTATCTGAAAAGTACTTGCCCCTTTCCATTGTTTACTTATGAATTTAAGTGATCTAAGGATAATTAGGTCAATATCTTCCTGAGAATCCCTGGCTCTGGGCTGTATTTCTTTCCCAGTTTCTTCACAAGGTGTACTTCTTTGTGCCCTCTCTTGCTTCCACCTATTCCATTACAGGGGAAGCAATGTGGTATGAAGGCGTGAGTCATCTCCTTCAGGATGGAAACTCTTTTCTGTGTTAATCTGTTAAAGGTGCTGATAAAGACTACGCAGGTTTGAGGTCAAAGAGAACCTTCTTTTTTTTCCATATTAGTTTTTACTCTTTCAAGAGCAAGGCTACTGAAGGGAGGTCCCAGAGGTGGGCGAGGACCAGATCTGTTGTATGGCTGACACTTAACTTCAGGTATCCCTTCCATCATCCATGAACACTTTATATTGCAAAGCTAGATGTTGAATGCTAAAGACTTTATAAAGGTGAAGTCTTGACCTCAGGCTATCTGCAGCCTGAGTAGGTTAAATTCAGGTTGTCAGGGAAGCAGTTTGAATAAGAATCTGAAGACTTGATCTGGCAGCTACAGCTGTTGTTCTTGAAACTTGACTTTTTTTTCCCTGGGGTATGTGTAAAAGAGAACCAGTCTACATGAAGTCAATTGTATCTGTTGGGAAACATGTTTTTGAGCAGAGGTATTAAAAATAACTTCAGTATAAACAAATATTTCCAATGAACTCTGGAGTTGCACTCAAACAATCTTTATAAGAAGCATTGCTGTCTGATCAGTGAATGTATACATGAGTAAGCAGATGATTTGGATGCAACTGATGTTTTATTCATAGCTTAATTTTTACTTGGGTGTATATCAAGGCAAGACGTATTATCCTGATATTGCTGCAGTGAGCTCTGCAGTGAAAGCCAGGGATCTTCCATCAAATGATAAGTACCAATAGTTGCTTGTCACTGCAGAATTTTATTTTCCAAATAGTTAGTTCTTTTCTTGCACTTCTTACTTTGAACTTATGCATTTGTCTGCAATCTTTGTGAACTTGGCTATTCCTCCTTCCCTTCCAAGATATCACCTGGGGGAAGCTGCAGGTTAATGGTATCCTGTGCTATAATCTTCAGTTATTCATGCAGACAGCTTATCAAATGCGGAGAATTGGACCACAGCTCTGATCATCTGGCTAAGGGGATTAATGTTATCTAATGCAGTGTGTTGGTACCAAAGAGATTACAAGGAGCAGAAGAGGTTTGGAGGCTGAGAGAGTGAGTTGAAGGAGGAGGGGTGTAAAACCCCACAGGAAATCAGTAGCCATCTCAATTTGCAACTTCTGTAGTTGATGTACTGTGTGCAGTAAAATGTATTCTCTGGAGTTGCAGGCTCTATTTGATGGGGAAATGTCAAAGAGGGGAATGCTTGCTGAAAAGCCCATTTTTAGAAGAAACAAGTATAATGAAGTAACACTTTGTGCTTAAGACTTGTCTTAAATTTCATCTTCTTAAACCAAGTGCATAAATATTTTTGGTATTTAAAATGCATGTGTAGTGTTTCAGGTAGTTTGTTTAGTCTTGCTAGGCAAATAGGGATGTTGAACGTTAACTGAGTGTTATATAACTATGGGTATAATTAAATTTAATTTGGTCAAGACAGTAAAAGCATACTCTGCGTGCATTATGTAGTAGTTGATAAATGCATTTCTATAGAGACATTCCACTGACTTTCCAAGTAGTCATTGTCATAATTGTCATTAATGCAAAGTTGACTTAAAATCTGAAACTACATCTGCACTGCAGGCACAGGAGTGGATACAGGCTATGTTAGCTTGCTTGACCTGTCACAGCTAAACTGCACTGGACCAAGCTTGAGCATCTCTGCCACATGTCTGGTCATGTCTGAAGTGTTTGTTTAGACTACAGAATCAGAGATGCTGTTCACGTTTTGTCTTTTTTTCCTGCCCATGCTCCTTTAAGCATATTTGAAACTAGGGAGCTTCTGAGCTATTTCTATTGCTACGTAACTGAGAAGTAAGTGAACAGAAACTGAGCTTCCGAGAGCTTTCTGAAAAGGGTGTTAGCAGATATGTATAGTACTCTGCTGTGAAGAAGTAATTGCAAGAGGGGACTGCCAAAAGTATATGGTCCTGTGCACTGGAGCTGCCCCATGGGCTGGTAGGGGGGAGTCTGTGTGATTATCGATCCAAACCCTCCATAACTGGCTCCAAGTCCCTCTGAAGTGCACATTTTGTGGCTCGAAGTCCCTTTGACTCCTTACTCCATACTTTAGTATTTTATTATGTGAATATTGGGGGAGAGGGAGGAAAGTGTGTAGATGATAGAATTGCTTTATAATTACAAACCAAGGCCTTTCGTGCACCCTAGGCTGATAAGTGCATTGGGGTTTTGTGTTGGTAATTTAACTGGGCCTCTGTAGTGCCCAGTGGTGTTTTCACTGCCAGGTAACAGAGTGCTTCATAAATCTATCCAATGGTATTAAGAAAATTTTATGGCTCAGTCAACCTTTTCTTGTATTCGGCTTTTAGGAACAGGACAGCTGCTAGGCTTCTCAGGTGGTTTAATTCACATGTGAAGTTTCAGCCCAGCAAATTTCTTTTTCCCCAAATTACCCATCCAGTTATTTTAAGAGTGATTTACTAATAAAATACATCTTTAGGTATTTACAAAACAAAATCAAGGCCATAAAACATAATGCTGATCAAGATAGCTCTGCTTTTTTTGATCAGCAGTAATCCAGTCGGGTATATTAAAGGATTGTGTAAGTTGCTCCCATAGGATGCAGCCTCTAGAAAAAATGCCATGTAAAAACCCTCTGTCTCCCCTATTCCCCAAGATCCCCATTCTCACCCTATTTTAATAGTAAAGCTTTTAGATATCAGTTACATTCTTTTTCTTGAGTGGTATGTGACTGACTTGAGATGTGGAAAAGTTTTGTCTAAAGCTTTATTTAAGAAAATATAAAATAATTTGGAAATTTAAGTAAAACTGATGGGGAAAGGAATTAGAGTTGTTTGTACAGATGGGGTTAGAATGGAAATGTTTAATCTACGCATAGGTATTTCCACAATACTTCATGATTTGGTAATCTGATCCACCTTTTCCATGACAAAAGGGCATTTTGGGTGTCTTACTCAATTTCGAAACCTAGTCCTGAGTATTTTTACACTTTTGCTTGGTTTAGACTAGCTCAATTCTCTTGAATTCCATGAATTTTTACTGACTTGAAACTGATATAAAATGAGAGAAGGATCAGATTAAAGTAACTGCCAATAAATTTGATAAGAATATTCAGATGTCATGAAGTCAGCTTTTTTTTTTGAGTTAGAAATGAGTAATATCACTGAAGTCAGAGTTGCACCAGCACACAAGGCCTGTGTGAGATCAGGAAGTGGCCTTATGCTTTCTGATGGATTCTGTGTGCATAGTCTGAGATTGAAAAGATGGCCTAGCAAAGGGGAAGGTAAGCTGGAGGATGGAATAGAATCATTTAGGTTGGAAGAGACCTTCAAGGTCATCCTAACACTGGCAAGTCCACCACTAAGCCATGGCCTTAAGTGCCATGTCTACATGCTTTTCAAATACTTCCAGGGATGGTGACTCCACCATTTGCTTGTCAACACATTCCCTGAAGAAGTTTTTCCTAATATCCAATCTAAACCTCCCCTGACACAACTTGAGGCCATTTCCTCTTGCCATTATCACTTTTTACCTGGTGGAGGAGACCTCCACCTCATTACCGCCTCCTTGGTAACAGCAGTAGAGAGTGACAGGGTGTGTCACCCTGCCCCAAGCCTCCTTTTCTCCAGACTGAAAAACCACAGCTCCCCCAGCAGTTCCTCATAAAACTTGTGCTCCAGTCCCTTCACCAGCTTCATTCCCCTTCCCTGGCCATCCTCCAGCACCTCAATGTCTTTATGGTGAGGAGCCCAAAACTGAACACAGGACGCAAGGTATGGCCTCACCAGTGCTGAGTACAGGGCGACAGTCACTGCCCTGGTCTTGCTGGCCACGCTATTACTGGTACAAGCCAGGATGCCATTGGCCTCCTTGTCCACTTGGACACATTGCTGGCTCATATTTAGCCACTGTCAACCAATACCCCCAGTCCTGTTCCGCTGGACAGCTTTCCAGCTCTGTTCCCCTAGCCTGTAGTGCTTCAGGGAGCTGTTGTGACTCAAGTGCAGGACAAAGTGCTTGGTCTGTTTAAGCCTCATACAACTGGCCTCAGCCCATCAATCCAGCCTGTCCAGATCCCTCTGCAGAGCCTTCCTGCCCTCAAGCAGATCAACACTCTCACTGAACTTGGTGTCATCTGCAAACTGACTGATGGTGTCCTCAATCCCCTTATTGAGATCATTGATAAAGATATTAAACAGAGGTGGTTTAATAATAAGGTAAGCCTGCAGTACCTTTTGCCAAACCATTGAAAGTGTCTCTGTATGTGTTTGTGGTCTTTCGTCTCCTGGATAGTGATGCAATGTTGATAACAGTGCAAGCTTCCCTGTCTGCTAATCTGAAAACTGTCATACTTGAAGATGATACTCACTTCTTCAGTGTTTCAATGTAACATCACTGGTGTATGTCAGAGAGTATTAGGAGGGGCTGCGGAAGGAAAACAAAACTTTGAAATCTTTAGTATCAGTTTGGTCTCTTTTGCATCAAAAATGAGCAAGTAGAATGTGAAGCTATTTTTAAAGCTACATTTTCCTTCCGAAATAGTTTGGCACAGGTTCTGAAGCGTAGTTGTTGAATAAAGAAACTTCCCAGCAACTGCCCTTTGATTATTTCTAAATGTAGATTACAGCTGTCCTTTTGGTAAAGGCACACAGCTCAGCATGTGAGAAACTGACACCTTTTTCTTTCCTTTTCAGAGTGTCTCCTCTACAGAAGTCCGAAATAGTAGACATGGTCAAGAAACACGTCAATGCCATAACACTTGCCATTGGGGATGGTGCCAATGACGTAGGAATGATCCAGACAGCTCACGTTGGAGTGGGGATCAGTGGCAATGAGGGCATGCAGGCAACCAATTCCTCGGATTATGCCATTGCACAGGTCAGATGCAAAAAAGAGCAACTGCGCTATCATCTTGTCAGAAATGCACTGTGCAGCAATCGAGAGCTTGATGACTTCTTCTGCCCTTCAAACCGGAAGCATCTCTGCTTGTTTCCTTTTGAAGGCACCTGTCTGAAACATATTTTGGATATACTTAGGGAATTCATTATTGTTTTGTATTCTTCAGGGCAAAGCTCCACCTCCCTTCAAAGTTTTAGCTTCCTTCTGACAGCTGTGCATTATCTTGGTTCTTGAATAATTGGGGGAAGCAATCTCTGTGTTAATATGCTTTTAAGTAACTTATCTGTCTTGGTGCAAGCTCTTTTCTCTTACTACAAGTAGGTGTTATAACCAGATGTGCGAGAGTTTGGCTGTCTGGCAGTTCTTAGTGGTGTCTCCTCCTGTATTTTTATTCCCCTTACCCCTGTGATGCATCCAAGAACTGGTCACAGTTCTAGAGGGCTGGCCAGTGTTTTCATTTTATGTATGTTATTTTGATCGTTATTTGGTTGAATGCTCCCAAACTATTCCATCCAATTCAGCACTGATTACTTGAACTGAAATGGAGAGCTAAAAGCCTTTTTGCCATTTTTTATTGTAGTACTAAAGAAACCAAGATGTAGAATAACAACTTTAAAAGAAACAGAAGAAAGGAAGGAGATGCTTCAGTTGCTGGACATCCTCTTAATACTATTTACAGCTGAAGTGCTCTGTGTATGTCTTTGAGACTGATGCAGGGCAAAAACAGATGGAGCTGACAGAGCAGAGATCAATCCACTGTCTCTTCAGTGATCCCTGAACTTCAGCTAATATTCCCTTCTGGCAGGGTGTAGGCAGATTTGTTCTACCAAGTGACATGAAATACTACCGTCTTGTGATAGTTTCAGTAGCAGGTGAGGTTTTAAAAAGGGTTGGATAAGTGCTGTTTGCAGAGATAACTGTTTATTGTGTTAACCCTGCTGAGAAGCAAAGTGGCAGTCTTGTATTGCTGCTCTGTACTGCAGTCAGATGAAGCACACTCAGTATCAGGTTTGAATAACAGACCTTTCACCAAGTTTATCTTGAGAATTTTAGGCAGTTCTATCAAGTACTTACTCTGTCATAAAGAGTTGCCTATCCCCAATATATAGCATTATAAGGACTGCCAAAATCATTGTCCATGGTATCTTGTCATGACATTTTAATTTTTAATTTCTGAGGATTATATGTTGCTTCTGCTGTATAATTTAACTGAATGCTCTTTGACTTCCTCAGATCATTTATTACTTTTATTTTAATAACTAAGCATAAGCAGTGAGGGTTTATCCACAGAAGACCCTACACACTTAATTACTTTTGTGTTGCAGTAGCATTAAATCTGGAGAAGTAATTCCATGTTTGTGTGTTGATTCTGAGTTAACAAAATCCCCTGTATTTTGGTTCAGTGTTAGAATGTGGAAGTTGCTCTTGGTTTAAATTCCAGTCAACAAGTTACTGAAAAAAGGAATGAATCTTTTTAGTTCAATATGAAATAAAAGCTGGTTACAGCAGCACAGAATTGTAGCTTTCAAAAATCAGTAAAACACTGTGGAACTGTATTTTTTGTGATTGTGTAGAAGTGCTTTGTGCTGATTAGAAAACATATAAAGAAATCCCTCTTGTAAGGGAGACTAATACTGTGTGGTAATGTGTGCTAAGAAAAAAGCGTTCAAAAGAAAAACTCGATCTCCGTGAAGTATATTTCTTTCAGCGAAGACATGTAACTCCCACTAAAGCATTACTGTATGTGCATGCCTTGAAGGCAGAGTATGTTCTTATTGAGTAATTTAAGACGACCACTCTAATGTAGCATCTCATGTCAAATGTATTTCAAATGCAGTGGTGCCAGAAGTAGGCACTTATAGAAGAGAAAGTCTCTATATAGGCTCATTCGGGATTCCAGGGAGAATCAAAGCATAAACCAAACAAAAATAAAAAGCCAACTTGGGTCTGACTGCACTCCAAATAGCTTCCACAGGTGCAAGGAGCATCTGTTTGAATCATCCTTTTCCCTTTAAATGAAACTGTACCAGTGATCTCTATTTAGAGAATTCCCAAATCAAATGACCTAACTGTTTAGAGAGACAGTAATAGACCTTAATAACTTTTTTCCTCAGTAACTAGCTTTATCATCTTAATCCAGAGAACATCTGGTGTCTAGGGACTGTTCCCTTAACTAGAAAAGCTGCCTTCTTCAACGAATGTTCTTGTTTCAGTCTTCTTCTTTGGAAAAATTGGCCTGTATTGAGGATGCATTTTCACTGTCTTAAAACCCCCCAACATGCCATCACGTCATCCTTCAGTCAAGATGGAGATATCTTTCTAGAAGATATGTCTGTATGAAAAAAGTTATGCTAGGGTTGATACAGAGATGACTGAAAACTTACACAAACTGTTTCACAGGTAGGCTGACCAGATGGTCATAATGTTCCCTGCTGATTTAAAACTCTAAATACTGGAGTGTCCAAACAAGGACAGTGTTGTAGTAGAGCCCCTGTCTGTACTGTTGCTCTATGCCAGTAGCTGTGTATTTGCATAATTTCAGCATCAAAGCACACTTAATTCTTTGCCATGTCATAATGGCACCATTTTCATGAGAGCACAGATGAGACAATTAATGGTAGGATTTTGCCTTGCCCTGAGCTCCTGAGAAGACCAAAATGGCCAATCCTTGGTTTCAGCAGAGACAAGTTTTCAGGGTGTGTCTAACTACTCTCTACAAGAGGTTTGAGGTGACTTGTAAGAACATAGTGACAAGTTTCCCACGTCATTTCTGATGTGTTTTGTTAGTGATTTTGATGAGGAAAGTTGTAGCTGTCCTGCATATTAACTTGAGGTATTAGGTGTCTAATAGGTCAGCTACTCCTTTGTGAGTCTCCCAGTTTCAGTCCTGACTCAAGTTGGGCAGAGACTGAACCATGAAGCTTGGTTCAGTTTTGTTTTCTCTCCTCCTTTGCTGGCATATCCTAACAAATCTGAGTTGCTGATGCATGGGAGTGGGGCTGCCCTTACAGGATTTGTGGTTCAGTGATTTCAGTGCTGGAAAGCATGGGAGCAGAGCTGTCTCTCAACAATCCTAACTCATTACTTTAGCTTTCAGTTTCAAATAAGTTTTAATTAAAATAAGTGGTGTAGAATCTAAATTTAGGAAGACAAGCTTTTCCTGTGAAGTCACTTTGTGGAAAGGGAAGCAAAGCAAAATAATGGTCCCACCTTGGTGTCCCAGGTGCCTTCAGGTACACATGTGCTAAACAGGAAACACAGTCACTAGTTTGAGCTGGGGACCTGGACAACAGAGGAAAGCTTCAGGCCATTAAAAAATTGACTAACAAAACCATCAGTAGAAAATTATGTATTTCCCAGGCTGGATTAGAAGACTGGTTCCATAAAAGTCCCATTTTCAAAAAGGTTGAGTTTGAGCTGTATCTGTGGTTCAAAATAGCATTAAAAGGTACAAGTTTGTACAAGACTTATTTATTTGCCCTTTTTGGCAAATGCCCCTTTCTACATATATCATATGTATCATATATCATAATCATATATATATGCCCCTTACACAATATTTTAGGTGCTTTCTATAACACATGATTGTATACATTTTGTAGTCTGGAAATGTTAATGTAAATGTCTATTCTCTTTAAGTGACTCTATGCATCTTTTTTCCCCTTGTGCACTTGATATCATTTCAAGACAGTTCGAATTACTAGACTGTTCATTTAACACAGAGAAAAGAGATTCTGGATCTTGTAAGCCCTTGAACTATCAGAATGGAATACCAGTTAAAGACTTCTTGTTGTTCCAAGCTGGTGAAGAACACTTTAAAACATTCAGAAGTTTTCTTACAGAAAGGACTCTACCTTTTTACATGTTGTTTTTTGCATGTACTGCTAAGCTATTTTTAAATATTGTGCTTGAATAGCTTTCATTTCTGATTTGGGGATTTTTTTTTTTTCCTGAGGGCAGGGATTTACTTTATTCAACAATTCTTCATATATGTGAATACTTTTTTTCTGTATTTCAGTTTGCCTACTTGGAGAAGCTGTTGTTGGTCCATGGTGCTTGGAGTTACAATCGAGTTACCAAATGCATTCTGTATTGCTTCTACAAGAACGTGGTTTTGTATATTATTGAGGTAAGAGTAAATAAATGCATGGGTCTTACTGGTGCTTATTCCTCAAGTTCTCTCTTATAGAGAGCAAAACTCATCCAAATGGCTTGAGCTAAAAAGACGGGTTTTTTCTTCCATGTTTAACAACTTAAAGCTCAGTTTCCCTGCTCAGATTTAGTTCACTGTAATCTTTTAATGTTTCTAAAAAGAAAAATCAAAGTTTCAGTACAATGAAGCCAGGCATATGAGATGTCAGGGACGAAGTTAATTTCTTCTGTACAAATGTGCTTACTGAAAGCATCTTTGTATTAATGGAAACATTTCAAGTAGAGCTTATATTTATAAAAAGTTGAATTTGGGGCTAATTTAAATCAAAAGTTTGTTTAATAGAATTGGGAAAAACTCTATAGACAAATAGTAAATTAGGCAAAATTATAGCTGTTGTTTCCAAGTTATAAAGACTGTAGCTTAGCTGGAACTGACAGTAGTTTGCCTTGTTTTTTGGAAAGAGAAGATACAATGTTGCCCTACAGTGCCGGTGAAATGATAAAATCAGTCAGATTATTTGGTTTCATAATTAAAAGGTAACTGTTTTTTGAAAATTAATTGCCTGAAGATGTCATGCAGTGAAACTGGATTTTAAAGAGGGATGAATACTGTTATTACCATTACTGCATTGCATTTCAGCCTGCTTAGACAGGAGAGTAGTTCTCATGCTGCAGAATATATTCTTGAATTTAAGAAGTATTGGGAAGGGATTTTTATCATGTGCTGTTGCCTGGTTAGCAACACATGAGGGACTTGAACTCAGTGGTTTGGTCAGTTGAGTATCAAGTGGTCACTTGGTACAGCAATTTCCACAGTGTTCATCACTTATCAGTATAAGTCTGTGTACGTGTATATATTAGTTTCTATTTCTTTCTACAGTTTAGCAGCCATAAATGATGTTGACAGATAGGAAAATTACAACATTTAGAATTAGGCAGGTAGTTATATCAGTTACAGGAGAGAGTGGGTAAGTAATGTTTTGCTATTCAGTTAAGTCCTGTAATGGTCAGTGTTTATATATCTGACTCTGTCAGGGTATTGATCAGCTTTTATGCATGATATTAGACTCTTAGCGAACAAATACTTTCCACTGACTTGTTCTGTTTTTCCTGTGCTGTTTCTGAATTAGCTGTTGGTTGTTAAAATGTCAACACAGATTACTCTACTGCAGGAGTTATCCCGCACATCATGTTTTCAGGAAGGTTTTTTACATGCTGTTGGAGATGACAATAATATTTGTTATTGTGCAAAAGGAATATAAATCATTTTTAAATTAACTTTTCTAGTGGATTTCTTACTGAGCATGGCAATTGCTGGGGTTTTCCTTGAATTGTTCAGAAAATGCTTAACAGCTTCACAATAACCTCCTGTGATTCTTTTCTTCATTTGAAAATTGTGTGCAAGTCTTGCTTCTAGCCCATTGTAGCATTGTTTGTCTTCGCTTCATTTACTGTAGTCTGATAGGTAAATTAAGTTCTGCATCAAATGTTCTATGGCTAAATTATGCACGCTGAGCAGCTGTGCAAGGAGTTGAAGACAAGTGAAGGTCTCTGGTACCTCCAGCTTAATTATTTTACCATAGGGAGGAATTTTATTAGCCACGTATCTCTCTGATACATAAAATGCAAGTCTTCTCTGAGAATGTGGGGTCAGATATTCTCTTCACTGTCTTAGTCTGTGTTCAGTTCTTTCTGCAGGCTGTACTGAGGCAAAAGAGCTTTTGTCTCCGGATGTCCATTACTAAGATCAGTTCCATCAACACCTGAGCACTGAAAATTGTGTTACAAGATGCAGCCCTGCACCTCAGTTACCCCTCTATGCTTATGCTACATAGAAGTTGAGAAAAAGTTTAAGACTTAAGGGGGAGGTAAAATGGCAGAAGAAATCTTGTAGTCCTGCAGCAACGGGAAGAGCTCAGTTTGGTTTTAGTTTCCCTGGTGAGTTTGCTTTACTAGCAGCCTTGAGGAACTTCCCCTCCAAAACTGTATAAAACCAGCCAAATTGCCTGGAAACCCAGGAGTTACAAGTTTTGGTATCCTGGGTATGCAAGGGAGAGAGGAGAGATCTTTAATTCCCTCCTTAACTCTGCACAAAGAAAGATGAGTTTTTTTTTTTCTTCTGCTGTGAGGTTCAGGAGTGCTGATCAGTTTGTGATATGGAATGATGCTCATGAAAGAGAAGCTCCACGAGGGACTAAATCCTTCAACTTAAGTGCACTTCTGCACTGTTGCGCAGTTGTGCCTATGGTGCATTCCTGATTGTGCATTCCTGGTTCCTTGTCCCAGTGCTCTGGACAAGTTTGTTATCTACCTGTACTTTCTGCTTGGATGTGTGGTGTATGGGGAATATTCTTTTAACATCATAATGAAACAGGGATTTGAACCTGAACTACTTTCTAAGTGTATCTTCTGAAGGATCGTACTGAGTAAATATTTATATAGTTGAATCAAAAAGCACATTGTGAGTATGACTGTCAGTTATACCTTTGTTATGGTATCTGTTTTATTTCGATGAAATTTTAACACCTGAAGAATAGGTATTTTAAGCCTTCAGTAAATGGATTTTGGAGCAATGAGGCACTGGGGCTTGTCATAACTTTTATGCCCTCATACTGTCCAAACACCAGAAGGAAGAGGTGGTGCTCCAGCTTAGCATACAGAACATCTGGACGCAACTAGCAGAGGCATGCATTAAGATTAAATTTAAGTCAATTAAACAGTGATAAATGCTTGAGAAGAACATACTGCTGTCTTGTTTCCTATCGTCCCAATGTTGTTATACTAAAACCCCTCATACACTTAGAAGTTCATCTTGACACCAGTCACTCTTATACCCAGAGGATCCAAAGTGTTGCATGTCTGAAACATTAAATTTTATCAGCTTTCCTTCAGGTTCTGGGTTGAAATACAGATTTTGGGGTTTTGTGGGAAGGATACTCAGGTAACTGCCATCATGGGCTTTACTCCTGAGAGGTGCTGCAGGGTTAAGACTGGTGGTTACCTTTCTGCAGTGGCTTGTTGTTTGTGGAGAGACAGGCCCAGGAACTGTTTTCAGCTGCTTTGAGGACTAAAATGTGCACCTGTATTGGGACAATTTGATGCAGCTGGAGAGGTAGTATAACAGAAGGCAGGCCTCATGATTTAGCAGGGGAAACAGAGGTCAATGTATTTTCCCTCTTGCTTGATAAGGCCCTCCTGATATTTTTCAGGAGGTGAATTTTAAGTTGTCAGTGTAATAAAGCTCAGTAAAGTCTGAGAATATTTTTGGCTTGGCTTAACAGCTGTGTTCCTCTCCCTTATTTGGCTGGTCTCTCCTTTAGCAGTTCTTCATCATTGTCCTCCTGCTGTTCTCTTGATTTCTCCCCTTGATTCTTGAAAATACAAAACTCACTGAAATTTAAACAAAAAGCACAAAGAGAAGCGGGTCCTGGAAATGCAAGTCCTTTTGATGTGATGCTTAGCCTGAGCACTTGCATGTCACTGTTGCCAAGGTGCTTCAGGGTATAAAGTTGAGGTTCCCTTGCTTAGGGAGTCACCAGGAGGGGTGCAGAATCAGTCCTTTCCATCCACAGAGCTGGTTGATAGAGTAATTGTTGCTGCTTCCCCACTCTTGACTGGCCGTGCTGGTTGCAAGGGAGTCTACATGGAAAGCTGCCAGTATGGCTGCAGGGATGAAATACAAATATAAAGCCCTCTCTGTGGTGTCCGTTCCTATATTTCCTGTGTCTGGCTGCAGTAGCACCGTACACTGAAGCCATTTCTGAGGAAAGCAAACCATTAAGCATCATCCTGAGGCAGAAGATCAGTGACAAGGTTTTGGCTTTTGAAGATTTGACAGGCAAGTACCTGGGCATCCTTACAAAATGCCATTTTATTCAATTACTTATGTACCTGGCTTTAAACTGACTAGTAAAATGAAAGATGTGTTCCACATCTGTTGAGCAGATATGTTTCACTGGAGATGATACAAAGTTGTCATGATGATACCAGAGCTTTGAAATATAGCTGCTTTAAAATGTAAAAGAATACAGGAATATTGCTTTCATGTCATTCTTGGAGAAGTAAAACACAGCAAGATCAAAGGTGAGATCAGAAATATCAGGTAAGAGTTCAAGACCTTTGGGAATGGTTCTGTGGAAACAGTAGCATAGAAGATAGCTTTCAGGCCAACTCAGTGTGCAGGAAAAGTGTGCTCAGTACTTCACTGGAGCATGTTGAAATGTACTTAATATGAAGTGCTTCTGTATATTATATATTGCAGAATGAGTTGGGGGTGGGAATAGGTGGTCCCAGTGTCAAGGTCTGGCAGTGGAGGCCGTGACAGAGAAATGGATGATGGAAGGGGAGAATATAGTGTCCATAACTTGATGCTGCATTATTCTAATTTCTGCCTTAAGAATCCAGAGATGAATTGTAGGGCCGTATTAGAAAGCTGTTTCTTTATGGATCCTGAAAGGGAAGTCTTAATATGTGAGCAGTGTTAAACAAGATAAATGCAGTAAAGAACAAAACACCAGGATCATAATTTTTCTTCTAGAGTTGAATTTTCAAGTTGCAAAAGCACCGAGTAAACACAGTGCATAGATAAACATGCTTTTAAAGAAGTAGTGGTTTAGTGAGTCAGCAAGATCTGGCAATGAGAGCTGTCAAGTCCTCCACACACTTAATGGTCACCACTTCAGATGAGCTGATTTCACAGGCTGCAAAAGCACACATGAAATGTTGCTGCTTGAGACCTTTCATTTGTTTTTCCTGTTTTCATGGTTTCCTGTCAAACACAACAGGTATTTTTAAAAATATGGAAAGCAGACATGGGAATTTTAACTCTCTTATACAAATGATATGCAGAAATGAGTGTATCACAGTACTAAAAAATACACAGCTCTAATGCTTTGGTGCCTTTATGCCTGATTTATGTAATCTGACTTTTGCCTACATCCCTGTGCTTTCTGTTTCCAATTCACTTTGCCACTCTGAGGTTGCAGCCAGGCAATAGAAAACCTTAAGCATGGGGATTTTTGCAGTAAGTTGAGGACTGAAGCGCAATAACTGTTGTCATATAAAGCAACTTTCTTAAGAGATAAGAGCAGTGTTTCCCCCCAGTGTTAAATTAAGGGTAAGAACATCTGGTTGCAAAATTTTCTAACAAGGATAACAGGAATACAGGCAGCTAGCTGTCTTGTCATACTTATTTATTCAAATTATTCAGTTGCCTGTTCAAATACTTCAAATGCCAGTAGGCATTTAATAATCATTACTTCAGTGTGCATACACTCAGTTCGTGTGGTAATCTCAGCAGAATGCTCTTATCATGATGAAGCAAAGGATGAATGTGTATGTGACTTCCATTTTATATCATTTGGGAATCTAGCCTTTGGATTCTCACAAATGCATGTGTATCCTGAATAAGTAAGTTATTCTCTGTAGACAGGTGCTTTCAGGTAGGCTGAAGGTGGGATTCAGTGTCCTTAAGGTTGGTATCAGGCGTATATTAGGTGCCTGAGAGAAAAGTATGTAGATTACCTTTATGGATCCTCTGGGCTCATGGAGAGCAGTATGGGACTGGCAAGTATGTCAGAGGACCCGCTAAAGACCATCACCTGTCTGAAGCAGCAGTATTAAGAGGTCTGTGCTGAGGTAGCTTAATCCTATCCAGAAGATGAAAGAATCTTCCCCCTGCCCCCCCCATTCTTATTGTTCATTTGTTTTTGAAACATGTAAAAGGAAAGGAATCCAAATCTCTTAGCTTGGGTGATGTTAATCGTTCAGTTCAAAAAGTGCAGATTATTTACAGAAGGTACAGCACAGAACTTGGAGACATGGAAAGCACAGTAATGGCTGCAGTGTAAGGAGAAAAGCATGTGAGACTCAGCACTGTATCTTGATGATTTGTGGAAAAATAGGTCTTACATGTGTGCCTATTTTTGTCTTGCACTGTTTATCAGACAGGTTTGACATGCAGAAGACCTAGGGCAGCACAGCACTATCCCCTTCCCGCCCTCCAAAAAAGCTAGTCGTAGTCTCCAATTCAAGAAAACACATTCTTTAGTAGCAATAGTTACAGGAAACAAATACTACAAATAGCCTGCCAAGGTTCTTGGAATATCGTAAAAACAGTTGGCCAACCTAATCCAAAATTGTACAGATAGTGCTTTGCTTTTTATTCTTAAAAATATACCCTAATTCTTTTTACAGTACCTGGTTTGTATCTACCACTGACAGTTCTGTATTTTTGAAGAAATCCAGCATTGTGTATAGGCTAGTCTCACCAACTTTAATCTATGATTGACTTCTTGTTTTTGGCTTCATAACTGACCACGTTAATCCCAAGAGTTTCTAAGGAATCAGTAACAAAGATAAATCCTTGCTAATTTGCCTCTCCTTTTTAGTGCTATGCACTGCACGGTGAATCACTAGAGAGCACTCCATCTTCTCTGAAAACTAAATTGACCCAGCTATGTAACAACTGGATTTGAATTTTTTCCAGCCATTTTTAAAATGGAAACCATCAGCATTGTTATGAATTTATGACCGTTTCCTTGATTACACCCTATAACCAATGCAACCAATAATTTTTCAGCACTCCAAATATTATAAATGAGAATGAGGTTCCTTAGCATGGTCTGAAAATCTCTGAGTGAGATCAGGTTAAATACATACTACAATAGATTACTTCAAGAAGAGAGCTACTGTGACATTTTTTTGGGCACATAATATGTTTGAGAGTGCCTCGATCAATTTATTGTTTACATTTATATGTGTAAGAGGTGTGTGAAAGGCACAGTGATTTTCTTCTTGGTAAAATATATGCTTAATCTGGTGTGAAAAATCTTAAATTCACATTTGGTGGGCTTATAACAAAGCAATGATAATGTTGTTCTCTAAATTTGAGGCCATTAAATGTGAAATATTTAGTTAGTGTGTTCATCATTAGCAATGTGTTCATCAAAGCCAGAATCCTGTTATCATTAAATGCTTTTTCAGTTTAACTATATCACTAATAAAAATACAAGTTCATGTTTAGAAGGGAGATAACCTAACGTGAGGAAGCTTTTACTAGGGAAACTAAACCTATATTATGAAAGGTAGGAAAATTCAAACCTAGTTTTTTTTCATCACAAAACCAGCTTTGGAATTCAAGTGTTCATTGTTCTTAATTTGAGCCTCACTCTCTTTCCGAAAGCTTAAAGTTTCAGTATAAAATATAACTCCTCTTATGGCTTTGAATATTGACTTGAAAAACATCGACTGCTCTTACTCAGTATTGGATAACCCATTGTTTTAATAAAAATAAAGGGAAACAAATCCCCCTTTCACCTAGATTAATTCAGTGCATATTGTATTACTTGTAGGTACAGAGCAGGATAAATTTCAAATTTGTTAAAAGTGATGATCAAATTGATGTTAAAAGTGCAAGTAAATCTTATCAGGGAATTACTTTGCACATTCTTGCTGAGTTTCGCAGTGCTGTGCTGCACTGAAGGGAACGATTTGAGGCAGATTTTTAAAAATCCAACACCATAGATACATAGATGTGTATGTGGTAAATCAGCTATTCACAAATATATCCTTTGGGCCTCCACTGGTTTTCTTTATATCTGGCCTATACCCCTATAATTAAACTTCCTTTAGTAGAGACATTCCTCATTTGAATAGGAACAACTGAGAGCAGAGTAAGGTCCTATTCGTATTGCTTGTATGGAGCAGTGGTTTTTGTCTGTTTTCCTTTTTTTGTTAAACAAGCCATGGGGCTGCTGTGCTGAAGATGTGAGGGGTTTTCTGTTTTTACCTGTACCTCATTGCTTAAAATAACAGTGTTCAAAATGCATTTCTACAACCATTTACTTGCTTTTCATAGAATCGTAGAATATCCTGAGTTGGAAGGGATCCACAAGGATCATCGAAGTCTTAACTCTTGGCCCCAAGAATCACACCATGTGCCTGAGAGTATTGTCCAAGCACTTGATTTCTGTCAGGCTTGGTGCTGTATCCACTTAACTTGAGACTCTGTTCCAGTGCTCAGCCACCCTCTGTGTGAAGAACCTTTTCCTAATATCCAGCCTAAACATCCCCTGACACAATTTCATGCCATTCCCTTGGGTCCTATTGCAGGACACCAGAGAGAAGAGATTAGTATTTTTGAAAATGGTTATACACATGCCTGCAAAGGAAGCTGAAGAAGACTTGCCCTGGTACCAATGATTGCTGACAAATTGGAACAGTGAAACTAATTCTTTGGTGTAGCTTTGAGGCGCTCAAGTTAAAATGGCTCTGTAAATGTGCATATTCTGTGACTTAACACAACTTGGGAGACTTGAGTCTTCCAGGGGAGAGAAAAGCAGAATTACTTCTACTCAGTTAGCTCTATCTGCTGCAGTTAAACTCTGAAGTTATCCTGGTGTTTAAAGACATTGCTCAGCCTAGGTGTGAAGAGGGGTTTGCTGCAGTTCTTCTTGCACAGGTCTTTGTAAATCATTTTTAGGTGATGACAGAGAGTTTGAAAGTGTTGCAGGCAACGTGTAATACTGATTCACAAGTCACACTTTCGTGCAATTTGATGATGGGGAATTCAGCTTGGAGCCCACATTTGAAAATGTGTGGTGGCTTGCCTGTGAGCAGTCCTACTGAAGTCACTGCATTTTCTGCTTGCCTACCAGTTCTTTAGAAATAAAATGAACTTATTTGTCCCAAGCCATGTGCTAGGATATTGTTTCTTGTGTGCACACAAGAAGTGTGCTTGTCTGCATGGGCTGTGTTTTGCTTGACTGAACTGAAGTCTGCCTGACTGCCAACTGCTTGCTTGCGGTGCAGTCAGGCTGGGGAGCTTGGTGTTTCTCGAGCGTAACTCGATCGTAACACTGAAACATTCTGTTTTGTGTTCAGTTTTGTAATCTTGAAGCATTTTACTCGCGCTTTGTTTCTTCGTTCTTGGCAAGCTGAGCAAAAAAGCTAGCCTTACCTGAGCTCCTGTGCAACAACAGTCTTGTTGACAACTTCTCCCTTCTGATTGTTGGTAAGGGCATTTCTCGGGCATCTTTAGGGGCACCACTGTAGTACATGGTTCTAAAGGTCAAATTTTTAGGGTCCTTGTAGTACAGATGCAAGCAGTTGATGAATTTGTAGCCCTTGGTGTCTTAATGCTGCTTCACAGACAACTCCAAAAACCTTCTGAATGCTAGCTCAGGAATGTAGGGTCACCAAATTTTTGGAATATAAAATTTCTTTCCAGGATCTGTATCGTGAACTGAGCTGGTCCTAATTATTTTGAGGTTTCTTGGGTTTTTATGCTCATGACCCAAAGAAGCTAGGGCAGAGAACAAATTCAACTGAATACAGATTCCACTTTTAAATGCTGCTAGAAAATAATTTTGCCATTTCACTTGGATGAGCACTAATGATAAAAATACCTATATCCAGTTTCACTAATTAACCACTAGAGATTGTTTTATCTTGGCATGCATAAAAGGCATCTGTAACCTACTTTAAGTGCATGTACAGGATTTAAAGTAAAATGTATCTTATGTTTGTCAAGGAAAAAATGTAAAGTACAGGTTTGGAGTGTTTGTTTGAGTTCAAGGTTCAAGGTCTTGAATTTTTTTATTAGAGCAAGGTCAGAGGTAAAAAGTATACCATATTCTCCATGATCAGTCTGCAGTGTAAATCTGCAGCAGAATAGGTGTTACCTTGAAATGTGCTTTTACAGCCTCTTCTGCCGTAAACTTCACTGGTTTGACTGTATTTGAGCCAAGGGATATCTGCCCTGTAAGGAGCTAGAGGTCTCTGGCCAGAAGCAGGAAAAAAAGAGTTATCACTCAGTGCCCTTGAGAAACTCCCTTCCTATGTGGGAATCCTGTGCCATTTAATTGAATTGGCATTAGGAGGCATTTGCCTGCGTGACAGCACACAGCAAGTGTAACAGCTTTGAGTTATCTGTCCAAAACAGGTTATCTTCTCATTCTCTACTGAGATGTTGAGTCAATGCAGATAGCTATGACTGTTTATATGCTTTTGATTATTTATGTGCTCTAGAGAGCATGTAATTGCTTGTTATATCTCCTTGCTCTTTTCAACAAAACCATTTACATGTCAAAATGTACTAAAAATAGCAAATTGTGCTATTGATAGTATTACTTCTGAGTTACACAATCTTTTTGAGTCTGTTGCAGCTCCTGCCCCTGATATTCCAATGACAATTCATAATGTTGTCTGTTACTTCTCCTCTTCCTCACTATTTTGAACCTGGTTCTTTTCATGAGCCATTGCTGTGAAGTGAGGGCATCCTAGTCCAATGGGTTTTTTTGATATTTGTTAGCCAGAATTCACAGCTCACTCTAGGGAGATGTGTGTCAGACAAGGGAGAGGAGATTCAGGACCAATACTTAAAGGCTGAGGCCACCATTATTTCAACATACATTTGTGGGTATACTTGAACATGGAATATAAACATCAGTAATCATGGGCTTAAGCTAAAACCCCAGAACTATACCCCAAAAGGCACAGGGGCACATTCTGTAGAAAAACAAGAGCAGACTGTTCTTGGTGCATTTTTGGGTGTATGTTACAATCGATTTCTGTTCCAAGACAAAGACATGGAGAGCCACTGGTGGCTTCATACTTTTAGAAGAGCGAAGGAGGTCAAAACTTGGTCTGCCAGCTTTTAAATGCGACAGTTATTTTGCTTTCTTTCTTCTTGCTGGATTTCTTTCCTTAATTACTTTTGCATGAGTGCATTTGGGAAGTGAGAAGATGGAATATGTTAGCCTTAGCTGTATCTAGCTTCTGCAGGATTCATTGAAAGTATATGTATTTTTGTATAAGCTGTATAAATACTCTGTGTGTTAGAAAAGAAATCTAATACTGTGCTTTCTCATCCAAACCCAAATAATGCGATCTTTATTAATAAATGACAATGCAGATTGATTTTATTATTGTTAACGGATTAAAATATGTAGGCAGCTCAACAGCAGCAGAAGAATAAGGCGTCAGTAGCCAGTAACACATGAACCTCTCAGCATTATTTGTGATGATGATTCCTGTCAAGTTCAATTTTGATAGAAAAGTGAGTCTCGGTTTTGGGTTTACAGTGTATTGGCCTTTTCTCCCTCTTGTTGCCAAGGTGTGACAGGTGTCTGGAGCAGCTAAGCACTATGACAGTCAGTCAGTCAGCTGTTATTCATTAGCCTTAAAAATGACATCTGGTTCTGTACTACTCAGAAATGTGTTTTACGCCTATTAATACATCCTGATTAATGGATGGTATATGGGTAGACTATTGAGTTGCTCTACTTTTCTCTGGGTTTTTGTTGTTTGTTTGTTTGTTTAGTGTTGTTATTGAATATGTAAATGTGTGATATCTAGGAAATTTCAAGCTGTGACTTCCATATTGGCATTGTTAATCCTTGTTTGCCTGCTGCAATCTGCTTTGGTTGGTACCACGCCGTGCTGCCACAGTAGGTCCATCAGCAATCTCCATTGGAAGCTTTGTGCAGCGCTCACCTTCAAGGTGCCACTTCCCTAAGAACATCTAAGTCCCTCCACCTGTGTCATGGATGTTTCTGTCCCTATGACTGGGCTGTGCTTTTGCCATCACTTGAATCCACAACTGGGCTGTGCTTTAATCTGACATTAACGCGCACTACCATTAAAAAGGGCAGTCTGGTTGTCATTTCTCCCTGGGAGTGTGTTCTTTTCCCCCTTCCTTGCCAAGGCATTAGTGTTTGCACAGCTGCAGGATAGGCTCTTTAAGGTTAGAGTTCACCTTCCTGAAGTACACAGGAGTCCTTGGACAAGAGGAAGGACCAGACCAGCTCTTCACACAGTTACAGACTTTTGTCAGACTTAAGTGTGGATGTTATTCTAATAAGCTGAGGTGAGAGCTTTTGCTTGTGTATATCTGCAGAAAAGACAAAAAGTTTTGGGAAGCAGAGCAAATAAAAGGCGTGAAATGGTGTTCACGATATCACTAGTAATCACATGCCATAACTGCTTGGGGACTTAAGATCAACCAGTTTTTCCCTTTTGGGCTGCCTGGATATCTGTTACTCAAAGACATCCCAAACACAGACCTGGGTAAGAGAGAAGGAAGTTGAGAAATGGTAGTTGATCCCAAAGGCACATCTGAACAAAAAAACCCTTTCCCTGTGTCTCCTGTGTTGTTCATGTGCATAACAAAGCTGTGATCTCTCAAAAACTGAGAATGCGTTAGAGACCATAATTTTAGCAAAACGTATGCACAATTACTGGATTTTAGGGTGTGTGATTTGTGGCATTGTAGGTGTGTGGAAGGCTTAAAGAATGTGTGTTAGGCCATCTGGGCAACAAGGAGGAGCTGGCTTGTACTAAAATACAAGGTGTTTCTGCAATGGAGGAGTGATAAAATGATAGCAGAGAAAGTTCTGGCAGACTTTAGTTCTTTGGAAGCAGTTACTACTATTTTTTAAGCAGTTTCTAACTAATGCTGAGTTGAAATAAAGATGGGAGCAGTAAATCTAGGGGAGGAAAGGAGGAATGTTACCTAAAACCAGGATAGTGCTTCAAGGGGTGTGAGACATAAGAGTTGCCATTCCCTTCAAGTTGATGATACTGCTGAGAAAGAATTGTAGGGAAGGCATTAGTGTAAAAACTGGAACACTTGAAAATGTGGATTCGGATTGGAAATCTCTGTGTATTTGCCTTTTGGGAATGTAAAAAATTACAAGTAAGCCTGGCAAACCCTCCATTCTTGGACTTGGTGAAGGAAGGGGAGTGTGTGCTGGTGGTCTGTAAAGGGTCTCTGTGGGGTTTATAAAGCCCAGTTTGGTTGTGGGGGGAAAGGAGGTGGCATTTGGATGGGCACAAAGCTCTCCCCTTTAAACTTACCTCCCTTCCTGAGGTGAAGGTTTGTTGTCTCTTCAGCAATGAAGTCATTACCTTGTTTCCTTTTTTAAAAGACAGATACACAAACTAATGCAACTTTTATTATGCTGATACCCACATGGTTTGTAATGAATGAGACTTAGTTCTGCTTGCTGTCAGGATAACCCCACTCCCTGAGAACTACTCATGAGCATGAAGGACGCTGCCCCAAAGCTTGATGTTAATTTTTTTATTTTTTAGTCTGACTGCTCCCTATAGAACACATTGTCACATCAGTAAATTATGATCTCCTGAGAGCTCTTTTCTTGAGAAGCTCAACACAATTCCTCTGTCCCTGCCTGTCACTCTTCATGTAGCTGACTGCATCTTAATCTGAGCGTTGGTGACTGTTATTTCTTGGGTGGGTGTTTTGGTTGCGTTGACTGAGTCTGTCTTCCTACTTATTTTACTGCGGTGTCGGTGAGGAATCGTGCTCTTGAGAAGTTTCAGGTGTTCTCTTTACCCACACTAGTATTCACTTGAGATTGATTACTAAATTTCTTATTCCTTTCTTATGAAGATGCAAATCTACAGATTTGCTTTGTGGTCCCAAAGCAGCATTAAATTACACAAATTCTGGGTACAGCAAACTCTACTTGGGTTTGTGCTCAGGTCCTTAGTTAAATTTCTCATTTGTAAGGAAATTTGGTGCTGCATACACTCCAATAATAATAATAATAATAATAATAATGTCTAGCAGTACTCCCACATCTGCTGTCACATTAAAAATAATGAAGATAGATAAAATATTAATCATGATATTTCTCTGTTTGGAGATGTAGCTGGAAGCCACTCTGGTGGGCAGGAAATATCCGCTGTCTTTGGTTTGAACAAAAGCAGTTACTATTTAATTCTAGTAGATGGGAACAAACAGATTTTCACCTGCCAGACTTCAGTTATTTTTCCCTCCCCCACTGGCATCAGTCATATCAATTCTTGTAGTGAGTATGTATCTCATTTCAGAAAGCAGTTTTGGCAGATGACTTCCTGCTTAACAGTATACAAATAATGATATCCTTTAAAAATGGCGTATTGCCTTTAAATAGCTCCTGCTTCCATTGCAAATATGAAGTTCTCCTGGCCTTGGTTTGTGGAGCTTGGTACTGAGATAAATCTTGTGTGATAACAGTGTAAAAAGTAAAATTTAAAAAGTACTAGCAAGTCTTGTCAGCAGTTCTGGAGCTGGTGTAAATTTTGAGTTGGACACTTCCTCCAGTGGGTACCCAAGTCCTGTGGCAGTGTCCCCAAAATAATTAATGATCTGTTTTTGCTGAACTGTTCCAGGAAGTTCTATCCCTGAAAAATAATTTGGGGTAATACCATCATTGTTCAGGTGCTTGGTACTGCAACATCTGAGACTAATTGCAACTAAATCAGGGAAGAATTAGAGGTTTAAGGCATTTTCTTAGAAATGCACATGTTGTTCTGTATCACTCAAAGGTTTTTTTCCTTCCAGTCCATGAAAGGCTTCCTTCTGAATTGAATGTGCATGTTTGCATGTGCATCACCTGAAGGTGTCTTGTTTTACCAGTCGTAAAAATGTTTAGTGTATGCTGTAAAGCAGAAAGGTACCTTTATAGAACTTGTCAGTCACAGCTGTTATGCTATGTTGAGGAAGAGGAGTAGGGCAAAAAAAAAAGGTACAAGTTGTAGTAGCACCAAAATGAAAACCAACTTAGTTTTCTTTTTAGTATTTCAAACAGCTGGAAGTCCAGCACAGTTCCATTTGAGAATTAATAGCTTAGTATATTCTATTAACGATAAGTGAATTTCAGCTATTTCCTGAAAAGGATTTTGAACTGACTCCCTTGGATGCACATCTCTTTGTATCCTTGATGTATTTATCAAAGAGGAGCTATTTCAATGTTTGCATTACTCTTGCCTAAACCTGTTTCCCAAACTATTTTGAAATCCCCATTGTATGTACAGCAAGAGACTGTATAGTTGCAGTGTGTCAGACTTGATAATTCCCAATATCCCTCATCTTTAAAAGAAATCAGTTGCTAATGAAAACTTAAAAGGAATAGAGTAGAACAAGGGTATTGCAATTATATTTTCAGTATTTGAATTTGAGGTGGTGGTTTCCCAAGATCTGAAAGAAGAATTACTTAGTGAACTTTGTGATATGAGTAGAATCTTCTAAAAAATGTCTGTAGCCTTAGGAAATTAATCTGATGCAGCCAAATCAGTTTCCTCTGTGGTATGAGTATAAAATGTTCCTGTTTGGTATAGGAAACAGAAAATTAAGCGATCTTTCTGTTTCCTTCTTTCCTAGAATGGTAACTTCTTTTGCAGCAACAACTCATTTGTGGTCACTTTTCCATTATGTTGATATCTGCTTTACATAATAATACGAAACTTTAGGTAAACTGCTGTCAAAAAGGTCAACAACAGCTTGAAGATACTGCATTTTGTTTTTTTTCTAGGGAATATGCAGGTTTTGGAGATGGATACAATGTTGAAAGCAGAGTTTTGTGGAAAGGCCATGTTGTTAGTTTAAACAAGAAAACTGACCCTCAGTACTGTTTCTTTTCTGTAATCAAGTTAGGAGTGAAATACCATATTTATTGTTTGGGTGAGGATTTGGGCTGTTTCATACTTCTGTCAAATTGCTGTGCACTGGTGACAAATCTCTCAAAGCTGTCTGCCTTTCTGCCCTATTTCTGGACATTTACCTACACCCAGTCTCTCAAGCAAAGAATATAAAAGCCTAATGCACCTAAATATAAGAATATAATATCTTATTCCATAATGTGTTTCAGTGCACTGAAGGATTTAATCAATAATGTTCAAAACTGACAGGTGGAGAATGCCTGAAGGATGACAGATTGTCATTAGGGATGATACAGGATGCACTATATGTGCATTGTTAGTAAGGATGAGTCTCTTTGGAGCCCAAGGGTCTTAGGAAATGCAGGAAACTTGAAGAAAATGCCATCCTGGCTAAATCCTACAGGAAAGTAAGCTCACTGTTGTGTTTGTGTTAGTCTGTTGTGTTATTGCTAGTCAGGATCAGGAGGATCTCTAAACTTCTGGAAGGTGTTTTCTAGGGGTTCATGACTTTTGTGATAATTATATTGATTATGAGCACAATTCGAAGCGTAGCTTATACCTCATTAGCATCGATGTACAAATGTCAGTCTTCCCTGTAAGAAGGAAAGGCACCCTTGTGCTGCAGTTGTTTATTCTCTAGTTATTCATGCTGGCCTACCACAGGTAATCTTTCTTTCATCTTCCAGTCTAGATAGGCTTCCTGAAAGTGCTTCTGCTTATGTTGCTTGGCCTTTTCCTCAGAACTTTTTATAAAGTTGTTAAGTATTTACATGGTTTCTTGTATAATTTGTTTCTATAAAATATGAGCACTGAAAATGTAAAAGTGAGTCTTCGTATTCCCGTTTAGTCTTTGGCTGCCATGTCATTACAGAATTGAGAGGTTAGAGCAAAATCCTGATTGTTTTTCAGGCTTGATCTGTTCGGACCTGAAGGCAGATTTGCAAATTGCCAGCTGATTGAGATGGGCCCTTGTTCAAACAGGCAATTCATAAGCTGAGAAAGGGAAAGATTAACAGTTGTGCTTAAAGAAAATAAAAGAAAATAAAAGAAAATAAGGAAAGCTGTATTTTCAACTATTTGAAAATATGAAAATACAGTGAAATTATTCTTACAGCTTTTCAACAGAGATATAGCAAAATGGTTTTATTGAATAGGTTTTAAATTATACATGTCATATGTGGTTCTCATTTTTTCTTAATCCATGATTTATGGCATGGCTTTCCAATCGAAATGTGTGATGTGTAATACAATATATATACTGAAGTTTTGATTTGAACCTGATAATCTATATTAAGTTTGATCATGTGTGGGTATTAAAAGGGTTTACAGTAAGTAGGAATCAATCATAATAAATGACATATGTTAATACCATGTTCTAACTCTGCTCAGTGCCCACAGCATTGTTCTGATTTGAAGTAACTCATTGCAGTTAAACTGAGCACATACACACAATTGGCTGAATTTAGTTACCTGGCTGGTTACTGTTTGTTTTCATGATACTGCACAAAGTCTGAATACTGGAGTCTTTAAAAAATGGGGTGTCCAAAGTTTTCAATTCTTTATCTGTCAGACATGGGAGGTGAAGCGTAGAAGACCTTTAGAGAAAAGACTGAGAGGAAAAAACACCTTTAAATCACTCCAGGGAGAGCTTCAGAAAAGCAGAACCCAAACCGGTGTGTCTCTGTTTTCAAAGCAGCATACGCAGGCATAGCTGCATGACTCTCATTAAGTTCATCTGAGTCGTGCAGCTAAAGCCCCATGCAGTGTTTTGAAAATGTAGGAAATAAAAATGGTCTTAAGCCAGACATCTGGGCTTCTATCCAGTTTTCCGGTGATAACGTCTGAAGCATGTCGTTAATAAAGCATCATCCATGGGCTAAATTATTAAACTGTAGAACTCTTTGCAGAAGGCTTATAAGTCAGTTTTATTTAAAAAACAAAACAAAGGGGAAAAAAAGCCAAAAGGTTCTGTTCACTCTTCAGCAACCACTGCTAACCACAGGGCCCTTTTCCTTTTGAAATACATTAACATTTCCCCCCTCACCCCATACTTCTCAAAATGTATTTTTGACTTCTTCCCACAAATGCTCACAGGGTATCCATCTCAAGTCCATATTCTGCTTTTAATTTTTCTGGTAAAGTGCCTTCTCTTTGGTTTCTTTGTCTCAGGTGAATTTCTGTCCAATACAGGTGCCAGGATGGGAAAAAACTCACACATTTTCAGAGATGAAGACACTGCTGTTGCCTTGTCCTTTGTATTTTGATGCTGACTGTAAGGTAGCGATGTTAGTAACGCTTTAAAAAAGTTCTCAATGGCGAGGAAGGTGATCTAATTAACTACCGCTATAGATGAAGGTCTTCATGAGCACGATTTGGTTTTACCTTCAAATACCAACAGCTAAGCTGTGTGTAAGTTGAGAGGTTATTTTAAGATTTCCATAAATATAAGTAATGTGATAATTTCTGTACTGTAGTCTCAATGAGAGTATAATTTCATAAGCGCTACCGCTTTTGACAAAGGTTGTGTTTTGTCTTAATCTAGTGTAAGCATGAGAGGAATTACTAAAAATGTAATTGTAAAAAGATGAGCTACTTACTTTGTTGTGACTCAGATGTCTTCCATGGCTTTTTGGAATACTGGAATTTAATAAATTGATTGTAGTGTCTGTAATTTTGCCAAGTTTATGGCAATGTATGCATGG
>JAWWES010000001.1:44954277-45003694 GCA_035583135.1 Lophotriccus pileatus | reverse complement strand
CTTTTTGGAATACTGGAATTTAATAAATTGATTGTAGTGTCTGTAATTTTGCCAAGTTTATGGCAATGTATGCATGGCAGGCTAAGAGAAATATGTCTGCCGTGGCTATGGCAATTAGAAACACTTTCAGTCTTGAGAAGTAGTGTGCAATATGCTTCTATGCCATACTTGTGTATAGGTTTTTTTAAATTAGCCAAGGTATAAATTATTTTGCGGCACTTGATTTACTTCAGTGTATATGGTTCATCTTTGGAAGACATTGGAGTTGTTGGTTATAACTGTAAATTTAGTGCTGTGTTGAGAAGAACCATTGTGCTGTATTAGAAATAACCTTGAAAGGTTTTTAAATTTCCGTACAAAACAACTTTTCTATTGTTGTTTGTTACACCTCTTTTGAGAGACGTTGACACTGAGTACAATTAAAACCTGAAACTACCAGTATTCACTTTTCTGATGATTTTTGGGGGAAACTAACACAGCAGTTTTGAGTACAGTATCTTGCTTGAAATATGATTTATCCTGCAGATTTATCCATGAAAATGAGTGAACTGATTTTATATTTCAGTAGTATGCAGTATGTCATACTGTGAACTTGCCATATCAAATGAATGCCCTTTATTTGTTGTGGAGGTGCTTTGTTCTTAGTTTTTTTTAATCATAGGAAACTCAGAGTTCCCAATGCTCTAACGTAGTCATATAAACTGGTTTCTTCAGAGAAGAGTCCTCTTACATGAACAAGGATCCACGAGTAGCCCTTTCAACTCCTCACTTCGTTAAATCTCTAACATATCTCTAACAGTGGGAAGGAGAGAGAAGCTTCTGTAGAATCTAATTATGTGTTTTCTTGTGTGAGGTCTGTTTGTTGGAATCTGAACTTGAAGTCTGGAAATGTAAAATGGTAGCACAGTAGTTCTGGGGTCAGGGTGGTGGTTTCAGCTGAAGTTGAAGTAACTTGTGCGCTGTTTCAGAAGCATGAATAATACTTGGACCCAAAAGCGGGCATGTTGATTGTGAGGTAATGCAGATGATTAAACCTAAGCTGCTGTAGCTTTTACTTTAGGAAATATTTCTTAACTTGTCAAATTCCCTTCCTCTCTAAAAGAAAATATTCAGTCGTCTTCAATTAGGACATTGTAGTATCTGAGCAAAAGGAGCATGTGTTCATGCTAGAACCTGATACCGTTAAGACAAACTAGTAAGACAGAGGTGGAGGATAACTCCCTGGGAATGACTGAAGGCATCAAGGACTAACTGTTTGCATGTCAGCCCCTTACAAAGAACGTCCAGCCTACTGCAGCCCAGGAATTACAAGTGTCATACAGACAGTGGTTCTGAGGCTGGGGCTTTTTGTCTGTGTCTTATTTTCAGCACTGATGGGGGAAAAAAATCCCCAGCTTTGAATGGCAGCTTCTGAATGGCAAGACGACTGATGGAAGTAACCACTTGCCATCTTAAAGTGATCTGAAGAGCTGACATTATAGCAGTGAAAATGGATTGGATAGTGTTTCTGGGGATTAAGCAAGATTAAAAGAATTTTTTTGTTTTAAAAGCATTACTTATATTTATACTTTACCTGAAAAATGCCAAGTTTACTAAGGGTAGAAAGTCTGACATGTATATTCTGGATGTATTTCTCCAGAAGTAGCTGGATGTGGCTGTATGTAGTGGTACATTCTCTGTTGTTAAAATTGAGTGACTGAGACAGATCCCAGTGTAAAGTGGTTTAAAGTTTCTTCTAATATTTGAATAGTGCAAGCAAAATAATAAGCTTTTTCCCCTACCTTTCAACCTTCAGAGCTGAAATCCCCTAACAGTGAAGCAAAGTCTATTTCTGACATCCTCCTTCTCCTCATATAGTCATCCAAACTATAAACGAATGTTCCCTTGCCTGTCATATGGGCTTGTCTGCACAAGGAAGTTACAGTGGTTTAACTGCAATGTGATAGTAAATCCACTTAAATTGGTTCCAAATGTTCTGTGAGCACTCTAAGCCTGATTTAAACTGAAATGATAGCCTAGATAGTTTGTTCCACAGACTTAAAACCTGCATTTAAAACTGGGTTGGTTGTTGTGCTGCAGTATGGAAGACAGTCTTAAATGAAACATTAATCTGCTGTCTGTTGTGATATTCCATTTGGAGTTCAAATGACTCTGTCTGAGAAAGAAAGTGCTCCTGAGAGACTGGAGGCTGGGAGAGCCCCATGCAATACAAGGGTGATTTGCTTTGTTTAATTCCAGATGGGTCTCTGGTGTCTTTGGAGGAAGCAATATCTGTGTTGTGTTTTTCAGTTTTTCCAAAGAGTTGACTACCAGGCTTATAGATGGGGACTGGCTTGTGTCCACACTGCTCAGTGTTAGCACCTGGAGGAATAGTAGGCTTGACTGTCTTGTGGCCCTTCGTGCTTGTTCTCAGTAGGCCAACTGTGTGGTTTGTTGTTTGGTTTTTTTTTTTTTTAAAACACTTAGAAGTGCTGGAAAGAATGAGATTTGTGTTTATAGCATTAGTGAGGTCTCGTGTTGTGGATATAGGGCAAGATAAGACGATATTTAGGGGTACTAATCCTACCAGGTTGGCTTAAAGGACTGCGTGTGTTGAGGGGGACAGTTTTCAGAGGAGCTGTGGGCCGTACGCAGTGAAAGGCATTTCATAGCTTAAATGCTTTTGCCAATGGATAATCTTTCTAATGCCTAGATTAAAAGGCTACTTCTTTTACCTCTTAGAAGCATTGTTTAGGATAAATACTTTTTCCCTCCATCCTGGCCCCAAAAAATGTGTTGGTGATCTGGGGTACCACTCTGTTTCATGTATATTGGTCACCAGCACTATTTTCTAGGTAGAGTTGGTAAAAATCTCTTTTTACACCAAAGTATTCGATATTAGTAATTAACCAGCTGGTCAACGTGCTGAAATTTGTGGAGAGGCAATCCCTCAACTTCACTTGACTCACTGGTGTCCTATTCATAACGTTCTTTCCCTTCTTAGCCAGGTAGGTCCTAAAAAATAAACCTGTCAGCTGCTGCACAATCTCCCAATTCATGTAAAAGCTTCGCTTGAGCTCATTGTTTTGAACCTACCCAGAACTCCTTGTCAAAAGGTGTTGTGTTGCAGGGGCTAAAGAGGAAACAGGAAGGCCACAAAGGAATAGAGCTGTTGCAGGTTACTACATAGGCAAGGCATGTAGCACATCCGTAAAGCTGGATTCCAATTTCCACATACGGGGTGATCACCTGGAAATTGTGTGGTTCATAATCTTCCCTAGGGCTTGGCATGCATGCATGCGCTGGTAAAAATAGGCATCAAGATGGGATGAGCCATTTGTTTGAATGGGTATGACTGTCTTGATACTCTTATGCAAAGTTAGCATTTTCAGTTCTTTGTGGAATTGAGATGCTCCTTCAGGAAGCTGAGCCCTTTCCCAGTAACGAAGATCTTAGGAACTCTGATACATGCTTCCAGGGGGGAAAGAATCGGTAATGTATAAGACTTAAACAGAAGTTTCCCCATACAGCTGATTACTCTTATTTTCCAGGGCTTCAATTTCCATAATATTCTGTGATGGTTCTTTTTTTATTTTATTTAAGGTCTTATTGCGTTTTCACTCAGATCTTAAATGGCAACATTCTGCACCAGAAAGAGGTACTTTACTAAAGATGTATGCTGTTCCTATCTAGAGTGAGGGGAGAATGAAAGAGAGGGAAAACCGTAACTATGATTTAGTTGGGCAAATTTTCATATAATAGATGGTTTGCATACAGAAGAATGTCTTCTGAAACCTCTGCTGTGTTCAGAAGAGTTCGCTATTCCAAGAATTCATCAAGAGGGGGTAAATATGCATCTCCCCAGCATATATTTTGTTTGGCTTGCAAATAGAACACATCTATTTATGCCCTCCTGCATTCTTCAGGTGCTTTTGCGCACCTGGATCTAGTTCTGAAGTACAGCTACTGCTGAAGGACTAGTAGGGATCTGTACAGCAGCTAGATCAAGTGAATCGTAGTATGGATGCTTTCTGTACATACGTCCCTGCCTCCCATTTTCTCATCTAAGGTATTTTTCCTAGCTACTTTGATTTTTCTTTGTACACAGCTATATCAGAAGATACAGCAAATGCTCTAAGGGCTCACCAGAATTTTTTTGTACGTATCGCAGTAAAAGCAAGCTAATCACTTTCCAAAGGAAGTTCAAATGTTATTTCTTCAGTGAGAAGTACATCAATAAGTAATTTACCAGTGAAGTGATTACCCATGTTTACAATGTGCTGCATATTTTGGCAGAAGGTGTTTAGGATCCAATTCTTCTAGCTTTTGCCAGCACATAAAGAAATAAATTTAGACTTAAGTTATCAATATTGTATTTATTTTCTACGTGAGAGGAGAGTCAAGGAGAGCAGGGGACAGACCTTTGGTGAACTAATCTTGGATCCTTAAGGGAAGGAGTAGCATGTTTAAAAGAAGCCATGTAAAAAGGAAAATGCTACGTTCCTGTCTGTTTTTAGACTGTCCCACTGACCAAGAAAATGATTGTATTACTAAAAATGGAACAAATGCAATAAAAGTAGTGGGAAGCTTTATAGATTGCATCGTGTGGCCTGGTAATTTTGGGCTAGAATGTTGTCTCTGTGCTGAAGTGCTAATAGAATTGTGGGTAATGAGAAACATGGGCTGCTCCTAGGACTACCCCTGTAGAGATTTACTCTTTTCAGTATAACAGAAGATGAGCTGCAATTTCTGTAGGGGGTTGACTTTTCTGTTGCTAATTTTGCTATTTTCTGTGGGTTCCAAGCTGTCAGAAAATTTAATCTAAACTTCCTGGATAAAAGTAGCTTAATTCAAGGTCTTACAGAGACTGAATTTTATTTCATAGGGAGAAAGGCGGGGGGGGGAAACAGACTTGCAAGGGGAACCTGGCACTTCATGTAGTCATAACAGGGAATCCTAAGGGGACTGCAGTTCCAGACCTAAAATGACCTTGCTACAGAACTGCTCCTATTACACTTAATTCAGCACCTCTGCAGAAGGATTCCTTTATGAGATGACAAGAAAAGCAAAGTCTGTGAATCTGCATTTATAACTGTAACATAAGGGATTTCTGCAAATATAAGTAAGAAGGGAAAAAATTGAAGTAAAGTGTTCTATAAGATAGGAGCTGAATAGTGACAGGGTCTTAGTCATCATCAGTTTTATTCAGTCAGTTCTGGGATTGCATCTGGTCCTTAAAAATTTTAAAATAATCTTGATTACTCTAAGGCATTGCTGGGTTCACGTCCAAGAAATAAGAATGCACAGCTGTATTTTAGCTACATTAAATGAATATTGATTTCCATATTAAGTTTTATCCTAGTGCCCTTTGTGCCATATGCAGGTACAAGTGAATGCATTTGGACATGGATTGGTAACTCTACTTTATTAAGCAAGGTATCAAGAACCTTGGTGCGTTTAGCCTCACTTTGGACTTGTGGCATTATCAGGCTTCACTCATGGAGCACTGTGTGTTTTGTTGGCTTTCCTTCTGCTTGTATGTCCAGTATCAGACTGGTTGATGTTTTCTTGTAGCTGTTTCTGTGCTTTCTTTCCATTGCCCTTACTTGGCTTTCTTACTTTCAGACATACTTTTTCTTAATGGATTACAAGTGCTTAGCAAAATTTCAGGTGGATAAGTTACCTGAAACTGTTGATGTTTTCTCACCTATTAATATAAATAGTTAAACTTCTATCTTTTTTAATCTTTTTTATTTCAGCACTATAGAACAAATTAAGAATAACAAACCTAAAGCACTTCTATTACTTTATCATTGGTTAAAGATCTCTTTTGTGAAGTGCAGGTCATTTACACAGTTGTGAAAGTTGCATCAAGACTGGTTTGGCATGATTATGTGCTGAAGAGGTACCATAAGCTATTAGTAGTCATATTATCCTTCTCAGTTCCATAATTATGTGCTAGTACTCATTGGCAACTAAAGAAGTTGATTAAGCAAATCTGGGAGGAAAAAAAAAAACCCAACAACCTCGTTCCCCCCCCCCTCAAATTATCACTACTGAATTGACTCCAACCCTGCAGTCACTGTTCTTGTGTGCATAAGCGCATCTTCCCTGTCAGTGGAAACCTTTCTTTATAGTTGCTTTCTTGCTGCTAAATAAAGGAGTGTTACAAGCAGTGTTTGCTTTGTAAAGGAAATCTGATGGTGCTGGGAGTTCATGGCTTGAGTTTCCATTGCTCAGCAGCAGGCAGCAGCCTGGCATGATGTTTTCAGCTTGGCAACCAAGCAGCTGAGCCCACCTTGCTCCTCAAGCAGGGATGGGAGGAGGATGCAGCCAACAAGCTCCTGCCTTGTTTCCTCTCAGCTGGTATCTTCCAGCTGTCTCAGTCTGACTCCCAGCCAGAGCAGGACACTGGAAAATGATTGGCAATTTCCCAGCATCATCGGTCCTGGTAACCTTGCTCTGGCTGTGGGTTTAGATCCCTTTGACCATGCAGGTATGTTGAAACCCTGTGTCCTGATAGGGCTTGACTGAACTGTCCTGAGCCATGTTGTTGTATAATTGCAGTTCTGGAAAGTCGCTGAGTTCTGTGACTTCAAGGTTGTTGCATTATACATCAGACAACCTTAGTGTAGCAATGTCAGCTTTCTTGATACTCCAGAAAACTTAAAGAAGGATGAAAAACAAACTGGGAATAGAGCTGACTCTGAAGGGAGAGTGTTCTGAGGGATTGCTTCTGGAAAGTACACCTGCCCTTTGGCAAGGCAGGCCATTTCTAATCACATTATCATAGGCTTGCTTCTGCAGCAGTTAGTGTGCTAGATAAACATTAAGTCCCTGGAATACTTCATAGCAAAAGAGCTGGAGAAATAGCCTGCCTTTTCTCTACTTTGTTTCATAAGGTTTAAGAAAAAACCCAAAATATTAGATTACAGTTCTGTTAAATTTGTTCGAATGGGCTACATATTCATTTTACCAGCGACGTAAACATTAAAAGCATAATTTGGCATACTCATTAGGTGTTCGTGGAACTCAAGGAACACAAAAAAGTAAACCACCACCCAACAAAAGGCATTTGCATGGCCTGCTATGTTTTGTTGGTTTTTTTAAACACATTAATCAGCGTATGGGGGCCAAGTGTTGCTGAAAGAGTCAAACTTCTTATGTCTTAATGGTGAGGTCCTTTGTATACTGTGTAGTCATCTGCAGGTGTGGTATCTTTCCACAGTGCTCAAAACTCCTGGGACTAGCAGCATGATTGTTCTTTAATTACTGAGGGGAAAAAAACACAGACCTTTGCTATTTCTTATTTAATTTTCAAGTCTTTGGAATTATTCCGTGGATTTTAAACTTCAAGAATTGTGAGTGTGTTTAAGTCTGGGGTGAGGCTCTTCTTGCCACCTCCCCCTTTTCTGTTCTGCTCTGTGCTTGCATCTCCTGTTGGGTGTTACCTGTGCTTTGGGGAAGGATATTGGCAGCTGATTGGTTAGAGGACCACTGAAACAACTTGTATAAGGAAGGAATACAATTTTCTGCATATGCTTCTTCTGTAAGCAGAGAAGGACAAAGCTGGTAAAATCTCTGCTATATAACCTATACGAAGTCAGCAACAGAAGAAATAACAGCTGTTTCAGCTTATTTAATAAATTAGTGTTTAAAGCCATGAAATCTCTATTATATTGGCTTCTTTAGTATCTACCTGAGAAAACATTGCAGTCAATGCATAGGGTTTTTTTTAACGAGACAAAAGCAGCATGAAGCTTTGAAAATAACTTTTAACATTGGCAGACAAGACTGGAGATGATTTTTAACCTTGAATAGGCGCTTGTTTGGGGTGCACAGGCCTAGAGCAAATGCTTTTCAGTTGTGAAATATCGATCTGTTTTCAGCAAAGAGTTACTAAACACTGGGGGGAATAAAAGGAGTGAGAGAAATATTCCTCAGCATATGAAGGCTGCGTCTCAGGCAGCCAAGCCTACCCTGTCAAATCTTATTACTAAGACACTTTACCTGTTATAAAATTGGTTCTGTACATTCTCTAATGAAGGGATTATTTTAAGGCTGTGAGCATTTGGGCAGGAATAAGAGCCTGGTGTTGAGAGAGACATCTGTAATGAGAGATTTTAAATCAGATACATTATTAATGAACTGCACAGGAGACACACAAAAACTTGCTCTATTGGGCAAACTGTAAATGAGCCTGTTTGGTAAGAACATGCAAAATATGTGTGTGCTGAGAGAGGATATTTTGAGAATCTAACTAATTTCTGAATAGTAAAGGCATCCAGTCTGGCTATAATTGGTGCCTGTGGCAATTGTTGATCCCCTGACTATATTAGCTTTCTGTGCCCTTTAGCAGAATTGGGAAAACATTTCTAGTACTCGTTAAGCTGTCTATTAGCAAGACTTCATAAATATACACATTTAGAATAGATGATTTGCTATCCTAGAGCCTTAGAGCACTTAAATAAATCAGTTCCTACTATTTCAGACATTAATTTTGCAGTAATTATGCATGAAGCAATATTGCAATTAAAATTGCCTTCCAACTTGCTCAAGTGGGAATATTTTTTGAAAATAATACTTGATCTTTTCTCAAAATATACTCTGGAGCAGGTGGATGGGCTGGGTGGCTCAAAACAGCAGTGCAGGACTGTTCTACCTTGAGATCTTTGGCATGCCTGCAGCTGAAGTCAATATTAACCAAGTATTACCATCTGTTGGCTTTTGCTGACCTCTGATTTATTTCCCTCTCCTCTTTCTCTAGTGGCAGAGTGCCCACGTCACAGCTGGCATCAAGTGCTTCAACAGTAGGGTTTCTTATTTAAAGAGTGCAGCCACACTTCAAGGCAGGAACCATGGGCTAGTTTTCAGTTTGCAACATGTTCCAGTTTCTTTTTGCACAGTACCTACTGGTTTCACATCTTTGCAATATCTGCTGTAATAAAGCACAGCAATATATTGACCCAGATTTCAGCCTTAGGTCTGAATCTCTTTACTTTTAAATTGGACCTCTTTTTCCTTGGGAGAAAAATATATATTTGTAGCTGAGTTACAAATAAGCTTTTCCAGCTTTTTGGCAGCTAGGTAATAGTTAAAGTGAAAAGATTTCTGTTTTTTCAGCCAGAAAAGAAGTTTAATAACTTTGGGTCCATTTGTTCATAGCAGTACTGGAGCTGTGCCTTGCAAACCCCCCTGGAGCTTGGCAAGCCAGGCAGACTTGGCAAGTTTTCCTACCAGCTTACGGAGTCTGAGTTAAGCATGGGTTCTTGCAACTTCAAATGTATTTAGTACATTTTGTTCACAGGAACCTTGAAGTGGAGGACTTTTTCACTTTGCTGACCTTAAAGTATACCATACTCTCTTTACAAACAGCTGGTCCTTAAACCATGCATGACAGTTTATGGCTAGTGTTAAATTTAAAATACATATTTTATGCAGAGTATGTGATTTGACACTAAGATATTGAGGAAGTATAAGACAGTCTTTCTGTCCATTGGCATTCGATAGTGTGAATTTGTGGCAAAACCAAGCATACCTGTTAATTGTCAGTGTGTCATAACAGCAACAGCTTTTGCCTTCTGTTCGGAGCCTGTGGTGCACACAGACATACACAAGTGTTGCAAATGTTCATGCTTCTAATTTTCACCTGTATGAATCCTGCCAAATGAAGAAGAGTTCAAATTGGACCTTGGAAATGGCAGAACACTGAACTTCCGAAATGTCAGTTCTTCCCTAGCCAAATTATATCAACCTTGAAATAAGAAGAAAACTTCTCCATAGAAAATTCTTCCAGTGTTGAAAGATGCTGCAGAAGACTAAAAATAGTGACGCTAGATATCTGTTTACCCCAGTCAGACGTATCTGTTCTCCTATAATAATCGATTCATCTCAAGGTGGTTTTAGCAGGGTCTTTAATGAATTCTGCATCACAGTTGTAGTAGGGTAGTACCTTTCAAGTAGAAAGAATTGGGCTATTGAGTGGGTATTTTTCACTTGTACTTTGAGAGTCTGTCTGCTGCTTTGTAAGGTGTCCTAACAGCTATGCTTTTGCCAAATTTTACGTGATTCTATCAATATTGCTAATATTTTTGTTGGGAAATGTGAATCTAAGAATTTAAGATGTTAGAGTGGCCTGGTTTAGGGCTTGCCTTCTAGCCACGGGCCAGCTACAGAATGTCTGCCTGCTTTGTTTTCCCTTCTTGGTGGAAAATCAGCAATGTCTGTTGCTGGAGGACTAGTTGTGGGAGGCTATGGTTTCAGAAAGCAATTGTTTCCTAAGTAGCGTGAGCCAATGTTATAAAAGGCCTCATCATTTGCTACCAAACCTTTGAAGTTTGCTTTGCCTGGTGGGATCTAGAAAACTGAGCACAGTCTGAGGTTGCCGACTAAGCCAGACAGGCTTCTGATTTGTGAGCTATTTATGGTTCCTAGAATTGCTGCCCTCATTCATCGCTGCAATTAATTGCAAGAAGCCTGGAGATAATAAATGCCCAGGTCATTATTGCTAAATATCTGGGAGTATGCTTTTTTAAAGCTCTGATTCTTCCTGGAAGAAACCCTCCAGTTCCTAACTTGACAGCCCCAGATTAATTGTGTTTTCTTTTTGGGACCTCAGGCTTTCTACCAAAGATCTTTCTTATGTTTCATTTGAGGAGCTGATTTATACAACTGGCTGAAACACTGCAAGGGTGAGAGTGCGACTGGTCGGTGTGCTACTTCAGGCCATGAATTGCATCCTTAGAGCGAGATTTAGAGAGTATTCTTTCAAGTTTTCAATACAGTAGAAGTGATGATAAAAAGTTGGGATGTAGAGTATGTCTTCTGTCCTTTTTCTGGACAGCTCTGGTGGGGTGAATGCTTAAATGTTTATTTAATGCGTATTTGACAATGTGGAAGGAAGAGGCACTTTTTTTTAGGAAACCTGAGTATATTTTGCAGTATATACTAGGCTGGTGCGTTTCAACTAAGTGGTAATGGAGTGGAGCTGGTGGCCCTTACAAGGACACTGTAAACGACAAACTGCAAACAAGGCAGCAGGTATGGAGAAATGCGAACTTCAGAATAGTATATAATAATAAACAGAATAATATATAATAGTAAATAGAAAGTCCCTACTAGAAAGAGCGGATGAAGGTTTAAAAAATGGTAGGAAATAAGTTAAAATAGCTGAGCTACTGTGCAAGGCATAGCTATAAACAGATGAGTTGAGATCAGTGTCATTGCTTCTTATTTGAACGCTGAGAGTGCATTAGAAGTGATAATTAATTTTAAACAAGAATGGCAATATAATAGCTGTAAGAACAGCTGTAGAGGGTCAGAATAGGACTTCAACTAACCCGGTCTCTGATTTGTGAACAGTGGTAGTTCTCTGGCATACTGATCTGGTGTCCAGCTTTCCTTTTGTGATTTGTTTTCCTAATTGCCTTTTGCATCCACAGCATCATTTAGCAGACATTTCTGTAGATCAGTCATCTATCGTGTGAAAAGGTTTCACTTTTTCCTTTTGTGTAGCCTGCTAATTTCGTGTCTTGCAGCAGTGCCTATTTGAACAGCTATTTGTTATTCTTAATATTTTAATCTTCCATTAAGTTGCCTCTGTCCCATGCTAAAGAGTCTTAGTCTGATTAGATATTACATCTATGAAAACAGTGGTAGGTCTTGATGCAGCCTTATTTTCTTCACATCTTGTTTCCTAATTATTCTGTATCCATTTTGGGTGGGAGCAGAGAAAAGATCAGATGACATACAGTTAAGTAAATGCTATCTGAGGTGTTTTGCTAGGACACTAGTACTGGACAAGTCAGCCAGAGAACAAGTGATGCTGGTAGGAGAGTGCTGCCATATGACTGACAGAATGGTGTCAGAAAAGATACCTGGCAGTAAGTGCCATGGGCTCTCAGGGAGCGAGAAGGGAATAAGCGTGGTTGTCACTTCACTGTTCTGTAATACCTAGTGCATCCAGTGCAATGTGAACTTGTGAACTAAATACAACACAGGATATGCCGCTCTTATTCTTCTAGTTCCCAATTTACTTGGAAAAAGATAATTTTTTCCTCTTCTTAGTTATGTTCTTTCCTAAGCTTCTTTCAATACCCACTGACTGAGAGACTTTGTTCCAACCCAGTAAAGCAGTTCAGGCTTAAAAAAGGTGCTTAAGCAAGATTAGAAGGCTCAAGGAAGTTGGGTCCAAGGAAACGCTCAGAGAAGTTTACCTGTGCACTGAAGCTTACAGCTGTTTCCTGGGATCGTGGTATTACAGAGTCTGTTTGAAGGCAACGTGGAGTCCATATAGTCCCACCTCTTTTTTTAAAGTAGTGTGAACATTAAATGCAAACCAAATTGCTCAGGGCTTGCCCAGTTGGGCAAGTTTTGTAAACTTGTAAAAGGATGGAGACTCCCCAACCTCTTTGTGCAGTCTCTTCCAATTTTAATTGTTAACTTGTGGGTTTATTAAATAATTATGTTTGCATCATTTAGACAATAAAATTGTCATATAATCATGATAATGTGACTGACAAGCAGATATCACTGTAATTCTGGGACTGTAAAAATAGGACGCAAGCAGAGCATCCCTCAAAATACAACTTGAAAATTCTAGTCTTTGCTGACTGCGATGGAAATGAGGTTGCTTTCTGGCTTCAAGCATGGTAATTTGCCAGTGTTAAGGATTTTGAAATAGTTCTAGGCCATCTATTTTTTTTGAGTAGTGATGCAAGTATAACAAATTGCTGTATCACCTGAGTATTTTATTTTAAACAAGGAGTACTCACGCAGTATTTAAAATATAAGACTGGAGAGTCACTGCTTGACACTCCTGATAATTGTTTTTAGAGCATGGCAAGCAGCTGTCTCCAGATGGTGGTCTGTATTCCACATCCTTCTCTACTGTAAATGTACATGTACTGCAGTAGTAATCTAAAGCTTTTTGTAACTTGTCTCTTTTTCAGCTTTGGTTTGCTTTCGTTAATGGATTTTCTGGGCAGATCTTATTTGAGCGATGGTGCATTGGTCTGTATAATGTGGTAAGTGCTGCATGTTTTGACTTGGTACGGCTGGGGACTTGTATATTATTTTCTTGTGTCCCATTTTTCACAGGTACCTGTCACAGACATATATCAGGGAAGGTGAGTTCATTTGTAAAAGCCATTTTGAATCCACTTTGAGGTAAGAAAAATTAATTTAAAATGATGCTTTTATCGCAAAAATAAATTTGGGAGAATGCCTTGAAAATAGATGATTAGCCTAATGTAACCTGCATAAAACTCTACAGATTTTTAGATAGAATTTAATTTTCTCTTTCAAAGTATCTTCAGTCTTTTGTGCCGAATATTTTGCTGATGGTTCATGTTCAAAATTTAGAGTCCTGATCTTTGAGTTTTGATTAATTTTTTTCTCTCAGACCCCATAAGAGTTAGATGCTCAGGTAAGTGTCATGCAGGTGCTTTGGGTTGACTCATGCTACATTAGGTACAGAAAGAGAGGTAGCATCACTGTGTAACGAGCATTTTTCACTTGAACCAAGGGCAGGATACGTCAGTCTGTCAGTAATTTCTGATTTTTGCTGTGATCTGCAGAATGCCACACTGTGGCTGTATGACTTTAGTTAATGTAATTGATTAAAAAATATTACTGAATAAAGTAATAAAGTCTGAAAGATCTCTGAAACCAAGTTTCATAGCATGCCATAGACCTGTGTTACCTTTGTAATGTTACCAGTGAGCGGCCTGGTGCATGGATAAAAAAATCATTTGGATGCTGTCAGTGTTGAAGAGTCCTTTGGATTTCTCTTTGCAGGGAGGAAATTTAATTTTTCTCTTTAAGAAAACTCATTCCAAATATATGCTAATACAGAAAAAGCCAGAAAATTATCACCGAGCAGTATTAATGGAAACATTTAACTTCTGTCACATTAATTTTAAAAATGATGACACAAACCCTCATATTCCATAAAATTTGATACTCTTAGTGGAAGATATTTATTCAAGGATTTATCATTCCCTTGATTCTCTTCACCCTAATTTCCTGACTGTTACTCAGTCTCTGTCATTCGTATTTAGATATTTGCATCTATTATCTTTAAACCTCATTTGATGAATCTACCTACCCTACCTAAAGCTTCTGGATGAAACTCATCTTCTATAACCAGTGAAGGAGAAATTAAACCTTGTTTTGTAAGCTTAGTATTTTCTAAAATTAGAACTGGTTGTGTGGACTTGTGAAGAATCAAGTGCTGGTAGGTTATTAGGGACTTCCGCAGTGTGAAGGGGTTAGATTTTGAAGTGCTTTTAGATCTGTCATTCTCTTCTGTGCAGATTAACCCTTTATTTCATTAGTAGTCTCATTAAAATATGAAGTGTATGAAATCATAGTAGGATTGTAATTCCTGATTTGGAAGTTTACCTTTAGAAGATTTATTTCAAATGGGAACGTAAATGCCCCAATAAGCATAGGAAACCTGGCAAAATGCATTAAGGCTATATGAGAACATGGCCTTCTTTGCAATATATTGGACCAGTGGTCTTTGTTTCAGTTCCCTACCCCCAGCCTGCTGCCATTTTCACCATCTGGTTTATCACTTTATGAGCAAAAGACGCACAATTCCCACCGGATCTAGGTTGTAATTACTGATTCTCACTAGTCTCTGTTCCTCTGTGTTGTTCTTTGTCCCTGACTGCCAGCTTGCACCTGGTGGGAACCACAGCTCAACTCTTGTAGATATGCATGCACACTCAAAATAGTTCGTAACTCCAAGCTGCTTTTTAACCTCAAGAACATTTCTCAAACTGTTAAAAATATATGTATGTATAAGATTAGTACTGATGTTTCTGACATAAACTGTTAACGTACAAGGAATTGAATGGAGTTTAGTATTCAGACTTCCATGGTGGTGTTATTTTCAGTCTGTGCCTGTACTGCAGACTACAAGAAACATGGATACCCAAGCTGGCTTTAAATGAGCTGCCTCAAATCCTGGAAACACTTTAAGAGCAGCAATGTCAAAGTCAGTGGAGGCTAATTTACTCTGCTTCTGGCAAAGCGTCCTGCTGCCTCTCTTGGAAAGCTTCCGAGGCTCGGTCATCTAAGAGTCTGCCCATAGCACAGACGTACACTGCAGTTAATTTGTTCCTATCGGTTCATGCCTGCCAGGGGAATCCCCAAAGTACCATAATGCAGAATGGCCTTTGTTTTTCAGTAGATTTTTTTTTTAATGTGATTTCCACATTTGCTTTGTCTGTATACTTAGCTTTGATTAAATATATTACGTATTTAATTATGGCAAGAACCGTAGCTATTTGGGAACCCATTCTCACATGGCTATTTTGTAAAAATACTTGTTGTCTTCCCTTTACAGTCTGATGCATTTGAGCCTCACTAGATTAACTGCTACATCAGAAAATAATGATGCTTGACTTCTTGGATTTGAGCTTTTTGGTTAAATATACTAATTTTATTTCATGTTTCTTTTTTTTTCATAAGTCAATGTTTGAGAGCTATGAATTGCTGAAATTCATGTTTGGACTTGCTTGGACTGCTGAAAATTGTCAAATAACATGTTAGGTAGTAGTAAGTCTTTACTGAAGTCTGGGAACTTTGCTGTTTTCTAGGTAATGAAATATTATCTGAGGTCCACTTAAAACTAATAACTGCTTTTAATTAGTATTTGCTTTCTTTGCAGATTTTCACAGCGCTGCCACCCTTTACTCTGGGAATTTTTGAAAGATCATGTACTCAAGATAGCATGCTTAGATTTCCACAGCTATACAAAATTACTCAAAATGCAGATGGTTTCAACACAAGGGTAAGGGAAAGTCTATTTCTTTAAGAACAGCTATGGGTATTCTTATTTTCCAGATTTTTCTTGTTAGAAAATAACTTGGTTCCTGCTGTTATTTCTGCTTTATGCTAGCCACTAAGATTAAGATTGTTTTGCCTCCCAATTCTTTTCAAGAACATTTTAATTTTCTAGAATTTTTAAAATAAATTTAAAAATTGTGTTATAAATACGGGTTTTCTGCTGTGGATTCAACTGAAACTGGTTGAAATATCTGTAAACTTTTATTCAAAGTAAGATTTATATCAGAGTATGATTTCTCAATTCACAACTGCTGATAAGTCATGGGTTTGCCACTTCCAAAGGAACTGGATAACATTACCTGGATTTTATTGAATATACATGTTTTCATAAGGCTCTCTGCTAGGGTGCTTTTTCACAGCTTTCCTATACCTCCATTCCAGTAGTTCTTTTGGAAAATAAAATTTGAATTGGTTTATTTGGTCTTCTGACTTTTGAAGAATGCTTTTTACCTCATTTTGCCAGTTGAATGCTGGAAAACACCAGCATTTGGTATTTCACCTTTATTCTGAAACAAGCACATCTAAATTTACTTCTGAATGAAGGAAGCTTTGCATTTGATTTATTTGAAGATGAAATTTTAGAGTATGTAAAGCTCTAGTTTGTACAGAGCTGCCTTTATCTTGAAGTCAAAAACTGGGGCACAGAGTATTTGTTCATTAAAAGAAAACTGAATCAATCTTTTAAAATTACTCTTTGAGGTAATTAAAGGAGGTTGACTCCATCTGTCTGCTGTATTTTGATAAAGATCTTAAATTGCAAGCTTGCTTGCCTATTATGTTTTAAGTTGGTAGAATAAAATGATCAAACTGGACCAGTGTTTTTCTTGTGAAAAACCAGAAATTATAGGAGGAAGTAGATCCTGCAGAAGTTTAGGTATTTCACTTCAGGACAAACATTGTCTGACGCTAAACTACACAATGAAGTGTTTGTTAGGAGTTAGAGAGAGGTCAAGAGTTTTGGACTTTACTGATGGCTTGGTTTGTTTTCCCTCAGGTTTTCTGGGGTCACTGCATCAATGCCCTCATCCATTCCATCATTCTTTTCTGGTTTCCACTGAAAGTGCTGGAGCATGGTAAGAGCTTCTTTATTTCTTACATCAGTAACTGATGTTCAGTGTTACAGAGCCAGTGTGTTTGCAGAACAGGGGGCCATGACAAGTCCCAAAAAAATAATGCTGACAGGCTGTAGCTGCTGAACTTTGTGAGTTACCTAGTGACTTTCAGAAATTATTCTAATTTAACATAGTTATTGTTCATATAGTGACTTTAATGTGTGAAAAATGAAGCTGTTACTTTGCAAAGTTTTAACCAAATACTGAATAATGTTTTATAATATGCCTTTTTTTTTTTTGGTAGTGGGTTGATACCTCAACTTCTAACTATGTAATGTTCTTACAGCAGATGCCTTACAGCTGTTTGCTTTATATCTTGTTGAACCGTTCCTATTCAATAACACAGAACTAGAAAGTAGGATGGAAGAGATATTTTACTACTATTGAAGTGAATTGGCTGAAATGGAAGTAAACCAGATGGAGAGCCAGAGATATTAGGGAAATGAGACTTTTTGTTGTACAAATTAGTCTTATTAAGCCTTGCTTTTCATGAAGGGTAATGCAACTACATGGTGTTTCAGGGAACAGTAAATCCCATATGGTTCCTACCTAACAATATAGTTGTGTGGGAGGGAAAACCCATGGGAAATCTGTTCTTTTACTGTAGTAAGAAATAGGACTAGATCAGATGAGTAATTTAGGAGTGATGATGAAGGAAATTGTATTTATCTAAAATAACAAACAATTTTTTTCAAAAGTGAAACTCTTTCCTGGAAAACACTGATTACAAGAAAAGCTTCTCAGCTCCAGGATGAATTAACTGAGGAGGAGCTGAAAGAAATGGAAAGGGAGGGAAGATAAATGCTCACATCAGAGGCATGATGGTAAAGATACTTGTGGGAGTCAGGGTCATGTTTCTGTATCTGGCTGAGTAAAATGTCAGTATCATGTCCTCAGTGGGAACTTCACATGTTGTCTGATGGACCATATAAAAAAGGGACTTCCCTTTCTTCTGTGTGTGGGCTGGGAGAAGGTTCAGTTTTGTGGGAGAGGGGTTCTTATGGTTGAATGGGTTTTGTTTTGATTTGGGGGATTTTGTTGTTCTGTTTCACTGTTTTTATGAGAAATGTTAATCTTGATTAGCCCCTCCTAAAATCCAACTTCAGAAATTTTAGGTTGACATCTGTAGTGGTAACAGCTAAAGAAAATTACAGGTTTTGTTTTATTCTTCTGTAGATATTTTTCGATTCCTAAATAGATAATGTACTTTTCATTTCAACAATTAAAATTACAAGACTGAAATATCAGGCTAACTTTGAGTTCCTTCGAATACGTTGGTTAGCTTGCTTTCCAAAGAGGAATGAATATTGAATTTTCAAGTTTCTTTGCATTTCCAAGTGCAAAAGTGATTTCAGTGCCAGAGACAAAAATGTGCCGTTCACACTGGTACACTTTTAACCTCTCAGGTTCCTTAGAATGTGAAATACATATAGTCTTTGAATGAGAACTTGTATAGCTTCAGAAATGAATGTTCACTGAGTGTCCTGCTGTTTTCAATAACAGAAATATCATTTCTTTCAGGATCACATAGCCTCCCAAATTGAATGGTCATGCAAATCACTGAGGGCAGGGGGGGAAGATGTTAACTTACTGCACTAAAATGTAACTTTAAAGAAGTTGAGACTTAGAGCAAATTTTATTCAGTTACATAAATGTGCACTGTGATGTTACACTAGAGCGTGGCCAAGTCATTATGTCAGGTTATTCTATCAAAATTGATACATATTTGGACATGCCTTTTTCTTAATAAACTGAGATTTGTGGCATCAGCAGGGTTCATCAGGCATGGAGGACTGAATTCTGTAGTGCTCGTCACCTTTGCTGTTGACACCAGAGGACAGAGCAAAATGACAGTTTTTAAAACTTGACATGTATTTATGAATGATGTGGGAAATGCCTGACACCACAGCATGTACTGTGGGAGGAGTTGGGCTGATAGAGATGCCAGTGGCTAGAAACCAAACCAGTTCCTAACCAAGCTGTCTCAGGCTTTGCTCCTGTTGCAACTTTCGTGACTGGTCTATCTGCTGCTGTTTCTCAGTATTTAACATTCAAAAGAGGAAAGCAAGCAGGGATACAGAACTAGCAATTTCTGGAAAATGCTCACAGCCTGTCTTTTTTTTGGAGACAGACATGTGTAGCCATGATAGAAGAAAAACAAAACAGGTAGGTTGGATTAACTACCCTTACTAAAGATATAGGATTTTTTACCTGTAAGCTGGGCAGAATCTTCACTACAGAAGTCAGGGTGTCAGAAGTGCTTGTTTATAGGCTTAAAAAATTACTGATCCTGGAGTACATGACCCTTGTTTAAGAATGTCAGGTTCAGTTTTGCAAATAAAACTAACAACATGGTACAGTAGAAGCACACTGTGCTAGGCAGTATGTGTTTAGGAATAGGTCCAGGGTTTTCTCTGAAGTGTTTTTCATCCCTGCTGGGCTTGTATTTCTCCAGCAGTTATCTTAAAACCTGTGAAAATAGCAACACTTATCATGCTTGAGTAATGCTTGAAAACTGCTGTGAGTTTAAGTTCACTTGGCATTAGTGTGGCAGTCAAATGTATTTTCCTGGTGTTCCGGTTTTATTCCGCAATGGCTAAGGAAGACGAAATGACATTTCAAGTATTGCCAAGGTTGGCCCTTTCACGTGATAGATTAACGTGTATTTACCCTTGTGCACACTTGACTAGAGAAAGGGTGTGTGGAGGCTGAATACTGCTCTGTTACTAAATTAGCCTCCAGTGAGATATTTTAGATGTTACATGTGTCCTTTATAGATAAAACCTTTCTTCTTAATTCAGCTCTCCTTCACCACAAATCCATTGGTGTTTTACTGGCTTTTCCGTCACAAGCACACAAATAATGGGTTTTATTACAGTTGACAATAAGTAGTACAGAACAGATAGTGACAGAAAAATTGACACTTACATACCTTAGCTCTTAGGGGCAAAAAATTACATGTTATACTCTGGCAAACATTTCCCCTTTTGCTAGGCCAGGTTCTGGCAGCTGCGACTATGGATATATGCTCTATCTGAGCATCCTGTATGAGGCCTGGCTTAGCACAACTTCTGCATTACCATTATCTCAGCTTCTAAAAGTGCTTTTACATGTTCAAAAAGGCCAGGTTAGGACTAGCTATTTTCTCCTGAAAATCTCCTGTTACTTAATCCATTCCATTGATAAACTAATATCAAATGTGATAATTTTTATGTTTTTCTTTCAGATGCAGTATTCACAAATGGCCAGGGAATTGACTATTTATTTGTTGGAAACATAGTTTACACTGTAAGTTTGCGTGTTCTGGCAATTTTTGAATGATAGAATCCTTTATAGCCTTTTTTATACCACCAGAAAACTGTGTAAACCTGAGGAAAGTGTGTATGGAGTAAAATCTGACTGATGCTGTGTGCCTGATTTTCCTTCTTCCTTTTTCATTTTTGTCCCAGACATGCACCTAAAAAAGGTTATGTCCCATCCTTCCCTTATCCCACACTGCCAAGTTCCTGGGTTGCTAACTACCTAAATGGTAGTAGCTTTTTAGATGTAAAGGGGAGATTGGGCCAGAGCACCTTTGAATTTAAGTGTTAGTAATCAAATTGTCTTTTTTTTCTTTTTTTTTCTTTTCTTTTTTTTTTCCCCTTGCAGTATGTTGTGGTCACTGTTTGTCTGAAAGCTGGCTTGGAAACAACTGCATGGACTAGAGTAAGTACTTTTCAGTATCTTTTATTTTACTATCCCACCTTCCTCCCTAATGAGTATTAATACAGAAAAGAAGTACTAGAAATCACCTGAGACTTCTGAGTTCTAATTGGATCTTTCATGTAAGGATAAACTGCTAAGCTCCCCTAGTACAGAATGTGAGAGGAATGAGCTCATAGATCACACGATATGTGTGATGAAAAAGGGCAGCCTGACAGAAGTGGGAAGAGTACACTTGTGTTGTCAACATCTCTACTTAAAAATGAGAAAATTTTGTATGAAATCAACATACCACTGTAATTGCTTAAGGAAATAGATCTGTAGCTCCTTTAAAATTAATGCAACGGGGAACAACAGGTATCTGCCCACAGATAAACAACTGGGCTTTGAAAACATCTTTGAACCAGGTAAAAAGAGCTAGTGACTTCACATTGGTTGAGAGTCTTTGTTTGGAAACTTAGTGTAATGAGGATGTTAGTTAAATGCTTATGTTGATTCCTAGATTTATTTGCTTGCAATGAGTGAGGGCTCTGTTACTGGTAGGTGACAGAATTCAGCAGGGCAGTGACCTCCAAAGAGTATGGGGGGGATAGGGAAGAGCTGCTGTGCTGATGAACCTTGAACACCTCTGTCCCCTTCTTTCCCCCAGCCCTTCTGAAACACTCTTTTTTTGAATCTGATTTAGTCCTGTTTCTTCACACCAATAAGATACTTTATTGGAATCTATTTTTCATGATGTACAAAGAAACTCTGCTGTTTTGAGGACACAGCATATTATCGTTTTATCAGCTTCTTGAAGGGCCTTGGCTTACATCTTGTACCCTCATTGTTTTTGTTAGTTTTAAGGTGTCTTATTTCATTCCTCACAGAGGAATTAACAACAATGAGGTGTCTGTTCTGCATTTTAAAGATGAAATGGTATTTCTACAAGTTATTTAATTGTTAGGGAGATGCTAGTATTTTCTGCCTCATTCTCTCATCTGAAAATAAAATCTGGTGTTTTTTACTGTTGCTCATGAATCAGTTCTGTGTTGTGTACCAGTGTTTTAAAGTGCAAAAGTACTTAAATTAATCCCTCATGCACTAGAAGAGGGTATATCCAGGTCTGCATTGGAGGCTGCCTGCTTAGATCTTTTTTTATTGTGAATTATTTGATGGTTCCTCCTCTCTCCTCTTCCCTTGGTAACTGGTCTTTTCAGTCACTGGGGGATAATCATGATGCCCTCTATTCTAAATTTTTGTTTTAAAAAATACCATAATGGTTAGTAGATCTCAGTGTTCTATAACACTGACATTTTATAGAGGAATTATTATTGTGCACAGAAACATGGTTGTGTTTAGAATCAACTTTTTTCGGTATGCACTTCTAATTCCTGCCTCATTGCTTGGAAGAGTGACTCTTATCATCTTGGAATCTGATGTTGTTTATAGTTATTGTTTCAGCTGTGACTGAATCAACACCCAGAGAATCTTTAGGTTACTTGAAGAGTATTAAATGTACAACCTTGAGTTAAGCCTCTTCTCCATCATCAAGTGGATTGGTTACAGGCAATTTGTTCTTTAGAGTTAGAGGGATACTGCCACTTGGGAGAACATGATGGGTTCAGTGGAAAGCTTTAAATAAATAATGCAGAGTCAAAGTGGTTGAGAGCCTGATATATCGAGTAGGTAGTATGGAAAGAAAGGGTTTGGAAAAGTGGTAACATGATGCATAACAAAATCTGCACATTGAAGTTACATGGAGCAGTTTCACGTTACATGTTACCTATCTGGCACAGTGCAGTAGGCTTTTTCTGAAACACAGCTTTCCTCACTGCTTTACCTCACTACCTGAACTGTTTCAGATAACCAGGACAAATGGGAGAGCCATATACTATGTGTAGTCTTAATGTGAGAGCCTTAATTTCTTTCTTTTGGCTGCCATTCATTTAACTCATCTGATGGACTTGCTTCTGGTTTGCACATGAATTCTCCAGGGGTAAATAACAGAGATCAGTTGAGAATCAACAAGGAAAAGGTTGGTAGGGTGATTGTGTAAGGAACATCCTCAAGCAGGGCAAGGAAGCTCTTCATGAATGCAGAAGCGCTTTTAAAGGTAGAGAAGCAATTTGGGCAGATAAAAGCATGAGATAAAGAGATGGTTGGGACAAACGTGAGAAGAAGGTAAAGACAACATAAAATGAGCTAAGTCTGCTCAGCTGGAAAGGGCAAGGTGAAGAGCTGCAAAACTCAAAAACTGTCCTGCCAGCAGATTGCAAAGAAAAACCTGAGTGAGACAAAAAAATTATGGCGTTTCATTAGCATAAATAGATCTTCTACAAAATAAGGCTCTGTCTTAGGTTGGTTTCTCTGTTTTTAATCATAAAGCCTAGGAGTCTGCAGCTTGGAAGCATCAGTCCAAGCTGTTCTGAGCCTTCTGTCCACTTGTCTGAGAGGAAGGCTCAAGATGCCCTTTTTTGGAAAGCAGTGCTGCCACTGCATGGGACTGACTCCTCTTAGATGAGTTCTTGCAGAAGCCATGCAGTACTTCAGCTGTGGGAAGCTGAGCACTACAGTTGTTCACTGAGGCAGGGCTTTTAGTCAGAATCTTGACATGAGTTGACTGTAGTTTTCAGAATAGCAAGTAGACTGAAAGGATAAAATCCCTCTTCTCCTCCAAGTGTTTTGAAAAAATAAAACCAAAAATACTTCAGTCTCTTTGTTTCCTTCATATTAAAACTGAATCAGGCATGAGTGTAGGATTTTGAGGGGGTTTTGTTTGTTTTATTGGGGGGTTTGGTTGGTTTGTTTTTTTTTTTTTTTGGTTGTTTGGTTTGTTTATTGTTGGCTTGTTTTTAATGAAGTAGTTGCTGGTCAGATCTCCTGGGTGAAACAATAAATAGCAAAATTTAAAAACAAATCTTCCTGCACACTGTGTATCTCCAGGAAGGGGCCTATCCCATGTCCTGCTCATTAGCCCAACAACTTTTAGGGTTGAACAAAATTCCAGCTTTCTGAGAGTACCAGGAAGAGTGTTCTTTCCACTGCCCCTGACATTTTGCTGTATGAATGCTTCTACTGTAAGGTGGCCTCTAGTTGGTCCCAACTATCTGCCAGTCTGTACTGGTGCTGCAGACTCTTTGCTTGTTTGTTTGCACTGCCTCTACTGGAGAAGCTGTCCTTTCCAAGGATGTTAAGTGGTTCCAGAGTATGACCAATCTTCTCCTCCTTCTGGAAGTTTGTATCTGTCTCACAGCAGGCAGAACACAATACTCAGATACTTCTTTGGTTCTCAGACATACCGTTCAAAAAGTCAACAGACACAGTCATCAAATAGCAAGTATAGAACTGTGAACTGAACAAACACACTGTGTCCACCACAGCAATCAGTATGTGAATTCATTCCCATGTTCCTAAACTCGCATGTAATTAGTAATTAAGACTTATGCAGGCATTTCTCTGAATTGGAGCCAAAGTCATCAGCTGCAGAAGTTGCTGGCATCCAAAAAAGCTGGAGCAAGTAATGAGCTCAGTTGCTTGTTACAACTGAAATTACTGATTCCATCCACTGCAGTGTAAAAGTAAAACAACTTAAATCATCCTGAACAGAAAGACAGTTCGAGTTTGTAGAAAAAAATTACTTTCTTTAAAGCAGCTGAGATGAAATCTGTGCTGGATGTGTTCTTGATCACTTTAAAATCACTTTTATTTTCTCTTAGTGAGTCTACAGACTAAAGAACCAATAAAGATGTAAGCTGTATTGCATATCTGTAAATCACTTAGAACACCTTTAAAACAAGAAAAGCAAAGATCAGTAGATGTTAATTGTGGTAGTGTATTACATAGCACTGCATCTTCCTCCATGAAAGGTGAGTGATGCGTGTACAGCTTGCATGCATATATTGCCATAAGGGATTTGTCCATGTGAACTTTGACCTGAGCATTTGAAAATTTCCACCTTGATTTATGTGAATCTGACATGCAGGATGCAGGAACTAGATGAGAGAAATCAGATTTCCAAGGAAAATCTGGTGAGTTTTTTGGAGCTCCAGATAAGATAGATTGGCTGAGAAGACTATCTGTCTGCCCTGTTGCAAGGCAGAGATTAAAGAGAGCTGCTTTATGATGTTTGAACAACCTGTGCCACTGGCCTGAAACCATGAGACTGACAGAGGCTTGAACAGGGAAACACTTGTAGGTTGGGTGAATGGAGGAAGTGCCCTATGTTGACTCTCCTTTCCCTGTTGCCTGACAGTTCAGTCACCTGGCCGTCTGGGGAAGCATGCTGCTCTGGCTTGTGTTCTTCAGCGTCTACTCAGCCATCTGGCCCACGTTTCCCATCGCGCCAGACATGCTGGGGCAGGTCAGTATGAACCTTTGGCTGTGCGGGGAACTGCCCAGCACAGCACCCTGAACACTCACACAATGCTTGGAAAGGAGCTGTGCTCTAATGAGAATGCTTGTACTTCTTTTTAACCTTTTCTTAATCCCTGCATTCATTTAGCTTAATCTCCTCATCAGAGGAGCTGTCTTTCTCCCCAGAAGTGACATCATACATGATTACAGGCACTGGGGATACTATATGACAATTATCAGTTCATGTCAATAGCAGTGAGACTGACTCTCTCATTAGTGCCTTCCTGCTAAGATTTTGTGTGTTTGACCAAATACCACATTTATTTTGGGTGGGGTATTTTATCACGGGTTCTTTCTCTTCCGTATATTTTACTTTCATATTGTTCTATTTTTCCTTCATTAATTTAAAATAAATTGAATTCTCTTGAAAATCGGATGAGATGGTCAGAAGCAGAAGGGGAGCTGCTATGTTACTGATTTTTTTATATTACTGGAGGAGTTCTGGATTTGTTCCTTCTGTGTCATTTGAGTTTCAGGTGGTGAAATTTGGCACTGTGATTATTTCAACTTGTGGTGAGAAAATCGAGTCTCGTGCCTGTCAAAATCAGTCAAGAGCCTTGTGCCTATTTAAAATAGGAGGCTACTGTAAACAATTAAGGACTTAATAAATGTATGATAAAGTGTTACTCTGTAGGGGGGGAACTGCTTTCAAAATTACCAGCAAAGTGTATTTTGTAGTAAGTTTAGCCTTTTCTTTAATGGAAAGATGCTGTTTATGATACAGAAAGAAGAAAAGCAAAATAATAATTCTAACAAATTAGCTAAATATACTTAGATTCCTACCCTTGTGTACTAGAAAATAAGGATAAAAAAGTCAAGTGATGGCAAGTCACTTAAAGATTTCTGAGGTTACTCCTGTAAGTTTGTATTCAACAAGAGCAGTCAGGCATGATTTTTTTGCTGGTTCTGGCTTAATACACATTTTATTATAATGTGCCAAAACACTGAGGATAATGGAGGCTATGGTAGATTTTCAGCAGCTTTTTACAACAGAGACAGACAGCTGACAGGCTGGGATCAGCAAGTAATTGACTGACAGACAAAGCCTCAGTCCTTTGATAGTATTTTATGGTGATCTTTGTGTTTCACAGCAGATACAGCATCAGTAACTCTAATTCACATTTTCATATATTGGGCAGAAATTTGATGTCAGTATCATGCAGAAAAATGAATGACTTGTCCTCCATAGCAGACTTGTACTGCTGCCACTAACATGTCAGCCTTCTAAAATGCAAACAATATGGTGAGGTGTTGCTTTATACAAGAAGGGTCAGAATATTGGCTTTAGCTTGGTGTTTCCTTTTTTTTTTTTTTTTTCCCCAAAATAGCTCTCTTTTTTGTCATTGCAACTTAAGCAGAATTCGTATTGTGTTGGTCATCAACATTTGCTCCAACATATAAAACCACAGGTCTTGGAACAAAAGCTTCATGTTAATAAGGCTTTGTTTTTGCTTGTATGTTTTTAGAAAGTGTTCCTATTTAACCTTTGGTTTTATGCTCTGATTTTTTTGACATTGACTTGAGAAGTGGTGCTAATATCTTGCCAAGATGAAAATAATGTAATGTACTTATTTTAAATGAAGAACACATTTACTTTGACTGATAAAGTGTCTGCTCCAGTACTCGAGAAGCTGTGCCCCTGGGTCAGTAATTATCAATCAAAACCATTAAGAATAGGTCATCATTCTGCAAAGATGCTTTTTGAATTCAAGCAGTCAGAAATAAGCTGTTGTATGGCTTTCAGTGTGTGTTTGGGGGGATCAATATCAGTTTTCTTGTATTTTTGAGAGAAGGAGCAGCGGTGGAAGAATGTCAGGGTTTTGTTTCTTTTATCCTTTTGTAAGATCAGAGGAAGGTCCCAAGGTAAAGGAAGCTTGTTTACCACTTGCATTAATTCCCACGAAGTCTCTTGAGTAATCAGTTGCTGTCGTGTAACCATCTCATGGTGAAATGAGGTGAGATTGTGCTAGACTCTAGTCTGTAAAATGAGATATGTTGCTGCTTCCCAGACTTAAGCAATTTCTTTACCCTTGCTATCCTTCTTCATTTATAAGTAAGCAAGGTATTTTAAAAGCTTTGGGGTTTTTTTGAATCTTGCCCAAAAAACTGTGTTTATCTTCAAATACAGTGAACTCCAGGGTATTTTAGATCCTCATAGTATGCAAATCCGCTAGTACTCAGAAGGAGCTGATTTTAACTGTAATACTCATGTAGCATTTGGGCCAGCCAGGAGTTTGTGCCAACAGTAGGAGGCATAGGAGGTGCAAAACATTTTGTTCTGTCCATTCACCAAATGTCAGAATGGAGCCTAAGCAGACTTTTAAGTATGTGAAAAGATGCTTTATTTCTGCTGGGGTTTATTAAACTGTTTGCACTAAGTATTTCTTTATCTTGCCCATAGCATCTTGAGAATTCTCAGAGGGAAGATAATACCATTTTCCCTCCTTGAGGGCAAAGGGAAGCAACTTACTTACTCTTGTCAAAGAGTCAACATACTTCTGTTTCCCCTATGATGCTCATAATGGAATACATGTGACATAGTAAGACAAAACCATGATTAAAATCTCAACAGTCCTTAATAGCAGTTTTCCAGTAGTATGACATCTGGTACTTTGGAAGTAAACTCTGAATATTTGCACTTTTTCAAGTGAAGTTCTTTTTATAATTGCAGAGAACAGTGACACTGAGAAAAGTTGATGCTTTTTTTTATTGTCTTGCCTTTTGGAGCTAGGATATTTTAATGGAACTCACTGCTTTTGAATGGGCACTTCCGGATGACAATGTTTTGTACAATATATGGATCCTCTCCCACCGTTCTGTAGTTATGACTTACCACCACAGACTGCTGAGAACAGATAGATGTCTGTGTTTTTAAGAAATACTACCTATTTTGATGCTCATTAATTATAAGAAGCGGCACAGAAATGAACTGCTCTAAGGACATGAGTGCCTTTTTAATGATAGTTTTCATTAACTTTTGGGGCTTGTAGCTCATAACCCAGTGGTATTTTGTTGACCAGCACATTAGCCATAGTTCTGCCCTTTTGCAATCTTGGGTATTCTGTTTGTTTGCCTAGGGATGAGGTTTTGTTGTCCTGAAGGGAACAGTGAGTGCTAACATTTGCGCTTATTTCTTGCATATGTCATACACATGGTGTGTGAGATATGCTGCTCATATTCTGTTGTATGGGTTTCTTCATAGGAATTGAAGCATGCTTTAGGTTTATGGGAATAATATTGTACTCTATGGGATCAAAGTCTGTGTGTAGGTATTTCCACCCACACACATACCTAAATACCTGTTCCTGAAAGCGTGTACAGGAAGGAGGATGTTATGACAGTGATCATGCTTTGAGTCTTGATCCAGATGTTAGTTGAGATGAAGAAAAACATATTTCTTCCTTCCCTGCCTTGAGCTGAAATTTTTAGTGTTTTAAGGGAGAGTGGCGTTGGCAGGGAAGGGATGTTGCCATCACCCCTCTGAAGCATCTGCTGTTGTTGATGATGAAAGGACTACTTCTTAGATGTGATTTTTATTTTTTTTTTACAGTTTATTTACCTTAATATAAGTGTTGTGTTTTGTGTCTGCCTCATTAGTTGTTGTAAGCATAAAAGAAATGTCTTTAGGAAGATAATATCAGTCTCGTTCCCCCTCTGCCTGGAGGAAAGGGGGTAAAAAAGGGGTTTTAATCTGGATTTGAAAGGGTTGTTATTGTGGTTTTTCTATAGTACAGGTTAATATTGCTAATTTTTTTGATGTGTATGTGGTCATATCAGAACTGGGGTTTAAGAATCTTTTTGAGTTTGAAACCCATAATCTTGATCTCAGGACGTCAGGAAGCCCATCTTGTCAAAACCTCATGGCTGGAAACATCTCTGTGTAAGAACCACTTTCATAGCTGTAATGACAGGTGTGCTTTTATTTCCTAGTGCTCTTCACATCCTAGAAGGAAGATATTTCTTGATTTTCCAGCTGAACTGTCAAATTCTTGCTAGGTTATTTGTCTGCTTATAAAGACTTTTAAAGAAGCTGTGCATGAGTTACCTGGATTAAAGGTGATTTTTAAAAGATCCCAATAATGGACATCCCATGTAATATGACAGTAGCAGGACTTGCTTGTATTAATGGTTTGTTAAGAAAACATTTATCCCTCCTTTAGCAAAACTTCCCATTCCTCTCTGTATATGGCATTAGCAGGGCAAGTTTGCCTTGACTAGTGCACTGTTGTTGGTGGCTTTTGAGGGACAGAGGTGATGTAGATGTGATGGACTCTGGTTGCATAGTTGGTTTTGTAGTTGACGTTCAGTCTGAAGCTCTGTAAAATCTTTCTGGCTGAGTTCTTACTAAAGCATGTGAGAACTTCATAGGGGTTACTAGACTTCGAAACAACACAAAACAAAACCAAAAAATCCTGAAGGCGAGATAATCATTATTGCAGTGTAATAAACAGGTTTCACATTACTGCTCTTTCAAATCCACACTGCAAAACTGACAGCTTAATGTACATTTTCGTGTTTTCCAGAACATTTTTGTCTTTCTCGCTACATTTGAAATCTTTTTCCAGAGGTCTCAGTTGTTGTTCTCTCTGGCTTCTCATATTTCTGAAGTTTGGTGCTAGTTAGAAAATTGGCTGTTCTGAATGTGGTTTGTTTGTCTGCAATTGGTTGCACATTACATTGTGGTGTCAATGTTTTGGTTGGTGAAAATGCTTCATCCGGCTGTTATGCGCAAATCAGACTTGGCCTGCAGATTGAGGTCCTTAATGCCTGCTGATCGTGTTTGTTTTTATTATTATGCACAGAGGTCTCCATGGCACTTGATGTGGTTTTGGAACTTTTTCTGCAGTTTTGGACTAGGCTCTGAGCAGACAAATTAGACTAACGAAGCATGCATATATTTTTAAGCATCTGTTGAAGGAGTGGGTTTGTTGTTTTTATGAGCCACACATGGCTTTCAGAAATTAATCACTCACTTCTAGATCTCTGGCATGGTCTTCTACTATGTCATACACCACAAAGATGAAAAAAATTGAGATAAATGAATATTTTAATAAACCCTGAATGTGAAACTAATAGATTAAGCATGCTTATTTTCTGGAGGCAAATCCCCCAAAACATGCCCCTTTACCTATTTGGCAGCTCTGCAGCAAATCTGTCCTAAATATTTCTAAAAGATGTCCAGACTTAATTTCTCCTTAGGAAATATTTTATGAAGGCTTTAAAGCAGGACTGTATAGGTAGCTGAGTCCAGCGCTGTGCTGGCATTTCCTATCTAGAAGCCATGTGAAAATAGGATTAAGCCATGATTGTAAAAACTCATATTGTTTTGGGAACGGTCAGTGCTGAGCGAGGCGGTCAGCTGGCCTTGAAACTTCTCTGAAGTCTTCATGTGCTTATCTCAAGACTTCCATTTTGATTCCTGCTCTGCAGAAGAGCTGCAGCTAGCAGGTGAATGTGTTAGACGTGGGAGCAATAGGAAAGGGAGTGGATATGAACGGTTGCCTGGGGGTTGTACAGATGGTGCATAAGAGGTCAGCTGTTTTTCCTTCAGTGTAGCGGTATAATCTGGATGCCAGCCACACTGTCTGGCCAATGTCTGTTTTGAGATCAGGTAGCCTTAACAAGTTTAAATGCTGCTCAGTAGCTTAAATAGAAATACAGAACATTTACACTTCTGTGTAATTGGCTGATTATCCAGATTTACTGGCTTTGGACTGGGGTGTAGCGGTGTCCAGGAGCAGGCTCTTTCGCTCAGGATGGAGTTATTGTTCTGTGGTAATGGACTGGGCTTCAAAAGTTGCATCTTTTTTCAATTTGGAGTCTAGTGTTGCTTCATGTCCTTCAGAATTTCCCCAGATTGCTTTTTTCATATGTTAAAAAGTAGCAAAGCCTTGTTGCAAGCTCGCAGAAAGATGTTTGGAAGATATCCTATTCTGTATTTTCTTAATTAGAAACATCTGGCTTTTAAACAGAGAAGAGCAGCTACTGTATTGTACCAGAGGCAGTGTATACTAATACTCATGTCTATGGAAAAAAGTCTGTGTTTTGAGCCCTGTTGACAAGCAAGAACAAACTAAGAATGTATGACTTGCCGTACTGGATCAGAGCATTCCTGATGTGTAGGCTGTGTTCTGCATTAGAAACTTAAGGAGAAAAACCAAACAGCTCTGAAGTGTGGATTTGTCATGTATGGCAAGGGTTTGTGTGCATCTCAATAAGAAAAAACTTTTTCTTTCCTGTTGGATAGCATAACTGGAGAGTAGCCAAACTGTTTTTATGCCCTTTATGAAGCACTCAGCCTCTGTGGGATCTTTTGCAGATGAACTTTGTAGGCTAGCAGTGTGTGCTACATGGTGGGGTAGGTAGGGTGGGCTGGAGGGCAACGCAAGAGGCTTTGTAACCCAGAAGATCTGGGTCTGCCTCTGCACACGTTCACTGTGGAGCACTGCTATGTGAGCTTGTGATGTGTGGGAACCAGCCGTGTTTCCAGCCGGCGTGAGGGAATCAAGCAGTATTCTGTTCCTGCGCGGAGGTTACTGCCTAAATGGTCTGGTGTGATGAGGAGAGGCAGAAGAGAGAGGACTTAAAAGTAGATCAGTATGCTGCTATTCCTGTAATCTGTAGGACAGAAAGAGAGGAAGATGGTAATTGTGTATGGAATATGGTTTTTAAAAGAGTGTTTAAACTCATAGCAGTGAAGTGGTTGCTCCCTTTGAAAATAAGAGGAGTGGCAGATGGGATCTATTTCAGAGGGCAGGAGGTGACTATCTGTGAATTGGAAGTAGTGGTTTTATGGCTTTCTTTGGTCACACTTAAGTCACTTTGTTTTCTGATGGATGCAGGGAAGCCCAGATAGCAGATACTTGGGGGTTGGTTGCGGTGTTGTTTTTACCTTCGTTCCTTGGGGACAGAGGGGTCATGTTATGTTTTCATTCAAATTTACATATTATAAAGGGTTTTTTTTTTTTGTGGAAGGTCTTTTGTTTGTTTTACTGAATTTGTGCTCCATGCCACTGTTTCTTTCCTGCACTGCATTTTTATAAGAGACAAGCATAACTATTTCACATGGGAAAATATTTCCAGATCAATTCGAAACATACCTTTATTCCCTTTCCTCCCTACAGTATACATTTCATGAGATCATTTTTTTCCCCCAATTGTATTATGTCAAAATTTGATCCAAAAAGCCCTGAGGAGTGGAAATGATCTCTCTTATGTTGTTCTAAGGCAAACGTTGGTACACAGGCTTCAGGAGCAGTGAGGCTGGGAGCAATACAGCCCTTCCCAGTACCCTGGTACAGTCCGTCCCCTGCGGCTTTCCTGTTAACTTGAGAGTTGACAGCAGTGATGGTATATCTTGTGCTGCCTCTCTATTGGCGGATGTGGTGTAGGCAAAAAGCAATTGTAATCTGAATGCAGTAACTTTTGAGAGTGCCTTTGGGCTTTTGAGTCTGTGAAGGAAGTCAAACTGTACCTATTTGGCTTGTGGAGTGTAGTTTCTCATTTGGGTATTTGTAGCACTTGGTGGTGTATCTATACCAGTATCCTTGTTGGAAGGTATAGAAAGGAGACACTGAAAAGAGCCACAGTGTTATAAAAGTGGTGCTAAGCAGGTACACGTTTTCAAGGAGCTGCATTTTCTTTAGATTAGTACATGTTTCAATAGGATTGATAGGAGTAAAGGACAGAATAATACAGGTGTTGTCCATAACATAATGCCTAAAGTGTGGAGGGGCTATTCACGATTAGATGTGACCCCATTGGTCTTTGTAGCATAAAACCCAACAACAGCACTTCTCAACAGCTTGATGTTGTTAAGCAGGTTTTTTCCACAGATAAGAGATGCAGCCTCTTGCTAAACATCTTTCAGATCTGGGCACGTGTCCCTTTTCCAGTATATGACCAAAGGCAATTTCATGCTTTCTATAAGTCAGCAAGCCAATGCAGAGAAAGCTTGGACAGTAGTGTTGTGACACACAAAAGGCAAGCAAGTATAAACATGCTTTCTCTGTAGCATGGAATGCTTTATGGAGAATGCTGGGGGAGGAGAAGGAAGGATTCAGTACAGCGGCCAAACATTTAGAATAATAGTTAGAATTGACCCCAAATGGGTCAATTTTTGTTTTGAATAAAATATTCCAAATTCATGGTGTTGAACAGCATTTTTCATTTCTCTGAATGTACTACTTACCACTTCTTACCCTGTTCAGTGTCTGGGAGGTGCTCGTTCCTTTCCAAGAAATGAGCCAGAACAATATTTTATGCAAACTTGTTTTCTTCATCTCATTCTCTCAAGTGATGGACTTGTTTAGATCGAAACTGTGTGTTTCTCATTTTCAGAAGGTTTCGGGGAAGGGAGGGGATGAACACATACCACCCATCAGTTCTACGTGTAGTGATCTGTGAGCTGCATCAAGACTGAGCGAAGGAGATGCTGAGGGAGTGGGATTCTTAGTTGGAAAGAGGGCAAGGAATAGGAAAGGTAGAGTGAAGAAACCCTGGTTTTGAAAGTTTCCACACCATACTCAATACATTGCTTGTCACTAAATGAGTGTGCAAAATGTGAGTGACTGACTCTAAGACAAGATAATTATGGTTAGCAGAGTGTCATTTTAGATGTTACAAAAATGGCCATCACCTTTGCAAGGACTTCTTTTGTTCAGTGTTTTGGAGTAGGCATCTAAGCAAGCATCTCTGAAGGGTTTTCTTTTGGTATTTATTAGTCCTCTGGTTCCTGTATCTATCCACGTAAGCTGTTGCTTGCATCATGCTATCCAGCAGTGTGTATACATTCAGTAGAACTGCCAGTGTTAAGCATTTCGTCTTCATATGTGGAATAAATATGCTTGTTATGGGGTTCTGAGAGAATTTCTAAGAAAGGTGTACCACAAGGGATGTTTTTAGGCTTTTTCTATTTCAGAGAAGCGTGAAAAGTACCGACTTCAAGCTTTGCTTCAACAGAAGCTGTATTAAGGGAAAGCCTTTCCAAATTCAAGTGACGTTTCCCCACTCTGAAACAGAAATCAAAGGAATTTCTTTGATAGTGTTCTACAGTTGGTTTTCATTGTGTTTTTATAACATTGGATACCAATATAAAACAATTTTTTAAAAATGGAGGAGGGAGAAGTAAGTATATGGAGTAACAAATGGGTATCTGTTGGGGAGCAGAACAACTAGAAAAACATTCTGCCAATCAGTTTTTCTTACATGCCTATAAAAAGTGCTGCTGTCATTTGGGGTTAGGGAAAATCTCATTGAGCCGATGGGTCTCAGTGTTAATGTTCATTCGTAATGTGTGTGAAGAACAGTTGAACCCTTGAATCACTGGCATCCTCACACAGACCAAAAGGCATATGAAAGGGAGCCACAAAATCTGAAATGTTTTTAGAGGACTCAATTAACATTTTGTGACGAATGTATTTGATAGCAGCTGCATATACAGGAGAAAATATTACTGAGGAGTGTGGAATTATATCGAAAAGTTGGAAATAGCCAGAGAGGGAATTTTCAAGTTAAATTACTGCCTGAATTTAGGGTTGGAACTGTGAAGAGTAGATGTGGTCTGGTCTCTTGACGTTAGAAGTCAGAAGTTTATCATGCTTTTTCTGTGCAAGCAAGGAGAATTATTTAAAGCCATATATAGTCTGCATCAGCTTGTAGTGAAAGTGGCCTGCAATGACTCAAATTTAGCCAAGTGCTGGCTGTCATGGGCAAGACAAAGTAAATGACAGCCTCTAGTGGATCTGAATACTGTGGTTTATTTCAGGACCAGAGAGATTAGTGCTCCTACTCTGTTCAATTATTCTCATTCGCATTCTCCTAGTACAATGTTATGTTTCCTAGGTCGATTTGTCATCCCTTCAGGGAGGTCACTGTTGGCCTGGAGAGCTGGGCAGAGAGTTGGGTTGGTTTCTGCTGTGCCACTGCTGTCAGTGTTCACCATCTGCAAGTGTTACTGGTGAAGGTCCCTGGCCATAACTCAGCATTCATGTTTATGAATGTCTCTGTTCTCTGGGATCTTCTGCCACTTCCAGGATCTTTCCTGCAGCCAGCATCTTTACCTTCTTTGCAGATGTTCTCCCTCATTTTTTTTTAAGACATCCACTTCCTTTTCATGGACCTTTCTTTGTGGCATGGAACTCCAAATACGTGATTTTTCTCATATAAAAGGTCTATATGCAGGAGCACAGAACATGATCAGTCTTGTAATTTGGAGTAGTGTCTCATATCTCTTTTCTAGCAAGAGAATTCAGGACATGCCACTTCTGTTTAGTCCAAATATTACCAAATTTACAACTAGCCTGTGTCAGCTGCAGCTAGAGCAAGTTTCTGCTTGATTGTTCGGAATTTCAGTTTTGAATGTTGAAAGATGTACACACACCCTCCCCCAATTCTTTACTACCTTGAAGCTTTAAAAGAATCATAGAGTCATAAAACCATTAAGGTTGGAAAAAAACTCAAAGATGATAGAGTCCAACCATTAGCCCAGCATTGCCAAGTCCACCACTAAATATGTCCCCAGGTGCCACATCTCTATGTCTTTTAAGTACTTCCAGGGATGGTGACTCCACCACTTCCCTGGGCAGCCTGTTCCAATGCCTGACCACCCTAACAGTGAAAAAATTTGCACAAATATCCAATCTAAACCTCCCCTGGCACAACTTGATGCCGTTTCCTCTTGTCCTTATTGCTTGTTACCTGAGGCAAGAGACCAACCCCCACCTCACTACAACCTCCTTTCAGGCAGCTGTAGAGGTCCTTGCTGAGCCTCTTTTTATTCAGGCTAAAAATCCCAGCTCCCTCAGTCACTCTTCATAAGACTAATGCCGCAGACCCTTCCTCATCTCAATGTGGAAGCACCTCAGTGTCTTTCCTGTGGTGCCGGGCCCAAAACTGAACACAGGATTTGAGGTGTGGCTTCATCTGTGCTAAGTGTAGTGGGACAGTCACTGCCCTGGTCCTGCTGGCCACATTGTTGCTGATACAGGCCAGGATGCCATTGGCCTTCTTGGCTACCTGTGCACTCTGCTAGTTCCTGTTCAGCCACTGTCAACCAGCACTGTCAGGTCCTTTTCCACTGGGCAGCTTTCCAGCCACATTCCCGCAGCCTGTAGCACTGCATGGGTTGTTGTGACCCAAGTGTGGGACCCAGCACTTGGCCTTGTTGAGCCTCATACAGTTGGCCTTGGCCTATCAATCCAGCCTGTCCAGATCCTTGTGTAGAGTCTTCCTGCCTTCCAGCAGATCAGGACTCCTGCCGAACTTGGTGTCGTCTGCAGCCTGGCTGAGGATGCACTCAGTCCTCTAATCCAGATCATTGCTAGATTAAACAGGGCTGGCCCCAGTACTGAGCCCTGGGGAACACCACTGGTGACCATCTACCACCTGGATTTAACTCCATTCACCACCACACTCTGGGCCCAGCCATCCAGTCAGGTTTTTACCCAGTGACAGTGCACCCATCTAAGCCATGAGCAGACAGTTTCTCCAGGAGAATTCTGTGAGAAATGATGTCAAAGTCTTTACTGAAGTCCTGACAGACAAGATCCACAGCCTTTCTTTCATCCAATAAGCAGGTCACCTAAACTGTTTCCTCTCCTCTGTGTTATATTTCCAGCAGACATCTGGTAAGTTGAAGTCCCCCACAAGAACAAGGGCTGACGATCATGAGACTTCTCCCGGCTGCTTATGAAATATTTTATATGCCTCTTTACCCTGTTTGGGTGCTCTATAGCAGACTTCCACCAGGATATTTGCCTTGTTGACCTTTCTTCTGATTCTTAGCCATAAACCCTCAACCCTCTCATCATCATCATCAAGCTCTGACATTCATAATGCTCACTAATGTAAAAGGCTACCCCACCACCTCTCCTTCCTTGTCCACCTCATCTGAAGAACTTATAGCAATCTGTTGCAGCACTCCAGGTTGTGTGAATCATCCCACCATGTTTGCATGTTTCCAGTTTTCCTGCTATGCGATGTTTTCAAGCTCGTCCTCTTTGTTATAGATACATAACATGGCTTATATATATATATATATATACACACCATGCTGTGAGTATTAGTGTAAATGTAACTCCATTGGGCTAACAAGCCTGACAGTTTTTTGGGGGGAGAAGCACTAATTCCTATCTGACTACTCTCAGAAGCCTCTGTGGTTTCTAACAGATCAATACTCTTACATTTTTGCTGCTGCATGAATCTTCATCCCTTACCTCCACTAAGACATCAGACCAAAGAACCTAACTTAAACATTGGCATGCCAGCCCCAGACTTATATTTAGCAAGGCTGGTTTTATCCCTTTCCCCCTTCAAATCTAGTTTAAAGCTCTTTCAGTGAGATCTGCTACTTGTGCAAAGGTCCTTTTCCCTCTGTGAGACAGGTGGACCCTGTCTGTTGCCAACTATATTCTTGCATGTTGCTAGTGAAGTGCTAATCTAGCAAATGTATATATCATTAAAGGTTTTATTCCTTTTCTCTAACACTCTTCCAATAGGAGTATATGCCTTTTGTTCTAAGCCTTTCAAGCCTCATGTAATATACGCAGTATGTGAGAGATACACACTGTAAAGGGTGATAATAGAGGGGAGAACGGACTTTGTTAGTCACATGGATGTGAATATTTGGACAAACATTTTTGTGCTCTGTCTCTGCCATAACACGTTGGAAGCACTGCATTGGGCTGCATTAGCAGCATAACAGAAGTTTCCTCTGTGTGATGTGTCCATACAGCGCTTATAGGGCTTGTTTATGGTTGCAGCCCTTATGCTATGGGTGCAAAATTTCGGATTTCTGAGGGCAGAAATGGGCTGGAGACACCTGTAGAAATGACTTACTAAATATAGTGTGTGAAATTAATGACTGTAGATACATTGTAACATCAGCTGCTCTCATCTGTTGCATCAGAGCTCTTTCCAAGGCTAGATCTTTAGGAGTGATTAAATGTCGAAATTTATTGCTAAACTGACAACTTGGATTGGCAAAGCAAATAAGTTCAGTTTAACCTTCTGGATGCTCGTTAAGGGGATCCTCGGCTTTCCATGAAGTGGTAGGCTGTAAGCAGGCATGTACAAGTCTATCAGCTTGAATGTGTCTGCAGTTTTTTACACCAGAATCACTTCAGATACTGCTCTAAGACAGAATACAAGAGGGGTTGTGTGAGAGAAAGAAATGTCAAGAGGGGCAAAGAGAAACAAGAGCTGTGGAGGACATTGCCTGAGTTATATTATGCTCATTAATTCAATTTGAGGCAGGAATGTGTGTAAATAAACCCTGGCAGCTGCAGCAGCTCTCATTTCTGCAGGGCTTTGGCAGGAATGCAGGGGCCAATGGATATGAAATCCTGGCTCTCTTTTGAGAAATTGCAGGCAGACAGCTCAGCAGCCAGGAGAAAGAACAATCTAAGATTTACTGAGAAGACGTAATCACTTTAAGCAGACTTGAAGAGTGTGGAGTTTCAGACATGCAGATTTGGAGGTAAAATTAGTGCAGACAAAAACTAAGTCATTGGAAACCATGGAGCTTACCTAATTCTCCTGGGTTAATGGCATTATTCATGTTCCAAATATCCAGCCTTAAAATATGGAGCATGAGAACTGTAGCTGTACCATTCAGTGTCTTCAGAGTAACCTGAGTCTGGGTTTTCAAAAGCAATTGTCTGTATGTAGTGTAGCTGTTTGTGCTATGTAGTAAAAGTCAGATATACTGACTGCTTTAAGTAAACTGGCGTATGTCCCAAGGAGTTTAGTCTTTGGTCCTCTTCCTGACACCGAACCCCCACAAGTGCCTCTAAGTGCATTCCCATCACTGCACATGGTCCTATAATGTATGTCCCCACCAAAATATTCAGAGGACAGATATCTCAGTGGGTCGTGCAGAACCAAGGATGGGAGAGGGGCAGTTCTGCAACATTTAATAAGTGATGATGAATTCTCAGATCAGTGGATTTTTCAGCTGTATTTTTTTAAACAGTAGCAATTGCTACTTGTCTGAAACGGATTTGAATTTGAGCTTGATACATGAATGTTACATTTAAAAATATTTTAAAAACCCGAACACAAAAACCCAAACAATGTGAAGAGTCCCTGACCAAAGGAAAATGCTTGGTTTTGCTGGCTTTAATCTAGAATTTGAAATAATAATGTCACCTAAAATTAAGCAGTTTGAATTTTAAAAACACCCTGATAAATGTTTTAATAACAGTATTAGAAGTAACTATTAATTGATTATATTTTATCAAATGATCAAAATGTGGTAGTTATTTTACTGATCTGTGAAAAAGCAAGACTTTTTCTTCAAATGAAAACCAACTTCAGCATGGGTCTCATTTATATCTTGGTTCCATTGTCTTCAAATATATGCATATCCAGAAATTTGTTAGAAGTGTGCTGGCAAGGGAATCTGTGTGAAAACGAGGTCTAGTAAGGTCAGAATTATAAAGCAAAAGCTACCATTGGAAGAACTTGACCTTAGCAATAATAATGCTACTTAGTACCCGAATGTTCATTGGGTTTTGGACTATTTCTTTGCACATTAGATAAATCAGTGCAAACAAAGGGCTGATGAATGTAATTGTAATTTTTTCATGTAACAGTTTGTCAATAACACTTTAAAATTTCAAACTATATTTTCTAAATATCACTGTGGAATATATATATATATTCTGACTTTACCACTGTTCTTTTTTGTAGTACAGGCACCTATGTATAGCAAGTGATAAACCAGGAAGCATCTGGGGAGTTTGACAAACAAGCAGATTAAGTGTTTGGATTCCGAACTAGCAGCTATTTTGTTAAATAGCTGCGTCTCTGTAGCAGAAGCAGAGCTACATTAAATACATTGGATAACACGTTGTAAGTTTTTCTTACTGCTCTTTGAGAGAATCCATGAACAGACTGAAGATTTTGTGCCTTTAATTTGGAGCTGTGATGGATGTTTGGAAACACAGGTCATAAAAACAGGGAATGGGGAAAAGGCAGCCCAGCAGTCAAACAGGGATAGATCCGGTCACGCCTAATACTGGCATTAATTTCATTGAAAGTGGCATAAAAACAACAGCATACAGAAGTTTACTGGTCCTTCAGGCAGTTGAAGTATAAGCTTGTCATTTATCTGTTTCTTTTACTGTGGAAAGTATCTGTCTGAGATGTGATGGTCTAAACTCAGGGCAAACTGCTAAAAGTCATTTGGTACGTTATTTTATGCTCCCCTCTTTTTTAAACTGTTGTTTACATCCAGTGTTGTTATTGCCCCTCTCAGCCCAGCTCACCCTTGACACTGCTAGCTTCAAACATTATCTAATGTGTGATTTAGCAATAGAATAGCAGCAATATCTGTTCACACCTGCTGTCTTTCAATAGCTGCCTCTGGGTCAGTAGCCTCTGGCTGGCTTTGCCGTTCTTGAGAAACTTGAATTTTAATCATTTGCTCCTGTCAAGAGCAGCATAAGGAACACCCTTTCATCAATCTCAGTACAGTGAGTCTGAACACACATGTGCAAGTCCCCTGGAAGTCTCTGCTTGCTGCTAGTTTTGGCTGGAATAAAATCAGTTGTGATTTGTATTCTGCCTCTTGTGGGCTTCCCTGTTGATATACAGAAAGGCATCCAGTGTTTAAAATCTGCACACAGCACAACCTCTCTGGCACAGTTGCTTTCTTCCTGCTTCTCTACCCATTGCTGCCCAGCACCCTGGTGTATATTCCCACATAGGTACTCCTGGGTGCAGCCACAGTCATTTCAGATCACAGTGGTTGTTGCCCACACCACATGTTTTTTGTCTATGTTTGGATGCATTCGGTGCTTCAGAACTTAATTTCTACTAATGTACCTGCATCGCTGTAGGTAAGATTTTCTCTTTGTTTCTCTTACATCCTAGACTTACACTCTTTTCTCGCTTGCTGCTCAGAGACATATGAGGAGCGGCTTTTGCAGTGTCAAGTTTGACTTCTCCTTGGCTGGCTCCTTGCAGGGCCCCTGTGCGTTGCAGGGCTGGCAGCCACAGTCATGCTTCCTGCTCACTCCCTGGGCCCCCTCACACCTGTTCAGTTAACCACCTCAAGAACGTCCCATCCAGTGAAAGCTGCTCTTTTGCCCCAAACTGTGCAGTGCATATTCCAGCAGGGCTTCTAAAAAGCAGAAAGGATGTGAGGGAGAAATTTTGTTAGCCGTCCAGCAGTCACAGCATGCAATTGAAGGCATTTTCCAAAGTGCCCTCGATTAATTAGCGTTGCTGTGGCTAAAGACATACAGGAGCCCAGGTACAGCTTTGAGTGCTAACGCTGCAGGGAAGGCCCTGAAGAGTCATTTCAGCGAGTTCTTTGCTTTCTGTTTGATTCCTTCCTTTTTCTTCCAGTGGGACTTCAGTAGGACAGGAATCACAGCCTGGCTGAAACAGAATTTATCACAGTAGAATACATTACTGAGTTAGAGCTCTTCCTCTGTGCTTAGCTACTGCTGGCCATTTGTGTAATCTGTTAAACAGTTTGGAAAGTTTTAAACTTTGTGCCAGAACTCGGCTATGAAGCACAAAACAGAGCTACTGCTGTCTTAAGCTGAAAAATCAATTTGATAGTCTCAAATGTGGCTGCATTGCTGTGCTTCAGTCATCACAGCGACATGCAGAGCCCTTCTTTGCCACAGCTGCACTCTGCAGTTAGGATTTAGCATTCCAAAGTCCAGTGAGCCTCCTGGTCTGCCTGTTTGGGGGATTTTTATTTATTAAATCAGACATCCGAAGAGGTTTTCTCTGTACATTTTTTCCAAATGTGAAACTTCCTCCTTTTAACCTATACTGGCCAGCATCTCAAATTAAGTGGGTTTTTTAGCCTTGAGCCAGTGATGGGTTTGAAATCTGTCTTAAGGTTATAAAGCAAGAAGCTGAATTGGATAGCAGTGGAAAAGGAAGAGATGGATTCACCAGTGTCTTATCTTGCTCATGGACCAGTATATGCTTTCTACCCCATAGTGTTGTCATGCCATTTAAAACACTTGATATGGATGTATTTAATCAAATTAATTTCATTAAGAATAGTTTTCATGTCTGCTACAGAAAGTGGAGGCTTTTGTTGTTGGAGCTCAAGGCAACACAGCTGAGAGGATGGGAATGTTAGTATGTTAAAGTAATTATTGCTGTGATTTTATAGACTAGTAGGTTGTGACCTTTTCTCTGCCTCTCACTGGAAAGCTGGGGATTTCCCCCTCTGTGGTAATCGAAATTTCCTATTGTTGAATTCTTATAGTGAAAAGATCCCGAGTAGTTGTCAGCTTCCCCATAGAATCAATCTTCTTGTGGATTTGAGCAGTGTCCCTGTAAGGCTTGGGTGGATTTTAATGTGACTTTAATTCCACCATCAATGTGCGATTTACAATATGACTGCTACTATAATGGCATATTTGCCTTCAAACAATAGCTTGCAGTGCTGTGTAGTTTTTTTCATTATTTGGTTGCATGTATCCTTTTTGATAGTGGCACTTACTGTGCTGTGTGCAAGATGATATATTCCTTGAAATCTTTTGGGGAAGGGGTGTGGAATACAGTAACCATTCATACACAGCAAATATGCCAAACTGAATACTAGAATATAGGATAATTATGGAAGTGTGGTAATTTTTAAGCCTGTCTAAATTAGCTTTCTAGCCCACTGCATCATCCCCTGAAGTCAAACAAATGATGCAGTACAGAACCACCATCTAAATTATTAAAATGTGTTCCTTGGAGAGGAGATATGTTCATATATAAGTCTACCTCAATAAAGATTTATTGGATTTTTTGATAGTACGAACTGAGTAAATAGACAAGAACAGGGGGAGGGGGAGGGGTGGAATTACCAATGATCACGTGGTGAAAAAGAAGCCCTTGTAATGAATAATATTTCTATGTAAGTAATATACGTGAAACATTTTAATGACAGTATTGAAATACTGTACTTCAGCTGTACAGTACTCTTCCTGTAGAGGAACTTCACTAGTTCTAGTTCAAGGTAATTTTTTTTTTTTTACCCTGGGCTGTGCCATTGCCCAGCCTTGAACTTCACTTTCTTATTTTCCCATCCATCTGTTGTCTACCTATTTGTCAATGTTGATTTCTATGTATTCCCTTCCACCGTATTCAAGATCTTTAAGGAAAGGAGAAATCAAGATCTGATATAGCTGTTCTGTCTTCTTTTCTGCTGTCAACAGCATTGTCCTCTTTTGCTTTCTCCGGCAGTCCTGCCCTAAACACATTGCTTGCTGTGTCCCGAGTTCTTTTGTAGCCTTTGACTTCCTTTTATTCAATATTACTGTTTTTAGCTGACATGTATCAAACCACACTGTTTTTTCTGCCTGTCTTGCATAGTATTTCCTTTTGTCCTTTTTTACCTTTTGTGTCTTTATTAACTGTAATGTTGGTGACCCTTTGTGCAGCTTCCCCTTCTCTTCAACCAGAATGTCTTCAGTCCATTTCTGTTATCTGCTTATCACAGACTGGTACCTTCTTGACTAATTCTCAAGCCACTGGCTTTTATTTGTTTCTTTTTTTTTTTGACAATTCTGATATTGTCTTCTTTGTAGAAGCCACGACTCATCCCAAGCTATCATGTTGGAGTCTTGCCACCTTAGTTCATGTGGGAAAGAAATCTAATCATAAACAGCAAGTTGTAGCTATCTTTGAGTTATACATGACACTGCTGAGAGAAAGTGAAGTAGGTCTTGCTGAGAGTGTCCCAGCAGAATAGTGACAGAGTAATGGGCAGAGCAGAAGTATCCTAACAACTATTGACTTTGAGTCTTTTTAAGCAGTAGTGGTGTTTTGTTCTGTGTAGGAAGCATATCACAGATAGTAGTCCAGGGTCACAGGTACTGTGCGACATCATGCTAATGTTTTCCAGTTACACAGTTTGATTCAGGAAAAGCAGTGCAGTGGATTTTAAAATATTCCTCTGTACTTAATTTCATAAAATACATGCTAGACAGTTCATTCAAATGCGTGGTTGACAAGACTTGTAAGTAGTGTTCAAAATAGGTGTGCAGCTGTGACATCTTACTAATGGTCTTCACCCATATTTTGGCATAAAGACGTGTGTGTCAAACTTTGTCGAGCAGAGAAGTACATCAAAAGGGTTAAGAATCCATAAAAGAGATTAAGGATCAAATGGCTCCACAGAGGAAGAGGGAGCTCAAGACTGAATAATGCTGTGAGCTTTCTTGGAACAGAGCACTGCCAGCTGCTGTTATAATCCCATCACTTTCAACAGGCACACAGCTAGTCTGGGACAATTGTGTCTCCGGGTTCAGTATTAAATGAGCTACTTTTGAAGCTGGCATGCAGGGTTATGTCATCCTCATGATGAAGTGGCCTGTAGTGTGCATCCTTTACACATCTGTAACCACTTAGGAATGCCCCTTAAGTTTTCCAAACTGTTACAAACCACAGGATGAACAAGAGAAGAGAAAGTATAGAGGATCCAGGGGAACACTGGATTTTATAGTGTATAAGCTTCTAGTCTAGAAGATAGTAAATAACTTCAGAGGAGAGACTTCTGCTCTGACTAAGCACTTTGCTTTTTCTTTTTTTGGAAGCTAATCTCTTTAATACTGTGTTACTGGATCTCCCTTTACATGGCTTGTACCAAGCAGACATCTGGACTTAGACCTCTTAGCAGACGGCATGCAAACTGAACACAGTAGCAGTAGATGCAGAATACGATGTTCGTACAGTTGTTTTTCCAACAGCTACACTAGGGTAAGCTGAGAGATTTAGGTACAAATAGGGGAGTTTGAGCACCTGAAGGTGTTAGACTTTCTTTTTGAAAATAATTTCTCTGCCACTTGGCTTTTCCCTTCCCTATCTCTCACCTTTCTTCTGTCCCTCCCAATGACTGTCTGCATCTTTTAGGGCCTGCATTCCTTTGCTCGGCAGAGATCAGGAAACAGGTTGTCATTTCTCGTCACACTTGAATTACAGTAGCTGGTCTAAGAAGTATAAAGGCAGAGACCAGCCCATTGCTCAAGCTTGCAGGCCCTGCTTCAGCTACTGTGGGGATTTTAGTGCAGCAGAGTGTAATGTGGGAAGCACTAGTCCAGAGTAAAGAGTTTGAGAACTTTTGTGCATGCCCTGACAGTTTTACTGATACTGCCCTGGTGTATATTATAGATCAGACTGTAACACTGACTAGATCAATATCTCTTTTCTGAGAAGAGTCAATAACATGTTTTCTTAATGCTGAACCCTTTGAGTGTAGCACTAAGGATCTACATCAGGAGCTGTTAGCAGGTTGAGAGACCTCTGTAGAGCTGTAAAAGAAGTTCTGGCGTGCAGGCCATCTGCCTCTCCTGTAAAACCGTACTCCTGCCACTGGCTGAGGTGCCAGCCTCTTTCCAGAGTGTTTCTTGTCATGATAAAGAATGCCCTTTCCTTTCCAGTACAGGTACAAAAGCAATTTGCTGCTCTGACTGAAGGCTGAACTCTGCCACCATCCTGTGTGCCAAAATTTCTGTCGTCAGTCAAGAGCAAGGATGTTGTCTAGCACCCAACTGCCCTTATCTATTCTAAATAACTTTACACATCTATTCTTTTAAAATAGTTGAATGGAAAAGATTAATTTTAAAAGAGGATTCAGACCATTATTCCTTGAGGTAAAATACGTTTTTCAGATTTGCAAATACATCTTGGAGTAACATGCATTTTTTGTATGCCCTTGTGTCTGCTGCTCAAAGCTGTGCTCTTTCTCTGTTAATTCTCTCCTTCCTTGATTACTCCAGACTCCACTGTTTTGATATCCCTAATTCCCAAATCATACTTGCAATTTTTCCAGTCTTCAACGTCAAAAATTCTTCTTTTAGGCCTTTAACCAGACCCTGCATCGTTTCAAATCCTCCTCAAGCTCCTCATGCACTGTTTCTAGTGTTGGCAATTCTTGCCAATTTATTACAAGGAACTTGAGCCTGACCTTCGCTCAGGAGGCTGTAGGAGAAAATTTGCAGTATACCCATTCTGCTTTCATATGCTTTGGAAGTTGAGTAAATCTCTACCTTATGTACTGTAGCATGAAGGAAATTGCACTGTTCATCAGACAAGGGTCCCATATCTTCACAGTTGTTAGTGATAGTCAGTGAATATATGTACCTCTCAACCTTTTCTGTTATTTGGTGTTACTTTGGACAGGTGACCCATTTAGCACATAGGACAATTAAGCTTCTAAGTGTGGCGTCAAGCCATGCTAAGAATAGAAACTTTTTTATAAATATAGGGAAAACATGTTATTCTTTGCCGTAGTGCCCAAAAAACTACTATATGCTGTAGGCTTAGTTATCCCACACTGGTGTTGTAGTGCTTTGCATCCACTTACACATAAGACGGCTTGATGTTAGTGCTAGTGTCTCTGTGTTAGTATAGAAGCCCACTTTGGCCTCTCTAGTGTATCACATGGAATGCTGTTGTGTTTTGTTTCGCTCCCTGGTCATGTTAGTACAGAATACTCTGCTAGTGCACCCAGAGTTAATCATTGCCGTATACCTGAGGTACAAGATTAAGGCAGCTGAAACTGTGGAGGATGATAGTTGAAACTTAGTGGCTTATTGATTTAGCAATATAGTTGAAACTTTACCATCTACTTCTACCTTCTGTTGCAGGCCTATCAGTGTGTTAGCTTTCCAGGTTTTTCTTTTTCTTAAGCTCTCTTTTGTGTTATGAAAGGCTGATAGCTCTCCAAAGCATAGGATGTTTGGTGTTAACCTTCTGGCATTGTCAAGTCCTGGCTTTGGTTAGGTCTTCTCCTAAGCAGTTTTGCAGCAGGGCACAGCAGGTTGCTCTGTGTGATAAATTTTGTCACTGTCGTTTGGGTGTCTCCAGGAGAGAGTCTGAAATGAGAACATAGGCAACTTAAATTTTATTTGCCATTGAACTGACTGATGGTTTTATAACTAATCTTTCAGTATTGGCTACCTTTTTATTTCTTGGAGCTCACCAAGAAGGTCATAAGTATGTTTCGTTGAGTTTTATAGCTTGTGAAGCTCAATGGTCTGTCCATCCTAGTCCTCCCTAACCTTTCTGGGGCTTAGTTTTATATTAAGAATAATATTTATAAGACAGAAAAGAATATGTTTTGTGGAACATATACCACAGACAGAATTTACCACTCCTTTCTTTCAAGATAGTTGTAATAAACAGTTGAACGTTTGGTGGCCCCTGCCTGGCAGCAGAAATTATGGTGGTTGTGCATGCCCCTCTATTCAAGAGACATCCTGTGTGGTTCTGTGAAACCTTGCCAAATGCTGAACTGAATTTTTTTTTGGAAAGGAAAACATCAAAGCAGACTTCTGATGCTCCATTGCTGAGACTTTGTGAATAGTCCAAAATGTCTACAGTACCGATTTCTTTCTTTAATATCACTCTAAATCTTGCCAACTTCCAATTGAAACACATTTTAATAAAATAAAGCCATGAATGTAGATTTCTGCTTTTGTTTTTGCTCCCTAAGTGTGTTGCAATGTCAGAAGTGTAGGTGTGAGATAGGCTCCTCTTTTGCTCAGTCATTAGAGTTGTCTTGATTCCAAATAATATTGCGTGTTCTTTGATCTTTGACCTCTTCTGACTGGTTTGTTGGGGCTTTTTTTACCCAGGGTCTTTTGCATGATCAGATGGTCAATGTAAATTTGTATAAGGCAGTTGAAAGTCTGAACCACTCAGCTTGGTCTGCTCAATCCCTTTGTCTATTTCATTAATCAAGATGTTTAATAACACTGGTCCCAGTACAAACCCATGAGGGACACCACTTGTCACTGATGTCCGTTGGGACTCGGAGCTGTTGACCACTCTTCTCTGGATGAGACTGTCGAACCACTTTCTTATCCACCTAACAGTCCACTCATAAAATCCACCTCTCTCCAATTTAGAAAGAGGGATGTTGTGTGGGACCATGTCAAAGGCTTTACAGAAGCCAGATAAATGACATCTTGTTGTGGTTTAGGAATAGTGTTCTCCAGTTTAATCTTCCCACTGAAACCACTCCAAGCCATGCACTGCTCGCTTGCTCTCCCTCTTTGTTCCCCCACCCCCCCATGCACTGGGATGGAGAAGAGGATCAGAGACACAAAAGGTAAAGATCATGGCTTGAGATATGAACAATTTATGGGAAACAGCAATGAGATAAGCAAACTAGCAGTACAGCAACAATAATGACAGAAAAGAAACATCATTGCTCACTGTGAAAAGCCTCAACACTAGACTGCTCCCTCTGCCATGCTAATCTGGCTTGGAACCAGCATTATCCAACCACTCCCTCCAGTTTGGAACTTGAGCTACCCCACTGCTCCCTCCACAACACTTACTCGATTGGAGGGAACCCCTTCTCAGCAAAAGAGACTCCCTTCTGCATGCCCTCACCCAATTTATTTATGGAATATGATTTCCACTGTGGTCAAACCCCTAGTTTGAACTCTCCTGTTGGTTATTTGTCCAACATGTGAATCTACCCTGCAGCTTCTTCCTTCCTAGAGCACTTGAAGGGGCACTTAGAACATCTCTATCCGCCTTCCTAGTTCAGTGAGATTTGACTGAACTCAAACTACTGCCGAGATGGGATCTTCTGCCAAATCTTCTGCCAAACTTCTTTGAGTTCAGCCAATATATTCCAAAGTTTAAGGAGAGTCAGACAGAACAAGGCATAATAACCTAATTCTTACTCCCAACACAGAGGCTAGAAGGACATCCCTGTTACTTGTTTAGCAGTAAATTCTGCTGTTACAATTTGAAGCTGTCATGATAGAGTAGTTTAAAAGTCACTTTGTTGTATCAAGACAATATGATGAGGACAATATGGTGAGGAGTCTGCCAGAAGAACAGTACTGCATTCCTGAAAATAAATCATCTTTCATCTCCTGGTAGGACATGCTGCTGACCTCAGCATGCCTTGCTGTTACTGTTTTCATTATCTTTTTAGACCAGGGTTTGAAACAGAGATAAATACCTGGCTTTTATACATCCCAGATCATTTTACTTTTGATGGGTTCAGAAGCACAATTACATTGAGTGCATGCTGCCTTGAGGGGTTCTTAGCCTCTCATGTCCTGGCCCTTCTGTCAGTCTTCATGTTATTCACAGATAAATGAATATGTTGGTGAGAAATTGGGCTAAGTTAACAGTCCTCCGAAGAGGGACAGTTGCTGTCCGAGCATGAGCTGACGCTTTTGCATGGACTCTGGATGGGGCTGAGTGTATTACAGCTAAGACTCCTGGGAGGTGCATGAAATCTGTGAATTCCAGCATGATTAAGAGGAGAAGCAAACCTACGTCCTGAGGACCTCGCTGCCACCATCCAAGCTCACTTGGCCCCGGTAGACGAACCTCAGGATTAAAGGGTGGCCTCAGTTCCGCGCACACTGTGTGTCACC
>JAWWES010000001.1:44861902-44954177 GCA_035583135.1 Lophotriccus pileatus | reverse complement strand
TGCGCAGGCTCGAAGGCCTTATCTGCATATGCGGGTAAGGACCTTCCCCGGCTCTTCGTTCGCGAAGACGGGCCATTCTCTCTCATTCTCTAAGAGGAGAAGCTTAAAGACAAGTCAGTAGCCTGTGGTGCAGAAGGAAAACAAGCAGGTCATCAAATTTTACAAACCTAGACAAATTGCTGAGCCTGTTCTTTCTGTACAGCTTAGACATGGCCATTACCTCTAAATAGGAGATTCCCTTGAAGGTCACAGGGCGTCTTTTAAGAGTCGTACTGTTTTTTCATGGTTTGACGGAGTAATTCTACCTATTCCCTTCCGTATGTTTCACTTAGTTCAGGTGCTTCTCAAGTGGAGGTGTTCACTGTTCTGCATTGAAGAATAAGAGTGGTGTAGCAGAATATAGTTACTGACTCTGCTAATGGAGAGTCAGTAACTATAGCCCCAAACGGGGAAAGCACTTCCTTCACAACAGTTGTAACAGCAGTACAGTACAAAGCGAAGCATGTTTTACTTGGAGCAAGGTCTCTGGAATACTTCTGAAATTGCAAGTAGGGGCTTACTCCTGTAGCAACAGGATCAGTTTGCTTGAGGAATATGCTTACTGCGCTCACTTTTTGTTAATAACTTTTAGTTTTGAATCCTATCTAGCTATTTCATGGAGTCGCATAATATCCTGAGTTGGAAGGGACCCACAAGGATTATCAAAGTTCAGCTGCCAGCCATGCACAGGACAACCCCAAGAGTCACACCATGTGCCTAAGAACATTGTCCAAACATTGTCCAAATGTCCTGAACATATGATTTTCCATGTGAGATTTTCACTGACAATAATTAGATGTAGTGCTTTAATGGCACTGTTTCTTCCAGAGGCTTCACTCTAGCTGCAGCTGTCCTTTTTGGGCTGTATTTAACTACAAGATAGCCTACACTAATTTTGAATGGGGAAAAAAACATCTTATGCTTAGTTCAAGCTTTCTTTGGGCTGTATTTAACTACAAGATAATCTACACTAATTTTGAATGGGGAAAAAAACATCTTATGCTTAGTTCAAGCTTTCTTTGTAAAACCAGGGAATACTTTCAAATATACTTTAAAAATTACAGTGTTTCTGCTCCAAAAATTAAAACTTTTGGGGCATTTTTTCTGCCTTTTGCTTCTGCAGGCACAACCTAATTAAAGTCATCTGAAGATGACTTTAATGATTGCTTTAAAAAAAAAAGCCTCTGTATAAATGCAAAGAATTGAGAATGAAAGGATTTAACTGGCTTATTGTGAAAGGACACAGACCTATTGAGTGCAAAGTCGGTTACCCTTTCATCTCTGTACTCTATGCTTTAGGTAACTTCCTAGAGACTACATATCATCTAGCTGACGTCTTGCCCTGGCAGAAAGGGGGAATAGAAGTTTGGAGATGGGGTGAGGACAGCAGACAATAGCTATGTGTCTCTGCAGTCACGAGCAGGCTTCTGCGCAGAAAGTTTCCACCCTCAGGACTGGCTTTAAATAAAACTTAGGGGAATTTGGAGGGTTCGGTTTTGCTTGGCTTTTTTGGTGTTGGGTTTTCTTTTCCTGAGAAATTAACTACCAAGTCTAATACAGTTGATTTGCAGTGAGTTTTGATACAGGAAATGCTTTTCCAGATAGTTTGTGCATTTTGTAGTGTTGATCGTGGTTTGTAACAAACCTTCAGTTATTCTCAAGGCACTTCAATTGGTGTCCTCTCTAATTGCATGTCCCCCATCAGCATAAGGCCCTGGATATGGACCATATTGCTTTTCTCTTTCTTTCCTGGGCTGCTGTATTTAGAGTTGGAGCCAAAAAAGGCAGCACAGTCCTAATGCCTGATTGACTCAATCCTGCAGGTTGCCTGGGATTGAGGAATGGTAGCCCTTTGAGCAGTTCCACAGTGGTGGATGAGTGCACCCATCATAAGGAGGTGGTTCTGTGCTACTGTGGCTCTAGAATTTTTGTGGTTAGGCATGATGCTGCCTTGCCTCAGTTTATTTGCATTGTTGCTGTTAACCTTCATTCTGTGCCCTGGAGAGACACGGGGACAGCAATGACCTCCAGCTGGGTGATGCACTGACATTGCAATAACGTTGTGTAGATCTTCTGCAGCAGGACTGGTTGTATCCAGAAATGCATTTACAAAAGTGGGAGAAATGTCTGTTGCAAGAGAACCCTTCCAGGTTTTGACAGGTTTATGTAAATGCTTTTAACTTTTTATTTAAGTGCTTTTAGTTTGCAAATCTATTTTACGTCATGCTTTTCTTAGCAAAGAGGAAAATATCTCTTACCCTTTTTATTACTATCTTTGCAGCATCTGTTACAGTTTCAGGCTAGAGTTAACAGGTAAAACCTCAGGAAAAATTATGAAAGAGTTAACATGTAAAACCTCAGGAAACAACTACTTCAATGTTTCCAGAAGTAAAAGAAATAATTATTTGGACGCCAAAGAAAATAACTTTTTTCCTTTTAAAAATAAGGATTTCTAATAGAAATAATTGGGTCCCATGGCAAATCTGAATTATTCAATCAGGTTTCCTTAATTTGATCTTTAAAACCGTTTCCCTTCCTACTTGCCAACTGTCGGAGAAATGCCGATGATTTTAAAGGAAAAGTGAATAAGACACTAAATCAGGACAAATGGAGCAAGAAGGGCTGGAGAACAAAGTTTAACACTGTAATGTTTGTGTGCTTGAAATTCCCTTGAATAGCTTATTTCTATTTTTGTTACTGTTGTCAGAATGTTATACACAGAAAATTGGGAATCTTGAGAAATAAGCACATATTCAAGTTTGGCTTTCTAAATTCATCTTGATACTGTTCTGGTTTTTTTCAAATTATGAGGAAAAAAATACTGCGAAAAGTTGAAACCATGTAAATTTATGACACTTTAACAAATTATAAGGTTTCATAAAGGAGCTTACTGGTTAAACCACAGAGTCATGATATGTGGAGCAAAATGATCTGTTGGGTTTAAAAGTGTCTCAAAGCATGTTACGTACAGTGTCTGCAAATGATAATTTTTCTAGCTGAAAATAGGTTAGTAGTGGTATATTCCAGGAGACTGATCTTTTTAATAATACCTATATAAATAATTTGAATGAGAATATCAGATCTAAGATCATGCTATACATTAGCTGATGATACTGAAATTAGAGGAAGGGAATAGCAAACATTTCAGAATTTAAGTAACCCTATTGAGAGGGATTTGGCATCTTTTATGTGTCTGAGTCATTCAGTGGAAAACATGCTTTAATGCAAACAGATGTAAAACAACAAGTCTAGTGGCAGCCACAAAAAACAGAGTATTTATTAAACAGAAGAGTCATGAAGTTCACTGACCAGACACTAAATTAAGGTTTACCTTACATCTCTTTAGCTGAAAATACAAGCCTGGTATAGCTGTGAAGGAGAAAGTAAGGCGGGGGGGGGTTAATACTAAAGAGTGAGAGAGAAAGAGGAAAATGCAGTACAAATCTAATTGTACAGTGTGTTGATGATCACAGGAAAGGCATATTTCAGTCAGATGACACACATGACACTAAAAAACCTGCAGTAGTGAGATCACAGGATTTGTCACAAGGGCTTTGTTTCAGTGGGGATTTCATTGTGATAGGGTTGAAGAAACAGCTGGAGGCCAAGTCATCCTTTTTTTCTTTTTTTTTTTTTTTTTTTAACGAGGGAGTAGAGCTCTAGGCAGTTGAATTTGGGTTTTATTTCAGTGGGTGTTTTTTTCCTCATGTTTTGAACCTTTGACTTAGTAATTCTGAACCATGACAATAACACCAGGAGACATCTAAAAAGGAGAGGCTGAAGTGTCTGGGTACCGATGGATATTTTCTGACAATGATAAGGTAACCTGAATCTAGAGGAATGCTTAGAACAGCAATAGAAGTGGTAGAAATACCTAAGTCAATCAAAGCTCAACAGGAGGATCTGAAAGAGTTGGTTCACTCTCAAGTGTGCTGTGGGTCTAAAAGAAAGATGCAAAAAGCAGTTACCACTTTTAGCATGATTTCCAACTACAACACTTTAAAAGAATTTAAGTTCAGATGCCATCATGAGCATCACGGAGCAAGAGTTAGAAATGTGAAGTAAATACAGAATTGGACAAATCTGTGAGATTGTGCCTAGTCCAAGATAATTTTAATATGGCAAAAAACCTAAGATGGAAGTCTCATTTTTGGGCATCTAAAATGTGTTTATTAATACTGAATGAGTATTTAATGTATTGCTTCAGTTGTTTGTGACAGGGAAGAAAGAGAAAGTTGCCTCAGCCATCCTAGAAACAGAGCCATGCTTCCAGATGTGGCCAAAGGAGACAGGTTCTGTTTGGATGGAAGATGTCCAATACGCACTGTAGCAGTTGATGAAAAGGGGGTTTGATTCATTTTCCCTTTCCTCTGAGATGACCTACCTGCCTCAGAACCATGGCAAGTGTAATGGTTCCTCAGAGGACTCTCAAAGAGGGAGAGGGATTTTTGTATTGGAATTGTCTCTTTTGGTTCAGGTAAGTCATCTTGAGGTGGAGAATAAAGCCAAGCTCTGGAGCAGATATCAGTATTGTCCGTGGCTTTCACTGTCTCTTGATGGATAACAAATCAGGTTCACTTTAACCTCATCCCTGTTGCAGCAAATAAAACTGTTATGTCTGCCTGGCTGTGTTTTACTCCATGTTAGTCCGTTAGCCTCATCTTTCCCTGATTCTCCTTTCTTCCTCACTTCCTGAAATATTCTTGGGGATATTACTGTTCTGGGATTCTAATTCCTGACGCCACCTGAAAGAGCACGTTTTTCATGATCTTGGGAAAGTAAGGCTTTTGTCCCACTCAGGAGCATATATAGGATATAAACCTCAGGATATAAATCAGAATATTGGTAGAGGGTGGGATTGTATGATGCTGAGAATCACAGCTCTTAGAAAGAGCCATGGAAGGAAATTTGGCCAGCCGAAATCCCAAAGGTAGGTGTGAAGAGGTAGGGAGTAGGATTTCATTCACACAGCCAATAACAAATTGTGGTTCGGTTAAAAGATGCATCTACAACCTGGTATTGATCTTTGGCTGAAGTGGGGCTGATGATCTGTTGCAGTTATAGCAATGTTTATGTAGGCATGAAAGTGTTTAGAGGTGAGTGCTTCCTGTCTTATTACAGACTTATTTAATCTCTGAAATATAAAGTTTAGAAAGAGGATTTGGTATATCAGAGGAAGATTAGAAAGAAATAGCACCTGCTTTTGGTGTAAAGAGGAGGTTGGTTGCAGACCATGGCGGGGCTCTGGGTTACCTGAGCAAGCACCAGAGGCTGTGGGGATGGGAGTGGGGGCAGTATATGGAAAAGTAGACCTTCTAAAGACACTGGGTTTTGCCCAGTGGTGTGTGTCTGTAAAAATTAAAAAACTGCCTTTTCTCTTTTTTTAAAATAGAAGTAGTTCTTAGGATTTTCCCAATGGAGCTAAAACTCATCACAGTTGTATCATGTGTGAACGCTGGTCTTATTTATGAACTGCATTCAGTCACAGATACAAACTTTGCAGATGCAGAATGCCTTTGTGAATAAGAGTCCTTCCTCTGATCATTTCCTTTTTGTATCCCACATTTGGTCTTGATTGTGTATCCAGTGAATTCAGTGGGAAATCTGCCATTGACTCTGATGGGAGCTCAGGCCCTCAGGTCTTCATGCTTCTAGTTATTTCCACTTTTTTATTTAACTAATAAGAATTACAGAAATGCTTCTCTTACAAAAATATTCTTTCTGGCAGTAAAAAGATATGTTTCCCCTGAGAGCTATTTCTGCTATATTGCTATTGCTTTCTGATCCTTAACAGCCGAATCCTGGTTGAGCCCCTCATGCAACAAGTCTATGGGCTTATAGGCTATGTAGTCAACCAGAGAGCAAGAGAAGCATGGCATGGCCCAAGGACTGCCTTACTGCTTGTACTAAAATGTGAGCAGGGGGTGGTAGCTGTGTAGAAATGTAGTTTTCTAAAATGCATGTCTTTAAAATGGGCATACAGATGCGTTACACTAAATAAATACATTCTGTAGGTGATCTAATCCTCTGCACAACTAATGGCGTGAAAAGGAACAGAAGCCATACAGTTTTCTGTTTTACTGAGTGTAGTGTTTTGGACCCTTATATCGTGTAACTTTACACCTAGGGATGGGAGCAGGGTAGCAGCAAAAGCTGTTCATATCAGGTTGTAGATAAGGGTGTCACTGGAACCTTTTGCCCCTTTGGGTGTCTTGTAACAGCCTTTCATAGCAGCTGTTCCATTTTAAGGATGAGTGCACACAACAGATTCCAGACATCCCATAGCCGGTGCAGTTGCTGAATGGTGAGTTTAGGCTTCATTTGGTACAGGCCTTGAGAGGGCTGAGACGGAGCTGTCAGGGCTTATTGTTCAGCCTACAAGATCTAAATAAAGAAAACATTTCAAATTCCAGTTGACACTGTTGTTTTACCAGAGAGAAATAAACATAGAACACATATGTTTTTAAACTAGTTGTGTCCCTGTTGCTTTCATTTTATGTTTTAACTTTGTGCCTAATAGTAAGATGATCTTGGGTTTATGTCTTTATAACCTCTGACAGTTAAATAAAGGATTTAGAAAAGCAGATTTACGCAGTGACCAGAAATAAATGAATATTCATTGTTGAGGATAAATTGACCTGTATGCTTTTCTTTTTAAATTGTCTTCAATCTCCCAATTCTGTTTGAGAGCTTGAAGTGTAACTAATGCTGCTTTTCTGAAGTATGCTTCTAATAAGTCAGCTTTTGCTAATATTAGTAGTTTATGTTTATTACTCCAAATAGCTACTAGTGGAAAGTTAGCTTTTTGTCATTACCTAAAATAACTTTTTTAGGACAAAAAAGAAATAACTATACGTTTGAGATAAAATAATAAAACTCACGAGAATCAAAGGACAGCCTCAACCTTAAGATTTATTAGAAAATCAAACTGGCACCTACTAGTGTTTTTTCCCGTAACTTCTTACTCTTTGGTAAGCAGCTGCGTTTATTCTTTTAAAAGCAGTTGTATAGATGATTCCTTGTACAGTTTTGTGGGCTTTTAAAAAAATAGAATTTTCTTTTAAATTTTTTTTTCAACTAACACAAAAGCGTTCTAAACGTTCTCCAGAATAAACAAAAAGCTTCAGAAGGAATGTCTGGAATGACTGTCACACATGCTGGTGGAGAAGCAGAGGTAAACACAGTATTACACATTGGAGCAAAGCTACATGTTCATTTGTGACATGGAGATTGATTTTAAGAAAAAAAAATTACTAGTTTATTAAATTTTTCCATTTCCTTGCACAGCCTAACTGGTCAGGAAACTGCATGCGTGCCTTTATCCATGATGGTTCATCTATGGATGGATTTCAGTGTTTTCCAGGGAGTTGAACCCCGTCTTGGTCCCTGTCCAGCCATAAATCTTCACAATGCATGCAACTACTTTAGAAGTGCGTCTAAAATGTGTTGCTGTCTGACCAAATGGTAGCATGGCTCTCCCAGGAGAAGGCACACATTGTTTTTGCAGTTTTAAATAGACCTGAAAGTGTAGTTGTAGTTATCCAGCTATTGAATTACTTTCTCAAGTGTGTTAGGAAGTATTCTTGTTGGTAGGGGATACAGTGGACGTGTGTAGTCATTGGAACTATACAGAGCTATTTTCAAATGTCAGTATCAAAGTGTATTTTAGGACAAAGAGTTGTGCTCATTTTATTTAAGAATTATTCTCTATATAGAGCTAAGAGAAACTGGACATGGTTTATCAGTACATGATACTTGTGTGCATGTATAAGACTGCAGAGATACATAGAGTATATGTTGAGGTTAATTGCACATACATATAATGGTGTCAACTATTACATCCTAAGCTCTCCCAAGAGGTAATAAGCAAACATGCTGAAGATGAATGGTCTAATTTTTTTCCTCTGCTCCCCTGTGAGGCAGTCTAGGGTTTTGATGATTTATTTCCTCCTCCCTCTTTCTTTTTTTGCTGTTCCTTATGTTCTCCATCCTTCTCGCATTATTGTCATTTTCCTCACCCTCCCCTTCTTCCGTGTATTGAGCTAAGAAAAAAAGAACTTGAGTTTAGAATAGCTGAAAAACTAGTCAAACCCAGTAGTTCTACATTTATTTCCTAGTACCCCATACTACACCCATTTCAGCTTTTGTTTCGTGGTGGAAAAGGCCGTTTCTTCCCTTACCCATTTAAGCTTTGGTTTTTGGTGCTGAAGTTCTTTTCACTTTTAAGAGCTTTGCTCCAGGTATAAGTAGTTTGGTTTGGGAACAACTAGGACAAGTAGCATGCACTGGTAATGAGATATCAATGGATCTAGATGGAATTTGCATAAAAACCTTATATCATCGTTGTTCCTTAGCCTAATTAACTTTTGTGTATTCCTATAGAATATAGACTAGGTTTTCCTTTAGGTGATTCCCTGGGAAGTAGAGGACTTCTGCGATTATTCAGGGAAGATCCTATAGTTCCCTGTCCAAGGTTATGGTCTTTCCCACTGTACTGCAGTGAGTCCTGCAGCCTCTAGGTGGTGGCTGGTTTTTCTTTCAGAATTTTTAACATAGCCTGTTCCAGAGAGAATGCTCCCTCTTGGAGGGAGGAAAATACATCCCCTTGTGTATATGTATTTGTTTACAGAGATAAATTGCCCAAGGTTTTGCTTCACCTGTCATCTGTCTTAGGCAGACCTGGAGAAATGTTGTGGGTTTTTTTCCTGCTTTGTAATTTTTTAGGGCTAAAGAACAGTGAAGAAAAAAAGAGCACTCGGGTGTCTTCAGGTCAGTAGTAGTGGCTAGACATGTGACTGGAGAATGTTGGTGATGTGGAGAATTGAGAACTACTCATGTTCTCACTTCTGTAGTTGAGTTGAATCAGCTGAGAATGAACAGTGGTGACTTGTCTTTGCCTTGTTTGTCAGTCTCTGTTCTGTAGTCGCCATTGGGGAAGTCATAAATTAGTGTCTGGCTGTCTCTGCAACAAGGATCTTGTTTGTAATGTGTTGAGAGGTAAAAAGAATTACACACCTATCTCATGGTTTACCAGTCCATAGACCACAAAATGAGAAACATTGATCTAGCAAATTACCTGTATGTAGGGCTTTAATCTGACTTTGGCCTTCCATTTCCAAATAAGGTGGACAGGCCAAGTAGATTGTGCTTCCTTGAGCTTGTGTGGAATTGAGGTTGACCTTCCAGCTCAGCACTCTGCCCTGGGAAAGATGTGCATGCATCAGTTGCATCTGGAGATACAAAGTATGCTGATGCCATCTCTACAGTCTTTAATTAACAGCTTTCAGTAGAACATCAGCTTGTCAGTCATGAGCACGTATAGTATTGAGCCTCACGAGTCTGAGGGAGTTCAGTAGCAGGGCTGAGCACGCTGCAGTGCCTAATGATTTTATTTTTCTATCTGGGGCCAAGATGACCTCCCTGATGTTTTAGCTGTCATTAGTAGAAGGCTGAAGAAGACCAGCATTTTGGAGGCTGTATTTGAATGCAGCATAATTAAATGTGACATTGTGCTGAGATAATCTTTTCCAATACTGTCTTAAAACTGGGGAAAAAAAAAACAAAAAAACCCAAAAAAACAAAAAAAAAAACCCAAACGAGCTGGCATTATCCTGTCTTCTCACTTATTTTTTTTCCTCCTCCTTTGCTGTTGTTACCTCAATTCAAAGCAGAATAGCTTTCAAAAATAAAAATCTTACATTCTGCATAGAGTTGAATAGCTTGTCTGTGATTCTCATCAGGTCATTGTCAAGCCAAATTACATGTTTACTTACTCTTTACTCAGTGCCCTACAATCCCTGTAACTTTAGTTTTGGTTTCCAGCCCAAAAGAGGAGGAACTTTTCTCCTTTTACTCTTTTTTTCTCTGAAGCAGGGGAAAGTGATATGCTTTTGTCAGTAGTGATGGTTCTAACTCTTAACACCCTTGGAGGAACACAAGAGATGCATGTTACAAGGTACCTAATGTTACCTGTGTGTTAGATGTTGAGCCTGCAGTGGTGTGAAAGAGCTCTCTTACTGGTATGTATGCTGAAAAACTCAGAGTCAGAGCAGCACTCCTGCAGAATTTGCAGGGGGTTGATTGTGGGGTTATTTACAGTTTGTAGGGCTGGAGTTCCTACCGTTGTTATAGCTATGTCATTGCAGCCTATTAGCTTTGAGAAGTGCATGTTCATATTTCTCCCATGAAGACAGCATTAAAGGATAGTTTTAAACACTGATATCCCCAAATATTATAAATTAGCATTAAATGAGCTTATAATAATAATGGGAAAACGTTTAGGAATCACAACCTTTAGAATCATTTGAACTGTCTGCTTTCTGTCAATTTTTGCCTTTCAGAAAGTGCTAATTCTTGTTAAGTCCGCATGAGAGATTTGTTTAATGAGCAGATTAAATGGGTGATTATATGTCTTTTAAAAATGATTTTTATGGATGGGCTTCATGATGCCACTCTCCCATTTGGCACAGCAACAGAGAGCAGTCTTTTTAATTACCTCAGCAGGGTCACTGGGACCCAAGCTGTTTGCTTTATTAAACCCTGATGGTGCCTTTGGAGCAGCTCCCTCTAAACTCCGCTGTCACAATTGTATCTAAATTAGCATCTGAGTGACCCTCTTTTCAGGCTTTCCAAACCCCAGCTGACAGGGATTGCCAAAAGATGCTAATTGCTTGGGCCGGACTGGGAACAAGGGCTTGCCAAGATAACAAAAGGACTAATGTTTCTTTCAATATGCATCCAGATTCACATAAGTACCTCTTCTAATTACCAAGAATTATTGTAATGCCCAGTCAATGGAATAATTGACCCTCAACAGGGAGAGCTTATTATGTAATAAATAATGGCATCAGCCTTGTCAGAGTAGCAGGTACCAAGGTGATTTGCTGGACTGAAAAGGGCTTTTCTCAGCAAGGGCTCTAGGGTAGACCAAGGCATCCCTGTAGGAGTCCAGCAGAGGGGAGTAATTTGAGTTTAACTGAGAGGAAATGCACTAAAAGCTTTTAGACTTATCCTTATGATGACAAAGAAGGAAATAAAAAGGATTGGATTGGTAGTTTGGCAGCTTACATTGAGGGAATGTTGCACTGATGAGGCAGACAGTCAAGTGTTGTGCAGCTACTTTTAGTCTGTGGGGGTTTTAAGAGCATATTTTCATCAGGAATACTGGGGGATAATGAGAGAGGGCTTACGGCTTTACCCTAATTTATATCCCTATCTCATCACTGTTTATATTCATTGCACTTGCACAAGAATGAAATTACATTATTGAAACAAGCAATTTATACGTGGGAAACATTTTTTTTATGTGAAGTAACAAATCCAACGTTTTTACCTTCTCTCCTATTCTTATGCTTGCCATCCTTTTCAACTCCTGAATCTGAGGAGGTGCTGCAGACTGGAGGGGTTATAGATCTGTTCTCAACGACACTGGGGTAAAGCCCGGGCTCTTTTATTTTGTTAGTGTGCCCAGAAAAACTCAGAAATCAAGATCCAGCCTTCTCTTCTGAAGTCTCTATGTTCATAAAGGAAATACAGATTACAGTAGTGCAGTTATACCGGTGTTCAAAGTAGGCTCTGGGGATAATCCAGCAATTCTTGGCAAATATATACAGAAAACACATACAGACATGGAAAATCCCTTCCCCTCCCCCTTGCAAGCATGGAAAGAGTCTCTGCACGCAACACGCTCCTGAGGGAAATGTTTGTAGTCTCATTTCTGACAGTCTTCTTGTCCTTTTAGGTCAGACTATTGCAAGTTTGACTGGAGATATGTTGGCAGAGCTACTTGAGGAGATTTGCATAGTGCCTGACAAAACAAGTTTTGGACCAAACCATGCTTTTTAGTGCCTTGTTTTTATGATTAAGGTCACTCCTGCAAAGCATTCATGAAGCAACAAAATAAATATTGACTTGGCTAGGTGATGCGTGAATAGCACTATTTGTTGTATTTATAAGGTCACCAGAAAGATCTGATGGAATTGCCTCCTTGTGCTGAATTTCATTTGAGTTTATTGACTATGTTGTCCTTTTGGAATATTTTTTGTGATGCATGGTACATCAGTATTCTGAAGAAAATGTGTTTGGGTTCAGAGATGTTTCCAGTGTGATGCTCTTTTAAGTAGACGCTTCTTGTTTTGCATGCTCCTTAACTAACAGCGTGGATGTCCAGAGGAGGTTTAGCATAACAGAAGAAATATTTCAGTTGAAGTCTGATAAGCTGAGTGTGAGTGGAAAAAGAATGTTATAGATTAATTGCAAGTAAGTCATATTAAGCTCTTTCCATTTAATGATGCTCTTTGCTGTTACTTCTAATCTGTCCTTACGTGTCACTCAGACTCGGTATTTTCAGATTGCCAGGGCAGGAGTAAGGAGCAGGCATAAGGAGGATAAATTTTGCCCAGTAAACCCAACTGTATCCTTCTGAAGAGCTTGCTCTCCTTTGAAGAGGCTTTCAGATCAGGATGGGATGGCAGCACAGCAGTGGGACTGGAATTGGGAGCTAGTTCTACTTCATCACAGATATATATGTCTTCTGAAGTTGGAACCAAGTTTAAGCTGTACTTTCAGGTTGTATTAAACTCCTACTGAGGCTGCATGTTTTCCCAATAGAGTTCCAGCTGACACCATACACCTGAGAAATCTTGAGAACATCCTGGCTGAAAACTGCTGAGGCCCTTCAGGAGGCTTAGGCTTGTTAAGGAGAAGTCTCTGTCCCTACAGTGTGCTGTGTATATTCAGCACCAGAGAGAGGGGGGAATCAAAGAAAACATGCAGTATTGCACACAGTGAGGGTCGTCTGTACGCTACTGGGGTGAATACACAAATTTGGCTGGAAAGAGGAGTTCTGAGGTGGGATAGCGAACGGAGAGAATGAAATAGCTTTGATAGCATTTTCCAAGAAGAAGCTTCAAAGAAATTGAGGATGTCCTGCCGCTGCTTCTCTCAAGCTCTTTTTTATTTTTTTTCTCAGTTGGGCTTGAAGCAGTGAGAGAGATTGGTGTGCGCCCACTGATGTTTGCATGAGATTGCTCTCATGATGAGTTAAGGAGATCAGTATTATAAAGCTTTATCTTTCTGTATGCTCTGTGGGCAGAAATATCAGCTGATCATTGTCCTTCTTTTATCTGTGACTGTAGGGCTGGTGGCTCTAAAGCACCAAGACTTTAGTGATAGCTAAAGTAGATGATGAGGTGGCAGAGAAGTTATGAATTATTTTACATCTATTTTCACTGTAGAATATGAAGGAGAAATTATTATTCCAAGGGCGTTTTTTTAATGGAAATCAGTGTGTGACCTTAGCAAATCTTAATGTTTTAGGAGAAAGTTAGGAGATCTGTTGAAAATTCAAGAGTAGCAAATCATTCAAATACTGTAGTAGAGATAATGACAAGATAGAACAATAAATCTGCACTCTGTAAATTCCTTGATAAAACAGTTATTGTATGAATGGAACATAGTAAGCACTTTGAAAATCTCTTCCTGTTCTTCTTTAGCAAATGCTCCTGAAAACCTTAAAGGTATGCAAATGAAGTCTGTCTTCAAGGGAAAGCGTAAGAATTAGATATAACTTAATTTTACTTCAGCTCTTGGAAATGAAATTGAGGAATGAATTTTCCTAGTAGGACAGCAATAACCATGAATAACTCCATCAGTTATCTTTTAAATTTTTCCTGATATGGTTTTATGTAAGTGAATATGGATTTCAGCCCTCAGAGATTTCATACATGAAGAGTATAAGGGGAAAATTAGGTTAATGTAACTTAAGTCAAAATGGCATGACTTTGGTGAGGAAATTGTAGTCCTTTATATTATCAGCATTATTGAAGAAGTTGATGGAAGATAAAGGCAACCTGAACGAGACAAATGACTTGGCTTTCTTGAAAGTTTTCCATAATGTCCCTCCTAAGATTCTGTTGGGGAAAATAAATAGCCATGTAATCTGAGACAGAGTGCTAGTGTGGATTACAACTGTTCAAGCAGGTGTATACATAGGAAGCAGGATTGAGACAAGGTTAGTGAAGTGACCTAAACGTAGCAGTGCTTTAGGACAAAAATGATGTAGGATGTAGTCTGTCAGGTTTATCCAGAGGGGAGGCTGATGAAGGAGATGCTAGAATAGAAGTCACCTGTTCTTGTACTGGTACAGAGGTAGGCAAAATCAGTGAGGGATTGGCTTGGGAGTCTCTGTGACACTGAAACTGAGAAATGGGAGATAAAAGTGAACAGCAGTTTGTCAGGGACTTCTCAGGAGGAACTGTCAAACTAATAGACACTGATGTGTGGTTGGGAGATGCAGGCGGGTTCTAGGTAGATTTAGCTTGAATATTGAAGCATAACGTAATACCTGAATCAAGGAATTGGAAATTACTTAGAGGATTAAGATGATTTGACCTACAAGACAGCTTTTAAGAGCATTTGGCATGTAAATACCACACTGTGTGGTATGAGGGAAGAGCTGACCAGTCTTCTGCCTGTCTTAACCTGCAAAAACGTGGGGATGTTTGGTGAGATCAAAATGCTAATGAAAGTTCCCTCTTCTGTGGAGTAATCAAACTACCCCAAATCATGTACTGCACTGAGAGGCATTGTAAATAAATAAACCAAACCAATCTTCAATAATAGTATATCTAAGCAGTACTGCTATATAAATTGTGAAAATACATACAGTTCATAACTGCTTCGAGTAACATTTCAGTGCCCTTCAGACTTCTGCAAGAATTATCAGTCCATCTCCTCTTGCAACTCTTACACAGTGCTTGGGTCACTGAACTGGTGCTGCGAGGCCTAATGCTGGCCATCACCAAGACCTATCTACCAGATGGGTGGCCTAAAGTGCAGCATTGCTTCTTCAGATGTTAAAAACTTCTGTCAGAACATGAAGTTCTTGCTGCTCTTTGCGTTACTAATTGGGGCAGATGCTAGGCCATAGCGCTACAGTAGTCACCACTTAGCTGATGAAGAAAGATAATTTTTGTTGGGATTTTTTTGGAGACTGGTTTGTTAGAATTTAATCCTGCTGCAATGAAATTTCTCGTGAATTGTCATTAGCTCAGTAAAACAGTGTATTTACTAATCCTGACTGAGGAAGCATGGTCAGTCTGTAAATTTTCTTGAGGATGAATATTTGTCTGTTAAAAAAAAAAAAAAACTAAACAAAACACAAAACCCTTTCAAGAATGTATTTCATAATCAGTGAAGGAGCTCAGTTTGTTCTGTTGCTTCCTCTGGAAACAAAGCTAGCAAAGCTCTAGCTGTAGTATGGCATTTATGGTAACATATATTACGGTCATGTTTAAAGAAATCCTGGGCAACTGCTGACCTTCAATTATACCAGCCTAAGCAAGCAGAGGAATTCTCCAGCCATCCGTCCTCTCACAGTCTTTGCCCTGTTTCCAAGCTGCAGTTACCTCAGTCTTTCCTTTTCCTTCCGTACAAGCTGCACAAATACTCCAGTACTTACTTTAGGCAGTATCCTGGACAGCCTTCTAGCTTGAACAGTTTTTGTGGTAGCTGTTTTCAGAGAAGTATCATTAGAATTTTTATTTAAACACAGGCAAGTAGTTGTCATTCAGTCACAACTTTGCATAAAGTGTGGAATATATTGCTTCAGCTTTCTACCAAATATGTTTTTCACTTCAAATTTAATCCTGTGTAAGGCTGAAAATTCCAGAAAAAAAGGCTCAGAATTATTATCCAGGTTCATTATTATGGTTGTCTTAATATAGATAAAATTTGCTTGAAACTATTTGGTTTTGGGATTTTTTTCATACTATTAGTTTACAATGTTCCATCCAAGTTTTCTGTCATGTAAAAAAGGTTTGGGGTTTTTTTCAAATTTCTTTTTTTTTTTTTTTTTCCCAAATTTTATTACTTAGCTACCTTGGTAGGCAGGTTAGCTTGTGAATTCTTGGTGGTACAGAAGACCCCTGGAAGTAGGAATGGGCAGGTTTTTCTAATCATATTGGTTCTGGCTTTTTAATCAGCCTTTTCTAACACCTATTTTATTATGTTACCTGACTAAACCTTTTGGAGAAGGAGCGTATTTGTTTCATTCACAGCATCTTCAATGTTCTGGATATATCCAATTAATTTGTAAAACTAAAGTAACATGTATGCAGTAATCTAGTATTTCTTGAGTTAAAAATTATAAAATTCAAAACAGAAAACCCATCTATTAGTGGATTTGATTAAAATTTAACTAAACGCTTTGGAGAAAGAATATCTTAGTTGAAAATTCACTAAACTAGTGTCTCTGAGATAATCATTTATCAAAAGTAGAGGAGGCTACACATAGCCATGACTTGATTCCTAGGCAGAAAGACGTTATTTAATGGGATCAGTTAAGAATGTTAAAATGCAATACAATGAAGAGGCTAATTGCTTTGCAAGTCACCTTTTATAGTAATATTCTATCTCAGTAATTCTGCGCATCTGACTTTGGGTTGAAAGCAAATGAGATTAAGGAAGTTGCTTTTCTCGTCACAGGTATTGCTTTAGAAGAAAAGTGCACTGGGTGTTACTCTGTTAAGCTGTTGACACTAGTTATTTTTTAAAATAAAACAAGAGAAGTACAAACTGAAATGTAAGTAAACTGCCTGCAAAATTTTTTTCAACTTGTTTACGTGCCTGCTGATCTGTACCATGAAAGGCTTAGTTGCAAAAGCTGGCTTCTGGATTAAGTGATGTATCACCGAGCATTAGAAATATGTGCTATAATTACAATGTGGAAAATATTTATTTCATAGCTTATTTGGGCAGATGTGAGCAAGTGTGGGAAGTATTTTAATATATGGAAACGTGTAACTCTTTAAGTCAAATATTTCCACAGTTGGTAATATCCCCAGCACAGATTAAATTTCTGCCCAAAGCACAGACATGTTCTTCATTGCCCTTCTCAACCTTGCCAAGTGAAGGCATGTCACTTCAGCAGGCATGGATTTGGTTTACTCAGAAGTGGTTTGCTCTGGTCACTTCCATAACAGGCCAAGCAGGCTTAGGGTCACTGACTGTCCAGCTTTAAGCAAGAGGATAGTGTTTAAACAGGATTTATGGCAAGCCAAGCCATACAAATTGTTGCTGTATCAGGTCACTAATCCAGTTAGTCCTATCTTCTCTCAGGTTACGTATAGTAGTAGTATTTTTCAAAAAACAGGAATTGAACCATCAAGGTTTGATTGAAACATGAAAAGCTGCTAATTAACCATACTAATCTGGATGGCAGTAGGGAATACCTTATGCCCTGATCCATGAGGATTTATACCCTAAAAACTGTAATCCCTGCCTTGGTCCTTTTTGTCATGTTTTAGAGGACATATGTTACTGATCCATACACAGGCCAGCTCAGTCACAGAGTGTTGGCTCTCTTTGAATCCAGCTGCTAAGCTACAATAGAAGAAAGCTAAAAATATATCAGATATTTTCCTAATACTACACTGCCATGAAAGCAACTGGGTAGTTGTAGAAAGTCATCACACAGTTACAAATGGGAGGAGCTGCCCCTTTTAAGCAGTCCCTCTAATTGCACAGTGCATTCCAGTAGGAAATCTGAGGGTACGCTCTTGCTCCGCAGTCTCATACCAGAAGAGCCAGTGGAGGCAAGAGGGTTCCTCTGCAGTTTGGTAGGTTGTTGGCTTCAAAGTGATCTTGTTGCAATGCATTCTTCAGGCTCTGTGACATGGATTTTCACTTTTAAACCTGCTCCCTCTGTGACTTGGAACACCCCGTGTCCTTTCTTTCCTTCTGCCAAGGGTGATTAGCAATGGGAAGCACAAGGCCAGTGATCTTGTTGACTGGACATGAGCTTGTTCTGTTTTCAGACACCCTGGAAAGAACTAAGAATCCTGTTTGTGTTCTCAGACCCTCCCATGATGACAAATTCACATCCAAGCCATTACTTGACCGTTATCTTCATTTACTTTGTGATAAAGTTTGACAGCTATATGGTTGTCAAGATGGAAATTTCCAAGATTTTTGTCAATGGAGAATATTCCCATTAGTAGCCAAAAGGACTCTACTGCATACATTTATGCAACTGAGTAGGCTGGATTTTCATACTGCCTTCTATTTAGTACCTTTCACTGGATTTAGAGATTTTATTTCTCAGTTAAGAGTGCTTTGCATCCACAGAGAGAAAGGTCTTTTTCTGCCGTATTGCCAGGTTGATGTTTACTGAGCCCTAAATGTTTTCTCTCTGCTCCTTCTCTATAAGGTCTTACCCAGTGCTAATATCTTTGATGTGCCCATCTTCTGAACATCACCACTTGCTTCCTTTTTAGCCTTTCTGTGGAAGTGGTGTTCTTGGTAGTTTTCAATCAAGATGATAGGGAGGTATAGGGAGTAAATCTACTTTTTGCTGTAAATTTCCACCAAAGGACATGATCTCTTTTGCTACAGATTTATTCTCTGTATGATAAAATGAGCTGTCCAGTAAGCATCTTGCCTTTGAATGAAAATGTAACGTCCAATGCTGTCATCATGCAGTTAAGCGTAAGTTTGAAAAATCAGAGCAAAATTTTCCAGAAAGAAAGAATCAGCTTTTTCACTTTATAATACTGTTCATGCTTCTGAGCAGTCTCACGAAAGAAAAGTTAATTCTTAGTCTGCAAAGTGTTTCTATTGAAATACTTAGGGAAGGCAGGAGAAACTAAGAATTTGCCTTGTACTTTGCAAGGGTGAAAACACGGGGCGGGGGGGGGGGGGGACACACTACTTAAAATACAATTCTATGATTATTAGTTCTACTTAAAATATATAGTTACAGATATATATGAAGATGGGGCACCAAATAATCAAACCTAATAAGCAAAAATGCTCGAAGACAGTTTGATGCAAAGGGATCGAAACAAGCCCTCTGACCTCAGCTGAGGAGTATTTCTGAAGAGCTGCTTTCTAGAGTGAGGAAACTCCAGTAGAGCTTTCCAGTGATAATAACAGTAGTAGAGCAAGAGGGGAAAAAATTGCTTTGTAAGAAGCAGATTATTATTTTCATGAGGTGACAAACTGACAGTAATTTTGTATTGCAAAAAAACCTGACAGATGATGTGTGCATTTGAAGTGGTGCACTGGGAGCCCCAGGAGACTGAGCAGAGCACTTCGCAGCTTTTAGACATAACTTTGTAAATGTGTACTTGAAATGATGCTCTGCTGCTTGTGTGAGTTCAGTGACTAGCAAGATAGTTTTCAGTTGGAAATTCCCTTTAGTCTGCCATAAATTTTAAGTTACAGGTGAGTCAATTTGGCGTTTTAATATTACTATATATTTGGTATTAATTTTTAATGTTTTATCATTTTAGAAGATTTGGCTTAGAGTTCTACACTCTCCTGTACATTATATGCCCAAGTAGCCTACAAGACTAGGCTCTTCTGGATTTAGTAGACCCAGGACATCTCTTATGTCTTTACAACAAATCCCATGTGCAAAAGATGTGTATTTCCTTGGTAATTGTCTTTTTTGCATCAGTTCAGATATTGAGTATGCAATAAACAAATATATACTTATGTCATATATTATTGTTCAGCCTTTACTTATAAAATCATGGTCAGCAAGATTCCCAGGAGGCGATGACTGGCTGGCACAATTTTGATTATCTTTTGGTAGGTAATCCTGCGTTTGGTAGGTAATCCTGTTATCCTGCCTTTCCAAAGGGGGCAATCAGGAACTATGATTGGTTTTAGGAGTTTATTTGCTATTAGGGCAGAATCTGATTATTCCATTTAGAGTGGTATTTAGAATGCTTTTTGATAATTGTGTTGATATATACCAAATGAGAAGAGCAGTTTTTAGCAATTTCTATCCTTTTCCTTTAACCACTGTTATAGTGCATAGCCAAGAAAAATGTAGGCTTTTTTTGTTATATCCTGCAAATCTTTTCAAAATAGTAAGAGGAAAACTAATTTTATATAGCTGACTGAGGTTAGGAGCAGTGCATACTTGATTAGTTCAGACCACACAAACTCTAGTTTGTCTTGGAGCTGCTTAATTACAGATTCTTTCAGCATTGTACTTAAATTATAGTAGAACTGGAAATCTTAAAACTTTGTGTAACTAAAATTCATCCACTTCATAATAGAAGTCAGAGAAAGTGCTTAACACAAATATCAGATTATGTGACTAGAGCACAAGTTTGTTATATTTTGTTAGTTGTACATTTTGTGACATTGAACTGGGACTTTGAAGGTGGTGTTGAGGCTTTTTGGAACAGAAATTCATTTAAGGTGAGGAACAAAAGAGGAAATCAGGGACATGTGTGTCTTTCTCCTCTTTGTAGTTGAAGCTGTGAGTAGAGCAGCTGTGGGTTCCACAGCTAAACGTAGGGTTAGAAGCCAGCAGCAATCTGCAAGTAGTTTTAGTGTGTTTAGTTCCATACTAGGTGTGTCTTGCTACCAGTTCATGTCTGTGCTTACGTAGCTCCTGTCTGCCTGTGCCTCAGCCTCAGTGGTTTATTCCATAGGATGCCTTTTTTTACGTAAACCATATAGACTGAGGAAGGAGGGCTTCTTGTTTTTCTGGGGAGGATTTTTTTTTATGAGGGAATTTTTCTCCCCCTCTCAGAGACAAAATTGGCCTGTGCAATACTCATAATAGTCTGTTTATTTTTGTGCTGCTAGACTGGCCCCACTTTTGGTTTTGGGAACTCTGCACTTTCTAGATATGTTCGAGTGAGTAGGGATTGTGTACCTTGAATGTCGAGTCTTCTGCTATAAGGCTCTACTGAAAACCTGTGTGGTCTTGGGGCTTTTTGTGTTTGCATTAATTTAATTGCTTCTCTGACCCCTCTTCCTCTGTTGGCCTTTCAAGCTCTGTGGGTTCTTAGCCTCGCTGATATCTCTCCACAGGATCTTTGTACCAGAAAACATCCAGGCTTGTCTGGAACTCCCCCAGCCCTGCTGTCCAGTTATATCCAGCAGTTTCTCTGGCTTTTATACTAAACTTCTGGTTTTGCAATTTTAATACCTGTAATTCACTTCCTTCTGTTCTGTTAAGCTGTAGATGAGGAGTTTATTAGTTTTAGTTCTCTTCACAACACATCTGTTTCAGCATCTGACTGCTTTTTCATTTCTTTCTGAAGTATTTAGTTGCTCTCTGAGAAAGGGAAGTAATTTATAAGTATCCTTCTGCACCAGTCCTTTTATGCAGCTCTTCCAGTTATTTGATCACCTGTGTTAATTTCTTTTATTGTTTCCTTTTATTTTTTTTCCCCTTGGGTTACTTTTCCATACCGAATTTCTTCTAGAGTATCCTAAGCAGTGTTTTTAAATTTAAGTCCTTATCATTGCAGTCAAACTAGAACGTATTTTCTGCCTTAAAAGCATGCAAATTAAATTTGATCCTACATTAGGAAATCTTTCAGTCTCACTGTATCTGTTATGTAAAATGCAAATTGGGGATCTATGAGTTAAAACAGCAAGAGGTGCCGCAGTTTGAAGGGAACGCATCTGTGTGACTTTCCACTGTTTTTTGATTTCACTGTGTTTAAGCAGGCTCTTGATCTGCAGGGAACCCTAACTGTCCACTTCAGAAACATGTTGAAATAAGCTATGTCTCCATTCCAGCCCACGCACACCAGCATTTCTTTTCCATGAAAACTAGGATATAGGAAATGTTACCTGCACAGTCATGTCTTTTCCCTGTGTAGACTTGAAATATGGCCCAGACACACCCTCAATCTTAATGGCACCCATGCACCAGCATTCTGATGCATGTATTGTCTCCCTTGGGTTTTTATTTTTAGAGGTCTCCCTCTTTCCATTCAATCTGAATTTCCAGACCTAATTTTCCTATAGGTATACCTCCTTTCGACTCAATGTATTAAAAAGATAATACATTAAAAGTCCTCATGGATATCTGCATTACCTCTTTCTAAGAACTGAGCACAGTACTTACTGTTCTGTGAACTATTTGGTGGTTTGAGACTGCCAGATCAGTAAGATTTCTAAAGATAGGAAAATCCGGAGTGGTTCAGATCTTCACCTTATTTCTGTTAAATATTCTGATGTTGACAGTAATATTACTGGGATGCCTTATTTCTTGGTGTAGATTCTTTATGAGTTTGATAAAAAAAGATCTGCAAATTCTTGTGGTGTCGTGAGTCAGAAAGGGATAATGCTTTTAGCTGAAAATAGGGCTCTTCTGTTTGTTTGGGTTTTTTTTCATTTATAACTTAGATATTCCCAGGGGGGTTTTTTTAATCTTTTGTTTCCCATACATATGTGAAGTTTTCCTCTGAATGCTCTAAGGGTTAAGACAGTCTTGGGGAAATAATGCTATATATGACATCAGTGAAAGGAGGGACTCTGGAGAAAGGCCTGTCAGAGGGGGAGCTTCAAGATTGCTGAACTGTGAATGTGGCAGGAAATATCCTAGGCAGTCTGCCTTCCCTAGGCAATGGTTTCTTGGGATCTCTCCTACCTTCAGGTACAGCTAACTCAGTGGACATGAACACTCAGTTGCTGAGCTTCTGCTGGAATGTGATAATTTAGATCCTGTTGCATGGAAAGGCTGTAACACTAATAATTGTGTTGTAGAGCAACCTAAGAAGAAAGTCTGTCAGGTTCAAAGTGACATCTAAGCAAGCAATGGAGTCTGCTCTAAGTGAGGGAAGGTTAAGAAAACCTGGATTTCATCAGTGGGACTGAAATCAAAACTGGTATGTTTTCAACACCAGAAATTTTTCCAGGGATTGAAAGCGGTGATGTCTCTGAAGGAGGTTAAAGCAGCTGTCTTCTGGATATTTCATGTTCATTTTAGCCTTGGAGAGCTCCAGGTTCACTTCTCTTCCATTTGCCCGTTTCTTTCAGTACATGAGCTCCCCTACATTACACTTCCCTGTTTGTTTTCTAAGGACCATTACTGTTGTAATAGAAATTACATGATACTATCCTGCCTTCTTTGACCTGACAGTGAGTCCTCTTGTTTGCACTTGACTAACACTGGCAGTCAAAAGCCACTGAGTTGTGTTACTGTATTATTTTCCGGGAGTTGACTGACCTATTCTAATTACTGTAATGTTTCATTTCTTTTTTGTTTATTTTCACTATGTTTCATAATGATTCTGAATGAATGTATATCTAGCATAAAAACATAGAATGATTTGGATTGGAAGGAACCTTAAAAATCATTTAGTTCCAACCCCCTCACCATGGGCAGGTTCACTATGTATGGGTAACCTTTGTTTTTACCCTGCTAGTTTGAATCCACTTTGCAGAGAATCACTGTTTTGTAAGCAGCTGTGTTGTTTTGTTTCTTCTAGACATGCAATACTCCTAAATATGAACGTGCAGTCTCAGACAGTCCTGAAATATCATACTTAAGTATGGATTAGTAAATAAAATGCAGCTCTTTTGCTGGTATAATAGATTGGGTATGGTCTTTTCAGGCCTTGTCAGCACCTTGTTCATATGAGCATGCCCTAGAACTCGATTGCCAAGTGGTACACAGGGTAAGGTTTACTTTGCCGATTTGCATTTGGGGTTGATTTTCTGTCTTTAAACTGTTTGAGGTAAACCACAGGTGTCTGGACTGAAAAGTTTGCAGGAGGCATCTGACTCCTGAAAATGCATAATCAATATATGGTGCTACAGTAATGTTCATAAACGTTAGTGGCTAATAGCTGTCTTAGGTTGTGATCATGTTAGTCAGGGCAGTATTGGATGTGGTAACACCCTGAATCTGTCAAAACAGACGTAGAAGCCGACAGTGTGTAGAAATCAATCACTTGATCTCTTTGTTGAAGTGATGTGTCAGTTGTGTACTTTAATAAAAGTAGGCTTGAACTCCTGAACTAATATGTGTGACCATACCAAAATCCAAAATGCAACAGTCTGCCTTTTCCTAATTACTTTAACAAATGTTTTTCTGATGAAATGACAATGGCAATTTTAATCCCCTAAATTTAAGAATTTCTGGCTCACTGCCAGAGGAGAATATAGTAGTGGCAAAAATAATTTAGCATTTCTGTAGCATGCTTTAGCGTGGATCTGAGATCATTAGAGGCACGCTAATATCTTCATGATCACTGTGCAGTGTCCTCTAGGAAAAATCTGCTTTAGCGGTGAGGTTGGACCAGGTGACCCCATTGGTGGTTCCTCCCAACTTTAACCCTTCTGTGATTGTATTGTGATTTGCATCAAGTGGATAGGGAAACAAAATTACAGATGCGGGGGAATGGGCTGGGTGAAGTACATCCAGTAGCATGGCTTTTCAGTAAGAGAGGAGTCAACAGGCTGCAAGTAACTGTGTGTGTTGTGGCCTCTTTCAGATCAGAAGAAAAGCCTTAAGTTTATGCTGAAGTTTTTCTTGGCTACGTTTTGAAAGGTTTGGAAAAAGACCACAAAATGCATGCTTATCAAAATGGTGGGAGTGGGTGTCTGTCTGTAAAGGGGTATTGCAAGCAGAAACAGAAGTGATTTTGGCTTTTGTTTTACTGCTAGGGCTGTTGTTCCACTGAGATGCAGAAATCAGACGCTGAACCTGATGAAAGTATAAGTGGAGGGGAGTAGTGAGCTTCCTGTGCCAAAAATGAGCATAAATTGGAAAGGCTGAAATGGGTTAGGAAAATTAAAACAATGTAAATATACACAGACAGTGCTGTCAGTAACACAGAAGAGGTTAAAAAAAGAAAAAGCAAAGAGTCTTGTGTTAGGAAGCACCACTGTCACATTAACTTGGGGAAGAATTTGGCTCGTGATATTTAATGTCACATCACTCATTTAGAGCCCTAAAAATAGTGTTTATAATAAAACCCCTGACACAGCCATGACTAGCGTGATTCAGATGGCCCCTTTCCTTTTTTAATTTGTGAACAAAGCTGTTCCTTTGAAGAGAAGTATTTGTTTACAATTGTTTATCAGTGCAGGAAATGGATCAATTAGATAGACCTTTTTAAGTTAATTGAGTGCCACTACTAAAACCACCTGACATTGTGCTGATGCCAGCAATGCCAGCTGAGAAATCTCATTGTTGTTGCTGTGGGAAAGGCAAAGACATGATGGGAAATGTTATTTTTGGCACTCGAAAGATTAAAAATTTTAAATATTTATAGAGTCTTATCTAAAATACTGATTGGTTATTAGTGCCTTGAACTGAGGCAGGGATGTGCGAATCCCTAGAGCTTTATGACCATACCCCATCTGAATTAATCTGAACCATTAACAGGGAATTGGCGGTCTAAATCTTCCTCTGGCTATATCCTCCTTTCCACACTGCACTGCCTTTATTTTTTTCACTTGGATTGTTTCATTAATGATCTAGAATGTAGTAACAGCATGAAAAAAAAAGTTACAGATTCATGCCTCTTTGAAATATTTGGTTTCAGAACTATATTTATATCTTTTTCTTTCCCTCTGCTACACAGGCTTATAATCCTTTTTGCCGGTGCAAAAGCAGAATGACTTTATTAGCATGGTGCTACCTTGTTGCTGTACCAAGTTTAGGAATCTTTTCTTATTCAACAATTCTTCCCTGCTGATTTAAGGGGATTTTGGAAGGGAGAGGGGGGAGCTTTAACATAAATATTCTGGATTATTTTTTCCTGGTAAATTCATTGCCTGTTTTGAGACTGGAGAAGCTCTGGGATGCATTTGTTGGTGTTGCAAACCCACATTTTTTCTGTCAGCTGCAGAATAGCTCCGGTTTTTGACGATTGTAATGAGGTCTTTGATAATACTTCTGCTGCCTGTAGCAAACGGGCTTATTGTGGGAGCCAGTAACCCTTTCAGAAAGTCCCAGTTTCAGAGCTCAGAGAGAAACAGGAGAGCACAACCTATAAGTAAAGACTCCTATCTCGCCTAATCTTGAATCTTGCAGGAGGACCCCCTGAGGCTACAAGTGAAGTTGAAATTATTTTGTGTGGCTAAAGTTTATCAGCTAATATTAAAAAATAAAAAATACTCTTTTCCTCTGATATGATTTTCATGTTGCTGTCAGGCTTGTGGTAAGAGAGTGAATGAACTTGGAACATACTTTCAGGACAGAGCAGATAGGAAAACTCTCCAGGTTGTTATCTCAAAAATAAGTCTCAAATTCAGTAGGCTTGTGAGCCTAAGGCAAGCTTAATTAAACTTAAAGGAAAGCAAAAATAAGAATTTTAAATGCTTTTTTGGTTCTCATAAACCTGAGTAAGCCAAAGTCTGGATTACTCAATTATATATGGTTTTGGAATTTGTTTTGTGAGCATTTTACTGTGTGGTGCAGATTCTCAGCATCCTTCTGTTCTGCTGTGTGTGTGTGCCAGTCTCTGAAGAAGGAGAGAAAGGAATTTCAGGTTATGATCTGGGGGCCCAGAATGTGTTCCATGTGCCCCTTTTTCATATAAGGCTGCCCCCAGACGTGCTGGAAAGTATTAGTAAGGAGGAGGTGATACAGTGATACTCTTCTGAATATTTACCTGAGACTGTATCTGTGCAGTTGTGTTCATGTCTGTGCCTTGGAAAAGGGTGTAGTCCTGTGGTGTGTGTAGTTCTTACTTTGCAGTGCAAGTTTAATAGAAAGCTGCAAGTTGGCCCCAGTGTGTGGTTTTGTGGGCTGAAAGCTTGTCAGTTTTGAAGGAGCTGAACCCTAGAGCCTGGCACTTTGGTGGTGGTTTTCCTCTGTTAAAAATGTTCATTAAAGAGCTCCCCATAATAACTGTCTGCATTGAGTTATCTTTGTTCCTTTCACTTTTTGATTGAAATACACATTGCTTTATCATCAGTTTGGTTTGCTTGTCTTTAGGCAAAACTAAAAGCTTTAAATCCACTCCTGCTGCAGTGGATTTAATCAATGAGGCTGGTGCTGCCTTGCCACTCTGTGAGTGGAGTTAGTCAAATTCCAGCTCCTGTGTGAGTAGGTTCTTAGTTTCTCACATCTGAGAATGAGGGATAAAGGAGTAGTGTGAAATTATGCCACATGGTTACCATTTTGAGACAAGGGGGTTATTCACTATAATGTCTATTAGGTACCCTTGCAGAAGATCTTATGCATACTAGGTTCAAACACTAAAAGAAATGGATCATATGTTTTTTATCAGCATCTGTCTTTGGAAACCAGCATCCCTGATAATGACTGGTGACTGTCCCAGAGAACTGTCAACTTTGTTCATCTTCTCAAGTCAGGATTTCCAGCAGGCTGAGTCTCACTGAGTGTCACCACCTGAAAGATGAACACAAAATTACGAGACTTTATGAGACAAAAATTAATGTGAGAGTAATGGAAGAGCGGGTTCTAGAAGGTGGAGGAAGTAAGGGGGGGATCTGGGAGATGTAAAAGTAAGAAGGTGGGTAAGGGTCACTGCAGTGTCAAGGGGATTGGGGCCCTCAATGTTATGTGTCCTCTCAGTCTTGCCCAATTGATTTTACTATAGAGAAAAAATGTTTTATCCCTGGAGCCTTTATCTGCAGCCTCTGGCTGATACAATCTAAATAATGCATCTTCAGTCCCACTATAGGTACCTAACTGACTGTCTGGGCTGTGGCAATGCCCAGTGGCAGAAAATTAGGAAAAGTATGCAAATAGAAATGGATATAATGGTACTTTTGGGATGTAGTCTCCTAGCTCTAAGCAGCTAAGGGATTTCAACACCTAGAAACAATACCTTTGTTTTTACTAAACTTCATTGGGGTTTTGTTCCAGGAAGCAGTGTAATTTTAAGTTCAAATTAAAGTTTTCAAGTAGTATGATCACTCCCTGGTCCACATCAACCTGGGTGAATCACATATTCTATATGTGAAAGCATATTACCTTTAAATGGTTTTGAACCTGCGCTGGCTGTCTGATCTGGTGTCCCCAGTTCTTGTACTGGAAGAAGAAAGGAACAATTATTCTTTTTACCTGCTTTCTGGCATTCTTCCCTTTACAGGCCTTTCTGTAGTCTCTCTCTCTCCTTCAATGAGAGTCATCTCATTAGTCGTTACTCATAGTGAAGCCAAGCCATACTATGATTATTTTAGTTGCCTTTCAACCTTTTCTAATTCTCTAGTATCCTTTTTGGAATGAAGGCAACAAGCAGATGAAGCACAGCTGGTTGTTGGTTTTGGGGTTTTTTATATCAGCAAAATATTTAGGTTTCTTCACTCTCATTCCTAGTAAGTCCTAACACTGAATTTGGGGTTTTTTGGACTGCTGGATAACAGGATTGCATCCTTTGGCCTTCAGCTGACTATTATTTACATAATTTTCTTCTGTGTCTATTACTTTTTACTGAAACACATTGAATTTTATTTTATTGCATAAAATGTCCCCTTGATGTTCTTTCTGGTTATTTTGTATTATTTTATAGTCTCTCAAAGGGAGACAATATCTTCTCTAACTGTTGCCTTGATATTCACCCCTTTCCTAGACTGTCTTTGATTACCTTGTTTGCCACAAATCCTAGTACAGCCTTCCGTAGAACTCCCCTGATGATCTGTCTCCATTAAGAGCACCCAATTTGTTATCCTGCTCTTGGCTTTGTGTTATCTAACTGACTACTCTCCTGTGCAGGGACCTTTCCCACTTACCCTGTGGTATCTTATTCTCTGATGCTCTGATAAAGGACTTGACCAAGCTGGACCAAGCACAAATTAGAAATCTGAATAAACAGCAGTCATCCAGTGAGGAAGTCGGACTTAGGCAAAGAGAACGACTGGTGCAGCCTGCTGTGCCATGCCCAGAACTGGGTGGTGTGGGCACAGCAAGAGGGTGATGCCCCTGGCATTCTGCCTCCCAAGGAAATAGCTGGTGGAGGTGGCCTCCCCAGACCTTGGCCCAAAACTGTAGTGTGATGTTGGGAAAGCTGTCTTAATTGCTGTGAGTGTTGGGTTTCCATAGTTACATGTCACGGTTTAGCCCCAGCCAGCAACCGAGCACCACACAGCCACTTGCTCACTCCTCCGTCAGCTTGATTAGGGGGAGGATCAGAAAGGTAAAAAGTAGAAAACTCATGGGTTGAGACAAGGACAGTTTAATAGGGAAAACAAAAGCCATGCACACAAGCAAAGCAAAACAAGGAATTAATTCACTGCTTCTCATGGGCAGGCAGGTGTTCAGCAGGAGAGCAGGGCCCCACCACACGTAATGGTTACTTGGGAAGACAGGTGCCATCGCTCCAAACATACTCCCTTTCCTCCTTTTTCCCCTCTCTTTATATACTGTTGCATGATGTCGTGTGGTCTGGAATATCCTTTTAGTCAGTTGGGGTCACCTGGCTCTGTCTCCTTCCAATATCCCATGCATCCCCAACTTCCTCACCAGCATGGTAGCATGAAAAGCAGAAAAGGCCTTGGCTCTGTGTAAGCACTGCTTGGCAATAACAAAAACATCTCTTTGTTATCAGACCTGTATTCAGCATAAATCCAAAACACAGCCTCATGCTAGCCATGATGACGAAAATTAACTCTACCCAGCCAAAACTAGCAGACGGCCATATGAGAAATAAAATTTTCTGTCTCGCAGACATGGTATAGTGCTCAAATTAGTAAGCAGCATATTTCTTGCTGGAGAACCCTGAATAGAAAGAAACTGAGAAATGCAAAATATTTTAAATATTTGATCTAATTCTACTTGAGCATCAGTGTGACCCGTGCTCCAAAGTCACTTAAGTGCTCTTGAAAAATGCCCCAATCATTAGTAAGCAGTTTGCAGTGCTATTGCTGGTCAGATGTGTGCACAGGGAGAAAGGGGAGGTACTGACTATAGGCTGAGGTAAACCTCCAAAGTCCTTAAAGGGGAAAAGCAATGGTTTAAATTAAAAGATTGCTGGCAAGCCTTTTAAAAATGCCAGTTGTCTAATACTCAAAGACTTACAGACTTTGGGATTTGTTTCCAGTGTCACTAATACAGCTTTGGAAGACCTTGATATTTCTACTATATTAATGTTAATTCTAAAATTACTGATCTTCATCTACTGTTCCTGTAGAGTTTAGGCAGAATATCAATCCACCTTTTTTAGTAGTCAGGCAGAAACTATTTAAAAGCTGTTCCTGATGATATGCAGCTGACACAATTTTAAAGAGTAGCTGTATGGGACTGTTTCTTTTAAAACTACACACAACATGGCACTGTAGGATTCTTGCATACAGAAGAAAATAAACCAGGTCAACACAGGTCAAACTTCAGTCTTCCAGTGTGAAAAGCATCTATTTTAAGTGGAAGATGAGAAATGATATAGTAGCTGTTACCATGAAGTGAAAAATCGTGCTGTTTGTGTATTTAATTGGTCAGGGTTTGCAATGGGACTTTTAATTCTGCCGCTGTCGGGTCTTGTACTGCTGCTGTCAATCCCAGGTTTTCTCTTTCTTAGAAGACTCATGGTAAATTTATTTTGGATAATTTCTTAACAGGTGTTTCCTCGACGTTGCGAATGCTTTAAATGAGAACCGTGCTCCATGTCCGGAGTTCTCAGCTGAAATCACACGCAGCCTGACACAGGCACTGGTGTGTTTACTCATCTGTGGCCACGCTGACAGCAGGCCCTGGCGGGTCCCTGCTGCCCGGCCTGGACGCAGAACAGATGTCGGGGATTAGGGGGAAGGATCCGGGGAGGCTTTCGGGCTGCGTGTTGGCAGAAGTTATTCATTGTGGAGATGCAGACAGGGCTGCTGGACCTGTGCTGAGGAGTCACCTGAAATGGGTCTTGGTGTGTTTGATATCTGAATCAAAACCAAATGTTTTCCTGGCACCTCTTAATTAAAGGGAAAGCATAAATCAATACCAAAAAATAAGGTCAGTGCAGCAAATGATACTATATTTTGATAGTGTTCTTCCCAACAAAGAAGCTGGCAATATGGATCTCCTAAAGTCTCTCCGCCTTGCGTGCTGTGGGTGGAAAGGCTGTCCAGTGTGTCTTGCTGGGAAGGGATGTGAGGCAGGAGGTGGCTGTGCTGCCTACCTTGGGCCCGGGTGGCCAGCAGAGCCCTCTGCACCTTGGACTAGCACAAATTTATCATTTTGTCAGTGTTTTATGATAAACAGAACATTTCCTGTGGGACTGCCTGCCTTCAGCCTTTAGGTGAGTCACTGGCTCTTGTGTTTGGAATGTTATGTGCTCAGAAATCAACTATCTGTGGAAACATAGGGGTGGCACAAGGTGACCAAGACTGAGCAGTGCAGAAGATATGCCGTGGCACTGTGTGTCTCCTACAAACATAAAATACTGCACTGCATTCCTGTGAGGCTTGTCAGGCGTTTCTCTGGGCTGGGAAGCTAACTTCTGGCTGCAATTGATTTATTTGTAGATTCAGAGCAGGTAGCTGTGATTTGTGATGTGGAGAAGAGAATTTATGTAAATCGTTACTGTATTGTGATTCTTTTATGAAAGTTTCACTAAAGGGCTAAAGGAAAGGAGAAGGCTTTGGCAAGAGAGTGTGGTGGGAATTATTGTAGATGTATTTTATATGTGGTAATTCAAGGCACAGAGACATGGGGCTCTATGAAGAGGTCATATGTGCTCACGCAATGGCATAAATAGCTTATTGGGAATGAAAATTAAGGAAAGGAGCAAGGTTTTATAGGAAAAAGTACATATTTGTGGTAAGGCTCCACTGATCTGAGTTGAACTGTAGTCATGCTAAAAATAACCCCAAGTTTTTTAGGCCTCCAGGAGAGACAGTTATGACAGTAAAGAAAACTTTGACCTAGCTGCATGTAGAACATGCTTTAAGAATGTAACCATTGAGTGAAGATAAAATCCCATGTGAGTGTGTAGTGACTGAGCTAGTAAATTACTATTTCTGGAGAAATATAATGTGGGGAAGTAATGACTTATCTGATGTGAGTCAACCATTGCTGTAACAGATTAAGAACAGATTAAGATCTCTAGAATTGAGTTTAAAGGCCACAGTTTTTCAGAATGCAGAACTCCCTCTATTGGAAGTGATACACTATCAGATGCTGTTGATTTTGGTAAGAATTTAACCTCATTGTTTTATAAACCTATGCCCCAATTTAAAAAACTTGGAAAAGGTCTACTTCTGAGCCTTGCAGTTACCAGACCTAATTCATGCTATATGATTGTTAGCCATTTTCTGAAATTCTTGAGCTATTGGGGAATCCACAGGATGTAAGACATGGGGAAATAGTGTTATCCTGGTAAATTTAATCTCAAGTCGTATCAGGAAATAACTAAAACCAGAATATCAACAACAGTGTTTTCCATTTGTGGGTTTCAGTGCTCTTAATACACTGCAAGCAGCAAATGTGTAGGTTTGCAGTACTCTCCAACAAACTGCCTGCAAGGGAGGTGTCTGCCTACCCCCTCTGAATTGCTGCATCAGGACTCTGGAGAGCAGCAGTCTTCCTCAAGTCAACACATTTGCTAGATTTGGGGGACAACATGCTGAATTAAATTCGAACTGAGAGGAGTGTTGCCACTGGCCTTTCCATATCTTTATATGTGCCATAGAATTTGAGTTTTGGTCAGCAGCTTCCTTCAGGAGATAGAATTGTTTAGATGGCTTAGGCAAGTGCATAGGTACCTGATTCTACTTACCTGAAATATTTAATAGTGTATTTAATATGATTTATGTTTTTGTTTTTTCCACTCTCTTAAGATGTTCTATAAAAGCACAAAAAAGCTTAGCAGAAGGATACACTCCGTGGCAAAACAAGTAGTAAAGGAGTAAATGCACATCTCAAATATTTTTTTTTAAAGTTAATAAAACAATCATATGAGATGAGTGTTATGTGATTCTAATATAAATAATGTGATACTAATATTAAAAAAAAGCTCTTTTTCAGTATAAGTTTGTTTAAAAACTTATGTTCAAAACACTTCATAGAGGTTGAATCTGTGTGCCCACATTCATACCATGAAACCAGGGTAGAGGTGGAATAAGATCAGGGCTCCTGAAAGTGGTCTTTCTGCTTATGGGAGAGCATCTTTTTACTTGGAAATGCTACTTTGCTATTACTGAGGAGGATGTGTTTTATGTGGGGAAGCCAATGCTGTTGCAGTGGCACAGCTGCAAGATTTCAACACACAAAGCCAGGAAATTCAAAGGTTCTGGCTCTTTTTGTAGGTATAACTTGTATCTTTGCTAGAAAGCAGCAGCTTCTGCTAAACATGATTACTCTCTTGGAGTTCTAAATTCAGTGATGGCTTCTGTAAAACTCCACTTTTTTTTCCCCCTGCAGCTTTCATGATAAAGGCACATTATTAAATAAGCATAGCTGCTATACAAGAGCGGTTGCTCCTGAAACCTTCACAGAGAGTTACAGGCAGCTAACAAGAGTGGCTACATGCTGAACATTACTTCAAGAGGAGGACCATAATGTAAAGTATAAATTGCTTTTTATGTGCAGAGTAGAAGTTTATACTAAAGTACATGAAGAAGTGAACAAGACAAACTGTTACATTGTCAGGTCTGTCGAAGTTAGTGTTTCATATTTACTTTGTTCTTTCTATTCATGCCTTTTTTTTGCTGTAATTTGAGAGAGAAGGAGAGAAAAAAATACAAAGATTCTAAAAAAAGTATCTGTAGGAGTGACTTTGCTTTCATATTGGGAAGCACACATGTTTTACCTTGGCTCGGTGAAGCTACAGCACGGTGGCAGATCACTGCCCACCAGCAGTGAGCTACCCATGGGCCTGCTCTTCCACATTTTCAAGGGTGAGTTAATTTTAAATTGAAATACAAAAGAAGATTATGCTGTGTTGTGCAACTGTCTAGTTGGGTAAATCTCAGAAAACTCAAACTATCTTATGATTTGAAGTAGCATCAAGCCTGATGCAGGTGAGGAAAAAGAAATCTTGACATAAACATTATCAGGGGTTGGTTGTTTTTCTGTAAGTTGTTCATAGTCCACATGAACATGTGCAAAGGAAGGCATTACTTTTATTCAGTGATTTTAATTTGTGCTGGGGGAGCTCAGACTAATACAAAATTATATTTTATAGTTGGGGTTTTTTAACCAGGAAGACTAATTAGCATCTCATGCCATTTAGGTAAAGTTTTACTGAGGTGTTTCATCCACTTTAAGGAGAAGTTCTTTGGTTGACGAGATCTGTGTTTTCTAATAAAATTTCAGGAATCCACTTATCCATTTTACACGGAGCATGATTTTACTACTAACTTTTAACAAACAGTTTTCTCCAAATGACTTTGAAGAAACATTAGTTTATGGGTTTTTTTATTGAGCTTACTGTAACCAATAATGAAAAAAAATGATGGGCTGCATGAATTTGAATCAGAGTTTACACTGCTAGTGAACCATAAAATCAAATTAAAGCACCATCTGATTAATTTTCTTAATTTTTTGCTATCAGAGTAATAATGGAAAGTAGCATGGGCAGATTCCTTGTTTAATTGGTACTGTTGTGTACTAATTAGGTAATGAGATACAGTAATTTCTTCCTTAAGCAAGGCTGCATGCATAGAATATTTTTAGTTAACACAAAGCAGAGCTTATTAACATCCTTTGGGACACATTTGGCCGATGATATATTCATTTATCTATCAAATATTAATTTCTGAAAATTACATTAAGAAATAGAAATAGGTTGCTAACTTGCTGTGTTTCTCCATTATGGAGTAAGAATTCCTGACAAGAAAATAAAAGCATGTTGAAGCTCTGAGTATTTCACTGTGCTCCTGTAGTGTTATAGCTCTAACTGGTTTTTCCAAAATCATGGCAGTGTATGTCAAGTTAGTTTGGGTGGTTTTTTTCCTTGCCCTTGCAGATACTAATTTACTGTTTTCTAGTTTTGTATTGCTAATTCCTGGAATTTTATGATCATGCAATAGCTTAAAGCAAGCAATTTGTCTTTTTTGAGTCTTCTGTACTTCACTTTGTATTTTCCTACTTTCTTTTGTCTGTCATAACCAGGAACTTCTTTAACAAAACGTTTCTTCCCTGAGACCTATATCTCAAAATTCCTTCGGCTTTACTAGGAATGCCTTTATGATATTGTGTTGGCATTTTTCTTTTTGCTCAAAGTACTGCTCCTGTTGTCCCTCCCTACATTTATATCCAGGTGTTACATTAAAATTACCAGTAAGCTGGATAACTATGTCATGGAAGCTAGGCAGTGGAGAGATTTCTTTCTCTAGGCTTCTATGTGTCTTTGACTGGCAAAATTAAGGGAAAGGGGTAAAATATGTGAGTGAGGTGTCTTGATTTCTTTTTTTTCTCTCCTCCTTCTACTGCTCTCAGGGGGATATGGCTGCATGAGCAACCACTGCGAGAGGGAGGAAATAGGTTTGAGACTGGACCAATGTATCATTGTGTTAAATCTAGCCAGCCAGTGAGGTCATTGTTTTCATCTGAGTCATTTTAGAATGAAAACTCTTACATTATGGAAAACATTGCACATCCTTATTTCAGACTTGGAAATATCCAGCCAGCCTTTCAGTGGCAGAGCTCCGTTGATTTCATCTGAGGTACTCCTGACTCCCAGTGGTGTAAGCAGGAGGGGAAATAAAATTTTTCTGCCTCATTTTTTAACTTTGCCACTAACCCAAAGGAGTTACTCTTCAGGCACATTTCCAACCTAGGCATTTGTTGAAGAGGGAGCTGGTAAATCTGTTGATCACACCTTTCAGCCCTAAATCTAGTAAATCTGCCCAGCCTGGAGCTGGCTACAGTTATGTTGTGGGGAAGTCCTTAAGCACCAACTCATGTTGAAGTTAGACTGTATTCCACTGTGCACAGGGAAAATCCTTGAGCCTACATTCTTGAATATTGATTATATTTCATATTTGGGCTCCAGGAGCCTTGTTCTCTGTGTAGTGTGGTTTAACTGAGGGACTTGGGCAATCTGCCCAGCTCTGCAATTGAGTTGTGTGACCACGAGCTGGCCCTGTCATCCCTCTGCCCTTAGGCCTTAATGTATGTGAGCTTTAAGGTAAGTCTGGTATTTGTAGGTCTTTGAGGATCTTGTATTATACAGTAATTTTAATACAAGTTGTCTAGCTACTACCATATTGACAGCGTGGGGTGAAGATGCTGACCATTCCACATGAGCTAATAGAAATAGAGGGAGGTTTTGACTGAATGTAATAAATGGGGGTTTTATCATTTGAAGTGTGAGATAGTTGATACTTTCGGAATAATTTATGAAAAATGGATGTGATGGAGGCCCTAGGAGTAGCACCTCAGATCAGTGGGCTGAGGCTGAGGTAAGCTTCGAAGAAAACTGTCTTTATTGACTGTATAACAGACATGCTTGCAAGTGACTTGCCTAACATGGGATGGGAGCAGAGTGACCGACTGGGATTCCCCTGCCCCAGCTTTAGCCTTTCTCAAGTGGTGTGCTCAGTCCAAGCCACTGGTCTAGAACTAATGGAGCAGAGGTACTGGCAGAGATGTCTACCTCATGCATCTCAGTTGGCTATTTGAGGTGAGGTTGGCTGCTGCTGGGGATGCATTGCTTTCTGCTTTGGGTATCGAGGCAAGGCAGATGGAGCAGCAGGGCCAAGGCTTCCAGAGCTGCAATTGCAGCTTCAGCCACATCTTATCAGGTGGATCCTTCAGTGTCTTAGAAGTCTAGATTAATAGTATCTCAGTGATGGCACTGATTATTTCTCGTACTGTTGCCATATGCGAATCCCTCACAATAGTCACGTGGCCATCTCTTCCCTCCCTTCTCCTTTCCCAAGTGCTGCCAAAGGCGGAGCCATGCTGTTGTCCACATGCAATTACTGGTGACTTAAGTGGTACGCCATCACCTGACTGCAGGTTGGACTTGAACCCCTAGCTTATAAAGCTGAAATTGAACAAATACGAAACCGTAATTGAGTGACTTATTGGGTTCTTACCCATATCTTATGGAGAGAGCTATGGTCAGGCTCCAGCTGCACTTCCAATAATACTTTTTATCGTGCTGTAAATATAAAGCCAGCTGTTTCCATCATGATCTTATGCTTTTGCTGTTCATTTTTTGTCAGAGTTAAGATGCATGGATATATGAGGAAATGAAGTAATAAAGAACTTTCATTATTCAAAATAAAAATTTAAATTTTGTCTCACTTTTCTAGAATGACACAAGATGACTGAGATCCTTGTTTGGTTTGTTTGAATCCTTTACGGGTTCCCAGTTGTCTAACCATGCTGTGAAAAGAATACCAAAACAGTCTGCATATTGACTTCCCACCCCAGGGCATTTTTGGCCTTGTTCCTCTTGGAAGTTGCTGAAAATAGTAGCACCACCTGTTGGTGGAATAGCACAACAAGGAATGATGCTTATTTGCATGCTAAGGAAAAGTAGTAAAAGAGAGAGAAGAGTTCAAAATGTATTCCATATTGCAATTCAAAATTTGTTTAAAAAAGCCCTATTCTCTATCTGATATGCTTGTGTATAGCATATCCTTGAGTTAAAATAAGCAAGCAAAAACTCCAAAAAACCCCAACAAACAAAAAAGCACACCTTAACCTAGGCTTTGTAAAATAATAGTACAAAGGAAATCTTCCTGGTCATTCTGAATGGCCAGTATTACCACTTTTTTACTCTGTTTAAAAGAAGAAGAAATTACTCACCCTTAAAAAAGTTGTTTACAGGAGGTTAAAGGTATTGGGACCTAAATTATTTCCTCCTCAGTTGTGAATTAACTGGAGCTAAGGTTTTTTTCCTTACTTTTCTTGTTCCCATTCTTTCTTTTTAACCAATGTTATCAATTCTCTAAAATGAGTGCTTTGTGAGTGGCAGTTCAATCAGTACTTGAAAGGCAGTCTACTAGTGGCAACAGTTTAACTTGCAATGTCCTCAGTAGGAGGACTTGCATTAGTCTCAAGTGTTTTTGGGGGGTGCCTTGTGATTAATGATCTCTGGTAGTTAGATTTGGATGGGATAGTCTCGAATGTTTATATCAGTAGACAGAATAAAAATGACTTAGTTGTATATTTTGGGGCCTGTGTGATGACAGAGCTGGTCAAAATTCTGAATTTTTTTAAACGACCTATTTCTAATCCTGCTTCCTGGGATCTTTAAAAAAAAAAAAAAAAGGATAAAAAAGTGATGATTCCTGTTTGGTAGCTCTGCTTTTGTTATCTAGGGGGGTATAGTTGATAGCTGAAGGATGTTATTCACTGGGACTGGATATAGAAATGCCCTATTTCACTGAAGATGCATTATGTAAAGTAGTACCATCTTCACTGCTGTTGGGAATAGCTGAATAACTGGAATGGAGCACAGCAACAGCTGGGAAGCCTGAGAAAAGCTTTGTTGGGATATATAGGTGTTCTTATTTTAGCTTCTGTTCATAGCCCAGCTCTCTATCCTACAAGTTGGAGACTATGTTAAAAGTGCTGTCTGTGGATGTCCCTAGAAGATGCTAGGTGATTTCCAGTGAATCCTCTGCTGAGAAGCCCGCATCCTCTGAGCAGATGGTGTGATCCTGCCAGAGAGGAGACTGTTCAGACACAGAGCTGTGCAGGACAAACCAGTTCACTGTTGAGCAGCATAACAGTCACATAACTCCAAGGGGAAACTAGAGATGAGGAAGATAGAAACTTCCAGAGGATCTCAGAAGTGGAGTGAAATTGTCATGAGGATTGTGTGGAAAAAAGCTTGCCAGTAGTAAAATGAGTGTTTGACAGGGTTCAGATGAGATGAATAGTTTCACTGTTATAGTGAAGGTTTTGGAAGAACAATACTTGAGTAAAATACATAATTGCAGGCAAAAAGTATTTGGCTTTGATTTTTTTTTTTTTTTGACATGAGTCATGTCCAAATTCATAGCCATTGCTTGAGATGTCAACATTTATAACAACAGTAATAGCATTTAAACGTCTACTGAACACATACTCAGATTATTGTGCACTTTGAAAGTGTGTCAAGTTGCTTTCAGCTAGAAAAGCAAGAAGTGGAACGTAAAATATTTCAAGCAAAAATAGCAGAAAATGCATATAGAATACTGTGGCCCTTTTTTAGCCTTCATTAGCAAAGGCAGTGTAAGGATGGTCAGTGGAAATAATGGTGATGTGGTTCTGTGACTGCTGGCACTTGCAGGGTCACAGCCAAAGAAGAGCAAAGCATGAGGATAAATCTCATTGAGTTTTGGCACTGTTATTACAGTTCAACTTTTTGGCTAACAATAAAGTTATGAATTCCCTCTTATTCTTGCACATCCTTTTCTTTAAATAAGCATTGATCAAAACTGCCAGTATGCTTCTGGCATTCACATGTGAATGCAGGCATGAGGGCTCCCAAATAACTGAGAGCTGATTCTGGGACTGGAATGTGTTTGCTTACTGTCTGTGTGGGTGGCAAAGTGTCCATAAATGTTTTAGCACTGTCTAGCTTGCTCTTGGTTTCAGTACAAGATTTACCACTGATCTGTCAGTCCAGCAGTGGCATGGAGGATTTAACATTTAAAAATGAAAAATGCTTTCGGAAGTACTCACTACTGGGCAATTCAAGGGCAAGTTACAGAATCACAGAATCAACCAGATTGAAAAAGACCTCTGAGATCGAGTCCAACCCACCACCCAACACCACCCTGTCAACTAGACCATGGCACTAAGTGCCACATCCAGTCTCTTCTAAAATACCTCCAGGAACAGTGACTCCACCACGTCCCTGGGCAGCCCATTCCAATGTCTGATTACTCTCTGTGTAAAGAATTTCTTTCTAATGTCTAACTTAAACCTTCCTTGGCATAGCTTAAGACTGTGTCCTCTTGTCCTGCTGGTTGCCTGGGAGAAGAGACCAACCCCCACCAGCTTCCTTTCTGGTAGTTAGAGTGATGAGGTCACCCCTGAGCCTTCTCTTCTCCAGGCTAAACAACCCCAGCTCCCTCAGCTGCTCCTCATAGAGCCTGTGCTCCAGTCCCTTCACCAGCCTTGTTGCCCTTGTTTGGATATTCTCCAACACCTCAGTGTCCTTCCTGAACTGAGGGGACCAGAGCTGGACACAACACTCAAGGTGTGGCCTCACCAGTGCTGAGTACAGAGGGCAGAATCACTGCCCTGGTCCTGCAGGCCAGGATGCCCTTGGCCTTCTTGACCACCTGGGCACTGCTGGCTCATGTTCAGCCTCCTGTCAATCAGCACCACCAGGTCCCTTTCTGCCTGGCTGCTCTCCAGCCACTCTGTGCCCAGCCTGTAGCGCTGCAGGGGGTTGTTGTGGCCAAAGTGCAGGACCTGACACTTGTTCTTGTTAAACATCAGACCTTTGGATTCAGCCCATTTATCCAACCTGTCCACCAGTTCTCTCATCACCCTAGGATGGATCCCATCTGGTCCCGTAAACCTCTGAGGATCCAAGTGGCTCAGCTGGTCACTAACTTCTTCTTCCTGGATAACAGGGAAGTTGCTGGTAAATGTGACTGAGTTGTTAGGTGAACAACTTTAAACAACATCAACACCAGGAGAACATACTAGATGCTATTGATGAACATCCTGGCAAGGCACTGTGATGGCTTTTCTCAGTTTAAAAGCTTTACTGTAGTGAATGGTCGAAGTCTTTTGTTGTGATCAGTCATGTTTAAGATTATAATTACAAATTTTGTCTTCTTACAATGTATTTCAAAGGCTAGTAGATGTTTTGTGTAGTTCCACAGTCTGCAGCTCAGCTTTGTGTTTATCTGTGCAGTGCCTTGGCGCTCCAGCATTGCAGGCTTGCAGTGCTTGTGTGCCACAGTAGTGAGGCAAAGCTGAGCCAGCCAAGCCTGCGTTACACTGGTGGGGCAGTTACTGGAAATCCTGTTGAAACCCTTCAGCCTCTGTTTCAGTTGTGTGCTGTACACAAGTCCTTGCACTAAAAAAAAAAAATAATCCTGTCTGTCCCTAGTGTGCTGGAGAGCTTAAGGATTCTGATGCAAAAGGTGTGTGTTGCCTGCAAGAGGTGATGACGTTGTCTCAAGTCTTCCATTTAGCAAACCTGGGCCTTAATCACCATTAATTTAGCTGCAGGAGATTCTAATGATCTAAAGTAGCATTTCTGTAAATCGTGCTGTATTTCAGCTTTGTTCCATAACTACGTGTGTATGCTGGGTTGTGCAGGGTTTCTAGATATCTTCCTTCTCAAATCCCACCAAGCTTTTTCTTCGAGCATTGCAACAATGAGAAAAATGCAAAGATAAACTTGGAGCTCTTTGTTTGTAAAAAAAGCCATTTGCAGGACAGGAGTGAATCTTTCCCACCCTGGGTTTCAGGCAGCAGTAGTTTGAACAGGAAGTGCTGTATTTAAGTGTAATATGACTGAAACATTTTAGTGAGAAATGTGTTTTTTTCATGTCAGTTTGATCCTGCTCAGAGATCTAGGACAGTGGGTGGAAACAGAGGAGGCAAAAGGCACAAAACATAGTCAGAAGGGCAAGTTAAATATACTTATGGTACTCTTCTCCAAGACTTAAAATGTGTCTGCCTGGATCCACAACTTAATATCGTTGGAGGATTTGGTCAAAATGCTTTTAAAAAAAATTATTTTTTTTTTCTTCAAAAAATTGTAAGGAATTTGAGGTCATAAGGAATCATTGCAGTGAAAAATACCATTGCTATTTGTTAATTGAAGGCCTATCTCCTATTAAGAGTTGATGAGGCTTACTACCATCACCAAATTTCAGCATCGCCCAGGTCGTGGATGCAGTACCTATCTGATGCCATCACTCTACCTTTTTGCATGTAAACAACCACTTACATGTAATGGCTTGAAAATACTCATTATTTATTTGTTTGTTTTCTTCACAGGCTGGAATGGTGTTAAGATGTGGATACTTCTGGTTTGGCTTGTTTCTCGTGCCCACTGCGTGCCTTGTTAAAGACGTGGCGTGGACAGCGTAAGTCCCAGACCAGTCCTCTTGGTGTTTTAGGAATAACTGTGTGTTCACATGTTATCCAATTTAGTATTGTTCTGTAAAGAACTCTAAAGCCTTTCAGTGAATGCGAAATGGTACTCCTTTGGAAGGGAAAAAAGGTGAAGTGCATGTGATTTCTCACCTGCCAATGGAATCAGCAGTGTGAGAGAATGAATGCTTAGTCCTGAATCTGAAGGAGGAAGCCTTGTCTGAGTAATGAAGGTGTGTCACCTTATGATTATTTGTATTGTCTATTCTTTACTCAAAAGCAAATTTAAACTGGACATCAGAGACTTTCTGTTCCTAAAACAGGAGCAAATAATTTGTTCAGTCTGTCTAAGCTTAGGTAGAAAGTAAAAATGTGGCATTCTAATCCATTCTCAGTAAGCTGTCTCAGTAAGTTATTCATCAGCTGCTTTTTAGGTTCTCCTTCAGCAGCAGATCTTTTAAAACTTGACTGAGAGAACAGCAATACTCTACACTTTATATTTGAGGTTGTAATGATTCCTTCCCTGACCAGAGAGGAGGAACAAACTTGTGAAATACAAGCCGGTGTAATCCCCTTCTCTCAAAACTCTGTGGTTTCAAAGCAATTTCAAGGCAAGCAATTTCAAGAACTTAGATTTGAAGGGAAGCAACTTACCTTCTCTACCATTGCAATTTAAAATGCAAAGTATTATTTTCATTTAGAATTTCTGGTGTTTTGTTCAGCTTGCTTTTAAGTATCTTAAGCACCAAACCTTTCACCCTTTCCCTCGGAAAACAACTAAGAAGGTTTTATTGCATGGATATGTAGTAACCTTGTGCAAGGAGGACCCAGGACATTCTTGGGCAAAAGGCAGGTCCTAACTGGAGTGAAGAAGAAATACATGTCAGCTTGCCACTTTTCACAAAGGCTTGAAGTGGAAACATCGTAACACGTAACACTTAGCTCCAGGAGTGAACTGTTGGTCAGTCAAGGAAGATTCATAGAATCATAGAACCATTTAAGTTGGAAGGGACCTTTAGTAGCATCAAGTCCATTTGTAAACCTAGCACTACAAAGTCTACCAATCTGCAGAAAATACTGACAAAAAGCAGAAAGTTTCCCCAACACAGGCACATTTCAGACATGATTATGAAATCAAGTCATATGCATAGATCTGAAAAATGTGGGGTTTATTCATATGGGATTGATAGCACAGCTAAATTAAATTGGTAGTAGGCAAATCTACCAGTCAGTACGTACTTCTTAAACACTTTCCTATTGTCTCCCTCAGCTTAATTTTCATGAGCTACTGCTAAAATTAAAACTAGGTATCATACTGTAATATTTCTGTTCAGGCTCAAACTATGATTTAATAGTCCAGCATATCACAGGGCTTTTTGTTGCACACACTAAACTTCTTCAACTTAAAATTATTTTAAAATTCTAAAAATGAAGCCAGAATGTTTAAATTTAGACACCTAACTATGTCTGTGACCAGCTCCTTAAAGCTCTGGAGGAAAAAAAGAGTCTTAGAATTCATTTAGCCTTGCTCCTGTGTCAGGCATTATTTAGAATTATCTGCTTAGAAGTCAGTGGAACTTTCTTATTAAAGGTGAATAGGAGATGAACTTGTTTGCAGCATCAGGGATCAAATTTATGTATAGGTGTCCAAGATTACACTTCAGTTTTTTAAATGTTTTCATTATAATTGAGTGTCCTGAAGTTGTCCTCTGTTCTTATCAGTTCTTGGCAAAAATGACTCATGAATTGTAAAAGAGACCAGACCATGGCAGGCTCATCCTCAGCTATTAGTCATTTTAAACTCTGTTACTGACTCAGCCTGTTCTTTAATATTTCTTGGAGAAATCTCAGCAACATAATCCTTTCAGTGGTTCAGACCAAGAATGTACAGAGATTGTGAAGCTCTCAAGACAAACATGTATGATTGATATGCTAGATATTTTCCCAACAGATTTTAAACAGGAGGCTCCTATCAACATTAAGCAAAAAATCTGTTCTCTGAGCAGGACTTTTTTTTTTTTCCCCTAACCCCTCACTGAAAAATTAACACCATTAACATTTTAACTAGGATAAATGGAATGACACAGCTATCAGCACTGCCATATGGAAGGAGTAAGGGTCTGTTTCCTTTCCAGGAGGCTTTCCATTCAAAACTGGAGCCTAAGGCCTCTGGAAATCAGCCGGCACATTTCCACAGCAGTGGTTACACCACATTGCTCTCTGTAATTCAGCGGAATATGGTTTTGGCCATAAAATTATAGCAGCTCTGATTTCTCATGATCATGGAATTTATCCCTTTCAGTTTCTTTTGGACATGAAGTGTATGTCTGCAGAAGGACCATCTATGTGACCCAAAAGGTACATGCCTAATTGCAGTACAAAATACTGCCAGAATACCATAAACAGGGTACAGAATTTTTGTCTGGAAAAAGGTTGATTGGAAAGACCTATACAAATCTTTTGTTTCTAAACTGCTGTGCTGCATCCAGTCTCAAAACTTCTAATGCTGGAAGCAAGAATGAGTTTTACATGTTCCCTTTGTTACACAGGCTACAATTGTCAAAACATCACTTAACTCCCATGTTCTCTGCAGCTCCAGGCTATTTTGTTTTGCCTCTTTTTTTTTTTCTTTTTAAATGAAACAAGGAAATGTGGAAAACTCTTTTTAAAGAGAGGGAAGCTTATTATTAATACTTGGTTGAAATACCACATTATTAACTTTGGTCCACTACCCCGAATTCAGTGCCTTGGTTTCCCTTATAAAAGTTCTAGCTGTGCAACCATCTGAATGAACAGAGCTTTATAGAGTGAGTGCTTCCTCACAGTTGGCACTTGTGACTTGAATACGTGTCACCGGCGCTAGGAAGTCTTGAAATAGTGAGCCACAGAGGGAATCATAAAAATGCAGAGTGGATTTCAGCAAAATCAGGCAAGAGGGCAAAAATTTAGTCATAATTAGTATCTCAGTACTTACATTACAGTGAAAAATTTCCTGGGCCTTCCAATCATTACCAAAATTTTCATGTACTTTTTTTTTTTTTTTTTAATTGTTTGGGAAAAAGCATTTTGCACTTGCCAAATCTGCTGTGTAAGTAAGAGAAGGTACGAGGAGCTCTTCCCATCTTTGCACATACCTGCAGTCCCCTGGAGTGCAAGACTTGTAAGATGGCAGTGAGGATAATGGGCCACAATAGAGGTGGTGTCATGTTTGAGAAATATTTATGAATGTTACCATGCTTCTCCCTGACAGATTCTGGCCTCCTGACCCCCCTAAATATCCTCCTAGGGCAGCAAAGTGATACACTTCCCTGTCTTGGAAAGGGAAGGGCGGTACAAAATACACAGATAACCTTTTGCCTAGTCTTATGGTCTCTGATCTTAATATCCCAATATGTGAGGGGAAGGTGAGTTTTTCTTTATATAATGCATCAAAGTTCAGCTGAACAGTAACAGTGAACACAAAATCTCATCATTTATTGAGAGATTGTGCATCTAGGGCCACTTGTAAAGTACTAAGCTAAACACTAGGACTCCTACCTGTGTTTCTGTGTATCAAAAGTTTATAATGTGCTGTAGTGAAAACATCATAAAGTTTCGAGTCCTGTTGCCAGCAGTCCATGGATATTTGCAGTTGACTTTGATACAACTGACTCTGAGGCAGTTGTAGTACCATATTTTAGTATTTGTTGTTGAGGGAACATGTAGATAGGTTAGCTCAGGCCCTTTTTATGTTTTTATATTTATTTATAAGTGCTTGATTACTGACCCTTCCATGGATGCTCTTGCTTGCAAGTGAAGGAGTGACTCAATGTATAAGAACTACCTGTAGGTTTATTGCTGCTTTATGGATACCCAGCCCCAGCAGAGCCCTTGTGTTTCATTGTTTCACGCTACTTAAAAAACACTTCAGTGCCCCCAACTTCAGGCCAACAGTATTTTTCCCATACTGTGCCATGTAAGCCTCCTTGAGCTTTGTTGCACAAATTGGACTTGTTGCTCAATATCTGTTAACTTTTGGATTCAGTATTCTCTCTAAGGGTGAACATCATCTCTTATGGTGTATGGCAAGATACACATGGAGCTTTGGGAGAGATTGAATAACTTGTACATATTGGTTCTTGTCTGTGGGGAGAAGTGGTTATAAAGGATTTGAAAAATTCCAAACACGCTCAGTCTTCAAATTTGCAATAGTAGGTATGGCCTCTTTAATAGGTAAGAGAGGAGTACAAGGTCAAAATTTCAATGTATTTATTTAAATTAAAGACTGCAATGTTGAAGTCAACCAGAAAGATTATAAGAATTAATAGCCTCAAAGCTTTCTCATTTTAATAGCTATATTTTCCCTTCCTCAAAGAGGAGAGCAGTCTAATCATTAGCCTAACTAGTTATAGCAACTTGAATCTAATTAATTTCTGTGCAGCTGTTGGTAATCTCACATTGTTGAAGCATTATGCATTTTAAAAATATTCTCACTACTCATTTCTTTCTACACAGTATGTTGGTGTTGCAGGTCATACACCTTTGCTGGTTTAACAGCATGTTCTTCTAAGTACATCTTGATAATCTTTACTTCCAGATTTGGCTATGCTTCATCTTTTGTTGTTCTTTTTTTTTTTTTTTCCTCTTAAATGCAGATACGTTTTGAAAGTAGTTTTCATTTTAGCTTCTCATTTTTAGGCATTTGCCTAATTCAGCAACACAAACACCAGAGGACTTGGATATCCTAGTATTAGTATCAAGGCAATGTCATCCTAAATAGTATCAGCAAAGATTTTGTGGTCTTTGTTTTTTATTCCCCATTGAAGGAGCTATAAGTATCATACCTTTTAAAAAGAAAAATATCTTCATTGTATTTTAATTACATATAAACCAGTTATTCTTTTTCTCCTAGAGGGAGTTTGACATTGTTTTATATCATTGGTTAAAGATTTTAGTGTCTGCATGTAAGATTTTTATAAAACTTGTAAAGAAATTTTTGCCATCTCTAGACTTGAAAAATATTATTTTAATGCCATGAAGCAAGTACTGTCTCAGCCAACTTGGCTCCATCTTGTCTTTCGCAGTCACTTGCAAATCATTATATTCTCATGGGACATTTATCCTCCTTTAAGTGACACAAAAGAGGAAGCTGATCAAAAACTGCCCATTGAAGAAAGATCCCTGCTTTTTTTATTCTTGCTTTGTATCTGTCAAGTCAGAGGAGACTAGATTCTCTCCCCTAGATCAATGTAATGTAGGTATAATAGCACTGGAGCAGTAGGTAAAACTGGAGGTAAAAAGGTCAAGTCTCTTTATGGGGGGCAGGGGCATTGTACTCTAAATCTTTTTGTTTACAGGTGTGGTACACACCTTTCAATCCTCAAGGTGAGGAAGTAAGACACAGCCAGTCTTGTTACTGTCAGTTCGGAAGTTCATTGGGGAGAGAAGTTCCTTTCCAGTCATGTGAGAATGACAAACAAAAATCGAGGGGTTTGAATGGCAATTACTATCTGAGACTCTCCTTGTGTTTTCAGAGCAATGCCACATGACAAAGTGGAATCTTGTTTTACTGCCATGAATATTCAGTGAATCCCAGCCCTTTGTCTGAATGCCAGGGTCCTGAGCAGTCCCAAGGCAGTGGTGTCAGATAGCTTGGCTGCTTAGTTAGGTTTTGAGTGTTCTGTTGAAGCAGCCAGACTCTGCTGAATTTGAAGTCCTCTTGATTTCTCATTTCTTATGTATTTTTTCCCAGGTATTGTGAACCTGAACTAACATGGAAACAGTGTACCTTCTTTTCCAAATCCTTCAAGGGAAGGCCCCGTGCCTCTCCCCTGACAGGTAAATTTGGGGGTTTGCAGCAAAACAAATGTTCACATGGCTTTTTCGTTTTGTTTTTGTCTTTTCCTTGTGTTACAGGGCTAAGCATACCTACCATAAAACTTTGCTGGAACAAGTTCAGGAGTTGGAGACGAAGACAAGAGAGCTGGGAAAAGCCATGCTTCGTGATAGCAATGGAAAGAGGTAGGGCAAGTCTGTGCTAAATGTTTAAAGCAACATTTTGCCCTTCTTGTTGTCTCCCCTCCCTGTTTCTTGTTTACCATTCAAATCTGATTCTAGACAGGGTAAGAAGACTTCTCTCCTGTATTATTCATTTATTGTTGTTCCCTTTTATACATGTCTGTTGCCCCCCACTGAAACCAGCCCTTCCATTTTCATGTCTTCTGCATTATTGCTGTGAGGCTGTATTGGAAACTGCTGCTCAGTTGCCCTTCCTGGTACCAGTAGTGCTATTACCTGGCTACTGGGCCAGACTGGTTTTGAAAGCACTTTGTTATATGTCATCCAAAAAAAATTAAGAAATTGTATGATAACTACGTTAGGGGAGGGAACTGTCATCAGCTAAGGATATAAAGATTGTAGCTAAAAGGAGAACTGTCTAATCCAATGTGCCCTACTACTTCATCCAGTTTCACCTTAATGTTTTTTCATGCTCTTGCTTTTTTCACTACCGCTTACAGGCCTCTTGCTTTCAGGATTCTCAGTTTCTTGTTTTGCCTCTCCCTTATAACCACACCATATGGACTTGAATATATTGCTATTATTGAATCTTGCATTGTATGGCGAGAGTATGTGTTGTGTGGGAACTTTTGTCTTTCCTGAAAGAAGCTAAAGAAAATCATGGTCAGGCTTTTACATCCAACAGTTTCATTTACCATCTCAGAATGGGGTTCTGCATCAGCTGGTCGGAAAAGCTGTCCAAGTTCAAAAAGGTTTTAGAACTAACTCTTCTGTTCCTTACACAATATGGCACCACATGACTTGCTAAGAAACTGCATGATCATTAAACTGGATTTTAGCAAACCTTATAAACTAGCAAACTGAGTGGAATGGGGCTTTTAAAAGATTCTGTTCTTCTGGGGCAGGGTCATCCTTTGAGCCTTTGATGTCTATTCTGAGGTAAACTAATTGCCATATTGTAGCTGCTGCTAAGACAAGCAGATAGTAGATTTTTTTTCAGCTGAACTTGTGAGTTAATAAGGACTGTTTTTAGAGAAAATTATCGGGGAGTGAGTTTACTGAGATTATGGTAAACTGAAAAGCTTTAAAAAATGCTTGTGTGAACTTTAGTGTGTTTATAAGATGTCTTTAATGACCAGAGTTTGCTTCTCAGAGGCCAAGACAAAGTAAACACAGTGTTATTGATTAAGATCACTTCAAAACACTTGGTATCTTCAGTTTTTATTTAGAGTAATTTTTCTGCTGTGACTTTTAGGTCCCAGAGAACACAGTTTATAAGTTGTGCTCACTAGCAAAAGTCACAACCTGCACATCAAATGATTTAAAAAGAGAAGGCAAACTTTGCAGGACTGGTCAACAAAGGCAAGCTTCTATGCTACAATTGAAACCAACAAAGATGCTTTAAGTAAGGCATTTAATTAAATAATGGGCCTTGGTTTTAGAGGGCTGAGCAGTCTCTTTGAAATTGGTTGGGCCAAAGCAATTGGTTACCGTGATCAGGTCAGCCTCCCAAGCAAGAAAGGTATAACTTGGTGTTCAGAGGTGCTGACTGATGGTGAGATTAGATGCCAGCCAGGTAAGTGGATATAAGACCAGCAGAAACTTGGCTGTTCCCAGGCACACAAGGGGCTCTGGTAGTATGAGCCCCTTGGGTGTTGCTGTGGTTCCTGTCCATGCATAGTATGTGAGGTTGCATTGGTGTTGGTTTGTAGCATTTGTGTTTTTCCTGGCAGTGTTGAATGCCAGTTACTGACAGCTGAAGAGGAGAGTGAGTCAGCTTTCTGCCTGATAGATCCCCGGGTTGCAGGGCAGGTTGACATGCTGTTAACAGCGAGAGAGACACTTAGCATTTGATCTGTTTATATGTGTGTGTCTGTGTCTCCAAGAACTTGATGGGTTTCTTCTCTGTTTACACACTGTCCTGACTTTCTGTAAATTTAACAGCCATGTTGTAATTCATTCATACGCTGCATGTTTTCATATCCTTTTACTTTATTGCATTCTCACTGCAAACTCTTTCATCTGCATTCCTCCTCCATATAGCTTCACTTCATTCTCGAAACGCTTGCATGGAGATGATGTAAGGAATCCCTTCTGGCTCTCCTTCCCATTTTCCCTCCCCCTCTTCTTTCCATACATTTGTTTGTTCTCATTCCTAATTGCTCCCAGATTTTCTGGGTGGTCCATCTGTGAACTAGATAATGGTAGAGTGCCTCTGCCTGCTAGGAGCTGGTGTGCTGTGCTTGTGTTGTGGCCTCCTGAGTGCTCTTCGGAGTTGTTCTGTCTTTTATCTCTTTTGTTTGTCTCCTGGCTCTTTCACACCTGCTAGAAATCGTGTGCTTGTCCAAAGGGAAGGGTGAGGGTGGGAAAGAAACAGAGTGGGAACTTTCTGCAGTTACAGTCTCTCTGGTTCATGTTCTTTAATTTTTTTAAATTTCCTTGAAGCTGGTGGAAGTGTGTGCTACGGCACATGCTTTGCTCTACCCTCCTGCCTGTAGCCCCATTGCACTTGGGATATTTCTGGCAAAGTGACATTATGCAGGAAGGGAAAGTAATGGGACTCTTCTCATTTCTAGTGGAAAGTGTAGAGCTGCGTAAAAACTCCTCGGGTCTGTCTGTCACCTCAGCTCTTGGTTGGAAGTGTTCCTGAAAGTGTTCCAACCCGTTAGTTTTTGGTTTGTTCAGTCAGCTGTGGAAGATAAACTGGCTGTCATCGGGGTCTATTTTCCTGGCCCATATAGAGGACACTATTTTTGTTCAGTGTTTTTCACAAACAAACAACCAAAAAATCACACCCAATTACAGATAAGAGAAGGATTTAGGGAGCTAATTGCTTTTATAATTTCCTAGACATTGGACAAAAAATGAGGTGCAAGATTGGAATGTTCAGGACTAATCTGCTAAACAAAAAGCAATTTGCAAAGCCCAAAAAGCATCTAGACTTGCACAACAGGATGCCATCAGTTTGCTGTGGCTCAGCTGAATTGCTATAAAATGTTAGCAGATAACACCTGGGTCATCTCTGCACTTGGGGAAGGAGTGCTGGGAGAGCTGTGTGTGCCACTTGATACCTAAATATGCATATTGTGTCTTAGAGGGTCTTCACCCTGCCAACTGCTCTTGCTAGACACATTTTTCTGGGCTAATAAAAAATGTCTTCAGTACTGCTTGTTACATGCTTCTGAATCTTAGCCCCTTTGATCAGTTTCTAAAATTGAACTTGCTTGTATTGATCTGAAAAAGCAGGTGCACATTTTTGCCGTACCAATGGCAGGAGCAAACAGCAAGGGAAGTGGTAGGTGAGGGACTGTTTGGTCTGTGCAGGGCAGAGTGTGTCAGCACCCTGAGCACTACAGCTGGGTCCCAAAGCCCTTCCCAATAGCATTACAGTGGTGGCTTGGAGATTATATCAAATGTGTAGTTTTGAGCTGTAAAGGGTCATGTTCTCATTCCTCTGTATATCTCATCTGGACAGCTAAAAACTAATTTTCATCGAAGCTGGGATGATCAGTCAGATGATTCCAGGAGCAGGGGATTCATCAGGGAAGCTGGAAAACTGGCAACTCAAGAAACAGCTCGAGAAGCAGCAAGAGGGGATTGTGCAGTAAGGGGCTGGTGGTGGATCCCATGCCACGCTTGCCTGCCTATGGAATATGAGTACCCACACTTGCCCTCCCCAGCCTGGGCACCTGGCAGTGCTGGGCTGGACTTCAGTCCAACTGTGGCATGAGCAAGCCTTGGTGTGGAGAGGCAGAGGGGCTCCCTGGCACACTCATGTAACAAAAGGCAGGCTTTAACACTAAATTTTCATGAATTTGGAAAGGTGAGAGAGCCAGCTCGTGTGCCAAAGCAAACAAGGACATGAGAAGACACCTGCCCAACAGATTTAATCATGTTAACATGCGAGATTTGCACAAAAAAACAAGTTTTCTGTGGGTTTGTGTTCAAAAGTGGCATTGAGTTCAGCTGCAGAGATTCTTGTGTCTTTAAATAAGTTTACAACTTAAATCTTGGCTCATAAAGGGCCAAACCTTCAAGTCCTCATTCACTTTTCACTCCATCTAACCTCTCATTGAAGTCAGCAGGAGTTCAGGTGGAGTAAAGGCTGATTAGGCACCAAAGCAAACTTTACTTTGGAAACTCATGTCACTTTATTGCTCCACTGGCCAGCTAATGGAGAGTGAGCAAAGCTGTGCAGCACTCTCTTTGCGACAGTAGATTTCCTGTTTCAGAGGGTTTCTCTGTCTTAGAATTTCCAGAGAGCTCGCTTTGAAAGTAGCTTTTTGGTTGTGTTTTTTTCTGTCCTGTTATTAATTGATTGGTGGCCAGGATTAGAAGATTATTTTCTACTGAAAAAGAACGTAGCTTTCATGATCTACTTTCAAAGCTGAAGGGCCTGTATGGGGTGTTGCAGAAAAGTGCCCGCCTCACTGAATGAAGTATTGGGGAGAATTTCTTCAAATGGTTCGGAATTCTGGGAGGCAGTGTCTTATCTTTAACCAAGGTGAAAGGAAGTGACTGCAGACCTAGCGAGGTACAGCCGCAAGCGGCAAGGCAGCGCTGCAGCGTGCGCTTGCGCAGCGTTTCTCAGTTATGCCTCTTTCCTCCTGCTGCTCTCAGACACCCACTGGGGATGGCTGTGGTGCCTCTTTCATCTCCATTGCAGAACAGGGGTTTTTTTGATGCACCTAAAACAGGAGCTCCCCACAGTCTCTCCACTGTCTGCCTTCAGCAGGGAGGCGTGCTGGTGTAGATTCTCGTTCATTTACGTGCTTCTCACTAAATCTGACTCTGTTGCTGTAGTGAAACGTTCATGACCAGCTCTCGCCCTGAGAGCGCGTTGCCATATTTATCTTAGCCTCGGTTTTATTTGCTGTGTGAGGGTACATGCCTATCTCATTTCAGTAGCTGCATGACCTAGTGGGTAATTGGTGAGCTGACATAGGTACCTGGTGGAGATTTCCCCGCTCTTCAGGTCCCTGGGGAAGAGCAAGAGGGGAATGTGGGGAACCTGCCTTAGGCTTGTGGCCGTGCACAGAACTGAGAGGAGCAGAGGCCTCAACCTTGTGCCAGCAGAAGCAGAAATGGCAAAACAGACTTAACTTTTAACAAATACATGAGTGAGGTGAGGACCTGGTCTCATGGTTCCTGAGGAAGAGGCAAGCTTTTTTGTTAGGATCAACAGGAGTGAGGCTTGGGTTCATTATATTTCAAAGCACTTTGTCTCTTTATTGATGCATTTCAAATTCCATCTGCTTGAAATGGGAGACCATGCCAGTAAGGCCCCTTCACATCAGCAGGTACAATGAATCTTGAATCAAACTCAGTCTGGTGCTTTCAACTGGTTAAATGGCGCTGGATGTTTGGAGCTGAATTCTTGTTTCATGAACATGTTGATTCAGTGTATTTGCTCAGGATACGCGTGACTGTCATCTGAATCCAGCCCATCCAGTGCAGCTGAGCATAAAATGAGGTTCAAGAGGGAGAGGTGTATTTTGGGTTTTGAGGTTTCAACATCCTTTTTATCAATTTTTCCAGATGTTCTTCACACCATTTCTGGGAAGCAAAGGCGAGATTTCTCCACCAGCATACACAAGAAAGTGACTGGCATATTGATGATTTTTCCTTGCAGCTTTTCTAGTAAAAAGGTATTAGACTCCTTTTACTAGCAAAAAGCACATAAAATGATATCAGTGGGGTTTTTTTAAATTCTTTGATTCCATATGGTAAACATTCATGTACGATAGGTGGAAAATGCATAATTTTGTTTTATTTTACACTTGACCCTTTCTCTCTCCCTCCTGTCCCATATCAGTAAGGAATCATCACATTGTTACCTTGTTTTAACATGTACAGCCAATTTCTGGTATTTCTAACCCATATGTGTGAGGCACTTGAAATCCCTAGGCTTGATTCCACTGTGGGGAGACTGTGGGGCAGAGCTGGGAAGGGGCAGAGGACAGAGGAGGTTTCAAAACCTGGCCAGAGGGGTGAAGGGGGGAATTACCATGTTCCCACTGACACTGGGGACCCAGGTGCCTGGTTGCTAGTGCAAACCAGTTGGAGCTGACATGCCTCTTCTCCAGTGCAATTAATTATTTTTCATCCTCATTGTACCCATCACGTAACCTTGAGGGAGATCCATTGCACAAATAGGGTTAAAACCTGGTGACCTGGAGAAGGATTTAGAGCTGTGATCAAATCTGCTACCGAAGTCAAAGTTGACGGAGGTACAGTATCAGCACAAAGGCCAAAATGAAGCCGTAAATTGAAAAGAAAGATTAGAAAAAAGAGAACATAACAAGATGAGAGTTAAAACTGATTAAGGGGCCAATCCCTCTGATGCCTAATCCTAAGTTACTGGCTTGGGCACTGGGGATCTCCGCAGGGGAGAGAAGAAATCTTCCCTCCAGGCTGCACAGCAGGAGAACTGCTCCATAACAACTGTTCCAGCCTAATGGCTTCAGCAGTCTGCCTGGACCCTGGCTCCTCTTCTGGCTAACACGGTCTGGGAAGAGAGGCAGGACAGTCAGCATTCACCCTTCTGATTTGCGGTAAAGAATAAAGTGCTAAGTTATGCATAGCAAGAACAAGAAAACACAAGTTGTATTAGGTATTAAATATTTAGTGGACAATTACAAAATACTTAAAAGCTTACAGAAAGGCAATTTGGGTTTTTTTTTTAGATCAGCCAAATGTCACAGGCTGTACTCTAAATTGTATCATGACACTTTCAAAGTTCACCAGTTTGTTGTTGCCCTGAGCTGTTCTTAAGCTTTATTCTTAAGCTTTTATTTTATCTCTAAAGAAAAGGAAGAAAAAAGCTGATAAGAGGAGTTTGGAGTTTTTGAAGACAGAAGTAACTTTAAATTAAGTAAGAGTATATAAGTGGATTTATATGGAAAATCCAGAAAACTTGGTTAAAAAAACCAAAACAAAAAACAAACCACACACAAAGACCCCAAACCATAAAAAACATCTATACATAGAGACCAAGCATGGAAAACTTGAACCTCCAAGGTGACTACCTCTGAAAAAATGAGTGAGTAGGAAAAGAATGTTACAATTGCAACTGTATTGCCACCTTATCTGTAAAGGATGTGACCAAGCATCCAGTAGAGTAAGTGCAAAGTGAGGCACTTAGGGATAAGAAGTTAACAGCACGGATACCAAAAGGAGGATAGCTGAAAAGCAGCAAGCCACACTTTGCCTTTTCTCCTTCCGAAATGTTTAAATGGAGTCAGTTCCCACATTTTGGAAAGGCTGAAGACGAAACTAGGCAGTGTTAAGTTGGTTGACTTTGGGACAGCTAACAAGGGTGTTTGCCCCTGCCCCTCCCCGTGCCAAGGAAATGTATAAACACATATGTGGTGTTTGCAGTGCTTAGCAATGGAAGGTACTTTAAGCACAGAGAAATATCAATTATTTTCTTAGGGTTGTTGCATTTCAGAGAGGAATGTGGTGTTTCATGTCTGATTTTTTAAGATGGTATTTTTAAAATGCGCTTGGTCTTACTGTGGGTTCACCCTGACTGGACACCAGGTTCCCTTCAAAGCGTCTCTGTTACTCACCCTCCGTCTTCTGAGCTAAGTGGCACTGACTCTGTAGGACATGGGGGAAGCTTCTGGCAGCTTCTCACAGAAGCCACCTCTGTAGACTCCCTCTGCCAAAACCTTGCTATGCAAACCCAGTAAATACCCCTCAGTTGTAAGTAGTAGTCTTTGAAAGACATTTTTAGGAGTAAGTCTCAAAAATGAAGGGTAGAATGCATTGTCCAACTGATTCTAGAAGACAAACAAGGAGTCTGGCTTTTCTGCCTTAAGACATTGTTAATGACAAAAGAAAATGTAAATCACCCTTGCTTGTCACCAGAAGGAAAAGCTTTGTCCTACTTTTATCCACTCCTCTTTAAGGACCAATTTGAAGAAGATTTTGTGGGCTTAGAGTGGAGAATTTGGCTCCAGAACTCTGTATACGATCTGGGTGCTGCAAGCGGGAGCTGGCTGAAACTCACAACATGCCTGCTGTTGCAGGATGGTTCTGCCATGCATACAAGGTGCTGTGGCAGCGTGGGTAGGCCTGTGTGCACCTGCCATGGGGCCTGCTGCTGCTGCTGGCTGCAGGTGCTCCTTCGTGCAGACCCCTGGGGTGCAACAGGGGAGCTGCTGTTTGGCTGAAGCAGCGCCCTGCCAAGCCTAGTCACAAGCTGTAACAACGGTGTTGCTTCAGGGCATTGGTGAGGGCCGTGGATCCATGGGTTGCTGTTGATGTGGCTGCAAGGCTGGCTTAATAATTTTGCAAACCGCTCATTAGCAGCCGTGATCACGTGGGCCCATCGTGGGCCCATCGCTGCCGCGGCTCCTCAGCTGCATCAGCTCTGCTGCTTGTGGGGCCCACGTGGTGAGTAAGCTGAGGGAAGTGGGCTGGTGCAGGGAGAGCTGTCAGGTTCTCCCACTGACTGGTAAGGGCAGGGGCTGCTTTAGCCATCAGTCATCACGAAGGACATCCGTGGAGCTGTCGCTGAAGGTGTTTGACACTCTTAACCTTTTCACATCCAGGCAGGATAAACAACTTGCAACCACCCGTGGCTGAGCTAAGTAGCCCATGTTGCAGGCCTGGAGAGCTTCCTAATGCATGGCTGCTCTCAGTATGTTCCAAGTCAGCCTTGCAGGGCCACACATCCAGATATATTTGATGCTTAACAGGCAAACATTTGGCTGGATAATGTCAAATATAGCTCATAAAGAAGGAAAGTTCCGTAAAGAGTTTCCTCCTATCTAGGGAAGGGGAGTTTCTCTTCTGTGGCTGTCACATATGCTTGGGAAGCCTGCTGGAGGGGAGCTGCTGCACTAATAAGACATAAGGGCTCAGCTTCCCTGGAAAGCTGGCTGTTGCTGAGCCCTCAGCAAGGACTTGGTACTCCTTAAACCACAGCTGTCTGTTGCAGGAGTCACTTCTGACAGGTTACTTCTTGCAGCTCCCAACCTGCAAGTGACACAGGGCAACACTTCTGTTGTCTTCATTTCTCTGTGGTTTGTGCTGGTGACCCTTTGGTCTTCTAGCCATACTTTTTTTTGATGATGTCTTGCTGAGTTTTTACAGTAGAATGCAAAAGGAGGATGGTTTGAGATGTCTATTTCAGCTGGATCCAAAGTGAGTAAGGATCAGTGTGTGTAGACGCTGACTCTGCAAAGAAAACGCTGATTTTTGTTTTACTGTTTATATGCTTCAGACACTTCCTTGTGAAATGCTCCAGAGGTTTCCTTTGATTACACTGCAGCTTCATTATCAGTAATGCCTGTTTACCTTTTAAATTAAAAAGACCTCCTCCTCTGACCTCAGAGTAAAACATTCCTGCAATTCAATGCTAGATAACAAAAAATAACATCTCCTCTTTGTGGATCAAAAAACCAGCAGACGCCTGTAGTTGCTGCTTGTGCTGTTCTGTAGGAAGGTGATTCCTCTCTCTGATGTCTCTGAAACACAGAGGATGGAGGTATATTTGCTCACTTACCCAGTCAGGCCTTCCTTCCGCTGCCCTGGGTTGTTCTGGGTGTTTGAGCATGGAGTTTTGCTTGAACCCTCAACATTAGTGTGACTTGCATTTGAGATGATTTTCATGCTTTAATTTTGAATTCCTGGTCTGCAGTAATGTTGTTTTTGCATTCTCCGTATGCCAAGCCTGTGTTAGTTATTTCTCTGTCCACTGCATAACTCTTAACGGTTCCCGTGTGCACATTCAAGTAACGCACTTGAGTCTAAACTAAAAGAAAACAAGTTAAACCGAGGCCTGCAGATGTTTTGGGGGAGTACCCTCAGCCAGAAGGGAGTATCTGAAGAAGAAAAATAGGTCTCCTCTGACCAATTACAAAGGTGTGGCCACAGACTCTGCCTGGTGTATGGTACTTGCTCTCTGTCAGCCAGGACCATGATTGATGCTGTAAAAGCCTTTAAGCAATGCATGAAAGGTGAGAGATGGAAATTGGGAATAAATCCTCAGGAATACCTGAGGTAGTGAATAAATCCTCAGGTATGTCCTAGCAGTCAGAGAGGGATCTGTGAGTCCCCTTTGCCAGGTAAGAGATGGGGAGAAGTCATAGTCCTTGAACCCCCAGTTCTTCTTCGGAAGATACTTAATGGAGTTTGAGAGCCAAGAGAATGAAGATCAACAATCTGCTTGTAAAGGGTTTGGTGATTAGGATTGATCAAAGCTGGAGAAGTCTGCTTCAGACCTTTCTTCTTGCTCTGTGTATTTTATTTTGTTGTGTTTTTCAGCGACGGAAAAATGTCAACAAGAAACAGCAAACTTTTGTGTAAGTCACTGTTCATATGGAAGCGGTGAATTATTATGTTTTAATACTAAAATTTTAAAAGGGAGAGAAGAATATCCTCCTTTCCCCTCATAATCTACTCTGCACCTAAAGATGGCAAGGACAGAAACTTTCTAATCTTTTACTGTGTGTGTGGCCACGTGGGATATTTTGCAAAAACTTCTTCACCCCTCCCTCATTCTTTCCCCTCCCTGCTGTCCCAGTTGTGGACAATGCATTGCAAGATGTTTCTTCCAATATGAGAGGAATGCAGGCCAGCCAGGGCTTCTCAGGCACAATGTGTTTAGCAGAGTACATGGCAGTGGAAGGAAAGAGGCTGAACAAGGACTTATCTGCTGCTTTTTTTGAAAATGCATGTGGGCAGAACTATGGCTGTGGAGTTACGGGCAAAACTTCGGCCTCAGCCTTGGAGGATTTTCTGTTTTAAACCAAACTGTACAATGATTTACGTATTGCTGTGTGCTGCAGCAGCACTTTAGGATAGAAGAAACAGTGATGGTGCACGTGCAGGCAGTACAGTGAGGGCCTCATAGTTATTCAGATGACAGGGAAAACAGCTGCAGCTTTCTTTTTCTTTGGGCTTACCCACAGATGCTGAGTATCTTGCACTGAAGAGCCATGCTTCTGCCACAGGTTCTTTGCATGTTTTTGAGGCAGGTGGTAGCAGCTGGGAAGTGTGCTTGTGTGTTTTAGTTGTGTCATCTCTAGCAGCCCTGGTAAGGCTTCACTAGTACCTCAGTTCTGCCTTCTACAAAGTGAAAAAGCAGAAACAAAGCAAGTCGTTTCATATGTGTCTATCTGACTAAAGAGCGGCAGTGAGTTAGAACCAACAGCAGTAAGTGTATTTGCACATTTGGTGTGCTTTTACTATCTCCTCTAGCAAATTGTAACAAAACACAAAGAGTTCAGCTCTTGTAAGAGAAGGAGGGTTCTGATTTTTTATTTTGTATTTTTTTAACTGGACTATGTTTGTGTTTGCTCAGGGAAGATCCAATTTTAAGAGACACCTGCATCCACTTTAACCCTCCCTTTTTTGTGATCTCTGCTTTTCCCACCAGCCAATTAGGGGACTCAGGAGGACGTTCTGGGTCAAGCTATACCAAATACTGCAAATCCTCATTAACGCTAATTAGCACTCAGTAGAGCTAATTGGTGGTGAAGCTCATCTTTTTTTAATTACTTCAGAAAATGAGACAGCAGAACCTTGTGGTCAGCTTTGAATTATTCTGTTTGTTTTGATGCACCTCATTTGAATGTGTAAAGCCAGATGTTTGTTGCCAAGATTTAAGGGCTGTTTGCTTTTGTGAGGGATGAGAAGAAGAGAACACAAAGATTAAATGAAGGTCTCTGTTGACACCTTAGAGCTATTCAGATAGGAAGATGGAAGAATCATTTTATTAATGGAATTGAAAACATTGTTATGAAATAATGTGTTACCTTTAGTTTACCTTTTGATTTGTCATTCACTGATTGAATTTGTATGATCTTTTTAGCACAGACTGCCAGGTAGGCAGAAGTCGTCTTAACCTTCTTATGAAGCCGTTGCAAAAGTATTCCTGGCCCCAGGTATTCCGTATTATTGATAGCTACTGAATCTGGATTTAGCTGACTTGCGTACTGACTTTTTTTTAATCCTTTTTTTCATAGTAACCCTCAGAGTTGGGACATTTTAATAGTTACTATTCTGATCTACTACTTGGTTAGTTCAAAGCATTTTTTCTGTGTCCTTTGTCCTTCATTTAATTACAAATAGATGGTGCCTTCCCCTTACCCCCTTGGAGGTCACCTACTAAGGCATATTTCTCTATCGCTTTCCATAAGAATGTCCAAGTTTGTGATTTCTTCTATTCTGACACAATTTTTGAGGTCCTGAATATGAACACAACTATCCCGTCCGTATTCGGAGTATGATCTTATGATCTCTTACCCTTTTGCCTCAGTGCATCTTAAGATGCCATCCTTAGACACCACAGGGGTGCTTAGGTACTGACTGGGTCACTGGAAAGCAGAATTGAATTGAAAATCGTGGCTAACTCTCGGGATTGTTAACAAGCAGTATTTCTGTGAACGAGGATTAACCTGTTGCTTGTGAGTCCAGTGTTGTTATTAGTTTTACATCGAAGTGTGAGGGAGACTGAGAGGTCTTCACTTTGTTATGTGTTGGCAGCAGACAAAATCCTTTTCTGAAAGCAGGGACTCGATATGAGTGCAAACACTTTAAGAAAGCCACTTCACTTGCCTTTCAAGGTTTGTATTGGGAGATCTAATATCTCTTAATAAATCAAATACTCATGCATTTCAGAAGAACTGTGTTGCATTAACTTCTGTGTATTAAGAGTTTATTTTATAATACTTGACTGGTCTTGACATGCAGTCTGTTTAGTCATCCCTTCTACTTAAGCCACAAAAGCTGTGATTTTTCATGAGTTTTTCTTTCTCTGCATAGATATAATGCAATGTAATTTCCCAAATGGGCAAATCAGATGTGAATTCAGTTTTGAAACTGTTGATTATAATTAGCAATATCAAAGATAGTGTAGCTTTGGCTTTCTTAAAGCTGCAGTGTGTGGTTCCTGTTCAGAAGTCCCTTGACAATGCACTTTCCTCCACACATTTCATGCAGAAGCCTGAGGAGCTGAGCATTATTGGCCTGCACTTCATCTGTTGCTGTGTGGTAGACAGGCAGATGAAGAACTTGTTCCTCACGCTTTTTGCTGCTATGATTAATTCCATTCTCAGTGTAAGAATTTTGTGGCAGCTATTGCTTATTTGTCCTTTAAAAGAAATATTTTTGATTGATTTAAGTTTCTGTCTTTAAATTGCCCTCCAGTTCTCCCACTGAGACGGGAAAGGCTCTTCTTGCATATTTTTCACCTGCAGAAGGTGAATATGTGTTCCACTTCTGTCATTCACAGGACAGCAGTTGGTTCAGACAGTGTTTCACTACACCAACAGGTTACCCAGCAGTCCTCTACAATCAGCAGCATGTTGTACAATACAGCATCACTGATTTGCACATGCACTGGTAATGATTGGTTCTGCAGGCTGCCAGCTTTGTGAGCAAGCTGTTTAAAGGTTGGAGAAGTCTTGTGTCTTGCTTCATGCCTTCCATTGCATCACCCTTACCTGGTGATTCTTTGAAGTACATGCTTTCTATTATGCTGCCTGCTTGGAACAGTTAGACATTTCTTTCTGTATGTACTTGATTTTTTTTACAGACAACAACCAGTCTTTGGTTTTTTAAGCAGTTGGGTCTTCCAAGATCTTAGAAGCTTTCATGCTGTAACACTGGTTTTAATGGAAACCTGTGATCCTCTCTTCTTTGAACACATGCAAACCTCATGATCCAGGAGTTCTTAGAGATTGTTTGATAAACTCAGTTGGAATCTATACATTTGCTTCCAAATCTTTTATCAACTTCTGTTTTGTATTGAGGGAGTACTGCTGACTGCAGGCAGAGAAAGCAACCTGGCACATCTGTTGCAGGTGTGATTCAGTGGTGCCAGTGGAAGCAGGGAGGAGAGACCAAGTGTCTGAAAACACTTGACAGTTTTTAAGCTTTTAGAGGAAGAGTCTGAAGGCTCCACAAGCTTCCAGTTCAGGTGTGTGAGCTTATAGACCCCAGGAAAAAGAGAAGGATTCCTCCCTTTCTTTTGTGGACATCTCATTATGCACTGAACAGAGGAGCGAGCCTGACTGTTGTTACCTTAATGGACTATTAAGTGGAATATAAGCCTGCATGGCTGGATTACATATTGTAGGCATCTCGGAGATTCTTCAGTTACGTTCTTGTTTGAAGTTAGCAAACTGCTTCAATGAAAGGGAGTTGTTTGTTTAAAGCTGTTATAAGCTTGTTGACTGCAGCAGCTGTGCTTGCTGGGATTTCCATTTCATATACCAAATGCATGTGCATTTGTAATCTAATCCAAGAAAGATATCAGCATTGGCATTCAGGCATGTATCCATGTTTTCAGCATAACCAGTGGAATTACTGCTTGTGAATAAAGATGTGAAAGAAGAAGCAGACTGTGAAAATGGAGACAGTGTAAATGTGATGCAAATGGGATAAAGACACTGCGAGGAGCTGCTCCAGCTTCTATGCACTAGCTCCATCTCGGTGTTAGGAACGAGGATGAGATGGAAAACACAGCCCAATCGCAGAGAACTTTGAAATAAAGTAGACTGTAATATCTTTCTGAAAAGAATCTGATATTGAAGTTATTTGAGACTCCAGTGCAGTGAGATTTGATAATGTTATTTCAGAACCCCATTGAACGTTATTCTAAACCCCGATCGAACTTAGTGGGATTTGTATACATAATTAAGTGCTTTGAAAGGTCAGGATCTTAGTCATCATTCATTAATTCTGGGAATAAAGTTCTTGATTAAATGAATGGTGTGTTTTTTATAAAAATCAGAGTGGAGAGCATCTCTAATGATTTGTGTATGTGTGTTAAACCTATTGTAAGCATATTGTATTTTTCACCTCAAGTTTGTATTTTTACTTTTTGTAAATTCAGCAGTAATTTTCTCAGACCTTTGACAGGAACTGTGAAAAAAGTTTTGGGTTCTTGTGGGGATTTTTGTTTTGGTTTGGTTTTGGTTTTTTTTTAAGAAGGATGGAAAGTTTTCTTTCTCATGAGGAAAATGAGAATGTTCTTTAGGAGACAGAATTAACTATGGGTCCCACATTTTGTTGCTTCAGGTAATTTTGCAGGTGTGATAGAAGCCTTCTACCTTGTGCTAAGCTTCAGTGCTTTGCTCCTTCTCTCTAAGGCCATTTATAAGTGCTGTGATTAATGTGTATAATACTAAAGAGAAATCTTCTTTTTAATATTCTGTATTAATTGGTCAGACTTCTAATATGGTTTGTAATAATTTAGAGGCATCAGGCATTCAGAAATTACAATAATGGTAATATTAGGGATGGACTGAGTAAAAGCAGACTTATACAGAGTGTCCTTAGAAAGGATGAGTTTCCATCATTAGACAGTTCTCTTGATAACGTGCAGTTTAAACAAAAAAAGGGGAAATTCTTTTTCATGCCATAACCATCTCAAATATTGACAAAGTCAAAGCTGCCAAGTACTTTAAATACAGCTGACTTTTACCTTGAAATTATCTGGTTACTCACTGATATTTTTTTCTTTTTTTTTTTTCCCCTCTCTCCCTTAGCGTGAACGAACGTGACCATTTGTTAAAAAGGCTTGGCAGGAAAACTCCTCCGAGCCTTTTCCGTGCTCATTCTGTCCAGCAAAGTGTATCACGTAAGTAGCGGATCGTGTATGCGTGTGTGTTTCACAGCAGTCAGTCCCAGATGAGTGAAGCGAAGGGTGATTATTTTTTAATTAAATTGTAGGTAGAGATAATCTAGCACAGAGCCTGAGCTGCCAAGCAAGACACGTACATTTGGAAGTGGAATTAGTGTATTTGGCCTTAGGCAAGTGGAGCTCAAATGCGGTTAATTCCCCAGGAACCAATCAACAGGCCCAAATGACAAAACCCCAGTAAGCAGGTTCTCTAAAGGTAGAATGCTGATAGTCTTAGGAATACTGTAAAAATCAAAAACTCTGCATAGAATAAGTGCTGTGATAGAGCCAAGCTTAGATAAAAATGGTTTCTCTATAAGAAATCATATTAGCTGTGGTTAGCTGAGAATACAGCCATGTTTCAGTAATGCCACTTGGGCTTCTGCATTTTGCTGACGACGAAAGCTGTGGCCTGCAGAGCTGACTATATCCTCTCCCTCTTTGGCCACTGCTGGGGGAAGAGTAATAACATTACATCTCACTACTGCTGCTGTTTTGAAAAAATTGCATTTCTTGTTGGTGTACAAGTCATCCATTTATTCATCTTCCTGGAGGAACAGGCCTTGTATATGCTGGACCTGGTGTTTTCTTGTCAGTGTTAGAAAGGCTTCCACAGTATTAAAAATCATTGTTAACAACTCTGTAGGCCAGATACACTGAAGGACTATGCTGTCTTGGAAGTCCAGTCAGCCCCTTGGTAAAATGCAGTCTCTCTTGTGGTTAAACTAGTGGTCAAAATATGCTCATCTTACCAAAGAAAACAGCCCCCCAGTGTGAGTACTGCAGCACACAGGGCAAGGGGCAGGCACTCAGGATTTGAGTTTCGTATTGCCATTGCAGTGAGAAGTGACACCCCTGGCTGCTGAAGAATCACTGAAATCAAATCTCATTGCTAGCTGCGTCGTCTTCTGTAGCAGAACTGTTACGGTTCAGGTCAGGGAGGCAGGGCTGGGATTTGAAAACCCAAATACCTGAGGTATTCCTGTTTTCCACAGGGAATTTGACTAGAAGGGGTGGGACAGTGATGGATCTGATAGTCTTTGTCCTTCATAGATCTGTTGCAAGGCCATCTCTGTAAAGGGATACAGGGTTCTCAGCAATCAATCCCATTGCTCCTGGGAAGAGAGGCTGGTGTGCAGAGCAGCCCTGTAGACCTCATGTCTCTGCCAGTATTTAATCCTTTGTGTCAAAGAGCCAGGAATGCTGATAGCTGCACAGCTTTGGACATGCAAACATGCTCTTTGAGAAGATTCAAAAAACTATGGTTGGCAGAAGAAATCTGTAAAATGCTTAAATAAATTGCTGTCAAAGTAGTCTGCTGTAAAACCTTAACAGGGTACAGAAGAGAGATACACCAGAGGTGACTAGTCAGACTTAATATATGCTTTTAGTCTCATAGAACACATCATCAGGTTATTAGTAGGTAAACAGCTATTGGGAAAGAAAAATGAGATCAAAATAAATCCTAGTTTGGATAACCAACTTTGCTATAAATGCAAGTGATTAAGTGCTAAATGAGTCAGGCCAGTCAGGACAGGTTACAATCAGCACTCTGTTTTTCACATGAACATAAATTTTGATTGTGAAACTGTTAGGACTGAAAGATGCTTTTTGTGGTGTATCCATGACTTCTGTCATCTCTTGTCAAATATTATTTTACACTGTTGCATAGCTGGTATATGTACAAGGCCATGTGAAATCCAGGCAACACGTGCTGTTTTCACAACGCTAAACTGCTTACTAAGTGCTAGAAATCTTCAAAGCAAAGAGTTGATGAATAGGGCAGTAGCCTTGACATGCCAGGCCAGTATCCTAAATCATGCTACAAGAACTGTGTTTGAAGTCTTGAATTGTTCATGTTTCTACCAGGCTCTAAGTTACCAGCCTTGTGAAGACCAAAAATTACTTGTGTGACTTCAACTCTGAATCTGTCACTTGCATATAAAGCAGGAAAATGTTGTTTCAGTTAGTGCTGATAAAGGGGCTTAAGTAAATGAATTGCCTTAGTCTCAACAAGGAATGAAAATGGGATTGAATTTCCCTTAGCTTTGGAAGATTGCGAAGGTGCAGTACTAGTTTGAGAATCACTTTACTTTTGACGACCACTTCCAAATGTTTTGAGATGAAGCAATGCTTAAAGAGATTTGTTTCCAATCACATGGAAAAATCTTTCGAAGAGTTTCCAGACTACTGCTACTGGTCTGCAGTGGGAGGAAAGAGCCGACTGAGTTAAGTCTGCACAGCCCTGTGAGAAAGGCAGAAGCTCATTCTGTGTGTGTTTCCTTAGCTCTCTGTTGGTAAGTCAGCCCCTCTGCAAAAGCACTAGCATAGCACAAGACTTTCAGGCATGATTTTTAGCTGGGGTGCTCCCATATGACACCAGGCTCTTCTGGATCCAGCCCCCAAAGTGGGTAGCAGAACCACGTAGCCAGTGCCATGTCAGTGCTGTTCAGGAGTGCCAGCCAGGATTAGTCTCTTAAATGCTTCCCTCACTAAAGAAACTGTCTCAGAGTGGCTGCCTTGTAGAGTAGCCCCAGTTTAGTAACGCCTGGAAGGGTATGCCGTTAAAGTAAAACTTTCATGACTTTGTTTTCTGTGTTCCTGAATTGTTTAGAGCTGTCAGAAGCAGGAAAGAAGTCTATCTACTAGCTTGTACTATCAAAGATCATGTGGTTTCTTCCTATCAGTGTAATGTCTGGGCAGTTTACTTAAAAAAAAAAAAAAAAAAAAAGAGAAAAAAAATGAAGCTCCTATTTGGATAGCCTTGTCTTTAGTGGAAGAGTTTTATGCCGCTGTCAAGCCCACGTGCTAACATAAAACCATCGTAGTGGAATCATGTAGGCAGCAGGGACGATGCTGGCAACCCAGGCTTGGTCTGTCTCCTGGCAAAGGTGTCTGGTGAAATCGGGCATTCCCTGATGCCATCTGCTTTCTGAAGCCTCTTAAGATTAAGCAGGAAGTGTTACCAGGCTCCTCCCAGGTATGTCTTTGGACCCTTCCCTTTAGCTTGCTGTAGGGTTCACACTTGAGGCAATAAGCAGGAATGACTTGCAAAAGATCTCCCTCAGAGGGTTTGCTGGCAATGAGGTTTTCTCCAGGTTTCCATGCAAATCTGTGTCTTCTCTTAGCACGTCCTTTAGAGAAGCTCTGTAGATTCAGAAGATGGCTCTGATCTCCCCTTTACTTCTGTGTGACTGAGCTGTGTCACCTGTGCCTTCAGAGCCTCACCAGCAGGATGGGAGGGGTGATGCTCCCCTCTTGCTCAGGTACCCTCAGACTTTTCTATCTATAAGGAAAGTCACACAACATCCCTCTAGTCTAATTTCCCTCCTGTAATATACCTGCCAGTGTTAGTTATCATTTTTCTCAGCATGCTCTTTAAAAATAGGTATGGATCCCACTCCCATTAAAGCACCGCTTCGGCAGAACTCCCCCAGAAATGCCAATAGCCATGCCTGAATGAGGATTACTGCACTTGGCCCAGATTTCCTGTGCTAGCAAAGAAAATCCCTCTCTCTTTGACAGAATATGGTGATTGCATAGGGAAAATCTGAACACAGAGAATATGGTTTGCACCTTATTAATCAACTAAGAAAAAGCACCTGTCATCTGAGGTTCATTTCACAGTATGGGGGCTGACAAATAATAAATAATAATAATGTGTTCATGCTGAGGGCTCTAATCCCACCATTTATTCTCCACTAGCAGACACCTTCTTCCTCTTGCTTTTCTGCTGATGCATTTTGATTTGAAAAACAACAGGGTAGCTACTTGAGATGTTTTTAGTCTCCTTTCCCTCTTATCTTGCATGTGTTTGAAATATAATATACATTCTGTATTTTTTTCAAGCTATGTGTTTGTTGATGTTAATTGGAGTTGCAGTCTTCTAAAATCAACGAGAGAAAAAGAGGTAGGAATAATCAGTTTAGAATTGATGCTGTGGCATCTGACTCTATTTTCGACATGCAAATACTGGTAGGTTAGTAACTGGGATGAAAGAGATGGGGTCATTTGTCAGGAATTACTCTTCAGTCCTTTAGAAAACACAGGCACCATTTATCAGCAGAGAAATTAATGATTTCTGTAAGCATTAGTCAAACTGTTCAAGATTTTAAGCAACTCTCTCTTTCCCAGGGTAAGTGGAAGTGGGTTGCTGGAGAAGTCAAAGCTGAATTAGCATTCACTGTTTAATTGGTAAATGTGAACTGTGACATCATAGCAAATATCCTTAAAAACTGTGCAGAACCAGAGAGAGAGATTTGGCTGGTCACGTGATGCCCTAACGTTGACTTTTCTTATGTCAGAGAGATTTTTGCTATTTAAGAACCAACATTTACTAAAAAAGGGTTTGGGGTTTTTTTGGTTTGTTTGTTTGTTTTTTTTTTTAAGTCACTCCCATCCCCACGAACTCCCTAAAAATTGTAGTAGATTGGAATTCAGGCATTTTTCTCCAAAGGCAAACAAACGGATGCATTTTTATACTTTGGACTATACTAAACCATAATACCACAACATGTATGAAATAGTGAAATGCTGCAGGCAGAGGTTCTGATGGCTGCCAGTGAAAACTGCTCTTTTACCTAAAGAAATTCTGGGACAGACAATTTGTGTGTACCAGAGGAGAGTTCAAGGAGTAGAAGGCCTCGAAAATAAATCCCTGAAGTGACTAGAACTGTAGGCGGTCCTTCTGTGAAGAGATTTTCTGGAATAAAAAGAGCACTCTGGACCTTTCTTGGTCCTGGTCTTGGAAGCTCATGAACAACACGAGTATGCTGTTGAGCTTCCACAACGTTGCTGTCTGTGTTCAAGGCACATGCATGGAGATGGTTGCTGTAGTCCAGCATGACACAGACCAGAATAGCCATTGTAGTAAACAGGAAAAGAGTGTGTTAAATTGGAAACCTGATGGGAAACTAGATTCTGATCTACTAATAGAATATCAAAGCTTTAAGAAAACACAACAGGATGCTTTTAAAATTCAGTAGGTTGTCTGATAATATCTGGTACTAATGAAACCTTAGATTTGATGAGAATGTGAATCTCCTCTTAACAAGTGAGCCCCACTGACAGATATTCAAAAGTGCGCCTTTTCTCCATTAATACAAGGTCTCTGAGTACAAAGGTCCTTCCTCCTGTGACAGCTGTGAGTGGGTTGTGCCCAGAAAGCCCCAAAGAAATGTGCTCCTTCCTTGGGCTGCTGCAGGACAGCTGAACAATGAGGGCCTTGTTCCCAGGGCAGGCTCATAGGTGTGGTTTTAAAGCTGGAGTTGGGGGAAAAGTTCAAACTTCCGGAAGGTTCCCTAGTAACTGGCAGATGGAAACTTTCATTGTTTTTGGATGGGGTCTAAAAATTGTGGAAATGTAGAGCTGCCTGGGGAGTGTGGATGTGGAATCAAAATGTGTGCATTTTGATTCCACAAGGCACAGTAAGCTGCCTACACAGCTTGAAGTTCAATTTTAATTGTAATGTGAATAGAAAAATGTAATATGAACTCATCTTCCTGTATGGAGATCCACAGAAAAGTTTTAAATGAACTGCCAAATGCTGAGCTTTAACTAAGTAGGGTGATGTGCAAGGGTCACAGTCTTTCTCATGACATACACACAAAACCCTTGTTGCTGGTATTTCAGGATGGATGAAGAACGTGAAGATGTAAGAATACCGCTGGTACTCTTAACCACTGATCATAGCCTGACATTTTTTTGCCATATTAGGGTGTTTTTTACTGGTGTGAGAGTGGTGAACATGTTTGTTTGACTGCCTTTTGCATTGACATTGTGGAGTGATTGAGCTGCCTGGCTATTTACAGGTCTGTGCTAGCACTGGAAATAATCAGGAAGATACCTGGGGCTGGTGGTCTTCACACTCTTGTGTGGTCAGTGCTGTATTTGCAGTAGTCATGGCAATGGAAGACTTCACTGTGCTGGATGATCTTACTAGATAAGTAAATACAGGAAAGCCATCTCGATGCAAATATCAAGTTATGGGTCGTGGGCTTCAGTCTTTAGGGCTTAAGCTTACAGTCTTTGACTAAGCTGACTTTCCATTGAGAATTTAGCCAAAAAAGCTAACAGGATGCTGGCCCTTAACATGGAAGAAACACGCTAGAGGTATTTGTTTAAGTGTCAATCTACCCCTTTCTAAATGAAAGCCTGTTTTGTAAGTAGTATTTCCTTTGCAATGATCCAGCATGGACGTACTTTTTTCCAAAAGGCTGTTTGCACTTTGTGAACCTTCAGCTAGAGGCAGCAAAAACCAACCTGTGTCTCTGTTAGGGGTGTGTATATTGGCATGGAATTGCTCAGGAAAAATAAAATGGGACACTGGGATGATCAGTCATGTAATCAAATCAAGGTTCATGCTGTCCTGCAGTCACTCGAGGAAGATGTGACTGGAGTGACGTATTTCTGTTTGAATCCCCTCCACTTACTGGCAAAGATTTCCTGCTGTGTTTGTGATTCAGGTCAGCTAACCTCCTAAGAGAGCCTGCCTTCTGCCTTGAGAGCTGCCTTGAATCTGCAGTGGAATACCAGTGGCTTCAGAGGGGACGTTTACCTGCGTTCTGTGAGAGGAGAGAAAACCCTACACATTATCTAGTGGTCAACCCTAGTGTTGCAAGACTCTCTTCTCAGCAGCTTACAACTGTATAGGAGTTGCTGACCACTCTCCCTCTACAGGCATCAGCCAGAGAAAAGATCTAGGGCTGCTTGAGCCTCTCTGCTTGAGTCACATGGTCATGACTTGGTTGTTAAGGTGAAGATTTAACAAGCCTCACTTACAGGATACAGTTAATTTCTGGTCTTCTGGGCTGCTTCTGGCTACCAGCATTGGTCACCTTCTCCAAAGAAGGCTGCATTCAGGCCCGCAGGGAGCAAGTCCAGTCTATAGCAGCAAGCTTCTTTGGGAGCCTCATATACCTCCTGTCTTAAGAGGGTGTTCAGCCCTATGTGCCCTTCTGTCACACTCTGTGTTGTGCTCCAACCTTATCTCACCTCAGTACCTGGTGCAGGGGGGAGAATTAAGGGAGGACTTCTGAAAGGCATTTGATAGATCTCTGGGTAGTAACTGGGATGAGTTCTTATCTGACTCTGTGTTTTTTAGCCTGGGATAAATCTCAGGCGGGATCTGAGAATTCTCAAGCTCCTGCTTCCAGAGCTCCTCAGGGGAGATGGAATGTTGCCCATGGAGAGTTACCCATGGTTTAATTCTTGGATTGTCCCAACTCTTGCCTGCTTTCCTACTACCAAGCATTATCTGATTATGTATAGCCTGTCACTGTCCTATTTCTTTGATTTTGTAACTATGCTAATCTACCCTTCTTATCCTTTATGATTACCCATTTACACCTGAAAACCTCGTTTCCTTGGCGTCACAAAGTCTGTTGTACTTTGCTGTAGTTTTTCATTCAGAATTTTCTGTAGGATCAAGTCCGTCTGGTGTTTCACCATGTAGACCCATTAGCTTTTGTGACTGTTTTTCCAGCCTTGTGGTATTTTGCAGATGATGTCAGAAATGTCACTTGCCTTGTCCAAAATACTTGAAAAGAAATCAGGCACACGGTTGTTTTCATCTGAGTAATTTCTAGGGAAACCAGAGGATTGTGCTAGCTAGCAGGATTAACAAAATAGAGACCTCCAGGATATGTTTGTTTGCTCTATGCAAAATATGGGTGAATGGAGTTGAGGGTGTGACAAAGATCCAGTTGCAGGCAGGACACTTGCATGTTTCTCCAGAGGAACTGCTGATATCAAGCAAACTGTAGAGGAGTCGAGCTGAAATGCAAATCTCTATTTCTCTGTTAAGTCTTTAAAGAAGCTCTGCTGTTGTAGGAGTACACATGTGTTCAAATCAATCTGTGGCTTTCTAGGCTAACACAGAGGGAGTTGGTGACTGTGTACGTTCACCTGGCCTGGGGAGAGGAGCAGCAGGATGGGGCTGGCAGCAGACATCCTTTCTGTGCCACGTGGGCAGTGTAGTGCACCCTGTAAGCACCAGAAGCGCAGCACAGAAACGAAGATGGTTGCAGTCTCAATCATGTAGCTTTAGTAATGCCTAAAACTGTTTTTCAAAGTGGGCTGTGCCCTTGAGCTCTACTCCAGTGATTTATTTTGTTCTCTTCCTTTGCTTTTTCAGATGGGTATGCATTCTCTCAAGAAGAACACGGTGTTGTTTCGCAGTCACAAGTTGTTCGATCCTACGATACGACCAAGAGGAGAACAGAAATAGAATAAATGGGTTTTACCTGATGGGTGGTGGGAATAATGGGATTTGGATCAATGCATCCACTGTTAACACATTCTTGACTAGAATTGGTGGCAGTAGCCAGAACACCAGAGAACTCATTTCTGTGGCCTTAGCCAACACGTTTCTGTATTCTCTCTGCAAACCTTGATTACATAATGTGGGGGGAAATCATTGTTTGACTTCAGTCGCAAAGCTCTGCCTAAAGTTTTCTTTATGTTGTTATGAAGCATTTGACTGTGCTATGTGAGGTGTGAAATTGAAAACAATGTTTTACCACTATTTAAAACATCAGCATAAGGTTGTTCTGGGAGAAAAGTAGAAAATTTATGTTCCATGAGAAACAAGCCTTTGCTTAATTGGAATGGGGGTGCTGAGATTTCCTGTTTTGTTACACACAGACCAAGTGCACACGACTGCATGCAGACTTTACTCCTTCTAGTATTCACTGTTTACTAATTTGGCTGAAATTTCTAACGCACCATTTGGTGTAAAATTTTTGATTGCAACACAATTTGTAGCTAAAACTGCTTATTTGCCTTCTTATGACAGAATAACACAAGGTAGCAAACAATTACTTAGAATATTTCTTGCCCTCTTACAGGATTTATTAGGGATCTGTCTTAGCTTTCTGAAACCCAATTAATAGCTTACTCACAAAGCCAGGATGTGGAAGCCAGAGAGCTTGGCAGGGCAGCTGTCTTGAGTGCATGGCATCGTACACAAAGATTAACTCAAATAGGTGCCTCCTCCTAACGCTTCATGATGTATTTGGATGTGCACTTCAAATGTAGCTAGGGATTTCCCTCCTTAATCTCATTCCCACTTTAACAGTAGAACAAAACAGTGAGAACTTTAGAGGTACGATCTTGTCAGATATGTTGATATGGAAGATGTGCATCCACACGGGAGGCTGATGCTGTAACCCTAAAGAACCATTTCCTGGACCAGGTAGGATAGGTTTGCAAAGAAAAGTTAGGAAGGGTTTACACACATGTGCGCACACGCTTGTACACAAACAGAGCTGGTCATTGTGAAGAGAAGACCTGCTGTTTGTTTGTTCAGCCAAACCAGTCCCTCTTCTAGATCTGATCCATCAACAGGCTTCCCAGGCTTCAGACCTGTGAGCCCTGGAAGAAATGCAGGCTCCACGGCCTTGCTGTGCCAGTGGGACAGGCGTGCTGCTGCATAGATTGGAATTGGGGGGGGCGGGGATGTGCGGAAAAAAAAAGGCAAAAACTGGCTCATAAGAGCTGAAAGAGCTCTTAGAAAACTTATGCTGTCCTCTAGACAAGTTTTATTAATTTTAGTCGCCAAGCCATGTTTCTGAATAGTATAAAGTAAATACTGCTGTGTTTAAGCCAGGTTTTGTGGTTAGTGTATATACTACATCTGTGTATTTAGAAAGTTGGCGTTGTTTTTTGCCCTATTGACCGTCATCCAGATTTTTTTATTGATTTAAATATATCCGAAAGCAATTTAAATATGAATATTTATGTTTAGCAAGGGAAAGGAAAGCACAAGCCTGGCCAGCTGGCTTAATCTTCCTTAAGGGTTGAGAGTAAATGCCAGTGCTCAAGTGTCGTAATTCAATTCCCAGTGCCACCTCAGAGGCTCAGAGTCCTCTTCCATGTTAAAAAAGGCAAATTTTGCTCCTGCAGCACCAATCAGGATTGGTCTTGGATTAGGTTGATGGCACAGAGGAAAAAGTCATCACCTTTTTTCTGCAGTGCTAATGAGACAATTAAGCAGTAAGGGAAACGTGCAAATAATTTTGCCATAGGCATGAATGTCAAGGGGCCAAGTGTGGATGTGTGTATTTTCTGGGAGATAAATTTTGTTTAAAGGCATGAATACTAGTGCAGAGAATAAATAAGGGGCAAGTAAACCTCATCCCAGGAGCTTCTAAATCTTAATGCTGATATAACCTGTTAAACACTTCCTTTTATTTAGAACCCAAATCTATTTAGGAAATGTGTGGTGTAAGCCATTCCTCAGAACTGCTAATTGTTTCTTCCTTTTGTAAAAACACAAGGAAAATTAACTTCCCACCAAGACAAAATGAGATCAGCTTAGTCTTTGTACTTTAAGCCACACACCAAACATTGGTATGTAAACAATTTGGAGGCTTTTCATGAGGCTGCAGAAAAAAAGCTTTTAAAAGCCTCTGGATAATGAAGAAGGGCAAGTAAATGTGTTGAGCAGAGAATAGAAGGGATCCTGGAGTCTTTTCCATTCTTAACTTACTGCAACAAAATTTACAGAACATAGTGAGAGCTGCTGGGGAGGAGCAGCTGTCATCTGATGTGATTTATTTTATTAGTGCAGACTATGGGCTGTATCATTTTGACCTCCCTGTAAATTGAGGTCAGTGTGTGTCACAAACACAGACCCCCCCCCCAGAGTGACTAGTGGCTTAGACTGAGGTACGTGTGTTGGTTGTCAGCTCAATGGGAATTGCACATGGGATTTGTCACAGGGCTATACAGTATGTGACACTGGGGCTAGTGGGTCAGACTTTATCATCACTGTAAGGCCTTAATCTCTAGCTGAGTTAATTCTGTAGAACCCACCCAGGTCAAGACCTGGCATTCTTCTTGTTCTTTGGAGTCATTATGGGAATTAATGTATTGTAATTTGCTGTAGACTGGCCGTTGGAGTTGCTTGTCTTCATGAACAATGATGAGGTGTATTCCAGCAAAAGGAGAACGGCAGCTGCTCTGCATCAACAGAATTCCTTGTTCATTAAGGCAAATGTGTGTAGCAGTAACAGCAGCCTTTGAAAGCACTGTGTGAAAGTGTTATCAACTAGACAGGGTATCAGAGCAGAAGGAATGGGAGTTTTCTGCGTGACCGTCCAGACTTAACTACCTAGGGTTGATCAGAAAAGGGTTTCCTGGGCAGCTCGTTGCACTGACCAAAAGGAGGTGGGTGTGAATATTCAGAAGGAAGCGGTGATTCACCTAAATTAAAGGTGGACCTGGTTGCTGCTTTTTGTAACACCGTAATCATTGCTTGCATGGAAGCTACTGTTCCTTTAGTCATCTCCTTGTAGCAAATTGAAGCTGGCAAATGGGAGCCTGAGCTAAGCACTGCAAAGAAGTCTGTTGATATTCTCTTTTCCTTGACAGGGCTTCAGGTCTTGCTGTAGGGAGCTAGCATGGGAAGTCACTAATAACTTCTCAAGAAGAAATGGCGAATAACCAATAAAAGTATCTAGGTCAAACTGAGCTGCTAATGTGTCTAAAAACATGTGTAGAGTTAACATGAACTATATGGGCTGTAAATTAAGATAACAGTCAAGCCTCGCTAATCTGCACTTCACTAGACCACACGCCTCTCAGTGCGTGTCAAAACTGTGCAGTCTCTTCCCCTGCCTCAGCCAGCAGCTAATAGCTGATGCTGCAGGGAAGTCTCTTCTTACCAAGATTTCGTTATTTTTACAGCATGTAATGGAGTGTGTTTGCTGGGAGACAGTCATAAGAATAAAGTCATAAATAAGAGAAGGCTCAGGTGGACCGTAATATGTAAAATGTAGGGAATGTAACATGGTCAGTGTCCACACTGGGTGCAACTTGACCCTGTATGGACAACCCAAGATCTTGAGAGGTGCATGGACCTTACACTGTCCCTGTCCTGCAGGCTTATTTTGTCCTTTTGGGCTAACTCACTAAATCTGCTGTTTCATGTTGCCTCCAGTCATCAGTGAAAACTAGTGATATCCTATTTACATTCTCCCTTGGTTTTGTAAATAATGACTTAATTTCATCTTTAAAAGCTCTGACTGTACTTCTGCTGTTACTCCTCACAGCTCAAGTTTGAAGCAGAGCAGCCCTTCAGTGGGTGGTGGCCCTCAAGAAGCACTTCAGATTCATCAGATTTCTCATAGTATTAAGCACTGAGGATAATTTTACCTTAGTTTTGGATCATCACCCAGTATCAATGCGTTAAACTTCAATAAGTTTGCAGGAGAGCTCTTTGTATCTTGTTGAGCCTAATAAGAAACAGTGATGGTATAAAATACCTGAGGGGTTGGAGAGGAGAATTTGTCTGTGTTTATGTCAGTGCTATACCTCATGTATGTGGGTAGCAGTTTGCTTCTGCTTCTGAAACACAGCACTGAGCCTGCATGTTCCTCAGTGTCTGTACAGTTAGACTCCTTCTGTCCTGTCAGGAAGGACCCTTGAACTCATTTCTTTCCAGAGTTTGTCTATGCTGCAGCTGTGTGTCTCCTTAAGAATGCTGAGCACCAAGTAGATCCAGACCCGTGTCCCTACCTTGTACCTGCAGGGTCCCCTAGGCGCACAGCCATGAGGTTGTCCCGCAGGCAGCTCTTAAGAGGCACAGCTAAAGTGCCAATCAGATGAGGTTTGAATTCAGATCCAAGTGTTATTCCCAGCCATAACTCATAACTGTCCCTCCACGCTGCTCAGGAGGATATGAATCCGATGGCTGGACTTGTGCATGGCCCATTCTCATCCCACTGGTCAGGCCCCGTGTGAGCAATCGTGTCGCTGGGCGAGTGACTCAACAGTGACGCTTCTCTTTGGCATGTTGCTTATCTGCAAACATGTCAGTGTTCCTCAGAGGCTCTCTGTGCAGGAGATCCCCTTTCGAAGGGTGGCTCTCCAGCCAGGCTGAGAGGGGCAGCCACAGGGAGCTGACTGTTCCACAGCATGGTAGCACAGTTGGTTTTGTGTCACAGACAGTGGTCGGTGGGACTCTGCCAGTGGCAGCAGGGGTAAAATGAGCTGTTCCAGGAGCATAGCATCTGCTTCCTTGGAAATTACCTGTTAGGGCTGGTGAGGTGAGGCCTTTGATGTGACTTGAGCTTTCAGAGATGTAATTTCTTTCTGGAGCTTATTTTCCCTGATGCTGAGCTTTCTGGGTTGGTGAAACTAAACACACTGATTTTTTTTCTTAAAGCTTTGTTGTCCTCCGTGGGGTTCGGGCAAATCTTGTAGGCTTGATTACACAGTTAATACAACCTTATTCCCATTTTATTTTTCCTAGTCTTAGAATATTGCTTATACTGACTTCTCAAAACTGAATAACTCCAGGAATGAAAGAGCTCTGATCTCTCATGTTCAGTATCCTATAGACACCCAAGAGAGCCTTCACCACCTTTCAGCATCTGTGACCAGAGCTATGTGTCTGGAGAAGGCCACTGGACAGGTCAGTACAATAGGAGACATCAAAATAAGTCCATATGGGTACAGAGAATAACTCTTTCTGTGCCTTTTCCATATGTAGCAGTAAGATTAATGGAGGCTTTGAGCTTTGTTGGCAAATGAAAACCAGAAAGTGCCCTGTGCTGCTTGGCCCCACAAGTGAATCCCAAAGGTGATCACTTCTCTGTGACCTGCAGTAAGCCCTGACAGCCTGACTGAGTTTTTATCTGGCCAGGAATGTGCTCTCAGATAGGCTGTCTGGAGGGGTGACGGTACTGGGAAACAGAATAGCTTGGCCAAGACCACTGCTGCAGCTAGAGGTTAGAGAAGGGAGGGATTCCTCAGGCTTCCCTGAAGAACTGTGATAAAGCTTTCTTCTTTGGTTCCTTCCTGTTGCTCTGGGAAGGGAGGAGGAGAGCTGAGTTGTGTTTGTGAAGCACTGTTACCTCCTGAAGCTGAGTTTCCCTGGTACCAAGCTGAGTCCTGGGCTTGAAAAAAGGAAACGTTTCCGTGCCGGAAGTGCCCCCTGCCTAGCATCCTTTGGCTCTAGTGGGTTGTTTCATGGGTTATGGCAGATTCCTAAATCGTTTCCTGGCTACTGTTTGCCTCATGGACCCATCAGAACTGAGCACTGAAGTTATTTCAGTCCTGACTGAGAATCCTTCATGTAGAGTTAATGGGACTTCTTAGGTGTTGCTCCTGGGCAGGTTCCTGCCCCTCAGGCCAGTGCAAGGGACTTGTTAATCTGGGGACCTGAATCTTTTTGTGATATAGTGTGAAGCGTAGAACTTGTTTCATTTGGATTCATGGCCTGCTCATTTGTGATGTGGACCGAAGGTAAAGCAGCTGAATACTGGTGTTTATCCAAACCTGCCTTTATGTATGAAGAAGGCAAGACAAGTTCTCCTGAAGTCTGCCACAAGGGTTTTGTTCTGCTTCAGCATCTCTGTAGCTAATAAAGAGAAACAGAAGTGGGTAAATGACAAATTCTGTGTGGTCAAGCCCAGCTCTGGGTGGTCAAACAGAGCTCTAATGATGAAGAAGAGTCTAATACATTGCCAAATTGTCACTGTGCATAGCTGGAAGGTCAGCACTCTTGTAATTATGGAGTGATGAAGCCAAGGGAAAAAGCCAACATTAACAGAAAGACATGATTGTTTTAAATTCTAACTACCTTACTGGGTGGCTTCCCTGCGAAGATGTTCCAGATGTCATCTTGGCATTAATTAATCAATTTCAAAACGTCTGCAGGGTTTCTTAGAAAACATGGAGTTTACCAGACGGTGCATATGCTCTCCTTTGCCCTTCTGGTTGATATTTTGTTTCAGGAAGGGAATGAGGGTACTTGCTCTTCTTATGGTCAAGACCTCATAGACTGGAAAGTTGCTCAAAGTTATTTCTAAACTCTTTTTGTAAAAAAAAAAAAAAAAAAAAAAAAACAAAAAAAAAAACAAAAGGCTCCAGATATACAGCAGTGAGGCAGCCAAGCCCTCTGGGACTGTGTGCATGTGTGTGTTGGAAGAATTGTCTGATTTGAAAACCTCCCCCTGTCCCTCCTCCTGCCCCCAAAGTGCAGCCCACTGCACTGGGAGGTCAAATATTCAGCGTCTTGAGTGACAGGATCTTAACAGCATCTTTTTCATCAGTGAGCCGAGTCATGTGCCCACTTGTCTGTCATATCTGTACTCGAATTGCTTAAATATTGTTTCAGATGGGGACATTTTAATCTGGATATGCAGAGAGGAGTGATGCTGTGGGGGGATGTTTAATTGGCTCCCAGCAGAGCAGCAGTGGTGTGTGGGTTTTTTCCTCTAGAAGTGTTACCATTTTCAGGTCCTATTAATGTCCTTTGGTAGTTTAAATACAGCATCGCATTACAGTGGAGTTTGTTTCCCTTCCAGACTGAATACAAATGAAGGTCATTTACTTGTATTTTTAGAAGGTTCAAAAAACGTAGACAATTTGTAGCTTTGAACAGCATTGTTGACTGTTGTATGTCTGCACAAAAATATTTCCAATAAACCTTTTATTAAAGCAATCCAGTGGACCAAGGCTTGTTTATTTTATCCCCCCACAAGCTTTGCAGCAAGAGTTCAATGTTAAATGCATTTGAGATTTAGCCTGAAAAGCTGATGAATGGATTATTTTTATTTTTTCATGGCCTTTTGGGTGTGTTTTAAGGGCCTGCTTGTTAGTGTCTAGGATAAGGCTTGAGTTCCTTTAATGGGTCTCAAATCAGGCCCCAAAGCAAGACTAGTATGGCAAAATAAGAATGGTACTGCTGAGCTTACAGCAGGTACATGGTATTTGAATAGTATCTACAGAGTGAAAACCATCTTCTTACATAAGCTAGATGGAGAGAGATTCTCCTACAATGATACACTTGATCTCACTAAGACTTCACCAAAATAAATCTTGGAAGCTTTTTGTCCCAGCTAAGTCGTACAGACACAGCAGAGGAAAATTAAGCCCTAAAACCTTCTTTGCCTCTCTACTTGAAGCCAAATTTGCAAGGTGCTTTTTTAATACTGGGCTTGCATGCTCTTGTGTTTGAGGGGGGAGCATGGTCTGATGATGCAGAGAGATGTGAGGTGAGACTGTGGCAAACTGCTTTCCTCCAAACTATCCTGAACACAGGGGCGGGAACCCTCCTGCGTCAGCCTGCTCAGGAATATCACACCTACCCTCTGAATGAGGGTGCTCGGCTGATGCTGCTGAGCTCACTCATGTTACCAGACCTGGAGAAGTAACTCTCAAGCTCACTTGCCTCAAGCAAGACTGACACCATGAAACACCACACAGAGGCTCCTATTTCCCCAATAGCACTGCGCCCATGTGCTCTGGGGGGCACGAGCTGTGATCCTCTCTACTGCAATGCATTCTTTCCATTTAACAAATATTTTTTCATAGTGAGCTGTGAATCACCTTGTCCCTTGTGCTGGACCTGCTGGGAAGGGAGTGGGCTGGAACACCAGAGAGCCTCAGCAGCTCAGCTGGGTGAGCGTGGGCCGTAAGACCTGAGGGCACAGCCAGCTGAAGGCACAGCATCACCCCTCCTGAACAAAGCCACCGTGCTGCACAGACTCGGGAGGGGTAACACAAGCTTAAGGTAAATTTGCAGAAATTATTAACCTTACCTGATTTTTGGTGACCATGGGGAACATGCATTGTAAGGTCCCTATAGAAAGTAAAAGTGTGTGAGCTTTAACAGAGAGATCTTTTTGTCCAAATATTATTAGATGCTGGAGTTAAACAGATTTTATCAGGAACAAAATGCATATTTATATATGGTCTGGCTAAAAGTCTCCCTCCTTGGGGTGCTATGACTTGGTGAATAGGTTGTTTCCTTACAGATTGCCAACAACCACTTTTAAGAGCATAGAGAGAATTTTTTAAAACAAGTTTCTGTTGGTTTTTTTTTTTTTTCAAATTGGGAAACAAAAAGATGTAAGCCAAATCTCCCCTCTTCCCTTTACGAGTCACTGCTTGAGCACATTTCAAAACGCTTTTATCCCAAAAGCCAGAACTAGTATCTGCTTTTCCTTTGCAGACAAGTAGAGAGTGATGAACTCCTTGTGTATCCCTGTTGTGCTGCAGTAAATACTTGTTCCTTCTCTGGGCCTCCGCAGCAGCAGTCCAGCCTGCGAGCATGGAGCAGCAGGAACTGCGCCGTATGTAAAAGCTTCTCACACATCTGGGCAATCAATTACGCCAGAGTAAAATTGATGATAAACTTACATAAGCTTTATTCAGTTGGTGGTGGGAGAATTCGATGCTTGGCCAACTGCTCCCTGCACTGTCGTCTCTCGTACAGCGCACGAAAAGGGAAACGATTCTCAGAATTGTTAAATGTAATGGATTGCTCCTTAAACCCCTTATTAGATATATTAGTTGACTAATCACCTCAGAGACTTTCCCTCTTAACGGTTTGACAGGCAAGATTGTGAGAGAGTCTGGTGCTCATGTCCCAGAGCCAAACATTAGTTGGAGCAGCTGCTAAGTCTGTTGATGGCAGTCTTGGGTGCCTCATACCAGACCAAAGGAGAATCAAAGTCCCTAAACCTGTAGATTAATGCTTAAGTCTGAAATGGGAGCATTAAAAAATAAAAGTGTAACTGAGAAATGTCCAGTTGAGGAATGTTAAGGAAGAAGATTTAAGAAACATAATCCCTTTTTGTGAGCACTGCTGCAGCAGTACCCGATCACCTAGAACCAGCCCTCCCTCCAGCACAGCCCTGTGCCTCTTTGACTTCCCCCAGCATTTGGGGTGTAGCAGATCCTCAGAAACCTGCAAGGAGCAATGAGTTTTTTCCTGCTTCCTCCTCAGCAGAAATACATGGCGGTGGAAAATTAAGGCTGTCCATACTGAGGAAGGAGCAGATGGTGAGTGGACCGTGTCCCAGGTGAGGGAATGGTGAACACTGCTGGTGAGACCCTGCTGCGGTGGTCACAGTCAGCCAGGACACTCACCATGAGGAAGTTTGATAGGAGGGAGCTCATTTTGCATTTTTTGTGCCATGACTGATCTGATGGACAGTGGGGTGATGGCCAGAGAGGTGGTCCTGGTTTCCCTCTGCATTTCCCTTGGTGTTAGGTGCTCCCCCTGTGAGGGTGTCATGTCAGAGTGGTGGGAACACTGTGCTTCATGGGTCACATAAAGCAGGCCTTTGAGGAATGAAGCTGCAAGTTTTCAGGGCAGTTTGGCACTTAAATCCTGCAGTGAAAAATCTGGGAGCCTCAGCTCTCACACCCATCTTGTCTGGTGGCTCAGCTGGCACTAACCTACAGCCTGATAACAAACATCCAGCACAGTTGTCACAATAAACCAAGACAGATTTGTTGGTCCTGTGGAACTGCTAGTACTTGCTGGTAACTGGTAACCAGTACAGGCAGCAGGAGCACACCCCAATCCCTCAGGAAAAAAGAAGGAAGGGACTGTGTTTTGGGTTTGCATAATGCACTGGTTTTGTAACTGTGCTGGTGCACCTTGCTCCTGCATTTCTCCACACTGGAACTGCCTGCAGGCACACAAATACAGGCCTTAAAAAATACAGGCAAATAAAAAATACACAAATACAGGCCTGAAAAAAATGTAGTGTGATCTTAGTGTCAGCTCATTTGAATGTGCCTGGTATCCGAGCTTGAGCTGCATACCATTACCATACATGTTAATTAAATCCTGGATAATGACTGTATGTATTTATCCCTACATAGTGAAGGCAGCACTTCAGCTTTTAAACTGAGATCCTGATTCTGACTGCACAGTAAGTCAACAGCAGTTGCTTTTGGTTTGCACTGATGTAAACTGAGAATCATTTTTTCCTGCGTAACAAGACATTTACAGTCACGCGTAGACTGTGCGAAGTCAGTAGGATTCTGTCTCTCAAAAGCAAATATTGAGGGAATTAGCAGCTGCATAAGCTGGTATTTACCATTTGGGTAATAAATCATAGCAGGGACTGCACAACACACTGACATCCTTATCTTGTAACTGGTGCGAGTGAACGCAGCATCGTCGAGCTGCGGGAACTCTGTAGCCTAGCTCAGCTCAGCTCTGCACCCAGCAGCATCAAACACTCTGCCAGCTTGTCCCTGTCAGATTTCAAAGCTCTTTCTAAACCTGATTGAAGGAAACCTGTTTGCCCTATCCCTAGAAGTGTTCAAAGCCAGGTTCGATGGGCTTCTGAGCAACATCTACTGAGGTCTAGTGAAAGATGTCCCTGCCCACGGCAGGGAGTTGGAACGAGAGGATCTTCAAGGTTCCTTCCAACCCAACCCATTTTTTTATGATGCTCAGTATCTTGGAAGGGAGCTAGGTAGGTAACTTTATTGCTGTATTATTACTGCTGTCTGACATGATGTTCACTTGCCCTTGCTTAATAGCATTGATAGGCTCTGAAGTAGTGCATTGTACTTTTTTGTTTTCAAGTTAACCTACAAAGACAAACCAGGGTGGGCTGTGCCCTGAGCTGGTTCAGCATTAAACACGAGGAAGGCATGATGGAAAACAAGTCGTCTTTTGAATTCAACAACATTTTTTCAGCTTGTTGTATCACTGTTTGCCTTGATTTTGCTGGAGATTTTCTGAAGCACTGATAACAGCCAATAAGGGACTGCTTACCTGAAAGTGAAGTATTATCATGTTTAGGAGAAAGGATGTTATTGCTATTCTTTCATAAATATTTGAAATCTGGTTTTGCTATTATAAGCTGACAAAGTGTGTGAAAAGAGCTTGTGGTGGCAGACAAGACTTCAAGGTTTAAGATGAGTTTTCTTTTATACTTCCTGATGTGCTGCGAACAACGCAAACAGAAGACAACACGTGTCCTCCGTGAGCTGCATGTACTCACTGGGCCTTGCCCGTTGCAAAAGGTGATTGTTTGAGTTGTTGCCTGCCTGGTTTCATCTCATCAGAAATAACCACTAAAATTGATTAACATTAAAAAAAGTCTACTACCTTTCTTTTTACAAAGGTAGTGGCCAGTACAATGCTGGAGGCACTTGCAATCTGAGAGCTGTGACTCATGTTACACTCCAGAGAGGTGTCTCCCCCCTCTTCTAACGAAAATCAGGGAGTAAGAGGATAGTCGGCCTCTGACACACCTAGCAACTTCTCAGCCATGCCTAGTGGAATGTTTGCTGCCTTTTTCTTGGTATTTGGAAGACATCACCTTTGTTAGGACTCTACTCACTAAGAGGAGGTGCTCCAGATGCCCCCATCCAGCACAGCCGCCCCCACAAGAGATCTGGCTCAACAGTCACCACGGTGGAGTGCCTGGCTCCCTGCAGGGCACAGGGCAGGCGTAGGGGCAAGCAGGAGATGGACATGACACGAGGGCCAAGGAAAGCATTGTAAACAAGCCAGCATGGAGCAGCTGGAGAAGGTGAGAGGTGCAGTGTCACAAGCCAAGTGAAAAAGGCCTGGGATCAGGTCAGTGTGCTGAGATTTTCCAGATACAAAGTACAAATGAAGCCAAGCAATTAGGACAGCATTTTTGTCGGCAAATCTCAAGACCAGTAAAGTGTCAGCACAGGAAGGAAGATTTCTGCAGCAGAGAGAGAAAAGCGAGCCCTGTGCCAGGACTGTAGTGGCTTCCTGGGGTGTGTGGGGGGGATGTGTCTCGGGCCAGGTCAGTGACCAGTAGATGGGGGCACTGGCACACCCTGAGGTTCTGAGGCAAGACATCACCCATGCCAACCTCACCTCCAGGGTTTGCTGCAAATAGGCCATAGTATTTGGTGCAAAGCAGCCACACTGAAAATGTTGGCTCATGTGAGGACTTCCCACTGGTGAAGCCCACACGGGTATTTTGTGCCAGGTGGTCCAGCGTGATGGGTATATCCCCAGTGCTGGGGCACAGGAGGCTACAGCACAGGGGTGTTACAGCACCAGTGGCTGGTGTTATCTCTCTGTTCAGGTTGCACAGAAATACTGTCACAGGGATTAATTGTTCTGCTACAGGACAGGGGCACTGTGAGCCAGCATCTCATGGAACCAGCTCCATTCAGTGTTAGAGGGGGAAGGGGACAAAGGAAGGCACAAGCTTATGTGATTAGTTCAGTCCATTTGCAAGGGACCCTGGACAGGAAAATGTTGCAAGCCCCTCTGAGGACAGAGAAATATTACAAAGAGACCTACAGAGAAGCAGGAAATATGAGGAGGAAATAATAAAATGAGATTCAGCTTGGAAAAATACGAGGGAATACAGGTGGGGAATAATATTTAGTAATAACTTCAGTGGGAGGAAGAGAGTGGAAAAACAGAAAATCTGGAGGGAGAAGAAGAGTTCCTGCAAGACCAAAAGTGAGCAGTGAATGAGATATTTGGAAAGGGAGGTGCTGAGGTCAATGTGCTGAGCTGCGACCTGCATCCCAGCTCACTCTCCTGTGGGCATTAGGGGCCACATGTAAGCAATGGCTTCTAATTGCACCACAGTCTCCACTTTCCCCTAGTAACCTTGATGATGGCTGGTAACAGCTGTACAGGGGCATGAAAACCCCCTGCTAATGGGCTTTGTCCTCTGACCGCGCCCCGCTAATAATAGGTAAGACATTTTGAAGTGGTTCTCCACATGTGTGTTGTGAGGGGGTCACGTCTCTGGTGATGATTTCCTGCTGTTTCCCTGCATGGCTCACTGTTATGGGCACTGTGGGTGAGCACTGGCCAAGCCTGGTGGGATTGCCTATGGCCACCTCAGGGGCACAGTTCTCCCTGTGAGGACACCACCAGCATGTTGGTGTGTGCTCTGGGCAAACCAGCGCCAGCCCAGCCTGTGTGGGATTTGCTGCCTTCTGCCCACCATCACTACTGCTCACCCTGCACACCATCTCTGGCACAACACGTGACTGAGCACTTCGGTGCCTGAAATAGGTAGCAGTCTATTCAGAAACAGGGACAGAAACAGGACACCATGAACTTTAAACTGCAAGTGAGCCAGAACATAAATTTAACGGGTGTAAACAGCAGGAAAAAAAGAGGAATGTTTGGGGCAGTCTGGGAAGATGGGACTAAGTAATGGGATGAAATTGAGCAAGGAAAGAGATGTAGAGTTTCTTGGTGTGAGTTTCCTGACCCATTCATCTGTGTGACTTGGTGGTGTGAAGAGCACTCAGCTGGGGTTGCAAGATGGGTGATGTCAGGAGCGTTTCCATCCCTTCTTATAGCAACATAAGGCCAAAAATGCATTTACGGGCCATGCAGCAGGTTTAGAATTTTTTAATCCTCACATTCCAGGCTCTTGCATTTTAAAGAAAAGAGGGAGACCGTCTCTCCTGCACAGCAGCTGCACATTCCTTGGTAGGAGCTAAGAGCTGCTGTGCCCATCCTGATCCCTGGTTGGAGCCCAGCCCTGGACTGCCACGTCCCAGTGCTACGCAGCAGCACTGCACGAGGGTTTTCCAGTTCCTGTATTGCACGTGGACTATTCCTTCTGAGTTGCAACCCACTAGGCCTTGGTGTCAACTGGCACTGTAGCCTATAAAAAGTAAATAAATGAGCAAGCACGAGTGGTGGTTAGGAAAGATGCAGAGTTCATCAGCAAGTTTGCACACCATCTTTCCCCATGCCATCCATAGTCACCACATGGAGTAGGAAAAACCCACCTCTCTCGACCATGGGAAAAAAACTGCCAGAGTTAAAAAACCCCACGTAAAAATACAAGAAAAAGCTTTGACACAAACTCTTGGCCTTTCCTGCTGTACAGTGCTTGCCACCTCAGCACATCTACTCCAAGCCATGGCTGACCTCCTCCTTCCCTGACAGCTTTCTGCTTCCAACCTTGCTCCCTCGCTTCCCCCAGGTGCTAGGAAGTGGTGGCATTTTAGGACGTGCTGTGTACAGCCTGACTAAGGCTACTTTTTTCCCAGACTGGTCTTTGTTGGATCTGCATGTTTATGATTCAAATAAGAAAGATTCAGTTTCCTATCCAGGCCATCTGCCTGCCCACACAGTGCAGTGCCAGCACCACCAGCAGCAGGAGGGAGCAAACACCAGGAAAGCAAAGTGGCCTTGTCCCAGGCTTGCATTATGCCCCCTGGCACAACAGGGGTTTGGTTTTGGTCTCAACTTATGAGGATGGAGTTTGCTCAAGCAAGAAGGGGGTGAGGGGAACAGCAGGGTCTCTTACGGAGTTGTACACTCAAAATGCTCAGCTGGTAACCTTGAGTCCTACTGAACCCAAAATCCTCAGAAAACACTATTTGCTGCAGAGCATTTGATATTATTTGGGGCCATGGGCTCTGGCCCATCCTGCTCCTCCTGCTGCTCCTCAGCCACCCCTGTGTCCACTGAGACATGAGGGATCCCCATCTCACCTGATGCTCAGTTGCCATCTCCCTGCTCCCCTTCTCTACAAACACACACCCTCACATATGCCCCACTGGGGCACCGAGTTCAGCCATGTAAGTGGGTGGCTTTACTGTTACTCTTTAAAAATACAGCAAAAAATCCAAGTGGGTTGGTCAGATGTGCTTTTGTAGACAGAAGAAAGTAAATTATTAACTGAAGAAAAAAAGAGCCTATGACAAAGCAAACAAAACTAAAGTCACACTGTAAAGTATTTATTAAGAAACAAAGGGAGCTTTTTTCTTCATTTGTAAGAAACACTTTAAAGCAAGTGCTCTTTCAGTGATTTAAAAGCTATATTAAATGGTAACATTGATTTTACATTATTGTACATGACATTAAAAAAAAAAAATCACCACATCTCACAAAATTCCTTCTATTACAACTCAGGTTTCTCTGCCTTCAGTTGTAAATTAATTTCTACAGACTTAAATTTAACTTATTATTTTTTCTTCCTTTTTTACTTTTTTTTTAAACAATATACAAAGATTCACCTGAATTTCATAGGTCAGAGGAGGTGTTCTTGCCAGGGCCTGTGCAAGGCAGGCAGTGTGCACTGGTGGCAGGGGGAGCTGATTTGGTTCACAGCAGGGAAACCTCAGGACCACAAGGATGAGCTGCTTGTCTGGTCACGCAGGAACAGGCCAGGCCTCACCTGGAGCCAAGCGCCTCCAGCTCCTTCTGAAGCCACGGGGAGCTGCCAACTCAGCTTGGGAAGACCAGAGGGATCATGCTGCAATGTACTCCCTTTCAAAATCCCCATGAGACCAGACAGCAGGGTGGGTCCTTCAGAAGCTTGGCAGCACCCAGCTCTGGTGCAAGGACTGCCTTGAAGGTCCCCAAGCACCAAGCTGTGCAGGCAGAGCAGGGTGGGCACTGACCCCTCCAGCAGCCAGGCACAGCCTTCCCAAAGATGCCCAGCCTGGCTGGAGGGGATGCCAGGTCCCATACACCGATCGTTCTGTCCAGGTCCTGCACACTGACTGGGCAATCACAGCCAGGAACAACAGATCTGGGATAAATTACCTATTCATTTCCCCATGTCAGTGGCCAAACCATGTCTGCCCACTGCAGACTGCCTGTGTGTGGCATTTTTATGAGTAAACCACTGGATTTGGCAATGTGTCTGCACCTTACCTGTCATTTAAAAACAGACATACAAAAAAATAGCAGTATCACAGTTATTGCTACATATTGATACAGTATCGGACAAGAAGAAACCTTTTATAATGTCTGGCCTGGTTACAGTAATTGCCTGGTCTTTTGTATAGAGCCTCAGTCTTCTCTTGCAGTGTTTTGGCTGAAGAACAAATGGAAATGCAGAGACTGTGCTTTTTTAAGAGAGAAAACCAGCCTTAGTTTGCTACATCTGGTTTGATATATTATAATTAGCGTGATCTGATTATTCCCAGCACACTGTTGCCTTTCCATCTGGAGAGGTGTTTTCTCCAGATGAAGCAAAGTAAGACGGAGCCCGCAGCTCCAGTGTGAAGTGCCTCCCCTGTCCACACCTCACCACCTCCCTGATCCCCACAGCACTGCAAGCACCCTTGTCCTTTGGTTGGGCCTTTTTCCTTATTTTTAAATACACCTGTGCCTTCCTAGTCCCCTACCCCACAGGTAAAGAAGAAAAGAGGATGGGGTTTCAAACCTGCACCAGCCCTACCATGTCCCAGCCAGAGCAGTTCTCTGTGAGACTCCCCCACTCCCACATGGGAGGGCAGGGGACTCAGAATGGGCTGGCAGAGGAGCAGGACAAACTTTGTTTTCCTACAGGCAGACTCGGCTGCAAGCAGGGTTTGGGGCTGACAACTTCATGCGTATTCCTGCAGGTTTAATGTTTCATGAGAAGTGAGGTTAAACCAGGCGTGTTTTGAATCACAGTACGACCTTTCCCTGCAAAGGCAGTTTCAGCTCAGACACTGCCAGCTGTACCAAAGCTTTGCTGAGTATCACAAAGAGCAAGCACCTCATACCCTGCTTTTAGTAAAATGTTCACAAAGATAGTCTGTGCAAACCACTACTGGGTCCTGATCTTGAGATAAAAACAAATCAAGAAGGGTTTCAAGTGCATTGGAAGAGGAGCAGAATAATTCACTCTTCTAATTCCTACATAAATACCGGGACAAGACCAAGCCTCTTGTGGCATTTCATCCCAAACCAGGTGAGTGTAAGAAGCCTTGGAGGCTGGTACCAGCACCCTGCACACAGGGATTGATTGCACTGTTTGGCTCTTGGTTGTGATTGTCTGTAAAGCATCGGGAAACGTCATTAAGGAGCTGGGAGAGGAGAAGAGAGGATTCTTAAGTACTGCAGTCTTGTACAGTGTAACAAAACTCTTTCTACAAATTAATTAGGCAAATACTTCTGACCATGTCATACCTGAAGGGCACTTAACGGCTCCGACATTTATCTCTCAAGTACAGTAATGTGAAATACATATGCATTTTCAGCTTAATCCGCCACTGCCGTAAATCACGCACTGGAATGAGAGTGTATCTGGCAACGTTAATTCCGAGATATCATCCTTACAGTTTCTGGCAACAGACCCCGTGGAAAATAAATGGTTTATAAACACTGTCTGACATGCATGAGCCTTTCAAAATTATTTACAAGTGATGTTCTGGGAGCTTCATTCCAAGGAAGTATTCCTCCTCCGTTCAGTTATTAAAATCTGCTGGGCAGGGAGGGGGGAGGAAGGTGTCAGCGCTACACAGTCACAGCTGGGTACATCTTCTGTTCGCTGCTGGTGTGTGGGTAGGGAGACTGGATCTGCCTGTAGCCGCTCTGCAAACCATCCAGGAAGGGGGGCACTGGGGTCAGCGGCATCGAGTCATGCTGCACAGCGTAGCCCACGTACTGGGGGTGCAGGTACTGCCCCTGGTGCGGCACTATCTGGGTGGCCTGCTGGCAGTTCAGCACTGAGAAGTTCGTCGGCATGTTGACATAGACATTATTCATGGTCCCTTCTGGCAAACAGCAGTTGGTCTGGGACCTGGTCGGTGGGGCTCTGGCCCCCGAGTTGGCGCTGGAGCTGGAGCTGGCAGCCGTGCTTGACTGGCGAGAGGAAGAGCCCCGGGAGGTGCTGGCACTTGGGATCATGGGGATCGTCTCCATCAGGCGGGTGCCCCCAGGGGCTCGACTCTGCTGGGGCTCCTGCTTGGGCCGCAGGCACCTGCAGCAGCAAGCTGCCACCAGTGACCCCAGGATGATGAAGGCGACAAATACAGATCCAACGATAAGGAACGGCACGTAGATGGGCACTGCAACAGCAAGGAAAACATTGTCACTGGGGCCAAGGACACACCTCAGCAGCTCCAGCAGAAGTACCCCCTTATCCAAGCGGAACCCACTCCTCCCAAGCACAGGTCGGTGCAGGGTGAGCACTGAGCTCTGTGTGCAGACAACCATTTTACACTGGAATGACAACAAGGGCTGCCTAAACCAACAGCTTAAGTTTCCAAAAGCACCTTTAAAATTAAGCAGGGATGAAAGCCCACAGCTCACACCTTGAGGGAGGACAGCTCACCCCTGGTGATGGTGGTCTAGTCCACATTAACCACTGCTCCACCTTTCACCAGACTGTGTCTCCAGTATGCCCTACTAGAAGAATCAGGCAAGATATCGCTAGGTTTGAACAGTGCCTTAGGGAGATACTTTGGGGGCAGGATCCCTCCTGAGGGCTCGGGAGCATAGGGTAGTCAAACACCAGTGCTGCATCACATCCCTGCCCATCACCAGCCCACTCTGACTTGTTGTCACACCTCCCACCCACCCCCCAACCCCAGGACAGGGAGGCAGCCAGGCAGTGACCAGACTGCAGTCACAGGGGCTCTGACACCCCACAGCCCTGGGGATTAGTGTCCACTTGCTCTGCACTTCAGACCTGGCTTTAGGGCGAAACTACAGAGCAGGCAATGGGGAGACTGCACCATGCTCCAAAGCTTCATTGCCAGCAGAGGGGCAGCATCACTCCATGTGAGGCCTGAAGAGGGGACATCAGGGCAGGACAAGTGAGGGTGGGCAAGGGGTGGGAACAAAAAGTATGGGTGATGCTTCAATGATGGGGTTAGGAGCCACCAAGCATGGCAAACACCATCCTTGGAAGGACCTGGGCTCCAGGTACATATCCACCACTCTCAGGAAAAAAGCTGTTTTCTCCACCTCAGTAAGAAATGTGCATGTATCCATATCCAGGAATAATGGAGACGTGCATCCCTTCAGTGCTTGTGAATGCTCCCAACAACATGCCTGGACTTCATCATTTCCACCAAAACCCAGCAGCGCCAAGACTCTTGGCAGGGCTGTGGACCCCTGCTTGACCCTGTCTGACCCTGCTGAGGCAGCCGCTGCTAATGACATGCAAGTTAACAGCGCCAGTACAGGACGATGGCTCCCAAACCTGCTGAGCAGTAAATACCAATTAAAAAAAAAATGCCTTGTTCTCAGAACTGCAAAGAAGGTTTATCTGTCTGCTCAGGTCAGAACACCTCCTTGCATAGCTGATTACATGGAGCAAGTTATAACCAAAAGGACAATTCTTCCATCATTTTAGCACTTTTAAACAAAAGGCTGCAAAACATCATCTCCATTTCTGTGCTTGATCCTGCAGCAGCTCTTAAGCAGGTGCAAGCACTTCCTACAGACCGTAACACGCAAGTTTTCCAAGAGTAAATCTGTCCTAATTATAACATCACTTCAGGCTACTTCTCGTACGCTCAGCGTGCGTGAATGGCAGCAAGTGTGCTGGGGAGCCACCGGGGCTTTTTTAAACAGTAGTAGAAAGACTTGAGTTTATCCTTGAAATTCAATCTTGTAAAGTCAGTCCTAAGTGCGAACGTCTGAGCTGGAAGAACATACACAATTACAGTGGGGATCGGCCAGAGTCCTTTTGAAATATCCTGTTACTTTTTCTCCTTTGCTCACACGGTTTGTCTTACTTTTTCCTTCTCTTTTGAATGGGGAACACAACCGGGGCTGAGGAGCCCGTTCGAAGTGGCGGCAGAACTGCGCCAGGCCGGGACTGCGGGGAGTGGTGTCACCTGCTCTAACGGAGACATGGCTGGGATTTCCAATAATAAGAGCGGGAAAAGACAGGCCTTCAGCTTGGGCACTTCTCCCTGTGTAAGTGCCGCCGCCGGGCCCGGCCAGCGCCACCTCCATCCGTCCTGCCCCACGACTCGACGGAGGAGGGAACCGCCGACACGGGGGGAAAAGGGGCGGGTAATAAGCTCGACACAAACCCGCGCGGAGCCGCCGAGACCCGCGGTGCCACCCTTGGCGGGGCCGCCTCACCTGCCGCGCCGTCGGAGCCGTCCTTGCCGGGCCGGCCCGGCTCGCCGCCGCCCTGCCGCCGGTCGTTGTCGCAGGCGCCCTGGTCGAGGCGCGCCTCGGCGCTGGAGCAGCAGTAGCGGAGGGCGCAGCTGCCGCAGCAGATGGTGGCGTCGCCGCCGTCGAAGCGCTCGGGGCACTGGAAGCCGTCCCGCCAGCCGCCCTGCCCGTCCAGCCAGCCGTGGCAGTACTCGCCGCTGGCCGCGGCCCCCGCCGGCAGCAGCCAGCCCAGCGCCGCCAGCAGCAGCCAGCCTCGCATGGCGCCGCCGGGGGGGCGGCCGCGCCGTCAGAGCCCCCCCGCGCCGGGGCAGCGCCGCCCGGCCCCCCGGGGCAGGCA